>OX387605.1:3978077-4578077 GCA_947568835.1 Protonemura montana | reverse complement strand
GAATCCAAACGTGGTAAGTGTTCTCATGGCCTGCTCCATATGTTGCACCAGCCTGGAAGTAACGAGACCTCTTGTTGTAACAAACAATTGACAAGTCAATTATATACCAGCTTTTTCAATTATGGGCATTACAGAAACCAACCCCAGGTTTCACATAACCATGTTTAGTTTTTATTTGGTTATAGAAATTGACTTATTATTAAACAAAGTCAATTACCGTAGTTTTCCTATTCCGATTGGAGAATAGAAGAGCGTCATGTTCATTGTAAAATTGCTTGGAGTAATTTCCACTAGATCTCGAAGACGGTTGTTCAAGAAATCATATTGTACAATGGGAAGATATTCCATATTTGCAGTCAATCTGAAATAAAAATTGGCAGAACTTACAATTTTAATCGTAATTCATTGGTTCTAAGTTGACTTTGGAAAGAGTACTTTTGAAGATCTAAATAAAGTTAAAATTTTTCAGCATACTTTAAAAGTCTCCCAATTTCAGCAGGAGCATTGTTCCATGGCAATTCCACATCATCTGTCATTATGTTAAAGAAAACTCTTGATTTTAAGTGTGTGGCAGTACGAGTAAGTTTCTTGTTTTTGTCACTTGAAGCTTTTTTATTTTCTGCTGTAGCTCCTAGAAGATTGAACGACGCAGCTGCAGGCACTTGATACTGTGTCAGTTTTATTCTAGTATGGACAGCTATTCCTTCTCGTTTCAATGCTGTAAAGCCCCATTGTCCTCTATCTGATGGAAGCACAAACATATGGAGGTACAAGCTTCCATTATTCCTGGTCTCCGGTGGCATTGAAAGTGTAAGAGGCCTGAAAAAAATGAATCATTAGATGGAGAGCAAGCAAAAAAAATCATCGGTTTTCAAAAAATGTTTCAGTAGTTATTTTAAGTATGTATAATAATTATAATTAATAATTATGTTTAATTATGTTCAATAAAAATTAATCGATACATACTTTTCCATGTTTGAGTTATGATCAAAATATTTCTGCTCATTTATCAAGGCAACTTCGCCATCTCGGCTAGGATTGGATTTCACAGATGTGTACAGCAACAACTGTGGATAGATTAAAAATGTTTTGATGTTTTTAAACCCTGTTCTGAATTCAGTGATATTGGTATACCAAGTCTTCTCAGTCGTATAGACTGTAAGGAATGATATAGAAAGGATAATTTGGTAGTGGTATCTCCACCGAGTTGAATCACCTGCAGCCGAGGCTTATTGCTCAAGAAAGATGTGATACATTTCTCTCCGAGCTCACACAACGGTGGATTAAACAATTGTGCCATTGTCCATATTGAGTAGAGCATGTAGCCAATGAACAACCCCGAGAACACCAACGAAAATGATGGGCAGTACATGGTGAGACAAATCTAGTTGAAAAGTTCTGAAAAGAAAATAATTATGACAACACATGAATGTTTGTGCAGGTGTGCCCTTTTGAAGTTAGTGCCTTAAATGTCATCACGTGCGTTACGACTGAAATGAATGACCCCATAATTTCGGTGGACACGTTCACTTAACCTAAAATCGACAAATATTTGAGTCACCTTCAAATAAGGTAGTATTTGCCAGATACTACTTGGCGTATCTGCAGGCTCAAGAAAGGGTCATATTCAACACGAGTTCACCTTACTAGATACACAAACACCGTATGAAAAGCCAAATATGCAGGACAAACTTTTGTTTTTTGATCTTTGTTCTGACTCAGCTGTCAGATCGCGAGGTTAGGTTATATTTGCCGGTGGTCACTCCTCTAGCGCTTCAAGTTAGTACCAACCGGTCTAGTGGGAATTTCCAAAAAAATCAAATACGCCGGAAGTTACTTGCTCTTCCAAGATGCCATAACAAAAACATCACAAAAATGCCATATATTTTAATGAACACAAAAAAGTTTATTAAATGTACATATGCTATACAACAAGCAACATTGCATTAATCTGACTTGATGGTAAAATGCACACATTGAAGTGAAAAAATATAAAAATCTAGTTAAATTCAAAGAAATTGAAATGTCACTGTGAAGGCTTAAAAAAGGCCTCTTACCATTACAAAAATGTCCAAAGTTTTCTCCTCTCGTAAGAGAGCAGAAGCAAAAGAAAAACAGCATTCAGAATGCTAAAATGCCCAAAATAAAAATATTAGAAATCTGTGCAAAACACTGTCATTGATTAAAATATGTTGTCTTAAGTACATCAAACAGTAACACTAGTCAAGCCATGTATTTTTTCAAAGAGCATTAAAATCTCCACACAAAATGTATAAACAAATTCAATAATAATTGAATATTGATTAGCATGGCAGCTTTCAGTTCATATTCCCTTATAGGTACCCTTGTTTGCCAACAATGAAAACTTACTAAAAACATTTACAATCATAATATCACACAATTATTGTACCTAAACCTAGTCGCTTAAATAGTAGGCCAGTTCCACGATATCAACAATCACGCAAACATCACGCATAGTGTAAACTGCACAGTACACAAAGTGACTGAATGAGCAACAGGAATACAATACATGCTAAAATATGTATATATGACAACAATTACATCCCTAATAAACTATACAAACACCTTTGCTAAAACCGAAGAAAAAATATATCATAAAAACTTAACAAATTGGATTTTTCTTTCAAATCAAACATTCTGAATTTGAACACATAAATCCATTTTCCCAAAGAAGTCTGTTCAAGTAATGCCCATTAAATAACACTAGCAAAAAGTTATTGAAAACAAAGTGTTTTAAATCTAAATAATTATACTAAAAAAAAGTAGAATCAAAATAATGGTTATTGCAAGTATAGATTATAGTATCTATTTTCATGGAAATGGTGGGAAAAATATATTAACAATATCTGAAAATGCTTCAGAAATGGTTATATGCAACAGCTTTGAACAAAATGATTAAAATAGGGTTTTTTGCAAATTACGGACCTAGAATTATCTAGTAGGTATTGCATTTTTGTTTGGAGACAAGATATTTGAATTACCAAAAGCAAGTTTGCAGTTCCAGAAGAATTATTCCAAGATCTTGCTTACATGGGTAGAAAAATTAACGGTTAAAATATTTTTAAATAACAAAAATAAAATATGGTCGAATCAATAACAATTAGGAAAAAATTATCTGTTTACAATGAAAATCTGTCGATTACTATAAAATGTATCTTTAAACTTCAACATGAAATATAGTCTATGTATGTGCAACTGCAATATCACATAAAAATTAGCATCACTCGGTGCAAATGCAATCGCCACATCTACAACATATATAAGTATAATATATAATATTTATCTAGCATTTTACTCTTTGTTTAGAACTTGGTCAGTTCAAAAAACTTACAACTATATAATAGTCGGTTGACTGGCATTGGCATCGTAACAACATTGAAAGGTTAAGGCTTGACTGAATCAAATACAAAGTATGTAAAAGATAAGAATGCAAATTTTACCCTCTGGTATAAGTGACCACCTTTGTACTTCAGATCAGTCCATAGCTGGAAACGACATGCTAATCTTAGGAACTCATTATTTTCTACTTTTGGAAAAACCGTTTTAATCCTGACTAAGCATTATCCTATTCACCGAAAGCGTGAATCTATTTTGATTTGTTCCCACTGTTAAGACTTCGAAAATATTTCGTCCCAAATTCTTGAGCGTACCAGCTTGATTGTGAACTAGAAGTATGTTTGAAGTGAACAAACACTTGTTAATACCCTAACAAGTTATCATTCTTATACTTAACCTAAAAAACTTAAAAGTCAATTGTTTAGTTTTGACTATTTTCTCTGTTAGTTTTCAGTTTTCAGTTTTCACCGATCCTCTTCTTGGTGCCCTCTGAGGTCACCGTTTCAGACTCGGGAGATCGCACGCCCCGACCGAGGAGATCCTAAAGAAGCAAGCATTGTTTTGAAAATAAACAGCTATGACAGAAATCCAATACCTTATTTCACCCAATAACCTAAAGAATAAGCCAACATACTGATGAAAAAGTAATAGCAATTGATTTGGTTCATGTAAAATGCATGACATTCTGGCCCCGATAAATAATATATCATCTGCCTAATATGGCATGTAGTTTAAAAAAATATTTACACAAACTGGGAGACTTGGGTTGTTTCTGTGTATACAGTATAAATTTATAATAGGGGAGTGTTATGAATATTGCCATAGATTATAGGGGTATAGTTTATCAAAGTGGTATTCTCATCACATATTTAAATAGGCCTCTAGCTCATACAAAATGACAAAATTTTATCTTTTAGCCTAGACACACAGCACAATGGAAATATAGTGAGAAATCCAAAGAAGAGATCAAAATGCAATACATGTCATCTTCCTCCCTGTCATCAACCTGTTTCACAATGACACTTTCTTAGGCTCCTACCAACTTATCACTTAGTAAACAATGAAGAATCACACCTTTCGTAAAAAATAAAACCCTCCATATTCACAACCACCGGTATTTGGTATTCATTTAAGTTAATTAATTTATTACTGGTAATGTTGTAACATTTTTTTCTTACAAAAAAAGCAACACTTTCACCCACTAGGTTTTGGTTACTACAAATTTGATTGCCAAAAGGCCCAAGATCCAACACAGCTGCAGTTGAAAATCTGACCACCAATTTTGTGTCAAGTTTGCCTTCAAGTTAACACAATGATCTAGTATTAGTAAGAAGCTAGAAATTATTAATAAGCCGAGATCTGGATTGGACACCCTACACCAGGCATAAACTAGGAGAAAATGCAGCGTTCTAAATCATATCGGCTGAGCCATTTGACCGATATTGAACTATTTTAAAAACATTTTTCATAAGTCTTGATTAAAAAAAAAACTCAAAAAAATAATAGAATCAAAAACCTAGTAGATTGAAAATTCTGGGTTTTTAAATTAAATTAAAATTGGCCCATTCATTTGCCAGGTAGAAACACATACATTTAAAAAAAATCTGGGTAGTCAAATAGTCTTTCCATTGCTCACAACGCCCAACCAAAAATACAATGTGCCAAGACTGCAACGTACCTGCACTGCCAGTTGCAACGGCGTTGGTTGATGGTAGTAGTTGATAACGCCAGGTACGGTTTCAGCCAGCGAGCTCATTTCGGCAGCCTCCGCATCCGTCAGCGGCGCAATCTGAGAGCAAGGCGCCCCCGTAAACAGGGCAAACAGCGTCTGGATTGTCCAGCGCTGTGTAAGCTCCAGCTTCAAGTGCGCCTCGCTGGCAACGTGGGCCGCGTGCTCGTCGATGCATGCAAAGCACAGCTTGCAGAGGAGGCAGTGGTGCAGCTGCTTTGTGTTGGAGTGCTCAGCCAGCAGGTGGCTTTCGAAGTCGGGCTGCACGGGCAAACGGAAGGCGTTTCGGTCAATGACACGCGAAATATTGCCAAGTTAATTTTAAACTTGGACTATCCTTGCAGGGTAAGTACATAAGCAAATGGCTTGAGAAAATGCAACCTGCAGGGTTTTTATTGTGAGGAAGGTCCTCCAATCTGAATTTTGCATTACAATTTGAAAATTTTGAAAATTTTGACAGCTCACATTGCCGAAATGACAAATCAGTTCACGACATTTTGGTAGGTCCCCAAAAAAACGACCAAAGAAGTGCTACCTTTCAGATTCTGCTGCTGTAAGTTGGCCCTGTTCAATGCCGAACATAGGGAACATTACTCAGCTCATCCAGGTGCTTAATTTTGAAATTATTCTGAATCTTATTCAAAAGATGAAAATAACCTAGACAAAGATATCGCAAGATAAGACTAGACCTTAACTTGGGCGCTAACTTATTGTTAATTATTAATTATTAAATTAAGTATTTTCTATGCATGTCATTTAATGGAAGAAAAATAAACTGATGTTAAAAAAAAACTGTAATGGAGACGTAGGCAATAGAAATATAATTGGTAGATTTCAGTTTGTAAGGCAGATCTTTTGAGAATACCTGCCTTCACTGAAACATTTTTTTAGGCAAACTAAAAATCACTTGTCTGGAAGAGTACCTCGATTTCCTCGATTATAAACCCGAATCAATATCACCATTAAAATGGAAGTCTTTTACTCACCTCTGCTATGAATGCAACATTGCATTTCTGACAGTGATACGAATGCGTCTGGACGTGTGCCGTCATCTCGGCCTCCTCCTCGAACACAAACTTGCAGGCCAGGCACGTGAAGGTCTCCGGATCCGCCACGATGATTTTCTCTTCCGCTTCAGTTGCAAACTCCACATTCTCAACTGCCACTGTGACAGGCTTCACACTTTCGCTGCAGACTTTCCGTGGTCTACCTCTGGGACGATGCTTAATATTTACACTTGGTTGGGAGTCCTGGCTGGTAACCGGCATTGAAAGTTCGTTGGTGGAAATATTGCGTTGCCTACGTTCTGGAATCTGAGAGCTGCTACCTGCACAGCCATCTGAATGTCTCCGTCCGGAATGCTTGACGACTACTTTCACTTGCGCATCTTGCTGATCGGTGTTGGGAGGTTTGAATAACTTGTACACTGTGCTATTACTACCCGTATTGGATTTACTAGAATTCAGCATCCTACGCAATATGGATTTGGGCGAAGCTTTATCCTTCATTACTTTGGAATGTTTTCTTCCCTTTAATTTAGAACTTCTATTCCCATTGGTCTCGGTATTCTTCTGTCCATGTTCCCCTAGGTGTAGATTGTTAAACGGTGTTTTCACAGTAGAGGCCTCACACAAGAAACTGTCGCATTTTGGCGAGACCATTTGTTCGTTCTCCTTGTCCACATTACCCCTTGGTAGATTGGTAAAGAAAACATGCTTCTTCACCATGTTTTCTAGAAGCTGGTTACGCTCTATTTGCACAACAGGCTGCCACCTGCTTCCGTCACCTTCTGAAAGTCGCAGGAAGCTCTGGTACTTCGAGTGACCATGCCTCGTTCGTTTTATCACGACTTTTGGTAGAGCCTTTTGACTTGGCAAGCCGTCATCGGATTCAGGGGGAGTTGTCAAACAGCTCAGTTGAGAACGGCTGACCTCGTTTGGAATCAAGTTGTGAGTTTCTTCGGCGCGACGTTTCAAGATTATTCTTTGCACGACTACTAGGGGGGATTTTACATTTCGAGTTTGGTTGCCTGATTCTGCGATATTGTTGTTTTCTTCTCGGAAACTCATCTCTGGAACGTTATCAGTTTTAATGCCATCGACAACATTCCATTGCCTACGATTTCCATTGGGCTTGAGTCGAACTTCAATGGTCGCAGGGCCCAGTTCCAAATCGAATTCGTCTTCTCTTTCTTGCAAGCTAGAGCGCTTCTTATCCTTTTTTCCGTTCATCTTCTTACAGAAGTCTGGAAGATCAGACAGCAACATTTTCTTGTGGTGAGGTCCTGAACTTTTAATCCCTATGTCTTGTAAATTCTTTTTGTTTGTTTTGGACAGGTTGAAAATTTTGTCCCAACTAAGACTACATTTTAATTGCGGAATCGGTGAACGGGCCTTGACTAATGCATTAAAAGGTTTATCATAAATATTTCTCTCACAAGGCACATTTGTAAAGTCTTTTGAAGAAGGCGTGTCAGAGTCTGTTGCGTAACTCGGCGCTGGGGAATAAACTTGACCCGAACATGTTGTCTCAATGACAGGAGATTGATTTCTTGGAGTTTCAGAAAACACTTCCTCTTCCAAATATGGCCAGTTTTGTAGAGGCTCGTCAGTGCCAAAGGTTTCCGAGAGTGGTTCACGGTTTTCCTCATTATAGATACATCTCTCAGGGGAAGGCGTAACTGAATTACTGTTCAAGTCTGGCATAAGGCAGTTTGGACTGCAAACCTCTACAAAGTGATCAGAAATTGCTTCAAGGCACGGCATTTCTAATGATTCGGAATTGACCGGGGAAATGACGGTGCTTATTTCAAGAGCAGGCATTTCACTATCTGGACACGCAATTGAAAAAGCAGGTTCAGTCACTTCTGTTATCTCAGAATTGACAGGGGAAATGGCAACCCGCACTTTGAGGGAGGGCATTTCAATATCTGAACATGAAAGCACGGGCTTAGATGCTTCCGTTGTCTCAGAATCAATGAAATCATTCATTATTTCTGACACCAAATCTTCTCCGAGAGGTAAAGGATCGAGGTTTTTAAATGCGGCGCTAATGGAATCAAGGAAATTGGAACGAGGATTTTCGTTTTCATTTACGGTGGAAACTCTAGCACTGTCAGTTAGAGAAGCATGTAATTCTAAGTCAAGCTTCAGCTCTTCTTCTAGGGTCTCCTTTGGGCTCGTCCGTCGATGTACTCGTGGGTCTAATATAACTTGATTCCTATGTTTTTCAAGATACAAATTTTTCCGCGACTTCTTCCATTCACTCCAGCTTTTACTGACCTTTGAAATATGGCCCAGGTCTACATCTTCTTCATTTCTGCCAAATCCAAATTTTGTACATGTGTCTTTTAAAACACAAGCAATCACTTTTGAATTGGTATTATTGTTGAGAGGTTCATGTTTGGACACATTAAAAGTACATAATGAAGACTTTTCAGCAAAAGCTGAATTTGTGGGTCCATTGTTTGATTCGAGACCTCTTCTTTCGAGCTCGGTTTCCAAATCTGTACTTAGCACAACTTTTGCCAAGTCTTCCGATGAATTACCAGATTTCTGTATGCCTGTATGTATGTTCTGTATGTCTTTTCCATAAAATTCCGTGTGTTCATTAGATTCATTTGAAGAATCATCAGCTTCCTCAAAACCTTCAACAGCATCCCCTTGATCACTTGAACTAGAACTGAAATCTGCATTTGGAGTAGAAAATTCATCAGGAGAAAAATGATCTACAGTAAAATCTTCTCTTTTGTGGTACAATTCATAATTTTTATTCTCTATGTGGTCGCTTGTAGCCAATGTCTCGCTTTCCTCAATATCAACTGGTTGGTCGCAATCTTCTCTCTGAACAATTTCTTCTCCTTTGATCAGGGGACTACCCAAATATTTAGTCTCATTTGAAAAGATATCTACTAGCAACTCTTTTTTTACATTAAAAATTGAATTTTTAGTTTCTGCTAACAAAGCTGTTTCTGAGTTGTCAATTTCTTTGTTTCTAAGAGCCATCAAATTTTGACCATTTTCGTAAGCATCAGCAGAAAAATACGCAACTTTACTCTTTTCTTCTTCCCCATCTACATCACAGTCAACAAATTCGTCAAGATCTTCTTCCGAAAACCTGTCTGATGCACTCTGATCTTGGCCACTCAGTCCAATGGTCCCGGCCTCGTCAATTTCATCGATATCTTGCTCTCGGTCATCAATTTTCTCTTCTTGCACGAATTCATTCGTTTCAAAAGTTTTCACGATACTCTCTTCTCTCTCCATACTCTCTTCTTCCAGTTGCATGTCAACTTCATCCTGCAATGCATCCATTATGTCTTCTTCATTCTTTCCTTCATTCTCTTCAATGAAGTCCATGCAATTTTCTTCATTCAATGCTGTTGGCAGCTTTTCTGTTTTATCATCTTCTTCACCAACAAATTCCATACGCTCCTCTGTAAGTTCTGAATTTTCCAGCTGATCATCTTCAAAGCCCTCCAGTGAAGTGCCACAAACTTTCTCGTTTACATCACACGTTTCCATTTGTGTCTCCCCATTAGGAACGAAGCACCCTGTTTTTTCAATCTGTGAAACTGACAGGTTTTCCAGCGTTTCTCCATTCTGTTCTTTCTTTAAGAGCTCCTTGGTACTGTAATCAAGGCAGTTCTGTTCATTTTTCTCATCTTCAGAATGTGTTGATGATTCCAAAAAATCATCCACTTCGATTACTTCTTTATTTTCCATCTCTTTCAAAACAGTACCTGCATTGCATAGATCAATGCTATCTGGAGATTCCTTGTGATGTTTGGCGGCCGGTAGTTGTTCTTGAGCACGGCAAGAAGCACCAATTCTTGCAACCAGCCGCTCTTTTCCTATGCCAAAATCATTTTTTTCGCTACAAACTTTTTCATTTTCAATTTTTTCTGCAAGATCGCTGTTATCTGAAAAATTGTCTTCGTCCAGGCTTTCCATTTCAATTTCTTCACAGATTTCTTTTGACAATTCATCTTCTTTGACACTGAGGTGCTTGTCTGCCAGTGCACATTGATCTGATTGTGAAATGCAAGTCTCGATATAAGCATTCATTTTCCATGCTTTTGTCGATTCAAGACACTCTGGGCTGAGTACGTTCTCTGGCGTTGGCAATTGGATGCATTCTGGTCCACTAACATTCTCAGGTGTTGGTGGTTCATTGCTTTCTGGGCTGCTCCAGCACCCTCGTGCCGGCAAATGGAGGTGTTGAGGGCTACACATGTTCTCTGAAATTGGTGATCCATTGAATTCTGAGACGTACACATTATCGGGTGCTGGAGATTTGATACATTCTGCCCTACTTAAGTTCTCTGGAGTTAGCAGTCCATTGCAATCTGAGCTGCTCCAATCCCCTGGTGCCGGCGATTGGAGGTGTTCTGAGCTATACGAGTTCTCTGGTGTAAGTGTTACATTGCGTTCAACGCTGCATAAGTTCTCTGGTCTTGGCAATTGGAGATGTTCTGGACTGCACAAGTTCTCTGGTACTGGCGATTCACTGCGTTCTGAGAGAGATGAGTTCTCTGGTGCTGGAGATTGAAGGTGTTCTGGACTGCACAAGTTCTCTGGTACTGGCGATTCACTGCGTTCTGAGAGAGATGAGTTCTCTGGTGCTGGAGATTGAAGGTGTTCTGGACTGCACAAGTTCTCTGGTACTGGCGATTCACTGCGTTCTGAGAGAGATGAGTTCTCTGGTGCTGGAGATTGAAGGTGTTCTGGACTGCACAAGTTCTCTGATATTTGCGGTCCATTGCGCTCTGGGCTATTCGAGTTCTGTAGTGCAGGCGGTTCACTGCGTTCTGGGAGAGACAAGTTCTCTAGTGCTGGAGATTGAAGGTGTTCTGGACTGCATAAGTTCTCTGGTATTTGCGGTCCATTGCGCTCTGGGCTATTCGAGTTCTCTGGTGTTGGTGGTCCATTTTCCTTTGAGCTACTCCAGCTTCTTGGTGCTGGTAGTTGGAGTTGTTCTGGGAGAGACAAGTTCTCTAGTGCAGGCAGTTCACTGCGTTCTGGGAGAGACAAGTTCTCTGGTGCAGGCAGTTCACTGCGTTCTGGGAGAGACAAGTTCTCTGGTGCAGGCAGTTCACTGCGTTCTGGGAGAGACAAGTTCTCTGGTGCAGGCAGTTCATTGCGTTCTGGGAGAGACAAGTTCTCTGGTGCAGGCGGTTCATTGAGTTCTGGGAGAGACAAGTTCTCTGGTGTTGGTGGTCTATTGCGTTCTGGGCTAGATAAGTTCTCTGGTGTTTGCGGTCCATTTTCCTTTGAGCTACTCCAGCTTCTTGGTGCTGGTAGTTGGAATTGTTCTGGGAGAGACAAGTTCTCTGGTGCAGGCAGTTCACTGCGTTCTGGGAGAGACAAGTTCTCTGGTGCAGGCGGTTCATTGCGTTCTGGGAGAGACAAGTTCTCTGGTGCAGGCGGTTCATTTAGTTCTGGGAGAGACAAGTTCTCTGGTGCTGGAGATTGAAGGTGTTCTGGACTGCATAAGTTCTCTGATATTTGCGGTCCATTGCGCTCTGGGCTAGACAAGTTCTCTGGTGTTGGTGGTCCATTTTCCTTTGAGCTACTCCAGCTTCTTGGTGCTGGTAGTTGGAGTTGTTCTGGGAGAGACAAGTTCTCTGGTGCAGGCGATTCATTGCATTCTGGGAGAGACAAGTTCTCTGGTGCAAGCAGTTCACTGCGTTCTGTGCTAGACGAGTTCTGTAGTGTTGGGGATTGTACGTTTTCTGGGCTGCACAAGTCTCCTGAAGTTGGCGATCCATTGCGTTCTGGACTACACACGCTATCTAATGCTGGCAATTGAAGATGTTTTGGGCTACATAGGTTCTCTGATGATGATGATTGAAGGGGTTCTGGGCTCCTCAAGATTCCTGGTATTGCTAATCCGTTATGTTCAGCGCTCTGCAAGTCTGCTGGCATTGGGGATTCACCATGTTTTGGGCGAAGAGTTTTTGCCACATCTGCGATAGGTGGTTCGGAAATAGGGCTACAGTCAGTAAAATCCAGGCTTTTAGTCCTATGGAGATCTTGGTCTATCAACTGAAGTTGCACTGTTTCATGCTTGTTGTTCTTGTCCTCCACAGAGGAAACAGCATCGTCAACGTTACCTGATGTGCCACACAAAGAAGCCAATTCCAGAGCAATATCGTCAGTTGGTTTGTGAACCAGTGATTCCTCACCTGTTTCACAGATTACAGCATCCGTGCTTTCTCCACCTGCCGTTTGATCGGCAAGCAAATTCGAGAGTCTATCCATTGTGGTTGAATCAGCCAACTGCACTTCTTGAGAAACTTCTAGATAGTTTTGCAATTGAATAGGTTTGCTTATTGATTCGTTTTTAGATTTGATTGATTTGCAAGAAAGGTCAACAGCACTAAGCAGCTCATTTGTTTTAGCGTATATATGTGAATTGTTTGCATGTTCCATGGACATAACATGATTTATTTGCATTTCACTGGAGACATACTTAATCACGGAATCTGATGGCTTCTTTGTTGACCTGTAAGACTTTAATTTTTTCTTGGTAATCTTGAAGTGTTTGACTGGAATAAAGTTAGTCAAAAATAAATCTTCATTCAATTTAGAATCGTCATCCACTTCAGGAATTGATATAACGTTGTCAACTTCAATGCTGGAATCTTCTGTTGATTGCAGATTGCCAGAAAAACTTTTAGAATTTGAGAAGTCGGATGCATTTTGTAACGAGACAGATGATAAAGGTTTCAAATGAGGCTGAAAGTTGTTTATTGTGGTTTCTTTTGGATTAGGCACGTTATCAGTACTTGCTAACTCTTTTGGTGGAATGCTTTGAGACTGGGTATTAGTCACAGATTCCTGGATTGTAGCTGAAGTTGCAAAAACATCACCAGTAGACTTGGATAAGCATACATTTTTTTCTGAGTCTGGTGGCTTACCATCTAGAACCAATGAAATATTATGAAAATCTTGCATTGATATGATTGATTCTGTACTCATCTGTGGATCCTTTAGCGAACTTGATGCAACAGGTCCACCATCTACCAGAGATGACTTTGAATTTACTCCAAGAGAATCAACCGAACCATTAGCGCTGTTTTCTTCTGTCAAGAGCCCAACTGACTCGTCCAAAAAACTCATTGACTCTAAATTGCTCGCTCTGTTCATTTCCTTGTTGACCTCTTTGTGATCATCGGGCAAAGGCGTCAGTGAATTCTCGGATTCACTTACAGCAAAAGCAGGTTTCCTGAAGTTCCGAAGGGGATTCATCACTTTTGCAGACTTTTTTTGACGCTCTTTCAGTGGCTTGATAACCGACGTGTAGATGTTTTCATTCTGCGCGTCCAATTTGTACGCTGGCACTTCGGTTTCATTGCACTTTTCTTCGTTTGGTCGGGTCAGATTGTCTTGGTGCAAGTTTGTCCAGTCGACGACCGCCATCTCTTCTGGCTTCCTTGTTTCAACTGTCTCCGCAAGAGTCGTTTCAGCAGCCTCGTCAACTTCCTCAGCGTCCCAGTTCTCGTAAAACTTTCGAAGCTCGTCAGCAGGACGCTTCTTCTCGCTACCAATCTCAGTCGGCTCCCGGTTTATGCTGTGAATCACACCCACCTCTCCTTGCTTGCATCTCTTGCGAAGAAGCTCGCAATCGTCCAGTAAAGTCATCTCCACAAACGGTGCCTCATGTTGATAGTTGGTAGGAATTTTCTGAATAAGTCTGGTGCTTGGAATGTTTGCCCCACTGGAAGGAATCATTCCGTAGCTTGGATGCAGTTTGTGACGAGATGCTCGGACAGACTCCATCACACTCTTTCTGTACATGGCGTTATTGTAAGCCATGTGCGGTGATGACAGTTCAAGATTATTGACAGTTTTAGGGTCAAAATAGTTTGGAGCTGGTGGCTTGTAAGCTTGGTGGAGTTCTTGCTGAAATGGGACACCGCCTTTGTTTACCGCAGAATTGTCTACAACTTGCATTGTCTGTCCGTAGTTGATGTTCTCGTAACGTTCATTGCACGAGTTCAAAGGTGGATTGGCATACGAGGAGACAGAGACTGAATAGGGTGGTTTAGAAAAGCTCTGGTTACTTGCTGACACAGAATTCATGTTAGGGTGACTACTCACATGAACAGCATAATTTGAATGTGGGTGTGGAAAATACGAAGCACTTTTTGTCATTTGAGGTTGATTTGTCGGAGGATAAGCTGTGGTCAAGCGCGAATGCAAATGGGAATTTGAATTGATGTAGTTGAGGTTATCCGGTAATTTGTAAGAATCTGAAGACATTGTGGAATGCAATGGTATCGAGAGATGTGAAGGAATGGCTCTAGACATTTGGTCCCGTTGGTTAGGGTCTGGATATCGCCCCAAGGGATATGGCTGTAAAATTCCACTGTTTCCGTGACTTTCATGCGACCATTCCAAAGGCCGACCGTGCTGACTGATACCAGACTGAAGTTTTTTCAATTTATTTATTTGTTGCTTTTGAATTTGGTAATTTTCGGTTTGCTGCTTCTTATAAGAGTCATCGGAATTACCGCTGTCGTTATTCTTGCGCTCAAAGTATTGCATGGTATAGGGGTTACCAACGGACATGTCAATTCCTTCGATTGGCAAGTGTTGTCGCTGTTCTTCACGTATCGCCCACATGTCTGTTTGCGGGTGACTTCCGGACCAGGTTCCACTCGGCTGTTGGAGAGTGGGGATCGGCGGAGCGTAGGCACATGCTGTCTGTCGTTGCATGTGTGCACAGCTGGACGTTTGACACGTCGTGCAGTTTAAATGACTCGTGTCTTTGTTTTGAGGGTCGTGAAACGGAATATGGTGATTAACGATCCTCTCTTGAAGAGAAGGAACAGAACTTTGTTGGGCAGATGCAGCCATTTCTGTGGCGTACCGAGGATAGGTCATAATTCTTGCATCTGTAGGGGTTTTTTGCAGAGTTTCTTGAGAGCTATTTCTGTATGGGTCACTAGTCGTAAACTGCATTGGCAGCTTGCCAATAGTTCCAACATTTTCGGCCGTCACATAATGGGGTGCACTTCTTGTGGGATAATATGCATAAGGACTGTAGCCTGTTTGACAGTCAATGGGCATTGTTCTAGGCTGGGGACGAATGATGTTATGCTGGTTAGTGTTGTTAGTTCTGACAGTTCTTTGGTATTGTTCAGACTCAACCAATGGTGTCATATGGTTGTTTTTCGACCTTTCTGTGCGATAGTTTGGGGGTAAAATACCCACAGGTCGAGTAACTGCCCATTGCGGACCTGTTGTCGACTTCAAAACTTCGCCAGGCGCACTAGCTGGTGTCTGGTTGATGTTATTTCGAAACGAAGGATCAGGTCGATTAGCTGACCGTGCTTGCTCTTCATAATTATACATAATCAAAAATCATGAGTTTACAGACCTGTTGACAGTAGGTTGTCACTTTGATCAAACCAAGAAAAGGAATTCTGTAGTTCATGCGACTTACAGTGTGATGTTTTCTGCACACAGCATGTCGCATTCGCATCTAAAGCCTCGCGTGTTATTATCTTTGGAGTCAACAACAAGTTCCTGTGGTAAAAGTGGAAGAACTTCCCTACGCTGCAACCAACAGATATCATCAACCACAGTACGCCTCCTTCAGGGCAAATAGCCCTTTTACTGGAATCCTGTAAAAACAAAAAGGTTCAGAATATAAGTGACGTTCTGAAGCAAATCGCGTACCACCTCGAACGAGGTAAAAAATAATCTTCTATTTACTTAACATACCATTCACAAAAAAAAACATTTCCACAGACACACTACGAGCCATTGATGTGACGTACTGATCAAGTCGACAGTCGTTCGTCCTTGATGGTCGTCGATAACACGCTGCGCTACATGTGGCCGAAATGATAACTGGTTTATAATCGGCCATCGTTCTTCCAGCACGAGACTACCCGATTAAAAACCGAACAGAAAACGAAGCGTGCATCCGTATTTTGACGGCTATTCGCCACGTTTGAGTTGTCATTTGTCAAATTAGAAATGTCACATTGAAATTCACAGTTTTTTTTAACATATCCTTGTAATACACCGTGTCATGATGCAGGAAGATTCGAATGGAGAGTCTACATTCGAGTTTGTGGATAAAAAGTCGTCTGAAGTGTCGTTATCAAAAAATGGTAATGTTTAACATCGAGTAACCTTGCTTCCACCAGCATGCAAATAATTGGATAGATCATTGGATAGATGACCTTAATTTGCCAAGGCAATATTACATTCAACACAATTATCGCATTGCATTGTGTTCTTAGGCTCTCAGTCTAGCCTGTCGACTTCAGCTTCCCTCATAAGCATCCCAAGTGGTGGAAATCTGCTTTCAAATGTGGCACCACCGTCAGCCCTGCCGAGCTTTGTTTTGGGATCGAATGTTGAACCCTCTGGCACCGTTATATCCAAGGCACCAATTTCTTCTGGCACACCTCTAACACCGTCGCATGCATTCTATCCTACCACATTCAGGTAAAACTGTGTGACAATTTTTCTACCGTAAGATTCTATTATTAACTATTCTTGTATTAACTTTTGCCACAAAACTATTAATTTCAGTCCAGTCATCCCGCCCAGTAAAGAAAGTGATTCATCTCCAATCTTGAAGACAGAAGATGTTTCTGAGGCAATAGGAGATGGAGCTATCAGTTTGTTTAGCTGGGTCAAAGGAGCCGTTGATTCAAGCGGTGATATCTTTTCAAGAGTGGCAGAGAAGGCAAAGAGCTCTGTCGATTCGATGATCACAACGCTGGATCCACAAATGAGAGAATTTTTGCGTATGTAATATACCTGCTATGTAGTTGCATTTTTGGTAAAATTCCTTTTCTCTTCAGTGCATTCATTAACAAGAGATAATTTTTCTACAGATTCTGGGGGTGATGTAGACATTATTGTTGCGTCCGAATCGGAAGTAAAAGTAAGCCCAATTCGTGAAGCTTTTCAAGAAATTTTTGGGAAAGCTACTGTTTTGTGAGTGATGTTTCTGACATTAGGGATTATGGATTACTTCAACATGTGTATTCAGCTCTGTAATAATTTGTATGTGTGTTTTGTGATTGCAGTGGAATGCCAGCGCAGTCAACTGAGGTTGCTGTTCAACCAGTTGGCTTCGCAGCTGCAATCAAAGCTGCCGAAGAAAGGATTGCAAAAGTTCGTTTGTCTCCTAACACGCCTCCATTAGTGCATCTTGAAAGTCATCCAGTAATCTCTGTCGAGAACTTCCTAATTGAAGTCTCTCCTGAAAAGTATGTGATTTAATTATGTCCACCGAGCTGTAGTTAAAATGTACCTACCCATGCTCTGTTATTTTCAGTTGTCTACATGCTATTTATACATTTTTTTTAGTTGCTGTTCAAAATACAGGAACAACACCTCTTCACTTAAATATCTACAATTGTGATGCATCAACTTGCTGATTTCCCATGATCGCTGTCTTTCAGGTGGTTTGATTTGGGGGTATTGGTTCTTAGCGACCCTTCTCGCAGAATCAACCTCCAAACGTATACCCAGATGACGCCAGTTCCGGCACCAGTCGTCGCCATTGCTAAAGAAGACACACCTGCCGATTACCCTCTGATCGATTCGGGATTTTCCGTCACTGTCGGCAGTCTCATGGCCAATAACTTGCACGTTCATCACAGCCAATGGCATCAAGTCTTCACCGGCGTACCGCGTCGAGACATGATCCTCCTAGCGGCCAAGGCGCTCGCTGGCATTTACAAGTGCAGCATTTCCAGCAGTGTGCTATGATCTGAAATTAGATTAACCAATATTTTGTATAAGATATTGCACTAAAATGTTCATAATTTTTTTAGGTACAACACTGCTATGTATCATTGGGTCTATTCGGGATGTTTTATTTTTGTTAGTTTCACAAACATTTGCATAATTTAGATTGGAGAGCAATCTTCCCACGTAGATGAATAAATTAATTAAAAAGTACCTACACAGCTGAACATTGATTTGTTGTTGAGTGGCTTTTTTGCTGACTTAGCTAATACTGAGATGCCTACTAGTTTTTAACAAGGCTACCCTTGTTTGTATCGTTTTATTTTAACATGGATACATCTTTCATTAATCTGCACCACAATAAGAGATTAAAATTGATAGTTTATGGTTACGAAGGGGTTTTAAATATAAAATCACACACACAAAAATTAAATAATAGACAATCCAACTCATGGCATAACTCCTACCGTATTTCAGTTCGCTTCAGAAATAGAAGCTCTTACAATTAAGCGTACGTGTATTATCCAGTGTTATATGCACATTACTGTATAAACCATAATAATGTTAATCATTTTCAATTTAACAAATATATAAATAAAAGTACCTACTGGAACATTTACATAATCGAATTATATAAAAAACCGGCAAAAGTATTTTTGCAGGACAACGGGAAGGTACAAGAGTTACCAGATTTGTCAAGCTAGGAGACTCATCTTAGATTGAGAATTGAGATCTGTTAATACTGTGATTCAAAAGTATTACGAAAGCGTAAGTTTTTGGTACCTCCAATTAATTAATTTCTGCTTTTAATCGGTACTTGCTGAGCAAAATAGCAACTTTTACATTACCCATTAGAATTATATTTTTCAAATCTTCTGCTGCTGCATCTTAAAACTGGAGCATTGTAACTTTATATTTCAGCTGTTCTTACAAAAAAGTTCAATTTGACACCCAGGCTTTTCCCTAATTATTAAATCAGTCAGGTCAGTATTATGATCAAATACTTGTTTTCATTCAATCTGTCATTGCCGAACAGCCGTTCCAAACAAACCTTGATGCATTAAATAAATGAATGGTTGCAATTTCTCCTTATGTTAGATTCCATAAGGAATTCCACTCAAAAGTTAATCAGAGAAACCCAAATTCGTTCCATTCGTTGGCAACAGTGAGAATGCTTTTTCATCATCTTGGTTGTACTTCAAAGTAAAATTGCAACAAGCCATTAATATTTCTCGCTTCTGAAAAAAACATACTTCTTTCAAAATCTCGCTTGTCCAACTCGCATCATAGATCTTGATCTCTTTCTGGTAAACCTCTTCCTACACATGTCTGCTTTAAACTCAATATATGCCGCAACAAATATTGTTTTAAGTTGAAAAATAAAAATTACATTCCACTAAGATGAGGCTGCACCGCCACCTTAATGTTTCGTATTGGCACAGCCTTATTTAAGAAAAAACAACTACTTTCTCTAGACCCGTAAAATAACATACATGTTTGGAAATAAAGTTCAAGCAGACACAATTGTAATCTGCATGACCCCAACAACAACAACAACAAAAAATCGATTGCTTGCTTCAGACAGCAAAAACGCATCCGATAGGATGGTTGCGTATGACTACGTACAATATGTATTATCATCTAGTATGTACAACACTCACGTACAAACAGAACGAACGGCGATGAATTTCACAATGCAGAAGAAGCGATTGAAGACACGAAGAATGGAAGAACAACAAGCGAGCGGCACGCTAGGTAGGACCGTTATTTAAAGTTACCGATTTGTCGTAAGTTCTAAACACAGACACTGATAAAACGACGATGAGTCTTCATGAAATGGTATTTCTTGGGCGATGCCACATTCGAGAGGGCGGAATGAGCTTGGTAAATGTACAAAAAAAACTTCTTTAGTAATTAATAGTTAATACAATATTCACTAGGATTTTCTCGTAACAAGCGAGAATAGGTTGGAACAGAATCAACACCGAGGGGAGACTAAGATGGATAACAATAAACAGGTCACTGGAATAATATTAGAGAGAATAGAGCGTAGAGAGTTGAGACAATGTCTCCGATTTCTCATGCGTTTTTCGTCGAAAAAGTCTCTATAAACATTTCCCAATCACCAGTCTGCGTGATCTTGCCTTTCTTCCGAGGCGTGCCGTTAGGGGTGGACTCGACGAGGCGCGACGGAACCGACGGAAGCGTCGCGGAATCTCACGAGAAGCGGTCGTCCGTGGGGGAAGTTTCCTCGTCGAGGACGGTGTTGGCCACTGGCCGCTTGGCGCCTGCAATACATTGAATTTCAGTATACTCCTTAAATTCTCCTTACTCAATTTGCCACTAGTGGTAACTTTTCAAGCTGTGTTGTATTGTGGTCCATATCTGATCCCAGCTTGCTTCAAATAGTTTAGGTTTAAATCAAAACGCTGAGTGGGAGATGCAAGATAATTGCTCCCACCCTCCCCTCTCCCATTGGAATCACAACCAAACAGTAGGTGATTTGGTAATTTTTGGGGAACTTTACACCCCAAAATCCTGGCTACTGCAAAATGCAATAGTGTCTTCACTATAATTTGGGGATTGTACTAATTTGTTTAATTTGCTAACTGTCATTTTCAAATTGTGTTTATAATATTCGGTTGGGACAGTACGTTAGGATAAGCCAATCAGTTAGTAGGTAAAAAATGTCAAATTGTACATATTGCAGCATTTTCTTCACAATACAAATCTGCAGGAACAAAGTCTCCATCATGCATCCTGTGATCTGTTAACTGCATTCCTCAAAGTTACTTTGACTAAGATGCTTAATTTTTGCAAGAACCGAATGAACAAACAGGCCATTATTGTAACGTGACATTAATCAAGTACTATGTAATTTAATACCACTGCGTAAGCAAAATAGCACCATATCACCGTTTTTATGTTAACACCCATCTCACCAAACCATCGCTTACCTCCAAGCTCGCAAGTCCCCGAAAACTTAGTCTCTATCACATATCCTGTGGCGCATGCGTCTTTGAGCATGTGACACCACGAGTGATAGGTTCGGTTGTTGGTGCCACAAATGGGCCCTGCCATATCGCGACGAGCGCCCGACGGCGACCGCGGCTTGGGGCAGCGATAACTGCACGTGACGCAACGGGGCGTTCCCGACGAAAGCTCTGTCAGGCAAGACTGTCGCTCCCGACAACGGATGCTGCCGCAAGACGCAACGTCTGTAACAGTACACGACACGTGTGTTAACGCTAGGAGAATTTTGGCATGCGAAAATTATTCTGAGAAATTTAGAAATTTGTGGAAAGGTTCCTTTTTAGAAATTTGTTGAAAGTGAGTTGATGTTACGACTTGAAGATTGCAGGTTGGTTGTCGCTTACTTATTGAATGTGTTTTCAAACCAGGGTGAATAGAATTATTATTTCGTTCTGCTTGCGGAAATGTTTGCTTACCGTTTTATTTCAAATGGTAGCAAAAAATTAGGTAGGCAATACCTATGTGGGTTGAGTGTAAGGTTCACCAGGATTTGGTGCAGCAATGAGCTTACATTTTGAGAATTTTTCTTTTATTTTCTTTGGTCTTTACTCTGCATTTGAATTAGTATCTCTCGTCTCTAAATGAGTTTGCATATAAGCTTAGTTTTTATATTTGGATTCTACCGTAATGACGACGCATGGGTAGAACAGATTTGCTAGGTAATTAAACAAACTCACTCATAAACATGGTGTATATATTTTATACATAGTTTGTATACTATAAGTAAATATTTTATGAAATGACTTAATGCATATATGTTGCGTGTTCCAATGTATTGCATTGTATCGTATTGCATTCTTTTATTCACTGATATTGTGATATTTTGTTGACGAACTTGAGTGATATTTTAATTATTTATTGACATTCTTTTGAAATTTTTATTATTTTTTTGTCGCCATGCTTCTCATAACATATTTCTATGTTCGATTGCAGAAAATCACAATTAACAATATCCCTCGAGAAGGTTTAAAAAGACCCTCTAAGAGGAACATTATTTGTCACTTTGCTCGTGATAGCAACGAGAATCATCTCGACGAATCTTTACCACACTCCTAGGTATTCTTGTAGTGTTTCTACACCACTGAGCACGTAAGGCTAAAATTGCAATCAATGAGGATTGAGGAAAATAGATCTATTATGATTTGCAATGTTTTAAAAAATCTATGTACTAAATTGGTTTTTTGCCAATGGCAAGTACGTGAGTTTGTAATTACCGGATTAATTTATTACAATATGTGTACAGTAAATTTGGCGAATACCGAAACATTTACCTATCTACACAAAAAAAAAAAAATAGGCGGACGAAAGTCCCTATAAATACACCACTTTGAACGAGTTCTATTTTGCAATTGCCACATAGGTAAGCGAATGCATAACTTTAAATCACTTATTTCCTCGGAAATTTTGCACTAATTCAATTTTGTCATCCTACAATTACAATTCCCGAGCGAAATATGGATTATCATTTATCAGCACCACAAAAAAACAAAACAGTCGACTAACAAAATTAGTTGCACGCTTTTCAACTTTCGGTTTCCAATAAATCATGACGTTTTATTCGTTTTGCTCGAGTTGCACCTTGCATTCGCAGGATGCAGCGCCGGCAAAGTGGTCGCGAACAAAAAGAAGCGGAATAAAAAAGAAACTCCGGTCGTGCCAGACGTTGCAAATGAGAATAAAAATTGCCGGGGTCGAAAGTGTCTAGGTGCAAGTATAAGTACGCGTACAGTGAATGCACCGACTTTATTGCTGGCCGGGTACTAGTTTTAACATTAACAAGGACGTGTACATTTAATGCACACTGACTGGCTGGCTGGCGGCTGGCTGGCTGGACCCAAAATCAACTACAAGTGCAGTCTGCTTTCTTACGGCGATAGCAAAACACTATTGATAATTTGATAAGTCAACGCTTAAAGTCTATGTTGTCCTAAAAGTACCAAATTTTAAGAGCTACTGCTATTCATAACGCTGACTCGAAACTTGTGGTTCTAATAAAACAAATGCTATGTTGAATTGCTGTATTTTTTTAATTTAATTTAATTTTTTGCTTAATTTATGGTAGATCATCTGGCTGGCCGTGCTCACATAATTGAAGTTGTTTTTCCCTTATCTTCTTGAAGAAGTCTTGAAGCAATGCATTCGTGCTAAAAATATTAGCGCCTCCACCAATTAAGAGTGCAAGTGGGTTTACGTGCAACATGAAAATAATAACTCATCCTCATCAATTACGAAAACTCCAATCCCAAAAACATCACAGAAAAACGCAATTACGTAACTATACAACGGTGTTAAAAAAAGATCATCTCGGTCTAAAAATGGTTGCCACGCGTTAACCAAGCAAGCAAGGGTCCTCCGGTAGACAGGCTGGGCAGAGCAGACCAGACCACGAGAGCAGACCACGGAACAGACAAGAGTCCTCACCTGACCAGGCATACGACTTCTGCAGCCGGTCGACCGCAACGGAGATACCTACCCATGCAACTTGCTACTTTGTTGTTCATTTTTACAAGTCTAGCCTAAAAGTCATCAGCCTCGAATTGCCGACACTGTTTTATTTGTTGTATGCGTCGGGTTTTTTTTTCTATCCGTTTGCTGGACACTGGTTGGTGGTGGTCGCGCGCCTCCATGGCATTACGCCAAAACTAGGAAACGGATATTATGACCGATAATTGCTGACCGTGCTAGCCACACATAGACACATTCACTCGCAGACATACATGCACTCACATTGGTAATTAATTGAATTTATCTTGGTAATTAGTAGCTACGATATGTGCTATCAAAATTTGTCATCAGTAATTCGCGACAGCGAAAAATTCGTAGCGGCCAGACGTTATAAAAACGGTTATATCTAACTTGAGTTTTATTAGAGCAATGAGAGAGAATAGCGTGTCGCACCATCATGCAAATTTGCCAGCAAATTATCATTATATTCGATAATATATTGTTGACAAGGTGTATGTTGTATGGACAGATTCTCAGATAAATTTCAGAAATTCAGATTCAAGAAAACCCCAATCATGACAACCAAATAATTTCCATATAACAAACTGTCAATTTGCTCGTCCATTCCATGTCTAAAAATACTCGACCAGAAACTTGACCACGAGTGACCACCTACAAACGCGCCAACGATTCCTCACGTAGCATAAATTAACTGCAGAATCATCTCTACGACAATGCAAGCAAAAGACAAGAACCGAGACAAGAAGAAAAAAAAAAGAGTCTTCCCAACATATAGCCGAAGCAAAAATGCAGACAGCCAGTGATTATACACATGCCGCACTTGTCTATGTTCGATGCTATTTCACTATTTGCACAATGCACCGGGCAAGGTAGAAGATCATGCAGACATCGACTCTTCAGTTCCGCCAGTTCTACACGCTATGCCTCTCTCGGGCGCATCACCTTGCATTCTACGACTGCATCCTCTACACACATTCGATTGTGCAAATATTAGCATTGCCGGCATTTAGGTATAGTACCTAGAAATGCAAGCATCTACACACACTCAAACATACACGCAAACGCATAAGCATTCACACGGACACGTGGGTTTTCTCGCGATGATCTCTGAGAGATAAATTAGTCACACATTTACCTTCGCTAAATATGTGCAACGACAGAGTAAATATTTGTGCAATGCACGTTGTTATTACAGAAGTGCGAGTCATTGCTTGGAAAATAACCTCCTTGTTTACAGATTTATATCGTAACGTGATGAAATATTGGTCTACTAAATGAACGTGTGGATATTCTAAGCGGATTTAGGTCGACGAGTTGTGCGGGGTTAATAATGCAACGGTGATTGGAAATGCAGCATCTTTGGCACACTGTCGGCATTCGGATATTGTTTGGTTGGATTTTGAATTGCGAAACATATTTTGGCTTTCGCAGATATAAGAGGAGTCTATAATATGTGCTACGGCTGCAAGTATGGTCTGTCATGCTCATTGAAAATCTGCGACTAGGCTCAATATGTTTTTGGCACAAAATAGCAATAGATATTGTTGATTGACTGTCATTTTACATAACAAGCGAAAAGGGAATTTAAAAAAAAAACGTCAAGGATTAGGATTCCGCGCAATAAATTTGTCTAGAACATGCAAGAATTACCTGCAGTACTGCAATTACTACAGACTACCGAGTAAAAATGAACACTTGCATTTAAGGCGAGGTCGTACCCGAAGTCGCCTGAAACCACCGCCATCAAGTTTCCTATCAGATCAAAAACTTTGATTCTGATTAAAATAAACGCTCTTTTATTTCTCCTCGTCCACGCGATATCGTTTGCATACAAGATTCCAGTTTAAAAAAAGCCATCCAGTTTTCTTTTCAACTCGCCTGGTCCTCGGCGACGCGATTCATTCTATTAATAACACGTATTGCATACGGATGTAGGTTGTAAGTTGACCATTATGTCTAGCTCGCCTCCTCGACGACGACGACGACGACGGCGATATGACCATAGGTGACCTTGGGTTATCCTTGAGTGGTGGGGAAACGGAGTTCAATGATCCCCGTCGCCGATGGTCTGCATTTTGCACTCCTACGTCCTGACCTAGGTAAAACTCAACACTGCCGACTTGCCACCAGTTTCTTGACCTCCGGCTGGCCTCCCCGCCACCCCGCCGCCGCCGTGCCTCGTTCCCCGTGTCTGTCACCCTCGTGCTGCGCAAGGCTACGTCAGCATCTCTCGTGCTCTCATCTCATCCCTAATTGGATACGCCGGTTTGAATTAAATGACTAGCTGATGATTTCTACTGGCATTCACTGATCTCAGTCATGCAACAAGCGCCAACACTGATCGGATACTTTCCGCCAGAATGCAAGTCTATCGCTCTCGCTCACTATCCCAGACCCTATCCCAGTCTGCAACGCAGTGCGCTATTACCTAGACCGGTCGTTGGGAATGTTTCACACTTGAAAAGTTATGTGGCTCCAACTCGGGGCCCGCCAACTAAATGCAATATGGTGGTATATCTTGGCACTCGCGATGGCTAGCTTATTTTCGTGGTCTTCGAGTGGCTTCTCTGAGTGCATCCTCTCAGCCCTTTGGTGTTTCGATTCAAGTTCTTTCAAAAAGTTCCTTAAACAAGGCCGTGTGCCGTGCAAGAAGGTCTCAACGAGGCTTTCTACCGACGACGGCACGAGACACGGCCTTGTGTTATACATCCGTGTTATTGTTTTTTTTATTTAGAAATAGTGAAACGTTTATTGTTTCAGTGCAGCGAAAATTATAATTATCACAGCACAAAAGTGTAAACCGTCTTTAAAAACACGTCGAATGTATTTAAGTAAATAAATTGCAAAATGTTGTAAGTTATTTTGCAGCTCAAAGTGTTTTGTGTTTAAATTGTGATGACTCGGTAAAAGTCATCAAAATATTTTTGATACTTTGTCTCGGGTCAAAAACCGCTGTGAACAGGCGGGGATCTAGCTTGTGGCAGATATCGGAATGAAAATGTGAGACGGAAAAATGCATTTTAGAAGAAATAAATAACAGGAGAGTTCGGTTAGATTGAGAGGGTAGATCTTTAAGCGAATGGATCTAAGAGGTGTCTTGTAATTATCTCTACATAGAAAATCAAGCTAATCCTCACCAAATTTGAACTGAAAAATGTAACTTCCAAGTTTCCTATACATTCTTTCGTTGCGTCTGTACCGGTCGATAGCAGGTAACAAAATGTTTCTCCCGCCAACGACCGAATACAAAAACAGCGAGTTAAAAATAAAAAAAAAAACGCGTAGCTGTAAGTCTTACTTCTGCACCTCCCCTTGTAGGCGACCGGTATGGCTTTGCCCTTCCGGCACGCGGCCTCTCGAAGGTGACATGCGCTCTGGTAGGTGACGGCGTCGGTGCCACAGACGGCGGCGGCGTCGCTCCCGGCGCCCGACGGCGGCGGCGGGCAGTGCTGAGAGCAGCGCACGCAGTGAGGGCTCAGGTTCTGATCGAGAAGGCAGTGTTTGCCGGACGGGCAGCGAATCCTGTCGCAAGAGCCTGCGTGAACGATGGTCTGGTCAAAGCTTGACACCAAGGGACCGTGGACACGAAGAGTTGGGAACACGTGTTGATGTCGTTTCACGGCTTTGTGGGCACCAAAGTATTTAATTTTTAATTTTTTTACAGTTTTCTGGCAAAGTTTAAAATTTGAATTACAGTTAAAAAGCACTCACTGTAATTTGACTGTAGTTTGATGATAATACAAAGCTCAAGAATGGATTCTAAATAAGAAAATATGAACATTTCAATCCACTTACGCCGATAGCACCCTGATCGAATCCTATTATCCTCCAAAATTGAAGCCAATTTTTTTTATTTTTAATGCCTTATATTACCTATTACTTATTACTTATTTATATTACCTTGAAATGGTATTTCCCCAAGTAGCCCAAATATAAACTCAATGTAAAACAACTAAATAATTTAGAATTTAGATCCATGTGCCTAGATGTGCCTGGTTTTATAGTAGCGTAACAATAGGCTTATTTGGCAATTAATTGAAAACATATGTGTATTTAAGTTGAGAAAAGTATGGACCTCTGAGAATGATTATTAGATGCGCATTGAAAAAAAACAAAAAAAACACATACAACCAAACAAACCAGCACAGTTAAGTTGCGTCGTTAAAAAGCCTTAAAGGGCAAGAAATGAAAGCATATCTTGACTTGTCACACATTACAAATATGATTCAATTACAGGCGTTGATTGTTAGGGGAAAATAAAGATAAATAATAACAAATAAAACAAAGTAGACATGAGTCTAAAAACCAGAATAATTGATTATTATTATTGTCACTAACTTGCATCACTTTTCATATAGTGTACAAGGTAGTAATATCGTTCTTTCCTTGACGAAATAAGCTAACCGAGCGACGGATTACTTTGCTAACAGTCTGTTAAAATATTAACGCACTACTGAAAATAAATCTTGAATACAACCAGTAGTTTGCTTGTAATTTGTTTGAACAAAATTTTTGAAAATTTACCACTATTATTGAGCGTCAGATTTGCCCCAAAAAGTAATTGTTAGAAGCTTAATTTCATAGTTTGCTTAAAGAGTACGCGAAAACCATAACGAAACTAGAAACAAGCGTTTATTTCTGAAACTATTTCTGGTCCTTCGAAACCGCTTCTAAGAGACAATTTTACTTGTACGGCGCCCAAAATCGTCCTTACAACATGCCTTTAATGCATGCACATACTTTCCTGCATAAGATCCAGACCTCGTTGACAGCTATCATGTTTCAACTTACATGCAAGGCCACAGCTGTCAATCGCAATTACATTGATTGTTAATACAAATGATAATTCAAGGGGAAAATTGAATAAATGTTCCTAGCCGTATGTGAATCATGCAAATGAAGAGTATTATACTACAATCTGTCAGATCTACTGAATGTCTATCGTGCTAATGCATGCCGCTGCTGAGTGCATTTGCGTGCATTGTGGTAATTGCGGTGGAAATTATTTCTTCTACACACTTGCATAGACACCACCGCCACGTCACCGCATCACAGACACCATTGAAGCTGGATGTCGATCAAGATTAAATGTCAAAATATGTTAATTTGTTTCAAACAGATTTGTATTATAGTTTGTATTTATGTCGTAGTTCAAAAAAGTACGTTTAAAACCGTTAAGAAAATTACACTTTTACCAACCAATCGCTTTTTTTTTGAGCATTTATTTTATTAAAAATAAACTATATTGTATTTTTGACATGTTTGCAAGGCCTCAGAGGTAGATTTGATGAAGGTTAGTTAGAAAAGTGTTGTAATTTTACATTTACATCGAAAGAAATAGCCGACATTCTATGCGCACCTTGGCTGAGAAGGTAAGATGTTACGTAAGACAAAGCCTTTTCATAAGTATAGACAATAGCTATAAAAAATAACAACAGCAAAGTATAAATTTAAATCTTTGGTGTAAATATGAGAAGATTCAAGCCCTGATTTCTATAAATGTTGAACAAGCGGTCCACTCGGTTCTCGAGGTCTTGCCACAGAGAAATATCCCTTATAAAAGATGTGCCTTTCCCAAGAGAGCAAGCAATCTATTACAGAAGACGAAGAATCGAAATCGGGACAAAATAATTCACTTTGGGACAAGGGCTGTCTCTAAAAACTTTGGGACCGTCATGAACCTCGTTAGTACGTTTTCCGACGCTATGAAGAGTTCGTGCCGCCGGGCGAGTGAAATCTGACCTCTACTTGTAGCAGGATTTTAGTGCGTCAAGTATCCCTCTTCAATTATGCAAAAACTTTAAGTAGCAGGACTTCGAAACATTGGCGTGGCTGAGGAGACAACAGTCGAAATTTCGTAGTCAAAAACAAATTTTCGATACTTAATTACTTTCTTGCTGAACGTAGAGTTATCAGAAAGTACTACATATTTTAATTGTGAAAATGATCCGTATTTTTTAATTGTTTGTCTGGCAATTGCGTAAATACATAAAGTTAAGTGGAGGGGGGGGGGGGGGGGGGGAAGTGAAGAATTTGAGACGGATTTCTGCTTCAAAGCTCCAAATAATATAAACACACAAAAAAATTCCACCACCTACAGCATCTTTAGAATTAGAACCACACTTAAAAAGGTCAGAATCATAGCTTTTCAGTATAATTCACCCAAAAGAGCTAATTGACTAGAAGAGTTTTTTTATTGGTGGTTCTTACCCTGAAGATACTATATCGTTGCTATATATATAAGAAGAGACCAAGTTTCTGAACCCAAGCCAAAGTAAAACATGAGAAGACGTGTGTCTGCTTACTCTGGCAGTGGCCGTAGTACGCAACTGCGAGAGTGCTGGTCTTGCGCCTGCAAGCACGCTTGCGCAAGCGACATACAGTGCGGTAGGATCGTCCGTCGCTGCCACAGACTGGCCCCTTGTGTCGACTCTTGCCTCGACAATCTGGCGAGCACACGCACTTTGGTCGTCCTCGACGTACTACGCACTTCTTGCCCTCTGCGCACTGCACGCCGCTGCATGACTCTGAAATTCGGGGAGACAAACGACCGGTTATGTGCGCAGCAAATTTTGGAAATTTTGTATTACCAAACATTTTTTTAGAGAGAGAGATTTGGGATATTCCAACAGCACACTAACGTCCAGAATATATCTGTGACATGGGGGAAGAGAGAAAATTGATATCAACTACTTATCAATTTCCATGTTTTTACGGGAGTTTTAAAACAATTCAAGGACATTACGGCTAATGGTTCTTTCATTATGTGCATGAAATGTCCCCTGCTTTCAGTCAAAAGTTTAACAACTGCTCTTTTCTTCGAGTCTATCTCAATGGGCTGAGTGGTTGCTCTTATCTGGTAGCAGAGAGTAATTTTCTAGCACGCATTCATTTTCTGACTAACAGTTTGAGAGATTGTGCTTACACTTTCGTTAGTAAATCTGTCTAAAATCTACACCTGCAAGCGCATTCGAAAGAAATAGTGAAGTTGATTATTATGCGTGCATTGATTACTTCTTGTTACAGTGAGCGTTACTTTTTAACGAGAGGAAGGACATGTTGTTAAGGTAGTACATCTGCTAACAATGATTTATGAAGTTATGTAGGTATGTATAGGTCACTCTTTTCGATCCTTGCCGATAACAATCTAGTCAACGGCAATGAGAATGCGGGAAAGGTTATGCACGGTTACCTAGAGAAAAATCTACATTCTGGTTTGCTGCGTACGCGATGTAGTCATGCTGAAATATTAGACAAATCGAAACCAAAAGAAACCCCAAGTGTCACAGAACGGTCCCACGATTGAACAATGCTACAATATCGTTAATATCATCATTTCAAATAGAGAACATAATACACTGTTAATTACTAAAATCTATCATTAAAATATCAAGGTAGCATTCATACACCAGTACCACAAGTTTTTGATATACTGTCAAAAAAATTACTGTTGATTCAAAAGTTAACCTCCAAAATGCAATGCATGCCAATCCAAATGAATAATTAATCTGTCACATGCCAGTTCGTTTAAATTTGTGCAAGGATGATTGAAAATGTTATGAGCTAATAGTAAATACTTTCTAATCATAACAATAGTAACAGTATTATGATAAATACGAAAAGGTACCAGAGAGGACGAACAAAATGCAAAAAAATACAGAAATTTCCCACCTTAATGGTATACTACTTGCATGCTCAAAGGAAATTACTTCGTAGAATTTCTACAACCCTAGAAAAATGGTTTCCACGGGCTGGCATTCAGTTGCATCCTCTCTCCGCACCCTCTCTCATCGCCGTGAGTGCCACTCACCTTTGCACGCGTAACACGGCACTCCGCCATTGAGTACGCGCCAGAAAAACAACGTCCCGGCGTCCATGTCCTCGCTGCTCCACGCCGTCGCGACGCTGTTGGACGCGCAGCATTCTTCCTTGCTCACCTTCTCGCTTAGCAAGTCTGCGCATCTGCCGTTGCGCACCATGGCCGACCAGCACTTGCCACCTGAAACACCGCGGGTGCCGCGCAAGCATACATAGGTTAGAACTGAATGTGTGGGTGGTGGTCCGCAGGGTTCAGTCCTAGGGCCGCGTATAGCAATGGGGGGAATTGGTAACTCGGTAGCATTGGTTGATTATTGGGTATCCGACAATTGGGAACTTAGTAAATGAGTGACAATGCCCTTATGAGTGTTAATACTATCATGGTTGATACGAACGGGGATAGGAAAATCACGAAAATAACTTGATCGTTAGGTCGATTTGCTCGTTTAGGTTTCGATTAAGAAGGCATTGTAACATTCTATCACAATAATATAATATGTTTAATAATATGCGATCTCTACAAGTTAATAATAAGTACTTTGTTCAGTTAACGAAAGGGAGTATATTCCCGAAAAATCAGGTCCACAGCTTTGACCACTGTCGATAAATCACTCGTGATTAAACATTTGGGTATATTCCCATTTGACTGCAAACTCATCGATCGATTCAAATCATTGGCCAGCATTACTTTCATTCGAAAATAAACTCGATTTAAAACGTTCCTGCGTACCCACTGCGCTACCATAGTTGTTCTCGAGCTGGGCGCTACCCATGTCTTCAGGCAGCGAGTCCATCGAACCAGAAACCGCTCGCTAGTCATCACAGGCAAAAACCAACGAATCTGCACATACCAGTCGAACTTTTGCAAGCTGCAACCATCGACAACCTCTGTCGAGCACCAACAGATCGAACCACGGTTCCAGAGACGTGGTACACATCTCAGGTTCACTGCATTTTTTCTGCAGTACTAATGCCACCAAGGTCAAGCGACTCGCTGCCTCCACTTCATTCATGCAATGAGATACCACGTGACGTAGAGGCTACGGCGTAATAAACATGCCTCTCTGCGAAGGGGCGTGGCTCTCGCCGTCGCCGCGCTGTTCGCGGACCAACGCATGTTGCGACGATTCCAGCTCGGTGATGTTGTAATTCACGACTACGTCGGACGATTATTGTGCGTACATTAATTTGGCCGGGTGCGTGGGAGCTTGTCTGTGTGTGTATGGTGGAAGTCTTTGTTATTACGATGATGATCATATTAGCGCCAAAGTTCCTTGCCCTAAAGATTTGATGGGACGCATAGTAAATGATGCGTAGTACTACGTTGAGTTTAGCGTTACGCAAGTGTTAGGTTTAAAATGGTTCTATTGAACTTGATTGATATTTATTGAGTTTGTTGGCTTGCGTTGTGAAATGTCTGTTTTCTTTGCTTAGGAATGGAGAGGTGTGTATTTTTTCTGTACAGCTATTTCGGTATTCGCCAAAATTCAACTGGATTTCATACGATTAAAGAAACAAACTACACTTTTAACATTATTAGAAGACCTGAAAGCCCTAACTTTTCACAAAAATGTCTGTTTGAACTTTAAATAATTAATTTTATGTGAAAGTTGTGTCATTTTAACAGTTCGACTGAAATATTGAGAGCATAAAAAAGAATGAAAATACCCATTTGTATTCCAAACCAAATGATTTTCCGGAATCGAGCGCACTAGGTGCCTAGTGCAAAGTGCAGCAAGATTCTTTAGTGTATGGTACTTTGATTGACTCTGATTTGCTCCTGATGCATGCACCTGCATCATATGCATCATCATTTCGTCTCCAATTCCAATATCTGTCATATTTTAAACAGTTCACGTGGCTTCTGTCATATGCATGGTCGCATGGTCTGTAGCTTGCTTCAAAGTTAAAAAATTACTACCAACAGTTCTGGGAACAGTATAGTAAGCCTCGTGCGACCTCACCGCAAAAATGGCAGATTGTCTGTAGCCTTATAGCCTTACATTTCATAAAACATGCAATAAGATTCAGCGATTAGATATTATGCATATCTTGAATGGGTGCACATTTCATTGAGATGGTCATTTCACAAGTGTGCTAGGTAAAAGAGCACGATGAATTCCAGGGGCAGTAAACGTGCGTTTGGGCGTAATTTGCTACACGCGCAGATAAAGGTACTTAATTGCTGGTTCCAAGATCTCGCCGATGTCTCGCCTTGAAGATGCTGACCGGTGGAGGTGGCGTGCGTAGTCTCCGAGAAAGATCGAATCGTTTTTCAGGCATTTTTCTTCTATCTATAATGATACTTCATGAGGATTGGAATAAATTATAAAGGGGGGCGGCTGGCAAAAAAAAAAATATATATATAAAAATAAAAACGAGGACCTATAATAAAAAAAACCCGAACTTTTGTTACGTAATAATCATTTATATGTTAATTATCTTGGATTGGTTTGAGAGTGATCGTAGCTTACGGAAAAACAAGATATTTGAGTTTAATATTTACTCATGGAGTTTAAAAAAACCTAGCCTTTCTTAACTAAGTAAAAAAATCAACTTTCATACACTTTGTCTGTCGATGATTCAAGAAAACCAGGTACAATTGTAAAATTAGAGTAGTCACTTAAGTTATGTTCAATAACTCAATTGAACTCAAGTTAAAACACCAACTTGATTTTACAACATAGGAAAACATGAATGAAACGGGATAGATTAACAGCATGATAGCTCGGAAGACAAGCAGCACCACAAACGTATTATGAAATCTTGCAGCATGTATGACAATACACAAAGATCCATACGCCACTGTTTCGTGAGGGTGTGTGGAAGGAGGGCGGGGGGGGGGGGGGGGGCCTTGCATACCGACAATCTTCACCGAAGTGACCGCATCCAAGGGTCACCATGTTTGGGTCGTCAGCTTTTGGGGGGCGGCATAAGCAACGAGGCGAGGTAGCCGGCCGACAGCTCAGTGCTGCCAGGCGATTATCGGCATATTCACCTCGGATTCCGATCGCGCTCCTTGGGCGCCGTCATCGTCGTCGTCGTTGTCGTCGTCGTGATTGGCGGTCAGACTCGGGAGTGACGTGGGCCCGCGGGCGCCGGCCACCTCTCGCGCGCGGCGATGCGACCATGAATGGGTGTCCCACACATGCGCTACTATATTGCGCGGGAAAACGGGCATGGGTGTTTCAAGAATTTGAGGGCGCGTCGTTTGATGTTACAGTGAGTGTGTGAGAGTTTGATGTGCGATTCATTCATACCAATAGAGATTTAGGTGGTGACTTTACGTACGGGTTTATCGGTCGTCTTCAAGTCTTAATAGAATGTTTCGACAATTGAAACGATCACAGTCCGTGCTATTTTTAGAATGGTCTTTGTCGCTTTTGCCTCTCCGTTTGGTCATTCTGATGTGTCTTCAGATGTGGGCGAACCAATTTCGATTCGAGGAATGCGGTTTTCGTTTTATCAACACATTTTATTGAATACGTGACCCTGACGTTTTTCGAAGAAGTATTTTTATTTTCTTTGGGGGTGTCGACTGACTATTGGAACGGGATTAGATGACCATCGGCTACGCTCAGATCGATATCTGATTGAATAGCTTGATAGAGCTCTCGCTGACCAGCAATCGTTTTGGTTTTTAATGTCAGTTTTATATAAATATGGTAATGTTGAAGAGGAGCAAAAACTTTGCAGCAGTGCGGTGACGTCATGTACACTAATCATTACCGAACGGTTTGGCGTGTTGGAAACACCGGTTCTCGTGAGATCACCGAAGTTAAGCAACACTGCGCTGAGTCAGGTATTTTATAGATGACCATCATACACATGACCAGTTCTGTTTGGGAGAGAGGTTGGAGGGATGAAAGTTAGTACAACAACTTCGTTCGCCTTGCTTAGCAAAGATTTGTGTAGGAATCATGCTGTTCGCTTTGTACCATCCTTCGGAAGGGACGTTAAGCTGGTGGCCCCCTTGGTGCTCTTCGAAAGGAGTAGGCTACGTGCCGGCATCGGGTTTCCCTTCCTCCCTTCTAGGTTAGGTTAGGTTCATCATCATCCTCACAATCATCCGCTCATTCACCGATGCCATTAGACCAGTGTCGCAGGGCCAGTTGTCAAAACAATGCGTCGTTAAACCCCAATAATCATCATCACTAATGGTGCACACTCAAGATGAAGATGATTGCATCCTCATTCTTGGGGGTAAACGTAAGATGTGTCGCCTCCCCTCGGCCCGGCAACAAATCGGCAAATCACCGTGGCCTGCGCTGTCACGTTTAAAGAGTTTAAACGCGCCATGCTGCAGATCCTCCTCCTACTTGGCTCAAGACGCTGGACCACGGACATCTCAAAATGCAACTCTTGTTCTCTCATTTTTCGCTTCGGATTGTGAAGAGCAACAACTTGGTTTACGATCCAGTGAACTAGCGTCGTCCGTCCGAGGAAATACAGCGTGCGGTGCTGGCCCGCAGTTGTTTCTTTTGCTTTTTTTTTCTTTCGGTCGGTCCAAGTGACACGAGATTCCTAAACGACGAATCTTGTTTGGAAACTAGTTTACAGAAGATGTCGATGGCCGATCTTTTGCGCAGATTTTCTTGCCATCTTTACACCCGGTTGTGTGATTCATTTTCAACAAAACAAAGCTCGAGGTCATTTTCAACAAAATACAGCTGTTTTGCTACCATTCCTTGTTTTCAGCACCGAACAAGAACCGGGGATAAATTAAGTTTGGTAGCCATCGCAAATCGACTATGCTTAATTAAATTTACCTTCATTATCTATTTTTCGTTAGTCTACATTTTGTGTGAATTAGGCGGGATGCTTATAAATAACGGTGGTAGAAGTTGGGCCTCAGCAGATGGATTTAGTTCGACGTGGGAAAGGACTTCTTGGCACATATTGGTTAACTTATGATAGGCCTAACTAACCTATAAATAAACATAAACAACCTCATATCGGCTAAACGATTGCTATCAGGTTTGACAAAAAGCACCAACGACACCAAATCCTTAGGCCCTTCCAGTAAGCAAGGCGGCATCACACGAACTAAAGGATAATTATTCCACAAAAATGCATGGTGTCTATACGTCGTAGATGATGGTCACCCAACCAGAACCACATTGTCGCTTAACTTCGGTGACATCACTAGAGAACGAGCTCGAAAACACGATAAGCCGCTAGGTGCAAGTCACTTAATTATTTCGGAGCAAGGGATAACCCGGGACGATCATCAATTGGCGACGGCTGGCTCAGAGCAAGTATGCGGTCACTTTCTTGCAAACTACGCTGACAACTGACAAGGGAGTGGGCTTTGAATGTGCAATGTGCAATGGAAACTATGATTGGTTTGATCGACCTATCGATCGATAGATAGATCACGTGCACACGTGTATGAAACCAGCAAATAAATACCAATTGACTTTCTAGGGCCTTGGATTAGCTTGTTCGCTTGTCTCCACGTTTGATCCAGCATTGACATTACTTACCACGCGCTATCAAACTGTTTGAACGATTTTTACCATCGATTTTCAAGTGGTTTCCATGCCAGACGAACTTATTCAAGATCCACGTGGCTTGTCGTGCGTGATAAAGACCATTGGTCATTCGTGCAGGGATATTAATTCTCGGAGGAGCTGGATCATAAATCGTATATGGAGAACTAATGAGACAAGTTTTTTGTATTTGATCAAAATTAGGAACTTCAATAAATCGTGCTGTTTTATTCGCTGATGTGGCTGCACGCAAGCTATTTATGGACGCATGTATATCTTCCTATTTTAGAGATATAGATGGCAATATCCATCGCAAGAAATGACAAAAAATTCCTAAGGTTTGAAGTTTGAATGCGGTATGTTTAGCGCGCTGCTGAGTGCACACTTGCTTGGAGTGACTTCTTGTTGGTGTTGGTTTACATCAAGTAAAAATAATTGTCGAGAAAGTTTTGTTTACTCTCAGTTGCATGTACGATTTATGTGGCTGTAACTTCTCAAACATTTTTATAGTCGAGAATCTCCGATACCTCAGAGCCTATACTCTCGGCCGGAGAAAAGTTACCTAAGTCCAGCTCCAATTTCTGATTCGCAGTGAATTTCGTACACCGATATTCCCTCCCGCAACTTATTTCTAGAGGGAAACAAATATTTCTGAATTCCATTCAAACGCATGCACTCTTGTGACGTCAGTTAAGCGCGGGAAAACGCGCGATGGATACACAGTGAAGACGTATTATGGATATGACAAAATAATATATGGTGTATAGTATACTAGAGATTGACAAAAAACGTAAACAACCTCTGAAGGCATGGGCCGGATGCTTCGCTCATTTTCTCACGTCGCACTAGAGTTTGGGTGCGAGTGCCCAAAAAAGTGTCGCTCTCTAAAAGTTGATGATGTACAACATCACTTGCCTCTCCGTCCCGTCCGATCCCGGGCTCGGGATCGCACGATACTAACCGAGAAGCGCATTAAATTCAGCAAGGTTGTTAACCCAGTGTGCATGGATAAACGGGCCGGCGTAAATGTTATGCTAATTTCAAATCATTAAATCAGAGCGTAATAGGCGGAGGTATGTAATTCAACTAAAAATACATGAACATTATTATAAATTATTGGAAAAAATATCACGATGTAGATGCTATGAACCAAAATATATATCGTGTTATTTTTTCTTTCGATATTTACTGGCAGCAACAAGAAAATGTTTTTCGTCGTGCTATGGACAACCTCTAAGATAAACTTTATCTAGACGAGAATAGTACCGATAGGTGGAACTGGACCAGTTATTTTTTTCACATGTTGCAATGGTTGGTGCATGGATTGGATTGCAAAATAAAGTGGTCGACTGGCGACCAGAGCAACGGTCTCGGTCGAGCGACTGACTGCAAATGTTGACAGATATTTGAACGAAAATTCAGATGGTTTGATAGTAATGTCAGATTTCCGGTTTTAGCTTCCAGCATTCGCAGTACGGGAAACTTAAGCGGAGACTTTTCGGAGACTACACCACTTCCAGTTCCTGTCGTCTAGCCACTGGATGAGAAAGCGAGTTTAAATGAAAATAACATAACTCATATCTCATTCTTTGTCTGAATACATGGATCCAGTTGATTTTTGTCGAATACCGGCCTAGCGTCGTTTGAGACGGGGCTAAAAACGCATGTCACACATTTACTTTGACACGAAAATAACTAGAGACTGCACGGAATTTTGGAAATGGCCCGCTTCCTTTCGGGGAGTGAAACAATTGCACCTATTGATGACATTATACACTCTCAGGTAGGACAGGGTGCGCTGCCATCGTCAGCCAGCCTCACCTGCGGTGGCAACAGATGCTCGTTTGGCTTACATAACAATGTCAAGTAGAGGTAATAGTGTTGACACTCGGCGCTCTGTGCGGTGCTATGAATTAAACATGACATGATCGACACCTGGCTGACGACTTCGATGCAGTCTATTTTCGCGGAGCTACGCGCTGTTATCATTTCGGCTGCACACTTATAAATACATATTGCCTTTTGAAATAAAAGCGAATTTATTGTGGATTTTATATTTTTTATCGAAATTCGCACTGCACAAGCATAAAGAAATCGTTTTAAAGCCAATATCTTAAATGCATTGGTCTTCAGAGTTTCAGCCAGAGCCTAAAAAATATGAAATCTAAGCAACCAATGAGAGGTAGTACCTGTCATGGTTACTTGCGTGTCGTGATAATTTTATCACATAACATGCAGCATATCCTAACTAAGACCTATCCTCTGTTATGTTCGTAAACGAGAGCGCCGATAGCCAAAAAAAAAGCTAGGAAATATTTGACCGAGCCCAATAAATCAAAAATATTATAAATGCAGAGTATAAAAATATAACAATCCCGTTATAAAAACAAGTTTTTTGTTGTTGTCGTTCATACGTAGGTATGCATTTCATTTGCCATCTCATTATGGCATGGGCCGAACGTTGAATGCCGATGCGAATGAAGCGGTCTATGCTAGCTTTGCATGACCCTTGGTGCTGTCGTGTGTTTGTGTCCATTTGCATCAAGCTGCATGTGTACACCCGAGAGACGCATAGGTGTCAATTTGTGGACAAATGGCACAATAGGTCCTTGGTCGCATAGAGTCAGTCAAAGCACAAACAACTAATTAGCGGATGACTTGCGTGGGACATTTTTTTCCCAGTTGCGCAACGTGTCACTCGCGGCTCGTGCAAACTCACACGAAATGCACTGAAGAAATGCACTCAGATGTCACCTTGCCAATGTAAACATTTGTTGACCTATACGTTTACGAGCAAGGACGATATTTGCTTGTAAATTAGTCTGCCGGGTGTGTTAATTTGTGATGGTATCGGTAAACCTGTTCGTCCCAGGATCAACCACGTATTCGACGGCTGAAAGTTTAAAAAAATGTAATTGGAAAATATAAAAATCAAGCGAGAATCATGCATAAGTACACCGATCGAAGAAACAGAAATGACTTCATTTTTTTAAGTTGTTCCCAACAGCGAACTGATTTTTCGTCAAGACGCATTGGCGGTTGTGCTCTACCCCGCAACGAAATTAATACCTTTCAAGGCTTAACTTAATTTTTGTATACACCAGCACAGATTTCTACTGTCACGTTTTCAGCAACTGTCATCGTTTAACCACTGGATTGATTATGAGGAGTTTTTTACGAATTTCTACTTTTGGTTACAATATCGCGCAGTCATATGACTTCATTTGCCTGCGTTATTTCCACGCGTTTTTAACCCACAACCAATGTTACAACCGCGATTGATGCAGAGGAAAATCAGACCACCCAATGAAATTTGTGTAGAAATCGAAGGCAAATAGCCATAGAATAGATCATCCACGCGTCGCCAACAGGAATTTCAGTTGGAAGCCGGTGAGCTGCATGTCCAGATGTAGGTGCCCAAAATAGCAGCACTCAATGCAGGAACGCGCCCCGTTGACAGGTTGCCCGAGTAAGCTCCAGACAGCGGACACAATATTATTATCATCCACCCAGTTTCATATGCACGAGCAGCAGCAGCAGCAACACACATCAGGTCAGGAGCAATATAGCGTCAGAACGAGTCATATTATTAGACTGCACTTTGCTTCGGATTATTTTTAGCGCACGTTCACGCAGTGAAGAGAATGGTGACTGCTGTTTCGGCACCCACGCGTACATCGATTTTTAAGGTATGGTGTACGACATGATTCTGCAGCGGTACAATTGTTAGTGGTGTAAGTTAAATAAGTGCGATTAATAATGTAATTGACAATTACAAATGTGTTTCAAACAATAGCCATGTACCTAATTTGGATAGTGATTGAAAAAATACTATATCGTACCGATTAGGCAGAGAGAACCAATGCACCCATGGACTACCTATCCACATTCCGGTGCCCACTTTAAGGTTAAATTATTTTCTGTCAGTAACCTATCGAAAAATTTGCATGTTGCAAATATTTCGGCCTATGCTTTGTATATTAATGTGTTGTAGCATGCATACATTGGATTAAACTGGACCCGATAGTTTTTATTGAAAGCAATTCAGAGATTTGCATGCTAGAAAAAATTTATTTTTCTTTCATCGCCTACTACACACGGAAAATGTTAAGAGTGACAAAGATACGAGAATTAACTTACTTTGACAAAATGCGAGGCAATAAACTCAAGCCTCTCGACGTCATTTCCTTTTTTTTGTAAAATATTGTAATCATGAGCTCAAGCCAATGCTGATATTCGAGTTGGAAGAAACATTTTCTCAAAAATAGAAGAGTTTCGCCGTCAAAAGAAGTTAACAGTTTTTTTCAAGGCCATTTTTTAGGAATGGAATCCCATCAATATATCGGAACGATCTACGTGAACACACAGCCACAAAAACAGAGCCGAGTGATTAAATCCTGTAAAGTGACTAATTAGATGAATACGAAGCGTCCGCGCGCGGCTGACGCCACAAAACCAGACCGGTACACGACACGGGTCGCAGATGAAACCCGGCTGAGCGGTACCGCCAAAGTCACGGGTCCGTCGAGCGACTGCGGCGCGCGCGCCAGCATTTGGGCACATGTAATCGCGATGTCGGATCAGTGTATACCAGGCCCGGATAGCATGATGAGATAAATTAATACACAAATCGGTGTTTGATTGGACGCCGATCTAGTCGACCTTGAAGTCAGCGCTTATGACCGTGACCCAACCCAAGGACGGAAACTCTCGCAAAACTGGGCCCTTGCCGGTGCTGCGCCAATGTAAGGTCACTGCTGAATAATATAGTGGCTTCTCGGGCACCGGATTGCCGTTCTGATCAATTCCTCTCGCGATGAGTCAGTAATTGGATGGCCTGTAATTTGTTTTCAAAACGCGGTGAGTGTACTAGGAACTAGCGGTCCGTCAGCCCTTGCGGGGAACTGTGCTCCAATTTCGGTACCTTATCAGCTGTTCAAGGCGGTGTTTTAGTGGCTGTCTTGGCCTATTTTCGTTTTGTTTCTTTGGAATTCATGAACGAAAGTTCTGTGCATGTCAGTGACTGGATCGTAATTGGATTCTGAAATTCGTTCTCTTCCGCGTGGTTCGCCTTCATTAATGTAATTTAATTTGTGTCCAAGCTTTAAGACGGCCCCGACACGTGTTAAATGCAAACGAGTGGCGAGTTTTCCGGGAACCACAGTCGTTCCCCGAACCGCGGACTCGGGCGTGCACAACACACGCGCGCGCGCGCATTCAACTCGACTTAATTGATTCGGAATTTGTTAGGGACAGTGAACATATCTGAGAGATTTCTCCGAACGCATGGGTCCGCGCGTATTAAACGGGAAGCTCGACTAGCTGAAATTGTTACTATGCCCCACAATGTTACCTCTGCTTCACGAGATAACCTATCAGACGACTGCCTATTCTGGCTTGAAATGCGGCAATAAAATGGTTTGTAGCGATCCGATGAATTTCATCATTGGTCAGTCACTCAGCCAGGGGCCAGGGTTCCGCGAATTGTAGCCCGCTGTCTGGTCAAGCTCGTTGCAGAAACGAGACTGAAGCACATACGCACACGTGGTTTGCTTTGCGGTGCAAAATGTTTAGTCACCTTAAAAAGCAGACAAACGGATCTGGTTGGTCGAACGAGTTCCTGGATACCTCAAGGCGTTATGTGCGCTGCAGTAAGACCGACATGCACTTTGCATGCACTTATGCAATAACAGGGTGGTTACTAAATCTGTAATCACGACCTAAACAAGACGGTTTCTCTCAATGCAAGATCCTAGTCCGACGCAAATTAACGGTCATGATGCCATCCAGTATCATTTAACACCTGATCTTGAGTGACTTTTTCAACAATGTTACCGGCCAACAATGTCACCGGCCAAAAATGTCACCGGCCAACCCTATTAACGGTAATTTTCGATTTCAGGTTCAATAGATACATCAAAGAAGTATATTGAATGAAGAAAAAACGTAGCTTCTTTTCAAATTCCTTCCGCTGATTTGAATCAACTCAAGTAATACTAAATAAATTCATTATTAATCAGTATTGCAAATCTTCTCTAGATTCAAGGCATTGTCAATCCATTCTCCAGCAATAAAACTTAGTAATGTTTTTTTAACGGATAGTAAGTGAGCGAGCTGTACGACCATTGAACTTCTTGAGACGGTTTCCTTTGCCATACTCGAGGTCTTGCAGTCAAAAACTGGCTGTCACAGTATCACGGCCCTGTCACAGTCGGTGACAAAAACTGGCTGTCACAGTATCACGGCCCGGTCACAATCGGTGACAAAAACTGGCTGTCACAGTATCACGGCCCGGTCACAATCGGTGACAAAAACTGGCTGTCACAGTATCACGACCCTGTCACACGCGGTGACAAAAACTGGCTGTCACATTATCACGGCCCTGTCACAGTCGGTGACAAAATCTAGCTGTCACAGTATCACGGCCCGGTCACAATCGGTGACAAAAACTGGCTGTCACAGTATCACGGCCCGGTCACAATCGGTGACAAAAACTGGCTGTCACATTATCACGGCCCTGTCACAGTCGGTGACAAAATCTAGCTGTCACAGTATCACGGCCCTGTCACAGTCGGTGACAAAATCTAGCTGTCACAGTATCACGGCCCGGTCACAGTCGGTGACAAAAACTAGCTGTCACAGTATCACGGCCCGGTCACAGTCGGTGACAAAAACTAGCTGTCACAGTATCACGGCCCGGTCACAGTCGGCGACAAAAACTGGCTGTCACAGTATCACGGTCCTGTCACAGTCGGTGACAAAAACTAGCTGTCACAGTATCACGGCCCGGTCACAGTCGGTGACAAAAACTGGCTGTCACAGTATCACGGCCCGGTCACAGTCGGTGACAAAATCTAGCTGTCACAGTATCACGGCCCGGTCACAGTCGGTGACAAAAACTGGCTGTCACAGTATCACGGTCCTGTCACAATCGGTGACAAAAACAGGCTGTCACATTATCACGGCCCGGTCACAGTCGGTGACAAAAACTGGCTGTCACATTATCACGGCCCTGTCACAGTCGGTGACAAAAACTGCCTGTCACATTACCACGGCCCGGTCGGACCGCCGATACGCCAACCAGCACTGGGCGTCGATCTCTTTTACGAGGGTATCAATAATGCAGTATAGACATGGACGAGATCGCCACGGTCAGCTGATTTCAGGATATGAATCCTAAAGGTAAGACACATACAGGATGATCAGGAAGAATGGTGCAGCATAATGGAGAAATTAAATTTTTGTCTTATGCCTAGAAATGGTTTGATGAAACAAATATACAAAACGAATTTCTTTCTTGTGTCAACGACTTTGATATGTGTTTACCTGCAAATGGTTTCGTATGATGTATCCTAATTAATTAACGTTTAAACAAGAAGTCGTTGCTCAGTTCGATGGTATACAGCCACGGTTACAGAGTGGCCAATCCGAATTCGACGCGTACAAAGAGTCCCGTGTCTTAGAGCGTCACGGATAATTAACTGTAGAAACTAACTCTTCTCGACATTGTCTGAACGACTTTAAGATACCATCGGTCTACAAATGTGACGATACAGTCTCATGCACTCCACGCCGATCGGCTGTCTGTGCTGCACTTTGTGCTGTCTTCCATTACAATGTATCAAAATTCAGTCACCATGGTGAGGGACGGGTTGGGGGGGGGGGGGAGACAGAGGGGCCCACTGTTACGTGCAATTACTCCGCTGCAAAGCGCGGATCGGAGTAAACATGGGCACCCGCCAAATTTCGCATTTGCACAAGACCGCATATATTTCTCTCAAATAGGTCGCGAGCAGGAGGGAGGGAGTGAAAAAATAAAAACGCAACGCAAGACGTGAAGTTATTTTCAAACTGAAGAGAGGGATATTAACGATTTGGTGTATTGAAATGTAACGGCGATCGTAAAATAACAGTGTAATAATCGTAAATTGTTCGACGAATGTGCGTAGATCGCGAGGATCACTCGCGTGTAACGCGTGCGATAAATCAGTCGTGAGCGTTTGTCATCTTCAAGTTGCCGCGCAAAAAAAAAGGAAGCCGAATGTTTACTAGAATTTGTTTTTGAAATTATTCGAGGAAATCACCTTTCTGCTGTCCTAGTTCATTACATCTGTCTGAATTTGTTTTTTAAACATAAGAATATCCACAACCCACTGCTCACAAACTACCAAAATTTCAATGTTCACTTTGATGATCGGGTTTAACGACGCACTGTTTTGACAACTGGTCCTGCGGCACTGGTCTTATGGCGTCGATGAATGAGCGGATGACTATGTGGATTATGATGAACCTAACCTAGCCTAGAAGGGAGGAGGGGAACCCCGGTGCTGGCACGTAACCTACTCCTGTCGAAGAGCACCAAGGGGACCACTGGCTTAACGTCCCTTCCGAAGAATGGTACACAGAAAACAGCAGGATTCCTCCACAAATCCATGCTGTCGAGAGGTTGATAAGCAAGGCGAGTGAAGTTACTGTACTAACTTTGATCCCTCCAACCTCTCTCCCGAACAGAACTGGTCATGTGTATGATGGTCACAGTGTTCACTTTTCTCCAAATTTCAGTTGACATTTACAGAAATAACTTAACTTAGACACGCGTTACTTTGTAACTTGATTTCAATTACCAAATGGTCTGTCCACCATTTCCTAATTGTTTAAAACATTTTACACATTAGAACCAGATGGGAATCAAAAACTACACAGCTGCCATTGAGATGCCGCCCAATTACTAAATGCACACTTCTGGCGACAACCGACCTGTGCAGGGTAATTAGGTACGTTGAAATGCGGCTGCAAACAAAGTGCAAAGATCGCCAGGTTGCGTGCTAGCTATTGCCCTCTCACTTAGCACGGGTCAGGCACATGGAGAAGAATAATAGCAGTCGTCGCCGTCGCCGTCGTCGCCGCCGTTGCAGCGTGATCAAACATACCCCTACACACAATCGCAATTGGCGCCTTCTCAATAATCTTGAGAGTCTCGACACACTGCACCGTTTCGCGCGGCTAGGCGAGGCGTCACGACGCCGACGTCGAATTCGTCGAGAGAGATTAAGCGAGCAGTGAATAGAAGCGTAATCGCTTCGACAGGGCTGAACAAATCACCACGATACATGCAAGTATGATGGTATGAAGGCACTGAACGAGATGGTATAGCTACTGTAGCCGATTCGTTTTTAAGGCCCTGTAAAGAGAAATTCAAAATAAAGATTTTAAAATAATAAGAAACCCAATTTGAAGTAGTTCGTTTATGAAACATCACAGCGGAATTGTGCGTTTCTATCAACCAAAATAATTGCATTTCCATCATTTCCACATCAATCATCGATAGAATTGACTCTTTAGCAATCACTTAATCTCCCAACCTCTGCACCTCAGCTACATCCGAGTCGCCGTGGACACCCTCGCTTCTCGGGGGAGTCCTGGCCTCCCTTCTTCCTGAGTCCCGGCTCGCGTGAATGAGACTTTGGAAAGGGAGAGTGGAACTCCGCACTCGCCGTTTAATAAGTCAAGTTCACGCTTTCAATCTCAGAGGCGACAAGTCTTCCCAACTGCACGTGTCGTTCATTGGACGATTTCCCACAAGTTGTGTTCCTATCACTCGTGATGAGTCGTACACGCGGGTGAACTCGCTGTTTGTTGTCAAAGTCGACCACGAATAGTGACGGAATGTATGTGATCCACCATCTACCATTCCCATATCATCGGGTTAAATACTATTGTTAATCAATTGGGATCAGAATGTGTGAACTGATACTGGATTTGTAAGCCAATTCAACCGAAAATAAAATAAAATACATTTCATCACGAAAAACTCGATTTTTTTAACTATTTGGTATGTTCCTATCGGGTCATTCCATGTCAATTCAAAATTTTTTTTGGAAAATTGACCGTCACCTCTCAGAAATCGATCAAACTTGGTAAGATGATGACCACACAACTTCTTTTATTGCCTAATTTTTTTTTGCCTTTGAATCAAATGGTTCGCCCGGTACGGCCCGGAAACGGCGGAACGGCACTGAATTTTGGGCGGTAAGGGCCGCTTTTTTTTCTCAAATTGCATCGGCTGTAGTTTAATTATTATGAATTATGATTATGATTATGATAGGGAAGGCGAGGACATTTTATAATTTTAATAATGAAAATGAAAATTTTATAAAACAAAATTTCAATACCTTTCAATTTTTTTCATTAATCCATCTTAACTACAGCCGACGCAATTTGAGAAAGAAAAGCGGCCCGTGCACCCCAAAATGCAGTGCCGTCCCGTCTTTTCGGGCCGTACAGGGCGAACCATTTGACTCAGACGCAAACAAAAAAATACATCAACAAGAGAAATGATGTGGTCATCATCCTACCAAGTTTTGTCGATTTCTAAGGGGCGACGGTTTTTTGGTAGGTTGAATTGGCATGGAATGACCCTTTAGTGCATATAATGAAGGAGTTTACTTCAAAAAATAAAAAATACCTTTTTCGTGCTGGAAAACAATTACATGCAGTTTGATAACGAGTTTTGTTTGCTTTTACTGTTTGCTCAAAAGAGTCCGAAAAAAAAAACGAGTTGAAATAACTATGCGTACTCGCAGATGTGATGTGCCCTTGCGTACCGAGACTCTGCTCTTCCTAGTTAATAGAACTTTCCCGTGGAAACTAAAGAGAACCCTCTCTGCTTTATGGTCGTTAGTGAAAGTCTATAAAAATACAGAATATTAAAAAGAGCAAATTCGTAGACATTCGCCCTCGGGTTGGATGTGCATATTATAGTCATCGATTTTCACATCAAGCATCGCAGCTCGGCGAGCATGGTCTTGAAAGTTTAAACTATAGTACACGTAATGGAACACTATTTTATTTTGCATAATTAAAAAACTTTGACGTTATCATAGAGCGTTTGTTTTTGCACCGTCTACTTTCTCTGTTATTTCAACTCGGAGAACGTCGGGCGCACTTTACATTTCGTGGAAACACACTTTTCATTTCGACTAAAACTAAAAAGCGAAATTCATCCGAAACTAATTGAATCTTGCATAATTTACGCACATACAATTTCGCCAGATCTCTTCAATATCAACGAAACATCTAGCAGAGAAAATGCTTAACAAATATTCGAACATGCTGTGAAAAGAAATAATTTAGTCAAGCTCAATAACACCTAGAACTTCAAAAATATAGAAAAAAAGCACCGAAAAAAAAAAATACAACGGCCTGCTCGCACATTCGAATTCCTGGCTTGTATTATCGCCACCGATGCATTTGCACGGCGACGCTCGGTGCGGGGGCGTCGGCGTCGGCGTCGGCGTCACCCGTCAAGCGTCGCTTGCACCAAACTCCCTTCCCTCGAGAGACGCCTCGAGTATTTTCAGCACTGGCAAGTGCAACAATTCCATCAGCATGCATCGCATACCAAGCCGACACCGACGCCGACGTCGACGCCGACGCGTAAGCAAGTACTTGATCGGCATTAGGCTGGCACTGCGGCCGAAATGCCCGGGTGGAGTGAAAAGCACTAAAACGCCGAACTGGTCTGAACGAACTGGTCTGAACGAACTGGCCTGAACGAACTGTCCTGAACGAACTGACCTGAACGAACTGGCCTGAACGAACTGGTACTTTATAGTAGCGAAATAATTGTATATATACTCAAACACCTTTAGGAATAAGTGTACGTACGTTCAACTCAAGTAATAGCAAGCTGCATTCAATACGAACGAATGCACGTGGAGGTAAAATTAGAGATCACCGTTCCAACGCGACCAGGTGCACGGGCCGTAACGCCAAGTCAGAGTTTTTTCTTAAATAGAAGTGGCTGTATAGGTATGTGCACCTTGGTGCAAGCTATTTGTTAGCCACTCGTTCGTTACTCTATCGAGATTGGGTCACCGAGTCTATTAGCAGAGCGCGGCGAGCGGAAACCCACGTCAAAATCGAACGCTGGAGCGTCAAGCATGCAAGATCATGATTTATTTAACGAGCTCATCTTTTAATTTCTTACAGAATCTTTTAAGTCAGCATCATATGCATCGCTTGCACTGAATTTAAGGCAAATATCATGTGCGTATACGTTTAGAACGTAAAGTTAAAAAGAATTCAACACTAGATTTCGGTATCAACGTACACTTTCTTTTATCTGCAAATCCAATGAATGCTATTTATCATATTATTAAGTTGTACTTGTAACTTACAATAGTTATTATCGGTACCTAGCGATAGCAATCGCGTAATTTAAATGATTATAAATCTTTCACACCATAAATTGCAAATATTCCGCCTGCTCCGGCTACATGTTGTGCATTGCACCACCACGCTTTCAGATGGAGCGTGGGGCTATCGTTACCACGACCATCGGTCGGTCGGTCGGTCGGACGAGGCAGCAACCAGCTATGTACTACCACTTCATGGAGGTTACATTGTCGTTCGCCTGCTGGAGATATTATGACTGGGGCGATTGGACACAATGCATTGCATTCGCAGACTATAATCATGTGCTAGCTGCATCCTATTACAGGTATTTCATGCACACATACTATGTACGTACAGTGCATGTCTCTCTTCGACGAGACCAACGTACTGCAATTGGTAACTGTCTGGTTGAGCATTCCACCTAGACTCGATGTGCGATGCACTATAGGCGAAACCTATGCCAGACGTGGCTTGCCGTGGGCTGGCGTCATTTAACGCAATCTACGTATTTTGATGTCTGGACTCTCACGTGTCAACTGGCGAGGTGTAGAAATTGCAAATCAGGGATGACTGGAGATATTGCTCGAGTATCGAAGCCGTTTGGTTACATTTTGGTGTTTTTATGTTGTTATTTTTATTTTTAAATTACGGTTCAGTTGATTTTCTGTACGGTTAGTGATCGTCAAAGATTCATAATCGAGGACCTCCCTCTCGAGAAATTAAAAGTGGAATAACTTAAAGTTGATCGCACTACGTACGAGATGATAATGAGTGCTTTGCATAGATCCGCCGTGATTGTTTTACAATTGCACGTGATAATTACTTCGGTCACCAGTCACTAAATTTTGGGCATGTGTTTTTCTCAGCCACGATTTATTTACGTCCTATGTGAACCCATAGATCGACTTAAGCTGGGGATAGGTGAGTAGCTCTGGGGATCTCTGGACATCTACGTATCTTCCTTTATGTTTCAGGTTAAATTAAATGGCACAAAAAAACAACATTTAAATAATTCAATAGGAAAATTACTGACGATTTATAAAGAGATGCTAACATCTTAAGTAAATAAAGTTAAAAAAAAAACACACAGTTTGGTCCACGTAATAAATTAGGTGTGAAGTTATGACAAAATAAAACTGGACCACTAAAAAATAATTTTTGTACATGCACAATCAGACAAATATCCTAATCAAATGAGAGATTTTCTTGAAACTATCTAAAAACCCGGTACCAAAATCATTCTTTGCTCTGATATACATATGAATTTCTCAGCTACGGTTGACACATTCTATCGAAAAGAACGTTTAACTTTCATCTCATTACGTGCATTCCAACAATGCAAAGCGCGTGTGGTAGTCCCTACGAAGACAAGTCGACACTGCGTAAAACCAACATGTGAGCGCTGCAAATCCCGACTATAGAGCGGCTTTAGCCCAAAACATACTATCGCGCGTAATTCCCAAGCTGACTTAAACATTGTCTCCCAAACAACACGTAATTCAAATGCATCTTTCTTTTCTGCTTCTCAAAACTTTAAAGCGAGATGGAAGAATACGTCTTCAACGATGACGTCGAGGAGATGGAGAACGCATAAAAAGTGTAAAATTCCTATGGTTGGTTCAGGGCTGTGCTATCATATATCGCATTGCCTAATTCAGTTCTGTTCGACGAGCGGCATGTTCATATCGCCACGATTGTCGCTTCCAGAGCGGTCTGACAGAAGGAAAACATTTCGCCCGTAATCTGTCAACATGTACGACCATCCGAAATAGCAATCACGTCAGATATTCACCCCAGTTTCTTCAGGACAAAACGCATCAGAACAGTGATAACTAAAAGTACGCGCTCGGAGTCATATTGCGATATCTTACTCACTCTCCCGCTTTTCTGAATACAGAGAGCATTGGCATACCAACCAACCACTCAACTCAATAATTTTGACGTACTTGCTCGTTTTTTGCAACGAAACTAGTAGTCGCTCTGCTGTCCGCGCCTGTTTCGCCTAATACGCACTTGTGTCGGACTATACAATCGCTCTGCAGAGATGTATACATCAAGCGTGCGTTGACATAAGGAGCTGACTCCTGCTGCCACCACAGCCGCTGCATCACGGTCGCACAATCCGGTGACAAATGCACCGTCAATCTAACATTATAACTTAGATCCTTTTAACGGCGCGCGGAATTTGGCAAATATAACCTAACCTCGTTGAACCCGTTTTGGGCAGGTCTTTGCTCTTGTGCAGAGTCGAATTGGATTGGTCGTAACCACCGACCGTAGGTATTCATGTCTTTGCTGTACGGCGAAGTTCGAGACACTCGCGAAGGTTTGTGACTACAAGTGGATGCACAAGACGTAGTAACCTGGCGCTGGACCGTCTGGGCCGCGCGGGTGGCTGGTTATCTCATTCGAATTCGGAGGGACTCGCGTGCAGGTCACAGTAAAGCCACGTGGGTTTCGCGGAGTGCACCACACTCGAAATTCGACGACGTCGCGGGTCGCGTGAGTGTGTCTCGCGAGTGAGTCGACGACGGGACGGTTGTTAAGGCCTCTTGTGTCCGTGGTAGATTCACCTAAACACGACAGCAGGCTCGCTCGGCACGGCGCGGCGCGGCGGCACTATCTTTGCGTCCAGTGAACCCAAGGCGCTGGTCGCGGCGCGCCGCGGCGAGGCTCCCGAGGACCGACCGACCAACCGACCGCCATAGACAATACAGAGAATCATCGCAAACCAGTTGGCTCGCTCCACGGACAGGCCAATAGCTCGCGAAGTCATGCAGTCGAAAAACAAAATCACTTTACGCGAACAGGATGCAATTTTTTAAATAAATCTCTCCAAATCGTATAACTACCCGGCAGAAAAAAAAAAAAAAAAAAAAAAAAAAAAGAAAATAAAAGAAAAGAAAAAACGCAAAAGCGCCGACAAAAATGCGACACTACTAGGGCGAAATTGAACCCGCGACTGGGGCAGGACACTGATTGGCAACTTACCTTGAACAGGTGTGAGCAGCAACCAGCACACACTAGTAATCGCGAGCGCAATGAGGTGCCCGTGTCTCATCCGAGATGCGAACCCAGAAGGAGTCATCTCGCTGCTTCGGCGTTGGGAGTAGTAATGACCCTGCGTCCGCGTACCCGACCCTGCTTGGAGCGCGCGCCCGCCCGCCCGACGACCTAGCCACGTGGCCTCAGCGCCAACACAACGCTAGTTTCCCATGTGCGCACATCTCCGTCTCAGCGGCGGCGACGGCGGTGGTGGCGGTGGCGGTGGCGGCGGCGGCGTCGTCGTCTGATCGGTCGAGAGGCTGATATCGGCGCGCTTCTATTCGACTTCGCACTACACACGATCTTCGAGAGCGACGCTGCACGGCGACGGTGACGGCGACGGTGACGGCGAGGACGAAGTGGTGGGCTCGGACGCTCCGCGATCTCAGACGACAAACCACAGACTGACTTAGTTGGCGCGGCGACCGGACCCGGAGCGCACAGGGACGTCGGCCGACCGACCGGCCGCGCTAGGCCAACGTGTCGGCGGGAGAACCGAGTCTCTCCGAGTCGAGTGCACTGCCTCAAGGCCCACGGTAGCTACCGGTGAGAGGATCATGATGATGATGATGATGATGATGATGATGATAATGATGATGATGATGATGATGATGTCGATGATGATGATGATGATGATGATGATGATAGTGATGATGATGATAGTGGTGATGATGATAGTGGTGATGATCTCCCCGTACCACTGTTCTTGGACTGTGATGGAAGTGGTTCGAGTGGTATTCACGCTCTCGCTGGTTTAATGGGGGGACACTGGTCATTCGAAATATTACGAAGGCCAACTGAGATGTATTCAATACAACTATGCATCCCTTAAAAATGTTCCGCCACGCTTGATCACGCCGATGCAAGCCACTCGGCGCGATTCAACGTCGAATGTTCATTTTATAAGAAAAAGGGAGAACAGATTGCGCTGCCTCAAAGTTAGCGAGCCCCGAGCCCTTAATCTCAAGTGCCAACAGGGGGTAGTTTGATAATCTTCTGCAAAATCTTTTATGTTTATACTTAAAAACCTCCCCATTTCTTTTTCAAATATATAGTCAAACCGTATCAATTAAACGAGTGTAATCCGCAACGACAGAAGTGGGTTTATACCCCTCTGGCCTCTGCCTTGTACAGAGCGATTAGTCTTTCTGAGAATCAAGCCCTCAAGTCTATATTGTGCAACGTGGAGGGAGGGGGTGAGTTTGTAGATACATGCCCTTCTATGCAGTTCACTTCATGCGGTGCAAGTTGCAACGCAATTGGTATGCACATTATGAGTTGTAGTCGCAATGAATCGGCGGCGAGAGCACCTTTTTGACAAGCTGACTTGCTTTCCAGAGACTTGAAAGCATTGCTTGGTTTCTTATTTACAATTGTCAGTTTGTAGATATAAATATAATGTGTTGGCAAGAAAGTCCGAGGAGACAGCGTCCGCAACCTAGCCTAACACGTTCTTGCTGGACCCGTGGATTGATGCCCCCTGCCCAATTGCCGTTTTTCCACCCTACCCACTTGCACCTGACATATTCGACCCAAGATTGACCAGTTGGCTATCCGCCTTTTGGCGGATATGCTTGATAAACGGTAATGGATGGACTATAATGTGGTCAAACTGCTTAGTAAATCGTCCCCCCTCGTGTTCGTCTCTCGCGATGTTGAGGAAAAGGAGGTATAGGTTATCTCTGCACAGATCCGTTATCGAACGTGACAAAATGCGGTGTGCTGCGATTTTAATTGCCGTTTTACAATTTATAATTAAGTCAATTATTTGCGAAACGCTGAGCGTGTTTATTTTGCTCGTAGATCGATGGAAATAGTAACAGTAAAGTAAACTAAAAGCAATTTAATTTTTGTGAAAGGGAAGGGAAATAATTATGTTTTGTTTTCAAAATCATCTGTGCTTGGTCTAGGCTTACTTGAACAATTGGTCTGGATTGGTCATTTTGTATTCATAAGTTCCTTCACTTTACGCAAAAAAAGCTTTAGACCTTTAGTAATATCGCAATCAATTGAGAAATCACACATGAAATGCACAACAATTTGTCCCGAATGCGTTCTCAGTATTTAGCGCGAGACAAGTTTTTCAAGAATGAAAAGATAGCAATAAAAAACGAGAGAAGCTAGAAGTAACAGCTAGTGACAATGTATCCATGTCACCAACAAAGACTTTGGGTGAGATTCGTAACCTTTTAAATCCTAACAAAAGACCATTCTTGGAGCGAAATAAATAAAATAAAGGTAAAATAACTTTAAAATAACACTAAACAACGCGAGAGGGAAGGTTGCATGGGTCTCGTGGCCAAAAGGGCTCTCTCCTGGAGTATTTCCAGCGAAGTGCGATGCACTTTGCATGCACTTTTTTGCATAGAACTGCAGCTCGGTTCCCGGTCAGCTAGCAGGATTTTAATGTACGTCAGACTGCCGAGAGAGCGAGCAAAAACCAGCTCTAATTTTCAAGCCAAGTTTCTTAGCGAACGACGTTATCAATTTATCACGAGTACAGAATTTGCCAAAACTTGTTATTTCACGCGTTGCTTACAGCGAGCTAATTTGATCTTTGTGATTAGAATTGAGTGCGAATTTCAATCAATATAACACGTTGAGTGATCAATTCCTGGTGGAGGTGCCGAGTTCGCGTTGGTCACTGTGACGTGGTCTGTTGTTAATCGTCAGGAATCGGAGGTAATTGCAATAAATAGACCACTGATTAAAGAATAGCAGGTATGTTGAAATGCAATTTCAGAAATTTTGTGAAATTAAAAATAATACAGGGAAAAGGGAGCCAAAGATTCGAATTACGATCAAGTTATATTTAGTAAAATTGTGTGCCTCGTCAGTCTCTGAAATAGAAAATGATAACCGGCTAGAAAACGAATTATTACAATTTCAAAACAATTTCTGGTGACACTAGAATATCTTCCAGCAGCTTTTGAAGAAAATCAGAGGTTTTCAAAGAAAAACCAGCACTAGTTATTGACGGTAATATTTCTTCATCAATAGGTAATCACACAAAAAAAACGGTGGCAGTGAGTCTGGTATACAAGACGGTGATTGCAGGTGTCTTGAGAAGCATTTCCTGCTGGGAAGCATCACGTGAGGCGGGAAAAGGAACTAAAGATTAGCTCTAATCTGTGAGCACAGGTTTTTCTAGTACTAATATTTGAAAGTGTTTGCTTCTTGTCAGAAGAAGCCAACCGAAGACAGGTTGACAGATCAACTGTTGACAGTTGGTAGAGGTTGTCAATAACTGGGTGATATTGATTCAGACGAAACGAAGCAAGAGTTTTACTATTTTTCAGGCTGAATGCGTAAAAACTTATACAAATATACGGGACAAAAAAAAATCAATTCGATTTGATATTATGCTTGGTGATGTCTAGTAGTTTATTTTCCTATAAACTTTCTTTTTGGCAAGTAAAGCTCGGTAGTATGAAAATATATTTTTAATTGTTTAACATAAAGGCACTAAAAGTTAAGCTCGCTTTCAAAGAACAGGAATTTTGAGTCACTTTATTAAATAATTCAATGTTTTCAAAAAATCACCGAAAACAATCATTGCACGTCATGGTAAGGCTAACCATTTCACATCAAGTCAATTTCTTTTCTTTTTTCAAAGTGCTTCGACGCGCGCGTTCATTTCCACGAAGAATATCGTTTCAGGCAGCGAGTGAGAAGACGATTCCAGACAGAAGATAATTATGTTGAGGAAGGTAAGTTACGGCACGTTTTATCATAAAATTATCAAGCTCATCTGACACACCTTTTCCGATAAATGTGGCCTGCCAGACAGACGGACAAAAAAAACACACACAACGAACGAACGAACGCATCAGCGGGTAGCCGAAAGCGGTCGCGTCATGCATGTCGTGTCAACAAGATATGCCGTCAGCGGACAGGGAAAATAAAATATCCGAGTAATTTCTAAACGATTCCTGAAATTATGTTTAAATGCCAGACAGCTTAGCACTCAACTAGCTGTTAAATATATTAGCTAAATTGAGATGATTGTTTGGTTCAAAATTTGGTAGTTTGAGATGAAAAAATGTTGTTGCTCATTACCGGCTAGCGACGCAAACTGACGGATTCTTTGTGCGACCTAAACGTAGAATTAGCGTAAGAGTGGGCAAGGTGTGCCTTTTGATTTTTACTGAGAAATAATTAAAAACGTAAAATATATACATTAGGCAGCCCAATTTCAGCTGCACTTGCACTTTGTCTGGTACGGTTCAATTAAAACTGAACAATTATAATATTTTTTGGAGGTCAAGACTGTAATGATTGCATAAACCGAGGTTTTCGGGAGGCTAATTGCATTTCTTGCAAATTGCATGAAATATCGTAAAAATGAAACGCAACTTGCCTGAAAGTTTAACATAAATTACAAAAAAAAAAACTTACGGATGAGTCACGAAAATGATTGCCGATGGCGTTGAATGCAGTAGCTGGATTTCCCGATTATCATGATGTTTGCAATTAAAAAAAAAACCCTTGTAGGCACTAAAACAGTAAAATTGCGCCATATAAAAGTGCATGCAAGGCGACCGACGCTAAGAATTTAACTCGAGGATGCATCGAACAACACCCGAGATAGCAATTTATATGCAGTGGTCAGTGCAGTGGTCACGGTTAAGAAATGGCCAAGAGTTAAGACAACTCGCGATAAGCATAACGAGCTTGCCAGCGACGGAAGAATCTTATTCTATTCGTCCGGGGGCGCAAATTCGAGCAACATAGCGTGGAATAAAAATATTTACGGTACATATATCTTTCACCGCAGCAAGATATACTAGTTGGTATTATTATTATTATTACCTTTAGGGCAAAATAATCTGCAATATACAATTGTAAATTGCACTCAATAAATTTAAATAACATATTATTTGAACCAATTCATTCGCAGGAAATAACACACGCATCTTGCTATCACAGTGCAATTTACAGGAATAATCGGCGAAAACTAGAAGAAATAATTGTCGTTGAAGAAAAGCGTATACACGTACAGAGTAATGTGATAGGTGTAGTTGTCATTTCCACCCGTTAGCTGAAAAAATGCTTGTAATTGGTAACAATTTACAGTCCGAGATATTGCAACCGAGATAATGGCTATGCATGGTGATGGCATTGCTCCTTTTGCAGTCTTTCATTTCACCACGAATCACCACGAAAAATCACCACGAATATTAGCATGAACACAAATTACTCGAGATCAGCTTCAGCTGTCAGAACATTATAATATAAGAAATCTGATAACACCATTCAATATCGGTAAATTACTTTTATATTGTGTGATACTCATTTTAATGGTAACGTTTGCAGTTTGACCGTAACGCAAGAAAAGTCCTCTTTATAAACTCAAGAATAAACAATTTTATTCGTCAACAATATTTCATCAATCGGAAAATGCATTTGCAAATAATTGCACTTGTAGGTAAGCCTTGAGACGCGCTGTGGCAGGAAAGATTCTCATCTTCTGCAACTTTGAAATCATCGGTTGTCCTCGCTCGCCTCCTAGAAAAACAAAGAATTCACTTGCTAGCTTGTCTTATGGTAGAAGGTGCAACGAGCCCCGCAAGAATTGGAGACCGAATAAATCCTAATATAAATCTATATCAAGTAAATCTATAACTCAGCGAAGAAATTATTAAATTAGCGTCGCTAAATGCAACGTTACACTTGCCCAGTCTTTCCTATGATTTGGCATTTATTTTTGTTTTTCTACCCAATAACACTAAACTAGTTCAAAACCTCCGGCTAGAGCTTACTATGAAATTGATTATTGCGTTTTATCTCTGCAAACCGTTCTGGAAGTTGTCCGTATGGCTCAACAATGCTATAGGCCGTATAGACCTAGTATATAGGCCGGGATTGCATAGTATTTGGCAACAATCACCCTATTATTAGTCATTGGCAACAATCACGGGAAATCACTGGAAAAAATATCGGGAACCTCAATAAGCCTTTGGAAAAATAACTCAGAAACATCGATGACATGATGTTGGATTGTTAGAGGCGATGACGTGATTGTCGCAGAAACGAAATAGTCGGAGAGTGCAATTTTACAAAAAGATAAAGATATATTGGGCCAGGCGGCTGGGCTGCAATGGACATGCTCTCTTCATCACTTATGGCATGCAATGGAAGAATACTACATGAGATAAACGTAATTACTCTAAATGCACATAGAACAGCGAAGAAACAAAGCGTTAAAGGTGATAAAAAAACAGGTACACGATTGCAGCGAGCGATTATTTTCATGTGAGATATATTGTGTTTGTGTTAATCACTGTTTTATTGGCACGTGAGGTAGACAAGAAAACATGTTTAGACCAATGTTTAAGGTACGTTATTTACTTTTTTTTCTTTCATATACGATGAGGTAAGACCGCTTGTCCAAAATCCGAAACACAGTTGCATAGCTCGTATTTGATGTATTTTACACGTTGATTCTGAGAATTGGTTTACGGTACGTTAAAAAATGATGCAATCTATTTATTTGGCCACTCGGGGACAGCCATAATACCAGCCAGACCTGAAAAAGTTTCATCCATCAAATCTATCAGACACATGTCAATGACCAGATTATTCGCCAATTATTATTCTTCCCACATTTGAATCACAACACAACGTACAATCCGAATCAATTCGTCACAAGAAAAAAAAAAACAGAAACTGAACGCACTTATTCAGAACATAGGAGTAAAATCCTGCACCCAGCATCAGCTCATTGCACTATAATGTCCAGACTGCATTTGCATCTGTCTATAGCCAAGGGCCATGCATTTTGCCGCTCGTGATTACAAACGAAACCGAATTCTACTCAACACAGAATTGCATTCACAACTTACTAGCAGAATATACGCGACAAGCTACGAATCACGCGGCAGGAAATGTGGAAAGGTAATGTTTAACGCCCCCGGGGGCTGTAATCCCAGCCGTTGGATTCGTGTGGTGCACAGCCCAAGTGCATTGCATGCAATTGCACCTCAATATAGTTTATTGCGTTTTGTAACCGAAACGGTTGGTTGTTGCTCCTGTCTCAAGTATGCTCAAACTCTGTCTGATTTGCTTATTTTTTTTGACTTCCGAACGTGGCAAGGGCATTGGGTCTTGGTAGACGACTCAGTAGGATAGGTACCTAAGTTTTAGATTTGCTGTCGAAACATATTTTCTTTGTTAGGAATTCGTAAATTGAGGGGTAAGATACTCTCGTACACCAAGTCTAGCTGTGTCTATATTCATCTCAAGTATTTTTTTACATGGCCCTAATTTGTTTCGGTTTTTTTTTAAGCATCCCAAAACAAATAAGCTTATTTCCTGAGAGAAAATTGAAAAACGGTTGGGGAATCTTTTCACTTGTACATCATTCATCTAAGAAAGTGATCATATGTTCGTGTTGCAATGGATTTAAAAAAAAAGTCAATCTGGAATCGCTAAGTGTGCGGATATTGAACCCAAAAGTCTCCAGACAGTGAAAATTTGATCAGTTACCTTGGCCCGCTCCGGGGCACGTGCCATTTCTCCACCATCTACAATTCGATTTGAAACTACGCGAAAGTGTTCTTCGGAAAACTTAATCCAATTTCCCCGTGCAGCTTTTAACGCGGAAAATGTTCGCGATGTGAAAGTATGAATGTCTGTTGCAGATGGAATTCGATTTCGGCAATCAATTCGCGAAAAATGATTGCGAATTTTTCGTTTTGACGTTGTTATAGATATTCGCTGCTGATACAAATGAAAGGTTGCGCGTGTTGGTACAGGTACTTGTTCACGGCGATATTGAAGATTCAAACGTTTCGTTAATTTATAAATTCTCTACTTTACTTAAAATCTGTTTCAAAAAAAGGAGAAAAAGCAAGAAATTAAATAAAAAATACGTGTCGAAGGTTCATCATTATCCTCGTCATCATCATCCATTCATTTACTGACGCGATTACATCGATTCTACAGGTTCCGTTGTCAAAACAGTGCGCCGTTAAACCTCACAACTTAATAAAAGCTCAAAACCAAAATCATATCACTAAAACATGTTTTTTTTTTTTTTTTTTTTTTTTTCTTAAAGTTCGGAAGGATAAACAACCATCAAGACAAATTTGTCTAAGAAATAATCACAGGATATTAGAGCGCCGAATTAGGCGCTGACAAGTGAATTCTTGTACCCGTGAAGCCAGGAATAAAACCACCAGCCAGACAGAGCGTGATTCTAGCTTCAAACCCTCCGTCACTTCTGGAGGTCGAGTAAATCACACCGTGCAGCCTCCTTGTCCGCCAAACGTGAAAAGACCCCGTAACAGCCGTCGCTGTTATAGTCATTGTTGTAATCCTCAGCATGCACCAATGTTTTCCAGAACTATTTTCCGGGAAATTGTCGCATTCATCTGATCAAGAAAGCCAGGTAAACAGTGTTTAAGGGACAGGACTACAACAAATCATGGCACGCAGGTGACAAATAACAAACCAACAGTGATCACTATTGGCAGTATTTATTGAACTGCTCACAAATGCACAGCGGGGTACCATTAGGAATACGAAGAAGAAGAAATGAACCGAACGTAGACATCACACCTGTTTTTTTTTTATAAAATATAAATAAACCTTCGCCAGCGGCTTCCTGTTTTGTGTGCTAAGAATCAGGGGTTGTTTGTGTGCTGTGATATTTGGGGCCGGAATAGTGTCTGCAGCATGCGCACAATGACAATCATGTGTCTGGTCGTACAAATTATGACTGCATTTCCAGAGATGCAAATGCCTGGCAATAATATAGAGAAAGAAGGGGTCTGAAATGCCGAGTCCTTTTTGGAGTTTATTTTGAACGATATGTATATAAATAGGTGTCTGATATTTGTGAAGATTGAATAAATTGTGGTCGAATTTGAACAAAGGTGCTTTGAAAAATGTTAATGGAAATCACGGTTTTCTATTCTGGCTCAAAAACTGGTGCGATCGATTTTCTATCTTGGTTTTGGAGTAGTAAGCCTTACTTTGCAAACACATTGCACACCATTTGATAACATTGGAGTATACCATTTGACTTTGAACAATTAATTGAGTATTTTAAAAATTGAGTAAAATTTGGGTTAGCAAAATTAGGCGTTCAAGTCAATTATGGTTAAGTATCACGAACAAAAATGGCAACACACCCTTAATGCCCATTAATTCTTGTGAACGAATGTTTTTGAAAAGGGAGTGGAATTGACTGCAGTAACCAAGAAATGGGATTATTTTGGTACACCATCAATATTTTCAATCGCGACTTTCAATAGCTAGACTAGAAAATTGTGCAACCGAATCGGGATATGAACCCGGGACCTCCCAATTGCCGGTCGGGTGCTCTTCCAACTGAGCTATCCAGACACACAGATTGCAGCTTTGCGGGGTGGGTTAAGGTATAAGAGTGGGATAAGAGGCCGAAGCGACTAGTATGTACGAGCTCGTAGCAACTCTAGAATAGCATGCTAATTCAAGGGCCACATGGACAGTAGGTATGATCTGCCACTGTCCCTCAAATCCCGTTTTTATTTCAAAATATTTGATCTCGAATATCTTTCGTATTTGTGACAAGATCTAAACATCAACGCTTAAATTAATTTCAATCGCGACCAGTAACCTGTAGAGACTGGAACGAAGTCGGTTATTAAATCGAGGTGGGGCGTTATCCATCATTTTGGGGCAATCCAATATCCCAGATGTATATGAACAAGATCTCGTTTAAAGACCATAAGGAAGACGAAGATCTGCAGGTAGTCTAACCTCAATTATAGAGAGGTGGAATGCTTCCACGTCGCCCGCTAAGAGGCTAGGCGCAAGGTCGGGAAACTCTTGGAGACCCCGGCGCGGGTTATTTCATATAATTTCCGGCAACAAATTACAGTGCAGAGGCACTGCACATGTGCACGGTCTGTGTTTGCATCACTTGATATCATCGCCGTACTTCGAAACAGCATTTTATTAAGTGTGATAGCCTCAAGTGCATAATATGTATATTATATTATACACCTTCATTAGGTATGGCACAAGGAAAAAACCTATTCATGCATGCTGTACCTACGTACCTATTTTACCTCTGTAAAATGGATGGAAAAAAGTTGACAGGCAAATTGCTAACATTGAATTATGATAATATAGGTACGTGGATTTTCACAGCGAATTAGTAATGTTTAAGCATTAACGTAAAGCATGACTATGATGTGGATTAGAAGGATTTTTTTTTTTTTTTTTTTTTACAAAAAACACGAGCTTGTAATACATCTGATTTGGTGAGATCGGCTCGTGTCGGGACACTCCTCTGGCGTGTAATTGAAAGACTGGAGTGCGTCGATCATAAAACGTTTATTACACAGCACCATCTCGCCGGGGCACTTTTCAGGACGTTTTTGCGGTAAAGCGACCGTCAGGTAAGAAAATAAAGTTCAGACAATGCCGATCCTTTTACTGCGATTCATAAAATCAGAATTGTCTAGCTTTTAATCGAAGTTGTAAGGTATTAAGAGATTTAATTCATGCTGGTACACTACTTGCGAGACAATAATTTCATGCTCAGATGTTGTAAATCGATTTTTTTTTTAATTTTTTCTTCATTTCTATAGAAAATAAAGATATACACTGCACTCACATATACACAAGGTATTACATTTTCAATTTTTAATCGCACCTTTCATATATTATATATAGTTGCAAACCATCGCAAGTTCAATAAAATCAAGTCGCTAATGTATTCTTCACGTGTCTCTACAATTTAATACTGGTCAGTAAGAGCATTTTTACGTGCATCAAAAGTTGAATGAGTAAACGATTTAAAATCCTCTGGCTAGCGCACTCTTTTGCAATGCATGAGACTTGATCAACTTCACCCGTAAGCGATTCACAATCATAATTTAATCTCTCTTCTAGTCGACGGAAATATATTATAAATCAGCGTGGCCATAATTAGGCGTCATATCTGCAACATTGTATTACATAGTTGTCGTAATTGGTATAAGACCTCACCAGTGATTGCTAGTACCGGGTAAAAGAAGCGAGCATGGCAATTACATCCTTGCTTTAGGTATGGCGAGGATTATCAGTAAACGGAGTGTAGTACTCCTTGAACTATTTTACCTATATCGCATGTGTGTCTGGCGAAAAATTATCGACAAAACATTATGTGCCCGCCGTCGGGTTAACCAATTACCATTATTATCTGAAGCGATTATTATCTTGTGTCTGCGAGGTAGAGATGATGGACACGCGAGACACATATCGGTACACCGCGAAAAGCTATGTGTACCATTTCCGTTGGCACACCGAACATATTCGAAGACAAATGACGACGAGATTTTGGTACAAATGGTTTTTCAATTACATGGAAGGCGGTAACCATGCATTCTTTTTGATAACATTTTGGGGAAAATTAGTTTTCAATCAGAGATCAACTATGATGGTATGAGAGTTACAAGCTTGCTAAGAATAAAAGAAGATACACAGTTTAACCAAATGCATTTATAATCTGGGGGGGGGGGGGGGGGGGGGTTCTTAACGAATGGTTTAAAAGGGCGATACTTTATTATAGGGCAGGTTGAACGAGGGCACGTTTTCGAAGGCATCATTTTTCTCACCAAGGCTAAACGCACTGAACGGAAACCTTGAAACAAGTGAAATTTGGGACCGGGCGCCTCCACCATGGAATCCCAAGAAAGTTACCATACATTTAATATCGCGTTGTATAATTTTTCGTGACGGTTATAGGCAAATTTTACGACTAGAAATGTAAATAAAAAGACACGTGTGTTTTCTAAAGGTAAAAAGTTCTAAATAGTCGGAGCTTAGTGAAAAGAGTCTCGGTACCGATTAAAAAAAACGTTTCCACGTAAGTGAAAAAAACCGATCACGCTCTGGCGTTCTGGAAGCAACACCATCTTAAGCAGCACTTCGCTGAAACATTCGACCACGCGTTATCGGGTGGCACCAACCGTTATTACGTATTGCTGGCACGTTTGCTCAGCAGAAAGTGTAACAATGTCGCTGACCATCTGACTATGCATATAAACTCAATGGTTGTAAACAAGAGTTCAGAGATCTCAGAGATCTTAGAGATCTTAGAGATCGCAGTCAGAGATCGCACGGATCGAAGTGTATTGTATCACCTAGAGCTTGTGATCGTCCGTCAGAAGGGATGGTCAATATGGACGGGGTAGCACCGGGCTTCCCCTTTATCTTCTAAGAGAGTCGAAGGCTCGATCATTACCATTGCGACCATATCGATGCAAGACCACGGTACATAGCAGCGCCCAAAGTAATTTGTTAAATTAAACTAAAACATATCTATATATGTATAGATTTGTATTACATTTTTATCTAACTAATGAAGTCGTTTATTAATTGTTAGGTTTTAGCTACCACGCAATTTGCACAACAAAATGAAGAAAACACGACATATATTTGATGAGAACAAAAACATCCCGGCATAGTACGCTCATTAATTAAATCTGAAGTTTTCACAGTTTTTCAAACTTACAGACTTACAGAATTACAAGCATCAGAGCCACACAATGGGGTGTGATAATGTTGAGATTTATGAAAATACCCGGACATTTTTCCACACTCATACCCGTTCTTAATTCCCAAAATCAAAGCTGAAAGTCTAATGCCACAGCCACAAGAAAGTAGTCTTACTGTGTTTAGAAAAACTATTTGAACTGGGTTTTGAATGCTAAGTAAAGGGCTACTAAATTTCCCCAGTCTTACTGTTCTTACAGTTGTCTTTACATAATACGTGGTGACAAGCGATTTTATCTAAGAATATCATCCACAGACACGGCAAAGAAAATAATGATTATGATACGAAGCCAGTTGGAACATTCGCTCGCTTTGACGGGAACAAAAATCATTGATACGGGGATATCAGCTGTTGGCATCCATTTGAAGCAAATCTTGACTGACGCTGACTGTGAACTGTTGGAGTGCAAAGGATAGATGCAGAGAGGAGTGCAGTATACCTCCGGTGTCTAGTAGGAAGGTCCCTGACACCGGCATGTGTCTTCAACAAGTAAGGCTCTCTCCCAGTAAACTGCATTATTACTGTTGATGATGCAGTCTTTGAGTGGTGTCCGGCTAAAGGCAGACCGTGGACCACGTTACGGGGAGGCTGGTGCTCTTGGGCGTACGCCGAGAGGATCACTCATATCTGCATGTTGCTCATGCCTTTTTGTTCTGTCTAGAAAGGAGATGTTTAACTCTGATCACGTGATGCAATAGGTATCTGTGACGTATAGGACATTGCTACTTAGCTCCTACTTTCTGTTCTTTAGATATCAAATGTTCTTGTTTTTTTTTCGTATTTTTTTCTTTATGATAAATATATTATGAAATTGGTCATTTTGAGATCATGCGGGTGTGCAACTAATCCCGAAATTCTGGCCAAAAAAATGAACCAATTTGGCATAAAAAAAATCATATACAAAATAACGCATTTCTAATATTCTAAAATTCCACCTAAAATACACTTAAGACAGGTCAACAAAGGCAACTCGACAAGCTACACCTAAAAATAGCCGACATTTGTGGGTACGCAACCGAAATCGAGGACAAAAACTGATTTTCTTAAGGAGTGAACTACTATCGTAATAGAAGCAAAACGCCATGCTTTTTTAATCTCCCCTGTAGGCTGCTAGACGCATTAAAGGGCCATTAAACGCGCGGTGTCGATAATTTAAATCACCTTAATGTGCAGCTGAACAGATGCAGTGCCAGACTAATTTACTAGTGTTCAATATAATGTGCACCTTAGAGGTAATCCCTATCAGGGATAGCCATCTTAATGGGACAGGAAGGAAGCCTGGGAGTGTTTTGTTATCGCCAAGAAATGTAATAAAATAATTTCATTCAATTAAAAGCGAAATAAACTCGTGGAGTAAATCGGTTTAAAGCATGTTTTGAAAATTTAAATTAGTTTCAATTCCGTAACTTTCTACATATATGTATACTATACAGTTTATAAGATTTGATATTTTTGCTACAAAAAGTGTAACGCCTCCTTCTGTACTGGGTTTGATTTATCGTGGGTTTGATGTAAGATGTGGGAAGGAGTAGATATGGTATGTGATAGGTACCTATTACCTAATAAGGACAATGTGAAGGCAACATTTTTTTCGAAAATGAAGCAATAAAGGGCATGATGAAATGTGTTACCCTAAGTTTTTGTGAGGTCAGAGAAGTTCTGCAACACTACACTGTGCCAGGTAATGGATTGTTGACCATCATACACATGTCCAGTCCTGTTTCGGAGAGAGGTGGATGGAATATTAGTTAGTACAACTTCACTCGCCTTGCTAATCAACCTCTCAAAAGCATGGATTTGTGGAGGAATCCTGTAGGAGGAAAGCCGGTGGTCCCCTTGGTGCTCTTCGACAAGAAGAGAATACGCGCCGGTACCGGGTTTCGCCTCCTCCCTTCTAGGCTAGATTAGGTTCATCATTATCCATTAATTCACCGACGCCAAAAGACATTTGACGCAGGGCCCGTTGTCAAAATAGTGCATCGTTAAACCTCACAAATGAATCAATCTTAATCTGTGACCAGTTTCCGATTATCATAGTTACCGATTATCGATTATCTATCGATTATCTATATTTACCACAATTACTGAAAATCTCCAATGAAACGATGACACTAACGGGATGGAAGTTTGAAGTATTCTCCTTGGTGCAGTCCAATGCATTTATGCATTTATTTATAAAACTTCCCTTTACTATTTATGCACGGTTAGTGGAATTGTACTATTCTGTAAGAAAGCAAATGAATTACAGTGAAAACATTGCTCACACCTTGAGAAATAACGAAGACACCCTACATCGGTATACATCGATGTAGAGGGCGAGAAATACCTCAGTTTTAGGTATCTAGTTGATTTCATCTGAATCATATCTGCTTTTTTCAAAACTTAGAATTAAGTGGAAGGAACTGTTAAATATGGCCCATCCAACAACACGTTGTTTTTTAAATATATTGTCGGTTAACCCAAAAATAAAAAATGTAAAACACTAGACAGCAATCGTTCGGAAGGTCTATCTCATCTTCCAATGTTTTGTGTCCATATAATCTAGATCTTTTGTTACACATCGAAAAAACAGAATTACCGATCTTCTTCTAACAAAATATCACAATTATGAAGTTCTCGTGAGAAATACCTTGTCAATCTCTACAGGGTTTTCCCTAAGGAAGGTCATTCAGAAATAGCCCTTAACTTTTTCTTGGCTGCTTTGCAAATGGATTCTGGAAACGTTTACAGTTGAATGCAACCACGAGTAGCGTGACGAGAGTGCTGCAATGGACTGTAGTGCATTGCAATGACATATTACAGCAAGTTGTTACAGTTGTTACATTCTGACGTTTGAAACCCTTCTCTATAGCTCCATCTCTCTCCATCTCTCTCTCTGCTATTTTGCTGAGAGTGACTAGGAGCCGAACGTTTCTTCCGTTTGATCCGTTTGATCTCGTAAATACAAAGGCGAGCAATTGAACATGATCTTGTCGCCGCTGTAAATAGCAAATAGCGGTGCCGGTACTCTGTAATTTTTTTTTTTTTTTTTTTTTTTGTAATTTGAATGAAAATACAAGCGGCAGGGAAACTTGGTCGTTAGGTTTTTTTGGATTGGTTCTTGTAAGCTTGTCGCAGCCCTTGTAAGTGTCCCTAGTGGTCACTTCCTCTCCCTCTTGGACTAGAACTGCAATTGCCTTAATTAGCCGTTGTTTATGAGTTTTTAAGGACGTATACCTATCGTGCATCTGGGGCAAAAACCTAAAGCGAGGTAAAATGCTTGAAAAGCGGTCAATTACAGTTGAATCTCAGACTGGACGAGCTTGGTCAACAATCTACACAATCTACTCCAGTCACCAATCTGGCGAGAAAAATCACGAAAACTACCAACTGATTTACACATTTTTCGCGGCCAGTCCACTTCTTGTAAATTGAACTCTATTTTAAAGATAACAGAAACTCCAACTATGTTTATGTTTATAAATAACGCCATGCTCAATTTTTTATCGACTAATTTATATTCTCCAACAGTTACACGTGTTATCATCCTGTTCCATATAATTTTAAGAATATCGTTTGTTTTGATTTATGAAAGTTAATGCAACTAGAATACATTAAGTCGCACGACAAAAGTATAGTTTCTACAAAAAAAATTATTTTCTACGGGCAATTAATTTAATCTAATAATTAACTAATGATAGGTGTGGGCATGCAGGGTAGACATAATAGATCTTCATAACACATCGTTTCTTGTAACAGGTAACTAGAAGATCTAGATAATTACGATCACAAAAAAACACACACACTGAAGAAAACATATCACGGTCTACCGATTACTTTATCGTCTTCATGTGTCTGCAGTTTTTCACAGACAGGGTTGGTAAGATAAAATGTCTTTGGTCGTTGGATTTTATCTGTCTGGAAGCAACCCAGAAGTGCCCAGTGAGACAAGAAACGACATCTCAGCTGTGCGAGAGTCGCTTGCCGTGGGTCTGTGGAGGATGTGGTCGACGACTGTAACGCTGTCCGGAGCACGGCAATGTACCTGGTGGTTGGCGGGGTGCGGCGGGGTGCGGATAGGGCACGTGAGGGGTCGAAGACGGGCACCTAAGGTGTCGAAACGAGCCAGACAGTCAAGAAACCGACACTCAGTAGGGGTGGCACTGACTCGATTGCAATCGGTGGAAGGGTGTGAATTGTTTTAGGGGTTGAACATAACTATCGTTGTCAACGTGGTTCATTGTTTATTGTTATTAGTTTGCCGGTGGTCTGAGAAATTAATGGAAAGCAGCAGCTATTTGCAAAGAAGTACTGCTAAATGTTCAATGTTTGGTAAAAACTGTCATGTTGTGACAATGTGCTATGCAAATGTACAAATATTTTCGGGTACTCCATCTGAGGAAGTACAGTTAAATACCCTTGTCACTACCAAAGATTTTTCTGAAACCAAATTAATGCCAGTTTGTAAATATAAAGAAGTCTGAAATACCGTCTGCACTTTTGGTGATTTCTGCTGGATACGCAAATAGTCACTGAGTGCACAGGTTAAAAACTACTGCTGCATCTTGCTATGAGTAACCTCCCGAAATCAACAGATAAGAGACATCAACTAAATGTGTCCACTTCAATTTTACTTCCGTTACAGAATCCGATAAAACGATAAAACCACAATGAAGAAAACTCGAAACTCACAGACAGAGTAGATTTTCATCCCTGCATCCTCAGGTTAGACGCCGTCATAAAAACGTCCCTCACAAGAAACCTTTGCTGAAAGATGCACCGAGACTCCAACTACGGCGACGGGGTGCAACAAGGTGCAAGTGCATCCATCCGCCAATCACGAGCCAGACGTCGACCAGCGGGGCAAGATAATTAGCCAGTATAAGATGCAGCCTGCACGTTGCATCGTCGCTGCCTGCATCGCGGCCAGCCGAGCCAGACAGCCACAATGCATTGCCAACGTGCTCGCCTTTTTTTCCCAAGCCAGCGCAGTGTTATTTTTATTATTATACATCGGCGACGTCTAAGAACAGCGTCAATGGAAATTGCAAGTTCACTTGTTTGTCTTTTTTCTCCACTCATATCTGTCTGGTGACCTCTTTATAGAGGTTGTTAGGTGCACGACGTCGGCGTCGACAACGGCGCTACGACGCCGGTCTGCGCCATTATTATCACGAAGATGACTACAACAATGGTTATTATAATAGACGTACGGCATACCTATGCCATGATCCAAATAACGGTCGTAAGTCTTTGGTAAGCTCAGAAAAAAATGCATTCTTGAAAATAATTAATTAGAGTATAAAGTGGCCTAGATACTACGATCATATAGGTAGGTAATATGATGAGAATGTTCTAAGGGGTTTCTAGTTCTATATTTCGAGACCCAATAACATTCTATAATGATTTCTAATAACATTTAATGGAAAAGAAAATTACTGTTCCTTGTTCATTTATCAAAATATCATCAGAGGTATAGATCAATTTGTCGTATACAAAATACATTCTCAAATCAAGCATATAATATCGACTGGGGATGCATTTTATCGTGCCCTAATTATCCACTACACTGTAAAAAAATCGATTCTTAACTTTTGTCATAATGACACAATCGACGGAGGAATAAAAAATCGTGCGGCGACCATTATTAAATTCACAAGCGCGAAATAATCGAGGCAGCGACACGGACCTGTGGGTCAGCGAAGACGAAAAAAAAGAGACAAGAAAATAAGTTGTCTCGTCTCGAGAATTAGTTGCAGTGTCTGCGCTGCACGAAGATTGGTGATGGCCCGTCCACGAAATGACCCAGTGCACATGTACAAGGTTACAGCGACAACGGCGGGAGTGCAGTCCTGCCGGTGCAGTCTGCAGCAGCTCGGGCTGGCCTTCACCACTCATGTCCGGTATTCTCCGAACAGAGCACGATGCGATCAGCTATGCCGACGTCGCCCATTCAGAGTGCAATCAATTGTCTTGATTGATCGGACCATCAAATGAGAGACTGCAATTGATGATAGCGATATGTTGCAGAATACAGTGGAGGCGGGCCGCCGGCGGTAGTTTGGTATATTCATGGTTGGCGGTGGCATGGCTGGCTGGCTGGCGAAATGGTCTGGACTGCACGGCGGTTCGAAGAATCAACCGATGGGGACCTCGATGCTGGGAAGAAAGTAGATCAAGAGCGTCGGTGGAAAAAAGGCCTTGCATTCCGGAAAGGAACTTGAAACCTAGAGAATATTGTATTTAGGTCATAAGTTGTAATCATTCATCGAAGTTGAAATAAAATTGTCAACAATTTATTGTTAACAATAAACAAACCTGAAAGGTACGGCAAGCGAGATCAAGATCTAAAGGTGGACAGGTATATTGAAATGTGCATTAGAAAGCGAGGTAATCAGCGAAACGAAAGGAAATTCAGGGTAGGGATCTAGCCCCTTTCACGACAAAGCGATGAAATGAGCACCATACTTTGACAAATCGTAACTCTTCGCTATGACGTCGTCACCATGGCGCCCCGCCATAGGCGTCCATTGGCGACCTTGATCGGCGTCGTCCTGCCATGAAGCCCGTTCCATAGCCCAGTCCTACCCGCAATACCAAAGCACCGGCCAACGATTAGTGTCTAACGCTCTCATCAAACAGCGCAGCTTAGTAGCACTTACACACGAAGTGTATTTCCACGGCAAACCCCTTCGGAAAACACGGAGCGTTTAGAAAATGAAATTGACTTGAAAGTTCGAGGTAGGATTTTAGAAGCATGTTCAAACCTAAAAAAACGGGAAAACGATTACATTTTCTATAGGTCTAAAATATAGAAATTATAATACAATTGTGTGTTAATCTAATCAATCGGAACATGGGGAATGAGCTTTTATGGTAATCAACATCCAGCCTAAAATGTCAAGAGATCTCAAGCGCACGTGGCAGACTGAGTTCGTTTCTCTACAAAAGAGTCTTCAGCTGTTGAACAAAACCTACTGACAAACAATGACAGACATTTCTGAGAGGGTACAAGAGCTGGCAGTCACGACGATTATTGCTTAAAATCACACAAATGACACCTGACGACTCCATAAGGAACAAATCACCATTGGGAGCTTAATTTTGGTCACATTTGAAACTGACCTGTTGAAAGTTGAACTGACCGTTCCCCTAGCAGGATAGGAAACGCGGGCAAAGACGCGACATTGTCTAGCAGTCGTAGACAGGCCACCACGTGACCAACCTAGAGCCACTGGATTTATTATTATGACGCTACACGGCGAGAGATTAATCAATATGGAAAGAGAGTTTTTTGTAGGTGAACGTGATGTTTTGTTTTGTTTCTTTCCATATTCGTATTGAAGACTTGAGACATGCAAAAGGAAAAGAGCGGTGTCGGTGGTGCTTGGCACGATCGTAGACGGCGGGAGTGTCGCTCGCGGTTCACTTGAATGCACATTGCACCCGCCTCTTGCCTCGATGCTCCAATGCACCGATGCACCGATGCAACGGACAAGCGCAGTGGCGGTCTCCGGGAATACGTGTCGCGGCTCTAATCTGGATCCAGACAGACCAGAAAATAATCAGCGACGAAATGAGTTATCTTCTATTTTCTTTGCGGCTTGCTTTCCAGGAAGCGTAGGGAACATATGGCAGCGATTCGGGGTGGGGGATAGGAAATTGAATGGAGATTATTCGCTTGGAGGCACGAGGACCATGGCTGACCGCCAGAAATAGACAACTATCTATTTATGGTAATTCATCTGGCTTCTGTTCAATTCGTTTCACTGGTTTTTGAGTGAAATAATTTATTCGGCAAACGTTCTGTTTCCAAAATGATACATTGTCCAAAAATTAAATGTAAGTCTGGCATCATACGGTGAACGATATTATAAAAAAAAATCTGAAAAGAATGTCTATATCATAGGACGTAATAGTAATGCAGTTACGCCAACTAACGTGACATCTGTTAAAATGTGAAGATACTGAGAGTTGGGTCTCACAGTTGTTTATAAAAATTTTATTTTCTCTGACAAGTCGATCAATGTTAGGACATGGCGTCAAAATCTAATTGGTCGACGTTTCGATGAGCTAATTCCGACGCCACGCGGCGCCGTTGTCTGCAGGCGTCGCTGTCTGGGCGTCGTTTGCTTGGTAAAGTGTATCCCGGCAATAATGATGCATCGAGCGCTAGCATTGGGTTTCTTTTGTAGAAGTCAGTATTTACCTTTGAAACATGTCAGCTGTCCGAATCGATTGATTGAGCTTAGTTGCCGAATGTCTTGCATTGCATTGCAATTCTTTTTTCGGTGTCTACTTGACGGGTAGGCTTGAAGTATGTGAGTTGGCAGCACAGCTTAGATGGTCTAGTCAAGGCCGTTTGGAAAATTGACATCTAATAAAATAAACACGAATCGTACAAAAACCCTTGTAATTGCCACTAAAAAGTATACATTCAAATGCACCTGAGTTTTTGGGACCCACCATAAGCAACCCACCGTAGCTGTGATGCATTCATACTCACATCGTACACCCTATCTGATTTATCGGCAGCTGGAAGGGGTCGTTACCACGAACTATTTATTCTAATAAGTTGGCCCACAAAAACAGCGGCGACGGCGACGAAGAATAGAATCCGTTTATATCACACGTCGACAACACGAGTTTGTAGTTTGAGATGGGATAATTAATTATTTCAGATTAATTAAAATTATATGTGGCTCGTAGATTGTGTCCGTAGATATTATGGGGAGGGTTTTTAGATTTTCTCTTTTTGAGAAACTGAACGCCAAGTGGTTTAGTTAATCATGTCAGCGTACCGAGGGACGTAGGTACTCAGTTTCCATGATGCATACAGGCGCAGCAAAAAACCAGGTGAGAAGTAAAGCGATTATCGTATAATTTGAAAATTGAAAAGACGAAGAGTGTACGTTATCTATGACAAAAAGACGGTCTCACTAACCTAGATACGTCGAAATGTGATATAAATGTGGGGAGACCGAGACTTAAAACTCTTGTCCGCGCGGAGGGCGATGAGTGGGTTGCACAGCGAGCCAAGGAAAGCACCGACCAGCTAATAACGAGAGATTCTTGAAGTCACTCTAGACGGGTGTTGCAACGAAATTGGGCGGATGGCTAACGAAGAGTCAAGGGCTTCGAGAAAAAAAACTATCCAGACAAAAATAAATGAGTAAGACTCATAAGAATGACTTTGCATATCGTTAGATATTATTTGTAAAACGAATGAGTGAACTTTCAAGTATATTTTTCTGGATATATTATGACTTCAGCGAACGATAATGAATCGTCATTGAATTGTGTGCGATGACTGATTGAAATTTGTTTTAGACAGGTGGCATGATAAAAAAAATGCGCAACAAAGGTCATAACTCAATCGTGATTTCCCTAAGAGGAAAAAGAATATAACAGCAGAATAACACGTGTTGAGGATGCCGGTGGAGGACGCCGGAGTGTCTAAAATGCGATGCGTGATTTTCAGAAGAAATGGCAGTTACTGAATTGAAAGCTCTTCAAAAACTAACTTTTTCTAGCGTTAACTGAAAAAAAAAGCTAAAAAAATTCCTTGCTTAAGTTCCAGTCAGACGTTTTTAGCAAGAAAAACGCAGAAACTTCACCACATTTCCAATTTCCTAATTCAGACAAAAAAATCGCCGCCATTGACAATTGTCAGGAAATTTTTTTTCGGCTTACCCTGCTTTCAACTCTCCTCTCATAACCTACATTCAGATTGATTCAAAATTACCAAAACTCCAATCGTAGCATAAATTTCTGACATTATCCCCATCATATTGTTCGCTACCTCGAGACAGAAACAACTGCATATATGTAGGATGCTTCTCTTCTACGCCAGACAGAATGCAGAAGAGTGCATCGATGCATACTAACCACCACACGCGCAATTACTCAGTCGAGCAAACAAATTAACAAAGTTTACATCAACCCAACCATTTAGACGACGATTATTTAGTACTGGCTGTAAACTCCTCGTGTATGTACGATGTATTAGCAGCAATTCAGACAAGTCACTAATCATTGAATGCAATATGCAGCCCGGCGCAGCTTGTTTGTGCATATGCGGCGTGCATGCTCAAGTCTATCTTGGCGCAGGTAGATTTTTTTTTTATCGCAAGAAGGTACATTCGTCAAACGTCTTACGAAGGTGGAATTAACCTGAGATTGCGGTGTGTCATGGACACATACTCCCTCGCTTTCGCCGACGGCGCCGGGAGCGTGTGTAGGTATCATATCGAGTACAGAGAGCAAAGCATGGTCAAGAGAGGCATGTGCACTTAATCAAGTGCGGCTGGAAAATCAATCTAATGCTAGTTTTAAATGACAGGTTTCAGTAGACAATGCTGGGGTATAGAGTTTGAAATCATTTGTTATTCAACTAGGTACTTTTTGTAGCCACGAGCAATGACAATTTGTACGAACGGGAATTTTTTATTCAATTTTTTTATTGAGAATTGCTTTAAAATGTGTCTGCGTGCGTGAATTTATCTCAAACGCCTACATGAATTTTGTATGACAAGTATCGTTCACACAGATTTCTTAAGTTGCATCTATTCTTGGGCGTGTGAAAAAGAAGAATTCCAAGTAAATCGACAGCAACTATTGGAATTGAACTTACCAATACCGTACCTTTGAATACTAATGCTCTTACGACGGCAATACCCAATCAATCTATATCAATCTATAATTGCCATTGCATCAAGCACACTATTTTTAGGCACAGCAATTATTGTAATCTATAGCCGACAATCGAAAGAACAATTTCACTTTCACCCGGTACAACAGACAAAATCAATTTCGTCTGCTGACTGCCTATAGGTACACACACATGAAACACATGGAACATGGCGGGCGTCAAGTGAAGGGCAGACAGTCACTATCATTACTCCCATTATCCATTACACCCATGACGGCACTCGCTAATAGAGTACGTGGTATTATGATGTCGCAAATAATTTACAGACATGTCTGGCCCATGTCTAGCGGCCGTAAAGTGACAGATGTTTGTTGATCTGTGACTAACCAGAGCGGATTGTCACGATTCACAAGCGATCAGTACACGTTTTTGAGGTTAAGTCTCACTATATGACATTTTAATGGCTTTTTTAAGGTGCGACTGTAAGTGATTATCATTGTAATGGTGTGTCGACAGTTGTTAAGTTATTGGAATTTTAATTGATAAGAATCCTCATTAGTCACTGCTGGTGTAATATTATTAAGATCATGGTCTTTTTGCATTTAGGTTTGAGTTTTAGTGTGCTGTTTAAATAGTATGTACTCTCCGAGCATCGTTCGGTGCTGTGCAAGTGTAAGTGCAAGCTGTTAGACGTTATTATCTTTGCCCATCTGATCATGACCTTCTGGAATTAAAGCTGCAGTGTAGAAGCAAAAAAAAAATTCAATCGTGCTATGTAGGTAGGTACGTACCTACAAATCTTTAATCTAGTTTTCAAATTAATAACTTAGCATGGGGCATGCAAATAGAATCATATCGTAATGAATACAGATTGATGGCAGATACAAATAATAACAATAATCCGATGCATTTGGCGTGGCACAAAGTGCATTGCGAAAGGCGGGGTATGTATGGAAAAACTAATTATTCACGCTGCAGTTTCTGCACAGATCGGTAGGCACAACGTGAAAAACATCTTGCGCCGTACTGGCATTTTGAAAATAAAATCCAATGCAGTATTTTTAATAACATACAGAAAAGGAAATATCGGTAGTTTTTTTTTTCAGGAATAGATGAGTTTTAAACTAGAAAAATAGCTCAATATTCTCTGAAATGTAGCTGGTAATTCCTATAATATTGCGTAGGTGATATTTTTTTATATATTATAATATTATATATTAGATACTATAATAATATTATAATCCAATTTTCAGCAAAAAAGAAATAAGGACAGACAATTTTACAAACAACTCTAGATCTATTACGAAATCTGACCGCAATAAAAATAAAAATGTATACAAAATTGAAAAAAAAAAAATATGTGAGAACGACTCTGTGAGGCAATTGACAAATGACACTAATATAAACTTCAGGTTATATTACCTGTAATATTGGTAAGCGAAAAACCACTTTTCAAGCGCATTAACTCGTTGAGTAAGTGTTTTAATCGAGTCTTTTCTGCAATACAAATTGCAATCAACAACGTCTATGTAATTTATAAAGATTGCCAACTGCTTAGTCGCAGCTATAGACTACAGTGGAGGCGCCATACCTGTCGTCTGACCACGGCATGGCCATTCGACATCGAGTAACCAGAAGCATATGCGCGTGCTAAACACTGACCTCAACTGACCTCTACCACCTACCAGCTACTACGCTACAAAGCATTCGAAGAGAGGCTCAACAAAAATCTCCTTGGACTATCGAATCGAAATTTTTAATTAAAAGCGTTGAAATATGTCGAAGAAAACTTGTCTATAAAAATTCTAGTCGTTATCCAATTAAAACGTGCACACTTGGGTGTATTTTTAGAGTCTGCAGCTTGCACAATTACTGTGTGACCTGTTAAATTAAAGTTTCAATGTTTTTTACTCATTGCGTTTAGGTAGAGCTAGGATATTCGCTAAACTATAAGTCAGCGCCGAAATGTCGTTTTTGGCGGAAACTATTTAACAAAAACAAACTCCACGTTAGAAACGAGCCCAAAAAATCTGCCTCGAGCACCCTACTAATCAGCAATAGTTTCAAATGTGTGCTTACTTCGACTACATCCACCGAAAAAACCGCCTGACAACATTCGCCCATAAGAGCTAAGAGGCAAGAAAGAAGTGTCGTCCATTTCTGGTTTGTGGTTCTTCTTGTTAAAAGACAATAACGTGTAAGAAGATCCGGCTCAAAACGGCTCAAACCTCTGCGAGTGACAACTATTTAGCACGTTGCAAAAATCGATATCCACGCTCAAAATGCATGCGCCGTAATTGCAGATGATGCAAAATGTCAAATCCAAACTGTACCCAAGGCTTAAAAAAAATCTGGTCACAAATTAGCGGCGACCGCGTCAACAGGTACAGAAATAAACCGCACGTTTGACAGGATGGCTCACAATATTTGCTCTGTGCAATATGTCACTAACCTACATCAATATGAATGACGTCAATGTCACATCGTCTGAAACTTCCCGTGCCGTTGTACAGTTTTGAACGAAGAAATTAGAGAGTTGCAGGCGTAGTTAAAGGTGTCTAGGCTCAAATAGAAACAAATTTCAGACGTATTCACGAGCAAAACAAGGCACAGAACAAGGCAAGTTCTCAGGAATGATAACTAAATACAGAATTTCTTATAAAAATACTCTATTGAGCATGACCCAAAGATAGTTCTGAATTCAAAATGCGTCCCATGCAAGAATAAACACTCCTCCCTACCTTACGGCGACGAATCCCAGCAATGAAAAGCGATCACCGTCGCTCGCTTCTCAAACATCCTCAACGTCTTCCCTAGGCGGCGACGGCGTCGAAGTCTTCTTCTCCTTGATCCGCATCTGCGTCCTCTTCCACACTATATTCTTCCGTTCATCAATCGAGCTTAGCTCCCTGGGTGGCGAAGTCGGACTCAGAGGCGAAATGTCTTTTCGTTTATTAGTTTTCTTCATCTTTTGCAGAGCTAGGTTTTCTATCACATTGTCTTCACCGTCTTCGTCGTCACCCTCGAGGAGAGCGGCTGCTTCCTGGGTGCATGCCTTGTCGTATCGCTCCTGTGCTTTCTTCCACACGTCGCCTTTCCGACGCTCCGTCGCCGGCGGCTGGAAGGGCGTCGGTGACGGTGACGTCGTTCCAAGGCCCGCCTTGTTGCCTCGCTGTTCGACGAGCACCTGTAAACCAAGAACAGCGCTTTAAGGCTTTGCAAGTTTTAAGAATTACATTATTTCAGTGCTGCAAGGAAAACCGACTGAAACAACCTGACCGAAATAAAATATATTACAGCTTCAACGTAAGCTAAAACACCTTTTAAAAAGGTTTAACCAAAACCACAAAAATGTAAGAAATGAAATCGAATGTGGGATTTTTTAACATATTTATTAACATATATATTAGTCTTCAAGTGTTGACCACAGAATTGGGCGCTTGAGTTAGTGAGAAGCGGACAGGGCACGGTAACGAAATCTTTTATGTATAATAAGTGAATTCCCTTGTAAGTTCCATAATCTCACATCATCTTTAAATTGCCTACCGGTAAGATCTTGTTGAATTATTTATGGGTGTTTTATGTTAAACGACGCACCATCTTGATATCTGGCCCAGTGGAACCAGCCTAATGGCGTCGGTGAATGAGAAGGCAATGATAACGATAATTATAAGCCTAACCTAGCCTAGAAGAGCGGAGGAGAAACCCAGTCCCGCCACGAAGTCTTTTACTCATTTTAAAGAGCACCAAGGAGACCACCGATTTAATGTTACTTCCTACGGTCAGCACAACTTTAATAAAAAGATTCCTCCACAAATCCATACTATTGAGAGGTTGATATGGAAAGGTAGAGAAGTTTTTGTATTAAGTTACAACTCTCTAGCCCAAACGACCACAATTAGCATGTGTATGATGGTCACCCATTCAATATCTGACCCATCGCAGAGTTGCTTAACTTAGGTGAGCTCACGAGAACCAGTGTTTCCAACACGCTAAACTCTTTTCCCAGTAACTTACCACGACTTAAATTAATGGTGACATGCAAAAAGCGAATTCCATTGTATATTTAATATCTCCACACCTTCGAGAAATTCCCAATCGGTAATTCTACCAATCATCAGTGTAGGTACACATCCCATCTGCGTACGTCTAGACGGCTTCCGCCCTGCGCTCCTTTCGCGGAGCATCTCGGCACCCGTGAACGAGTACAGGTGAGCACAGTCCGGAACTGTGCAGTGCGTGCGTTACGAGGAGCGAGCTAATCGACCAAGTGGGCGGAACAAGGACAGCTAAATGTGCTTCCAACCCCCCCCCCCCCCCCCCCCCCTCCCACCGCACCCCCGATGACCTAATCAGCTCGGTGGCAGACAGTGTTTTGGTCTCAATTAGAGATACAAGATCAGGATGAAAACGTACGGTGCTCTGAGTTGGCTTAACTCAAATGACTCTAAATTAAAAAATGTTTAAAAAACTTCCTTATTGTAAATGCATTTTACTCAATTGACCAATTTTTATCTGTTGACACGAGTGTATCATGTATCTCATAATGTATCTGTGTCATGTCACATGTGTTTCATATTGTATATTGTATCTGTGTAAAAATGCTAGTCTCATACCTTATGGTCAATAGTGACAATAAAGAAATTATTATTATTATTATTGCTATTATTATTAACTAGCACAGGAGGAGACAAGATTCGGTCATAGAGTTTCATCTTTTCCCTTTTAGGCTTGGTAGTCAAGCATGAACCTAACTACCAACATCTCATTCACCGACGCTGTAATACCAGTGCCTTAGATCCCGCTGTCAAAACAGTACGTTTCACTGTTGAATAATATTTTTTTATAATAATTAAGAAATAAGATGAGAAAAGAAAATAAAAGAGGAAAGAGGTGGGAAATGGAATGAAGTAAAAGAGAAAGAAAGTTGGCTGGACAAAGAAGTATGGAAGAAGTTGGTGCATGAAAAGTAGTATGAAAAGGAGTACGAAGAATAAGAAAAATGATTTGGCACAATTAACGTGTCTTAAATTAAATATTTCCTATCTATTTTAATTAATAGATCAAAAAAAATCGATAAAAAATATATATGTAAAAAGTATTGGTGCCCAAGAGCGTTCTGGTAAACTTAATATAGGCAAAACTGCAGTGTAATGAAAAATTGCAGGGAACAAATAGACCACCGCAACTGAAATCAATTCATGGTACTATTGTCTGCAAATTATTTTCATGATATATCACTTGCACATACGTATGTTCGTTGTTAATAAATCAATCAGTGGGTGGTGCCAGTTTCGCAACACCCTCACAATACAATCCTAATCGATCACCGGACAATAAAAATGTATAGCAAATCGTTCAGGTATATAAAAGTAAAAAAAATAAATACTAAAAAAAAAACTTATGATATTAAAATAAATCATTGCAGTATCAGACTGGGGTGCACTAATAAAAATGCAACCAGAGGGAAGCATAAATCTCTGCAAGTCTCCGCTGATCTACGGAAAAAAAAAGGCCAACGTGAAGATCGAAAGAGATACTAACATAATTTTAATTAATATCCTGTTAATATTACACGTCCAAACAGACATACTTACATAAAAGTGCACTCGCCATGTTCGATAATGCGCTTAAAAACTTGTCCTCCGACCGCAATTACTCATATGCACGTGCAAAAGGTGTGGGAATATTGATTTGTAGCGCTGTGCATTTGATTTATTTCAAAGGTAATTATCATCTAATAAAATGCAGTTATAGAAAGAGGTATTCACAAAAGATTACCATTGAACGAATTCAGTTTGAATGACAAAATATTTTGACCTGAAACGTATTATGGGGGTGAAAAAAAATCAATGCAATGTGATGCATGCTTTTACAAATGAATGCATTCGTTAAATGTTGTGCAATAAATTGCGATTTTAGCCGCTTGCTCGTAGCATTGAAATCAAATATAATTGTAGGTAAATATTTAAAATAATTATTAATGAGCAGTTTCAGCCATGCCCACTAAAGACGAAACAAAAATTGCTAGATAAAGCACTTCGTCATTGAGTTTATAGGTATAGTCAGAGGGTCGGCGCTAATATGTTTAAACATATCTTAGCGAAAAATACTCGATGCATTTTTACCGACAAAAATGGAGGACGCTACTAGGTGGAGTCACCGTCGTTTCGAGTGTTTAGTCATTTAATTTTGTTATTTCTCTCAGATTACACGCAATTGAAACTGGTTCACTTTCAATTAATCTTTAGTGATGTCAACCTCAACTATTGATACACATATACCGATATTTTAAGTACTAAATAGTTAACCGAAGGGGTTTGTCAATTAAAATAGCCGCAAGCGCCATAGGGAGGCACCTACCATTACCACGTGTTGTCGGCTCGTTTGCTCCCGGCAGAAAGTTTAAAATTAACGCTGGGCCTCTAACTAAATTCGTATAAACTCAATGCCTTCGATCCACACATTTATCTACTCTCCTTTGTAGCTTCAGCTCATTGGCAAAATCTTAATAACGTGTGTGAAGATGAGCCGGTGATTCATAATTAAACACGAACAACGATTAAACAACTCAACAATGCGGTCCGAAGTTTTACTGTCGATGCAATGATCCACAAATAGTTGCAAAATTAAACCACTTTACGTTCCAACTAAGTAGAGATCTTCAAAGTAACGTACTATGAATCAAAAAGTAATGTTTAGAGTATGCGAACGTTACAGCGGCATAATTAATAACCAGTGTCATTTATAGGCGCTACATTTGGAAGATCGCAAATTAAACCGTCCATTAAACTTACTTTCGAGTCTGGAGGACAAATAAAATAAGTATTAAAGGAGATAAAAGTGATTAAACTTTGCTAAGGCACAATAAAATTGCTAGTCTTGTGGTGAAATGTCTGGTCTTGTGGTGCAGAGGACGCATGTGAACGCTAAGGGCAGTCACAGTTTCATAGTGGCTATCACGACATGGACGAGGACGGAGACGTCCAACTACTTGGGAAGACGTCTTTTTGATTAGGTGTGTCATGCTAAAGGCGATATAAATTAACCCGTTTGGCTACAACGTGGACAGATATTGTAATTTTAAGAGGGCAAACACAAGCATTGAAATAACGCGGCCGTAAAATCGAGGTAATTCTAAAAAGTAATGTGTTAGATGAATAGCCTTGAAGTGTGCAGCCTGTAAATTATGAAAATTGATCAACCCTCTTGTATAAAATCACGTGCATGATCACTCGAGCTAAATGCAGGAGATCTAATTTAAAGATTAGGTTAAATCTGACGTAAATTTGTTTATTTGAATGTTAACGCTGAACAGATGGTTTGCCTACCTACTTATTTAATTGCACAAGGTAGGTATTATAAATTGAAGCACAATAAATATTTGCAGCATTACCTTAAGCTGAAGAGAAATGTTTTTTATTGATACATTACCACAGATAGTAAATGTTAAACAATGATATAAAGATTTCAACTAAACCATAAGGACAACTGCGTCGCAAGGTTTGATGTATAAAAGAAATGCTGAGCCGCTGTTGGCCTAGGAACACCGTTGAACGGGAGAACGCGCCAGCTTTGAGAAGGTCAGTATGCTAACAACTCGTTACTAAGCGCCTGACGACCCGTTATCATATTTCTTGGTCTAGTTTCCCGCCCACAAATTGTAACCGAGCTTTAACTAATCGAACATTACATGGTTAAGACATTTGCTTCGCTATGTAGGCTGACCATGATAGGTTTGACCATGTAAGATTGTTGGAAATAGAGATAGCATGTTTTAGGACATTTTGTAAAAATGTTATTTAATCTGGCGTAATTAGAGAGCACACTTTATAAATGTGACGTGTAAGGTTTAAAAAATTCATTTTTAATCAAGAAGTCACTTTTCTGCTTTTGGTGTTTTTTACCATTAAAGCATAAGGATCTAATTATATTATAATTGTGATTTAAAATTCATTTTGTTCCAAAACTGGCACCAGTGCCCAGTTATGGATAATAACAGGGTTTTTTATTATTTTTTTTTTTAAGTACTAAAAAGCTCTAAAAAATCACAAATCTTTTTATTCTGTTGCTTTGTCTATATTGTCAAATGATGACATTTTTTTTGGATTTTAAAAATGATATTTACTGAGTTAAATTAATTAAATTCCCAACCCTATCCAAAACTGGCACTTTACCCTAAATATGTTTAATTTATTCTCGATAGTAGAAATGAAACTTCATGATGAAGCCGATGTTTTATCAAGTAATGACAGCTGCCGACAGAAACCTAGACAGACAAGGTTCCCTGCATTATCAACCACTCGTTCCGTTTGGTTTAGCAAGGGCAATCTTATTTGTCAATAAACATAATCGTCAATTTGCAAGTGCTTCAATTTTGTTCTTATTTGCAGAGCAATTTCATTTATTAAGTTCGATCGGTAGGTGGTATGAGATGGAACTAAATAAAGTGTGCTGGTTTAGAAATACTCCCATTTTCTTCTAGCTATGTGTGCAAGACATCAGTCACTTTGATCGAAGTCTCTTGACCAGAACCACGATCTAATGGTATCGAGAAACATCCCTTAATAAATATCAACGGTATAATTCCTCTGCAGATGCATACGATGACAACTAGCCGCGTCGTGCTGCTTTTGGCGGCTATGGTAGCAGTGGGACAAGCCAAACAGCTGATCTTCGACAACCGCATGGGCGAGACTGTTTGGGTGGGGTCGCAGGGCAACCCAGGAAAAGCCCACATCAACGGCGGCGGATGGGAGATGAGGCCTCGCTCTCAAGTAAGCGTTGCTTTAAAAACTAATTACATCTCAATTCGCCGAGATCACATGGATTGTTTTATGTACAGCACAAAATGTCCACGGGTTATGTTTGGGGACGAGTATGTATTTAGCAATTCCCTAATATTAATTTAATTTTCAAGTCTTAGAAACTCATTTTCGAGCAGTTTCATACTTAAACGGCAATCGTACAAGCAAGGTCACAATAATGGTGTAATGTATTTTAGGATGACGTACTTATGAAGAGTAATTATTTAACTCCAGTCTAATTTAAATCGTACATATAAGGAAAAAGTGCAAGCAGAATATATTTGAATGCATGCAAATAACAGTTCCACATCGTGGCCTTGGAACTCTTTGGTCTCGGGTATCTTACAGAGCAAGAAGAAGCCGTTAGCAGCACAGTCTTAAACAAAACAGGTTTCTCGTAGATGACAGTGAACGTTGACGACTCTTGGGCCGGCCGGTTCTGGGGTCGAACCGGATGCGACGGTAACGGCAACTGCCAGACCGGTAACTGCGGTGGAAAACAATGCGGTGGTCGCGGAGGGGCAACACCAGCGACCTTGGCCGAGTTCACTTTCGGAGGGTGGCAAGGACAAGATTTCTACGACGTTAGCTTAGTAGATGGATTTAACATTAAAGTTTCGGTAAGATATTGAACACTTGAGTTTAGAGTTACTTTGAGTATGTTCCCGTGCAGTTTAAACAAGTTTTTTTACCTAGGATATAATCATTCAACAAAAATTTAACAAAAATGTCACTTGTCCCCGATTTTCAATTTTTTTTTTTTTTTGTTTACTGCCGAGTTAAAAACTCAAGGAAGGAGATTAAAAAGCAATCAATAAAATGAAGTGACAACCAGCACATAATTATCTTAGTTTAAACCAATAACAGACTATTTTAGCCTAAAACACCACAATACCACCCAGCAAATAACATCCCCGTTTCTACAGATCGAGCCGACAGTCCAAAGCAAGGGTGGTTACCGCTGCGCACCTTGCCGCTGCCAACGCAACGTCAACGACGGATGCCCGAACGAACTGCGTAAAGTACTAAACGGCCGCACCGTCGGCTGTAAGAGTGCGTGCGAGGCCTTCAACACCGACCAGTACTGCTGCCGTGGTGCCCACAACCGCCCCGAGACCTGCAAGTCTAGCAGCTGGCCAAAGAACTACCCCAAGTATTTTAAGGATCAGTGCCCCGACGCTTACAGTTACGCGTACGATGATCACAAGAGCACGTTCACATGCGAGAAAACGAACTACAGGATCATCTTCGGTTAAGGATTGAGAAAATCAGCGAGTACCTCGTAAGAGGAGGCAAGCAGCAAGCAATTTAAAGCCGAATATTATTTAACGCTCATTTCTTATGCGGAGTGCGAGAAAAAGTGAAAAATACAAATAAAGATGGTTTGAAAACGAAGTTTCAATTGAATATTATTACTCTTTATTTTTTAAGCTGTCAATTCCATTACCTCGAACTAATATTTCATAAAAATTAAGTGCAATGACGAATTTTGACTTATTTTCCACACTGATTTTTTTAGAATCTCTAAGATATATTTGTCAATGTTCGTCCTGTCGCAAATGTCGGCGCCTGTGTATTTTTTCGTTTGCTAGAATGTGGTATTTACTATGCAGAATAACCTCGACCTAGATAGTAAGATCACAAATATATAAATGTATTGCGAGGAAATTTTAGCGAGCAAAATAGTCTTTGATATTAAATCTCATACTCTGAAAGGAAAACTAGTGTTATGACGAATATTGATAAATGCAGCTCACGAAACAAAACAAACGACTTGAAGGAAAACTTCTAGTCCCAAGTTTGCTATGAAAAAATGCCCAGTGGTTGCTTAAGGCAGTTCTAACTCTACATGAGGGCGCCAAAAACGCTGGGACGGTGATTTTCTTACAGAATTTTTTCAGGAAATGCAAGCAGACTTACTAGAAGATTCATATTACCTTTGCAGCACATAGATATGTCTGCAATGCTGTCAGTCAAGATAACTGGAAGAACGCATGATGACTTTACAAAGATCAGTTTCCTAACGACCCGTTATCAAATTGACGCCCATAAATTGGAACCAGACATTTAAACATCGAACAATGCGGTAAAGACATTTGTGTCACAATATTAGTTGAACACGGTGGTTGTGACCATGTAAGATTGACAGGAATAGTGAAACCATGGTTGTAGTATAATTTGATACAATTCTCATGAAATATGGAAAACTCAAGCCGAGGTGTGTGATTACGGCAAATAAATAATACAAATGTGACGTAAAAGATACACTTCTTCTTTTGTACGTTGACATCGTTTTATTGCGGTTGATAGTTCCTTATCACCAGAGCATTACGTCAATAAGGATACATTTCGATTTTATTAATAGTTGCTTAAGACAATTATTGCATATTAACGATATTGAAAGTACACATTTTATAATAAGGAGGAAAATGGATATGTCATGGATTGATTACAAGACGTGCAAAGTTTGATATAAAAGGGCGCTCTTGATTTTCCACCGGCAGTTACGTTCGGCTGTAAAACGCAAGAACATTCGGAAAGGTGAGTCGCTGACTGGTAATAGCAATTTATTTAAATATTTTGAGTTACCAATTTTCCTAGAAATATTTTATGCCACTGACAATATTCGTCAAATTTCACTGGCATCAATTTTGTCCTTATTTATAGAGAAATTTCACTTTTTAAATTTGATTGGTCAGCAGACGAGTAAAGACTAGATTGGATTTGCAAGCTTTGAAGTACCTTTATTTTATTTTGACTAGGTTCGGGGACATCGCTCACTAATTCTCATCGAAGTCCTTTAACCAGTACCACGATCTAATGGTATCAATAAATACCCCTTAATAAACATCAATGATATAATTCCTCTGCAGATGCATACGATGACAACTAGTCGCGTCGTGCTGCTTTTGGCGGCTATGGTAGCAGTGGGACAAGCCAAACAGCTGTTCTTCGACAACCGCATGGGCGAGACTGTTTGGGTGGGGTCGCAGGGCAACTCAGGAATAGCCCCCATCAACGGCGGTGGATGGGAGATGAAGGCTCACACACAAGTAAGCGTACATCTCAATCTTTACTCAACTGATATCACATCAACATTCGGAGGACTCAGCGACTTACCACTTGTATCAGTGGTGTACGAAATATCCATAGGCAAAATAAAATACATGTTCTCTCGAATACATTTAGCACATTTCCAAAAGTTTGTTTGATATTCAAGTAGATATGGAAATATCGATTTCAATCTATTTAATACTTGCAAGCTAATCGCTCAAGCCATGTCACTAGCACGATGTAATTTACTTTTTAAATATTATTTATTTATTAATTAAGTAATTCCTGGTCTTACTCCCATTTGTATTAAATACAAGGCTAGAATTGCCTTAAAAGCTGGTACACAGGGAAAATTAATTGGGGGGAAAATTCATAAACACGAGAATAGTGATTCTCCCAAGGATTTAGAAATTCTGGAACTTGAAGAACTTCCGATGCATAGGACACAACAGCGTCTCTAGCGACCCGACACCGAATAACTTAGTTCCCCGCTTAACGACTCGATTGCTCGTAGATGACAGTGAACGTTGACGACTCTTGGGCCGGCCGGTTCTGGGGGCGAACCGGATGCGACGGCAACGGATTCTGCCAGACCGGAAACTGCAATGGGATCAAATGCGACGGCCGTGGAGGAGCACCACCAGCTACCTTGGCCGAGTTCACTTTCGGAGGGTGGCAGGGACAAGATTTCTACGATATTAGTTTGGTGGACGGATTCAACATCAAGGTTTCGGTAAGTATTTTTACGCTTGAGCTTGAGTCACGATCTTTTGCAGTTCAAAAGTAAAAATCCCTGTGATATGCTAAAATGCTATGAACAATTATAGACTGTCGTCTATTTGCGATCGTTGGAACACTTCTTGTTCACTATCGAGTAAAGAATTGGGGTTCACACACTACCCACGAAATTCGGTGACTCCCCTCTCAGTGTTTATCATCTTCATACTTAACCCCGTGAATCCCTAAGAACACCACTGTCCCACCCACCAAATAACTCCTCTTTTTCTACAGATCGAGCCTACAGTCCCACCACAGGGTGGTTACCGCTGCGCTCCTGCTCGCTGCACAGCTGACGTCAACAAGGGCTGCCCGAATGAGCTTCGTACGAATGGTAACGGCCGCACAGTTGGTTGTAAGAGCGCGTGCTTGGCCTTCAACACCGACCAGTACTGCTGCCGTAATGACTACAACCACCCCGAGACCTGCCAGTCTAGCGACTGGCCGCAGGACTACCCGAAGTATTTTAAGGATCAGTGCCCCGACGCTTACAGTTACGCGTACGATGATCACAAGAGCACTTTCACGTGCGAGAAAACGAACTACAGGATCATCTTCGGTTAAGAGTCAAGAAAATCAGCGAGCACCTCGTAAGAGGAGGCAAGCAGCAAGCAATTTAAAGCCGAATATTATTTAACGCTCATTTCTTATGCGGAGTGCGAGAAAAAGTGAAAAATACAATTAAAGATGGTTTGAAAACGAAGTTTCAATTGAATCTTATTACTCTTTATTTTTTAAGCTGTCAATTCCATTACCTCGAACTAATATTTCACAAAAATTTAGTGCAATGACGAATTTTGACTTATTTTCCACACTGATTTTTTTAGAATCTCTAAGATATATTTGTCAATGTTCGTCCTGTCGCAAATGTCGGCGCCTGTGTATTTTTTCGTTTGCTAGAATGTGGTATTTACTATGCAGAATAACTTCGACCTAGATAGTAAGATCACAAATATATTAATGTATTGCGAGGAAATTTTAGCGAGCAAAATAGTCTTTGATATTAAATCTCATACTCTGAAAGGAAAACTAGTGTTATGACGAATATTGATAAATGCAGCTCACGAAACAAAACAAACGACTTGAAGGAAAACTTCTAGTCCCAAGTTTGCTATGAAAAAATGCCCAGTGGTTGCTTAAGGCAGTTTTAACTATACATGAGGGCGCCAAAAACGCTGGGACGGTGATTTTCTTATAGAAATTTTTCAGGAAATGCAAGCAGACTTACTAGAAGATTCATATTACCTTTGCAGCACATAGATATGTCTGCAATGCTGTCAGTCAAGTTAACTGGAAGAACGCATGATGACTTTACGAAGATCAGTTTCCTAACGACCCGTTATCAAATTGACGCCCATAAATTGTAACTAGACATTTACACATCGAACAATGCGGTAAAGACATTTGTGTCACAATATTAGTTGAACACGGTGGTTGTGACCATGTAAGATTGACAGGAATAGTGATACCATAGTTGTAGTATAATTTGATACAATTCTCATGAAATATGGAAAACTCAAGCCGAGGTGTGTGATTACGGCAAATAAATAATACAAATGTGACGTAAAAGATACACTTCTTCTTTTGTACGTTGACATCGCTTTATTGCGGTTGATAGTTCCTTATCACCAGAGCATTACGTCAATAAGGATACATTTCGATTTTATTAATAGTTGCTCAAGACAATTATTGCATATTAACGATATTGAAAGTACACATTTTATAATAAGGAGGAAAATGGATATGTCATGGATTGATTACAAGACGTGCAAAGTTTGATATAAAAGGGCGCTCTTGATTTTCCACCGGCAGTTACGTTCGGCTGTAAAACGCAAGAACATTCGGAAAGGTGAGTCGCTGACAGGTAATAGCAATTAATTTAAATATGTTGAGTTACCAATTTTCCTAGAAATATTTTATGCCACTGACAATATTCGTCAAATTTCACTGGCATCAATTTTGTCCTTATTTATAGAGAAATTTCACTTTTTAAATTTGATTGGTCAGCAGACGAGTAAAGACTAGATTGGATTTGCAAGCTTTGATGTACCTTTATTTTATTTTGACTAGGTTCGGGGACATCGCTCACTAATTCTCATCGAAGTCCTTTAACCAGTACCACGATCGAATGGTATCAATAAATACCCCTTAATAAACATCAATGATATAATTCCTCTGCAGATGCATACGATGACAACTAGCCGCGTCGTGCTGCTTTTGGCGGCTATGGTAGCAGTGGGACAAGCCAAACAGCTGTTCTTCGACAACCGCATGGGCGAGACTGTTTGGGTGGGGTCGCAGGGCAACTCAGGAATAGCCCCCATCAACGGCGGTGGATGGGAGATGAAGGCTCACACACAAGTAAGCGTACATCTCAATCTTTACTCAACTGATATCACATCAACTTTCGGAGGACTCAGCGACTTACCACTTGTATCAGTGGTGTACGAAACATCCATAGACATAATAAAATACATGTTCTCTCGAATACATTTAGCACATTTCCAAAAGTTTGTTTGATATTCAAGTAGATATGGAAATATCGATTTCAATCTATTTAATACTTGCAAGCTCATCGCTCAAGCCATGTCACTAGCACGATATAATTTACTTTTTAAATATAATTTTTTTTTTAATTAAGTAATTCCTGATCTTACTCCCATTTGTATTAAATACAAGGCTAGAATTGCCTTAAAAGCTGGTACACAGAGAAAATTAATTGAGGGGAAAATTCATAAACACGAGAATAGTGATTCTCCCAAGGATTTAGAAATTCTGGAACTTGAAGAACTTCCGATGCATAGGACACAACAGCGTCTCTAGCGACCCGACACCGAATAACTTAGTTCCCCATTTAACGACTCGATTGCTCGTAGATGACAGTGAACGTTGACGACTCTTGGGCCGGCCGGTTCTGGGGGCGAACCGGATGCGACGGCAACGGATTCTGCCAGACCGGAAACTGCAATTTGATCAAATGCGACGGCCGTGGAGGAGCACCACCAGCTACTTTGGCCGAGTTCACTTTCAGAGGGTGGCAGGGACAAGATTTCTACGATATTAGTTTGGTGGACGGATTCAACATCAAGGTTTCGGTAAGTATTTTTACGCTTGAGCTTGAGTCACGATCTTTTGCAGTTCAAAAGTAAAAATCCCTGTGATATGCTAAAATGCTAAGAACAATTATAAACTGTCGTCTATTTGCGATCGTTGGAACACTTCTTGTTCACTATCGAGTAAAGAATTAGGGTTCACACACGACCCACGAAATTCGGTAACTCCCCTCTCAGTGTTTATCATCTACATACTTAACCCCGTGAATCCATAAGAACACCACTGTCCCACCCACCAAATAACTCCTCTTTTTCTACAGATCGAGCCTACAGTCCCACCACAGGGTGGTTACCGCTGCGCTCCTACTCGCTGCACAGCTGACGTCAACAAGGGCTGCCCGAATGAGCTTCGTACGGTTGGTAACGGCCGCACAATTGGTTGTAAGAGCGCGTGCTTGGCCTTCAACACCGACCAGTACTGCTGCCGTGGTAACCACAACCGCCCCGAGACCTGCAAGTCTAGCGACTGGCCGCATGACTACCCGAAGTATTTTAAGGATCAGTGCCCCGGCGCTTACAGTTACGCGTACGATGATCACAAGAGCACGTTCACATGCGAGAAAACGAACTACAGGATCATCTTCGGTTAAGGATTGAGAAAATCAGGAAACGCCTCTAAGAAAGAGGTTTATAAGCTTTTTGACGGAGATTGTTGCAATATTACTTTCCCTTTTTCATAAATGCAGTAGAAAAATGAGTTGCATGCAGTTTTAATTCTCGTCAGTTAGAAAACTGCTGAGTGCATGTAAAAATGTATGCAAGAAAAAATTTTTAATGTAAGGTTTTCAAGAAACTTGGACGCGAATCTGTATTTTTGATGAAAAGTCAATTTTCGACCATGCTTGCACGTACTCAAAAGCATGGCCAGGAACCTCTTAAGGTGGCTAATTATTTATAAGGTCGATCTTTCGCCTATCAGAAATTGAAAAACTCGATGTTCAACATAGGTGTCCACTGTGCTTGAACTTTGAATGTTCCCAAGAAAAACTCTGCGATTCACTTTCTCTAAGAAGTTAAACCTTGGAAAGTATCCTAGCCCTCAAAAGTCTATGAACAATTTCCATCCTGCTCATCGTCCTGGGACAGGGTTGCTACCGCTGTAAACTGCCCACAGCACAGTCAACGTCCACGACCGAAAGGAGGTGTGCTAGATAGAAAACAACTACATCATCGGTTGTAATAGCGCATACGAGGCCCTCAACAACAAGCATTACTGCTACCGTGATTTCCACACCCGCCCCGAGACCTGCAGGTCTAGCAACTGGCAGAGAACTACCCGCAAGAATAAGTTATTACCGGCAGTTCTAAGAAGTGCACGAGCACGATGATGCCAAGATCATGCTTACATGCTACCTATGCGGCATGACCTTCGGATGAAGGTCGAAAGAATAAGGGAACGGTTTAAGGGAACGAGGTCAATGAGAAATTGTAAAAATTCACACTGTTTTTTACTGCTATTGAGTTATGATAAGAAATTTAAAAAATATATTAATTAAATAAGTAGATTAAAAAAATACGTTATCGAGAATTATTTATCCAACTCGTTATCAATAACAATTAAGTTCTAAGCTTAAAATATTTAATAATTTTCTCGTGATGACGAATGGTCGGCACAAATATTTGCGTGACTTCTCTGAAATGGAGTTAATTACTCAACTATTGACACTTTTTATCTTGTCAATTGTTATTGATCAAAGTAGTACTATTAGATGGTATTGATAAACTATTCGTTACCACACCACGTGACTATTCGAATTATGGAAACGAGAGCAAACTAGACTCAGAGATTTTTAATTTGATTATTTTTTAAGACCTAAATAAAATAAATCAGTATACGGAAGTGCACTTAAGTGACCACGAAGGCTCAATTTAGTAATGAATGCAACAAATTGTTGGCTTAAAACCAAGGCCGTGGCACTTCAAAAACGCGTCAATGAACAAAATCCACTATCAGGTTATCAAAAAAAAATCTAGATTTTTACTTGCGATAGTTGTGGCCACAAAATTGTAAGTAATTCGGCAGTCAAAGCATGCTCGCGAAACGTGTGAAACATTGATGAGGGTCGGACGTTGATCTGCACACCACATGTCTTAAGTTTCAAGTGTCTTCCAAAATTGACTACTAGTTTCTGGAACTGAGCAACGAGCCGAATCTTCTAGAAAATTGACAAAAACTATTTAAACTGGGTTTTAAATGCTAAGGGAAGAACAACTAAATTTCCAAACGTTTCGTAACTTGTCCTGTTACTTTTTAAAGGGTAAGAGCAGTCCTGACAATTTTCCGATAACAAAAGAACCGCATACAATTATAACAATTACCTAGTTCTAGGTGCTAAGGTTACATCAAGTAGACATGAGTCTAAAAACAATCATTCTGCAGAGTTGTTTCCGAAGAAGGCGAGTACACATTATTGAGTGATTTTATGAAGGAAACATAAAGTCCATGCCCTTAGATATTTACTGAGGTGATCATAAGTTTGCTCTTACAGCTTGGAAATTATTAAAGCTGTTCATTTAAGAAACGTCTCAGTAATTATAAAAACAATTACACCGAGCAAAATAACGAGTCTTACAAAGATGATGCAAATAATCGAAAATTGTCATAAATGTGAAGAAATCTAGTTATGGAAAAAAGGCTTTACACGGAAGGTGCGACTAGCATTCCTGCAAGTCTCGCAATCATTAGAGAAAAACGGATGTTTACTTGGATAATTATTGCTTCGGTCCTCGGTAGACCGTAGATTATTGAACCTTTCTGCAATTGCTAGGCACGCAGACTTCTTCAGCTCTGCGAAATTGAGTAACGAGAACCAGGAGAAAAGAAGAAAGGTAAATGAGTAGGTAAAGTAACGACGTCTTTCCAACCAGTGATTACGGACAGTCATACATGTCGATGGACAATTCCTTCACTTTTCTTTTCTTTCCTGTTTCCCATCGCTGGCGAGAGAGAACATCCACTTTTGATTCCAAACCAAGATGAAGATTATAAGAATTAAAAAAAAAAACTTGCAGTTGTCTTAGAAATTTCCTCTCGTCTACTGGAAACTTGAATTCAGGTGCATCACGGATGCTGTCCTCTAAATTTTAGACATTTTACCACAGATTTTACTAGAGATGCGATTTTTTTAAATCCTATTCGAAATTGTCCGAGAAAAAAAACTTTAATTTTAACGAGTGTATCTGAACTGTCATGAGATGTATTCAAACTAGGTCTTCGCGAACGCAATCTGTGTTACGTTGTAAATTAGCGTAGCGATAGTTGTACTTGTAAAAATAAAATAATTACATCTTAAGTTCAAACTGCACTCCATAGAGACAAAACGGAATGCCGTGCCGTAGTCACGTGATCACTTTGGAACCCTAATTGACGGTTGTCAAGCAGATGTTTAGATTTGTTTATCCTAGAAACAGCAAATATGCACAAAGTGTTGCCAGAAAATTCCAAATAAAAAGTAAACGACACCAAGTCCGGTCTTGAAAACTGCGAAATAGCTCCATTTTTATGCGTTTTGCATATTAGCAAAGATTGGTACAAAAATATAAAATACTTTTAGAGACATAATCCATCAAAGTTTACCCAAAATCTGAAAATATTCGTAAATTTTGAATAGTTTAAAAACTGTTGGACTAATTTTGCTGCAAATCAAATTCGGTCTAAGTTGAGAACACAACAATGTGCCCTGCAAATTTTCTCTAAATCGGTGCAGGCGTTTAGATGCTAGAGCGCAAACATACAAAAAAAAAAAAAAAAAAAAAAAAAACAAACAAACAAACGCACACAAGTGATTTTTTTCTGGGGTAAGTAAAATTGGAGATTTCGCTCCACTCGCTACGCTCATCAAAAAAAACCCTCCTCATTGCAAAGAGTAGTTTTAATCACTGCACTTCTTAAATATGTATCACGATACTGGAAACTTAACGTACTTCCAAATGAATGTTTCCTTTCAACAGTGACTTCCGACACCTTTCAATCGAGTTTCGTAAGTACGTCCAATTTCGACACCTCTACAGAACACAACTCAAGGACTAGCAAAACACTTTTGCAGGCGATTTGAATTCGTGCGCCATAACGACAAGACTTTTAAATATAACGAGAAAACTTTGTGATGATTTGAATGTTGTTTACATGTGCTCGATCTAAGCAGGTCGATGTCGATAAATGCAAGAATGATATCGATAAATTAAAAAGAAAAAAAAAATTCTCAATGCGAGAGCATTCATTTGCTCAAGTTTGACCTTCAAATATATAAATACGAAGATTTTTCTGATAGCTTTCTTGTCACCTATTGATTAACACGCGTAAATCTTGTTATCAACCTCATTTCAGGAGTGTTGTTGACAATGACGATGAATATAATGCACATGATATTTTTTGTGATAACGCTAAATTCATCACCTAGCGCATTTAGGTACTGGAGACGATGTAGTATAAATACGATGACCAACGGCAGTAGGTTATCATACTGTTTTGGTCAACGAATACAGGTAAGTGGCTGGTGGCTTGCCTACCGTTTTCATTGGACATTTTCCAGCATCAATTTTACAAAATACCACAGTATCTTCATATTGGCTCGTACTCTAAAGCAATGCATATGCAACTACATAAAAAAACTTGGTATCAAATTATTAAAAGCAAATTACAGCTTATTAATTAACATTGCGGCCCATATGCAATTGAAGTCTATGCAATTGCAACTGGCTGATGGCTACAATGCCGAATATTGAATTCAACAAATTTATTATCACAATGTTATAGAAAATCGAACACAAATAAGCTGCCAACTCTTTTCTAATCAAACTTAAGGCATCGCATCGCACGCCCGCATTCTCTGCACGCCACTGCTATTAACGCAATCCTCTGTGCTTGATCCTTGCAGATATGAGGACTACACAGGTTTTGGTGCTGCTGGTAGCACTTTGCGCGGTGGCGCAGGGCAAGCGGCTGATCTTCGACAACTTGGCTGACTACACTATCTGGGTTGGCTCTCAGGGCAATGCTGACAAGCCGCCAATCAGCGGTGGTGGCTGGGAGATGGGACCTCACTCATCGGTAAGTTCACGTCACCAAATATCGATAGTCAATACGAACTGTGACAACAGAAGCGGCGACTTAGCAAGACCTAGGACCTAAGTTGAGGTAAACTCTTTGAATTCGCTACAAATCCACCCCAATTTAACATTCATCTTTCGTTTCAAATTTCATCCACAATATTTGACATTAATGTGAACTGAAATTCCTTAATTCCCTAATGTCTAACTTTCCATTTTTGTGTCCATGCCAAAGCCGTGCCCTTCTAATTGTACCATTCTTTCGTCACCAGAGGACCATCGATATTGACGACACCTGGGCGGGTCGCTTCTGGGCTCGTACCGGATGCTTCTACAACGTCGCCGGAGAGTTCCAGTGCGAGACTGGAAACTGCGGTCTTCTCGAGTGCGCGGGCCGTGGTGGTGCCCCCCCAGTGACCCTTGCTGAGTTCACCTTCAGCGGATGGGGAGGACAGGACTTCTACGACATCAGCTTGGTTGATGGATCCAACCTTCCTACCTACGTAAGTTAAGAGATTCCAATTTGCATACCCCGAACCCCCGAGCCCACTTTTAGTCCCAAGCACAAAGGGCACATCAAGACACCATCCGAGGTGTTTTACTAGAACCTGTCTCGTGATTATAACAAGGATGAATTGCTTTATTTTGTGCATCTGGGAGAGTGGAAAAATATAATTTTTGATAACTTTTTATTTTTGTTTATCTACGAAAATAAAGCTAACATCAGTAAATAGCTTAAGCTGCCAGAGAGACTATTTCTATTATATGGCTGACATACCAACAGTGAACAATTTTAGTTTTTACTGAGATTCTCATAGAGCATTAGTGGAACAACAAAGCTTCAGTCATTCAAAACTTTCAACCACGCATCTTAAGCCAACATGGTCAACATTCTGACCGAATTTCGTCTTATCTTGCAGATCAAGGCCGAGTTCCTTGACGGAGGCGGTCCGGACCCGTACCACTGCGCCGACGCGACCTGCCCGGTCGACATCAACCCCCAGTGCCCCAATGAGCTGCGTCAGGTCGTCGATGGCCGCACCGTCGGCTGCAAGAGCGCGTGCTTGGCCTTCGACACTGACGAGTACTGCTGCCGTGGTGCCCACAACCAGCCCGAGACCTGCGTCTCGTCCGACTGGCCCGTCGACTACCCGGCCTTCTTCAAGAACCTTTGCCCCCTGGCCTACAGCTACGCTTACGATGATCACAAGAGCACCTTCACTTGTACTGATTCCACCTACAGGATCCAGTTCGGTTAAATTATTTTCTGAACGCGGTTGATGACGGATTTGCAATTTGGCGCCTTTGTGTTTGTGAAATTGGCAATGTCTTTTTTATGATTACTTCGAGTCAAGTTGTTGGAATGTGATAACTGATTTAACTGTAAAAAATAAATAAACTTATAACTCACTACAATGACTGTGTTGATTACTCTGTTGAGGAAGTACCACACCGATAACTTGCACCGTGCACTTTTAGCTCAAAACACTCAAAAAAGTGCAAAGACGCCTTTTGACCTCACGGCCTGTCCATGTGTAATTAATAAGCGTGTACAATGATTTTCAAAAGATCAAACCAAAGCACCCTCGCATATTTTTCAGCACAAATCATTCCATTTCGTCCCATATCTATTGCGAATCGTGATCTGTAGTTGACCGAAATGTGCTAAATTAAATCTAATGAAGCTTACGCACGTATAAGTCCATCATCAAGGTGGGGTCAAACAGACTCAATCGGGATCAGAGGTCCATCATTTTGCATCTAATTTAATTTCCAGTTTAAATAGAACACATAAAAATACCGGCGACAAATCACCAACTATATTCTAATAAGACTCACTTTACGCCTACCATTGTAAATGGACTTCAAAAATATGCAACGCCATGTCAAAAAAAAAACGCGACTAGAAACAAAAAAATGTTAAAATGTCGCGAGCCGCCTCCATACACACACATAGAGGTCGCGGCATCGAAATCGAGATTAACCTTGACACAGAATCCTTGACCTGTTGAATCACCGCGGAGAGTGCACTGGCATGCACCTGGACGCAAGCCCGTCGTCGCCTGATCAATAGCCGTTGCCTAGCGTCTAGACCAATCGATCCTCGACGCTTGTGCATTGCACACCGCTGGCCCGTGGTGGTATGGCCGTACTCGCGGTAAACGTGACGTGCCTGAACGTCTGGCCCCCTCACCGTGGCATGTGCATTTCGTGCATGCGGACACCCCCGCGTATCCGTTGGTTAGCACGACTGCAACAGGTGCATTGTCCGACACCCCTTTCCCGGCCCGTGAAACCTACAGGTGGCACATTGTGCTCTTGAAACTTAAATTAATTGCAGGTATAGATTGTGTGCCATTTTTTTTTTATAATTTCTTAGATGATTGTTTCTGTCTTGTGTGTGGGCTAAATGAAGGTGTGAATCAGTAGGATGCAGTCGTGAAATGTGAATGCATTTTATTGCATTGTTCATTCCATGCAGTTGTTTGATATCTAGCGATCAAAGGACTAAATTATTGAAAACTCGAGTGCGTACACAGAAATTATTAAAAATCCTGACATCAATGAAAATATTATCTATCCTTATAATAAACGTCAAGTAGTTTCTGATAAGATATCTAATCTGTCTAATCTGTTTATGCTTTCTGAGGTGGGTAAGGCAAAAGTTTTTCTGGAAACAAAAAGATATGTGACCGTGATTGGTACTCTTGATTAGTCAAGTAGGTGTGTATTAAATGTTTGATTGATTTGTAGTATTTAACGACGCACTGTTTGGACGACTCGTCCTGCGGCACTGGTCTCATGGTGTCGGTGAATAAGTAGATGATGATGAACCTAACATAGTCTAGATGGGAGGGGAAACCCGGTGCCGGCACGTAGCCTACTCCTGTCGAAGATCACCAAGGGGACCACCGGCTTAACGTCCCTTTCGAAGGACGATACAACTCGAACGGTAGGATTCCTTCACAAATCGATGCTGTCAAGAGGTTGATAAGCAAAGCGAATGAAGTTGCTGTACTAACGTTCACCCCTACAACCTCTCTCCCGAACAAAACTGGTCATGTGTATGATGGTCAACCATCCAAAACCTGACTCAGCGTAGTGTTGCTTAACTTCGGCGATCTCATGAGAACCGATGTTTCCAACACGACAAACCGTTCGGTTTTATAAAATGTTTTGCAAGTTCATTCCTGTACCGCTGTTTTATCGGTTCCTGTTTTCTTCACGAAATTGATGCATTTTCGTATGTGAACTCTTGGAAACATTAATTATCTAATTCTCTGGTGCTCTATTGATCTGCCCAAACAATATCACTCTCTTTTAAGAAGAAAAACACTTTCCTTTTCACCTTTCTATAGAAGAGGATAAAAGTGAACCTTTGAGACTAACACGAAGCAATTCTTTCTCTGAGATCGAAAAAAGCAAATGCTTGAACTATTAAATCACATGGCCGTCTGTGCGCTATGTTATGAGCTTGGTGCAAGAAGCTGTTGTCTTGACCGCAACTATAGACCAGACACAAACCGACCGCATTGAGGTGTGCGCGACGTACATTGCCACTTGTTGTTGTTATTTATCTGTTTCTAATCATCAGCATGCGAGATGCAATTTAAAGTTTCGTTCAGGTGTGACGCCGAATAGAGTACATGGTGTACCTTGCGTGGAAAGCGATAGACAGTCTTCGATTGGACTTTGGTCCGGCAGATTCCAGGAGGTCTACGTGAGAGCATGCGGCTTGTTTCGATTTTTTATGTGTTCAATAGTTGGACTTTTATAAAAAAATCTTAATTTTTTTTTTTTTAATTTTAGTTTCCCAGGGTCGCGTGTTACTTTTCTATGGAAATCTTTGGTTTTTTTTTTTTTTAATTGTAAGACTTATTAGACTTTACTGACACAAATTACTAGAAGCACTGTAAAAGACAACAGAAATTCTCCCCACGACAGAGACAGAATGGAGCAAAATTAGCCACTAGTTATAAAAAATAAAAAAAATAAAAAAAAATAGCTGGCCCGTCCCATATGCAGTACCTACATATCATTAAACCTCAATTTTTAGGTGCACTGTGGCTTTACGCCGTTTCTAGATTTTTACTAATCCGAAAAATGTCAATATTGGTACTTTTTAAATCTTGGTTTGAAATAACGACCCTTTATTAATCGACAGCCAAATGTCTTTGATTGCCAACTACGAAGCAATCCTGGGCTACAGCAAAACACTGAAATATCCTCGCCAACAACTGTACTATATCACGTGAACAGTGAAAACCGGGACCGAAATGCCATCCACATTCTGGGTCAAACGGAAAGAAATAAGATATAAACAGGATATAAAGAGGATAATCAACAGGATATGTCCAACTCACAAGATCACTCGCCTCCGCTGCACACTTCGATTTAGCCAGATCGAAACCGGCTCCTCTACCGCGTTATGACTTGATAAAAAAACGACATAATCGAACACCGCTGGTATCCTGGGACGGGCAAAGGAAAAAACCTTCAAAATAACTCTGATGCAACGTAATTGTAACATCTACCGCCTTTACCACCAAACAATTTGATTGATTTATGTTGTGGGTGATTTTTCAAAGAACTTACACAATATTTCGCAATGTGTTGTAGCAACGCCCCAAACAATGCTACACTTCATAGAACTGATCGAATTTTGTGGTGTAAGCGATCAATCCATTGACTGACCACATGGACACACTACATTTAAATATTGCTGTTAGCCTGACTTATTGCCAGAATTATGTGACGACCGTAAAATTATTTAACCTCAAAAGAGGTTAACTCAAAATCGAGTGAAAATGGCGGCTTCAACTTCCTCGTTGATAATTAATGGTCGGATTATTTATGAGGCGAACCTGCTAACTTGCGGTAGGTTTTTGGTGAATGTTGCACATCCGTGCTAGAGACTTTTCCTTGATGGAACACATTTTTTATTGGCTCATGTGAGATTTAAGTCATCTTCTAAGTTTAAGGACAATTCAAGTACAAATAAACAACGAATTTATGGTTTAACCAACTAGTCTGTTCAAATTTATTTCCTGGTTCCCGTGATTTCCCATTTGTCTCGCAAACATATTTAAAAGAAAAAAATGAAAATGTACATGGACAAGCAAATTAATACTTGGTATCTAACTTCTGAAACGACATTTCTCTCCAAGAACACGCATGGAATTCGATGGCTCTAGAGGTCAAAATAGGGGTGAATGTGGGAGCGAAATTATCATACACTTTCTATCTCTCACCATTACGCCTAGCTGCACATGACGTTATAGGGTGATTCTAGTCTGCACAGGCAATGCAAAGTACTGTCGTTACACAGGTATGTACCCATGCCATACGAATGCAGTAACGGAATGCAGACATGTTTATGCCATCATTCCACACTGCAAGCGGGGAGTGAACAGTGATTTCAGTTTTATGACATCACGACAAGGCATACGAGCAAGCTTGCTAGCGTTCGACCGACCGATGCGACTCCACCCTTCTCTCGGCGTCGCCGTCGCTTCGGGCAATACTATTGTGTAATATTGTCCCGCAGTCTCCGCTCAGACCGCTCAGTCCGCTCAGTTACTGGCCTTGCATTCCGTATGCAATTATATTGCATCACGATTGCCGGCCTCGGTGAATGCAATGCATTCGATCTCGCGGGACAGCTGATAAGATGGTAATCGTATGCACCGGTGTGATGTGAGTGTGTGATTTGTAGAATTTGTATTTTAATTCAGTGGCAATGTATTTAATTAAAGTTTTTTTTGTATATTTCGTAAAAAAAATATATTGCGAGGAGTTGGGTCTGAACCGCAAAAATAGCTGTGCGATTATTGTTTTGGCGATTTATATTGGAAATTATTCCACACACATTTTTGGGAACATTTGAGACGTATGGGATCTGGAGGCTAAAATAAGAAAACGAGAATTATAGAGGTTATGCAACAGGACCAAAGATTGTCAACGACACTAGTCACTTTGAATCAATCCAACTCAGCACCGCTACTTTGTTGCAAGCGCCCAAAATAACCGCAACGTCTGCGCGAAATCCTGACAAAATAAAGACAAAAAAAAAATCGAACGAGTTGTTAATGTCGTCGAATGTAATCAACCATAAGTAAAAATATATGCACGCAAAGTGGTGGACATAAAAGTGCAAAGGACCATCAGTATCGTTTATGTGCCAAGTTTTTATTGCCTACTATACAATTATCGTGGTCTCTTCTGGATGCACCTGCTGTGACCGTCAAGCACATTTAATCAGAGTCGATCTTAATTACCTATCTGAATGTATGTACCTGGCAATGGCACTGCAACGTCCGCCAGTGTTGGTTCTGCCACGCAATTGCTTCTGTCGAGACTTTAAAACGAAAATACGCCCATCGTTCCCGATACTTTCGCGTACACTTTGTAACTGCGAAATGCAGACAATGTCGTCGAGACATTTTATTATTAATTAGTGTGTTTACCCACTTTACTTGCACCGAATTATATACACTGGAAATAGCATGACTTTTGACCTAAAAGTTGCGTAGGTCATAGTCAGTTTCAAATGCCAACATTTTTATAACTGTTATTACTTAATGCTTCATTAGTCATTACATGCACCACTTCCCAGTTACATGCAGGGCAATTGTATTCCTTATGTCTGGCATAGAAGGGGTGATTTTTTTACGCAAAGAATAGCCAAGCAGCTATAGATTTCCACTTTCTTTTCAGGGAAAACGACCGGAATCTCTGATCTACTGTGAAGAACACCGACGTTAGTTTCACAGGTTCTAGCATAGGTTTTAGCACAGGTTCCAGGTGTGTTATACCCTACCCTACCTTGTGTAATAGGCGACATACATATTAAGAACAAATTTAAAATTAAGATTTCATATTTTAGTAATGGAAACCATGTGGTCAAATATTGTATACAAGCCGTTAAATTATAGAGGAATTACTTATAATGTGATTGATCAAGCTCATACAAATTTTGATACTTGCCAGGCCTATTCTCTGACAGACTTTCATAGAGAAATCCGACAACATTCAAGAGGCAGTGCCGAGAAGATTTTTAGGGGTACCAACAAATATTGATATCTTCGATTGTTTCGAAAATACTTCGATATTTTGGTAAATTGGCTTCAATAATAGGGAAAGATTGTTCTACAACAATTTTTCTAAAATAATGAATAAAAACACAAGTGTGGATTTTACTCCTTGCAAGGTCATACCACCAGAATCTTCTAAAACTGAGTGCAACAATCATGTAACCAAATTTAAAAGCCGGGACCAACCTTGAACGCAAAAATCCATTTTTCACGTATTTAGAAACACACATGCAGACCCGAAATCTCGGAACAAATCACTATCCTGCACGGGCAAACGATTTTCTTGCACAAATGCATGGTCCTTAGTTCGCGACCACAAGCCATAATGGTGTCTCAAGTGCTAAGGTAATGGCTAAGAAGTGGGTACTATACGCTGTAGTGACCGCAGAATGCACTCGCGATTCACGTACAACCACGCTGACCACGAACTTAGTGTTACGGCTACCAAGTCGTCGAGGCTGGAAATGATGCTGTCGTATAAAGTGCTTGTCTGTGCGAGACTGGCCACTAATGAAGCGCCGAATTGTTTGAATTAATTAATAAGAATTGTAAGAATTGAAGTTTCGGTTCTCGTGCGACCACAGAAGATATCGGGTAGGTGACCACCGAACGGTTTGATTTAGGAAAAACAGGTTCTCGTGTGACTATAGTTAAGCGACACTGCGCTGGGTCAGGTATCGGTTGGGAGTCCATCACACTTTTTCAAATTCAGAAAGACTGGCATGGAAATTGACTTTATGATTAAAATTCCACCGCTTTGCTTACCAAACTCGGATACTAAAACTCGGATACCAAACTCGCGAAAGCGTGGATTCGTAGCCAAATTGGTACTATGCCGGGAGTAGCCGATTCCCGGCTGCGTATTCAACTACGCCCTTCTAGGATAGGTTACGTTCACTATTATCCTCAAAATATTTCCATTCGTTACCGACGCTATTGGGTCATGGTCACAAGGCTCGTTGTTAAAACAGCATGCGTCGTTGAACAGAATCAAATCAACCAATCAATCAGTAAACAGCGAAGGGTTAAGCTAACGCATGAAAACAAAGAATGTTATCAGCGTAATTTTTGAGAAGCCTAAAATTAGTACCTTAATACCTTAAGTCCTTAATAGTTATTTCTAAAAGTTGATTCCTGGAGTTATCAAAATGCACCAGCTTAAAGCCAGTGCTATTTACAAATCTATACCAATTCTAAAATAGATGAAACGTAGCTTATAATTGCAGTCACATAGCTGCGATCAAGAATTGGTTCAATTACTGCTGAGGGTTTAATCATCACAAACGAACTCTTGCACTAACTGTGTGAAAAGTGCGTTCATCGGGTGTGGGGAAGGAACGCCAGCCCGAGGTAAGATCCTACAGGTTCTGCAATAGGACGTGACTTGCACTGTACATCGTTCGCGAATGTGCGAGAGTGGAATGAGCATTATTTATACAACTGCTCACTTGATGCACAGTAGCAATCGAGATAAATAGTTGCGAAGATTATTGCGATCGTAAAAGTATTCTTTATGACTTTGCTATTCTCACTTTCGTATTAGATATCTGAAAGCATTCGGCTACTGGACACCACATGGCATCTATATTACCCTTGCTACCTGTTTGGGAAGAGAAAAAAAACGGCTATTTATTTTTTTCCAGAGACATTCAAGTCGTTCGACATTGAACGATAAAATGTTTTACTTTTACGAACGTGTCTCGTTATTTAGATTTAGAAACAAAACGGGTATAGTGGTTTTGGGACGGAGTCTAATTGCGTTCCTTCATAGACCCAAGGGTACAAAGACCTCAAATAAACAACCTTTCTTTGGTTCTTTTTTTTTTTAAGTTTTATCTTTTTCGCGGCCATAAAATGCAGTGCAAGTAAATGGCTGGCGTATTTATTTTACAAAAACATTTAACGTTGCAAAACCGCAAACATTAAATTGTCAAATCAGCCCTTGCTTATATGCGCTTCCCGGTTTAAATTATGAGCACTCAGAGTACAAAAGATTTTGGAACCACCTAACGATATCCCAAAATAGTGTCAGCCCATGAGTGCAGGCAACAAGTCGATTGAATGCTTATGGTACCGATAAGTATGGCAAAGATGGAATAAACAGTTGTGATATCGAGATGGAACCGACAAGGCCTTCACAAATAAACAAATAAAATAAAATTATAGTAAAAGCCAATTTTGAGAAAAAATCGAAACTAAACCTGCAAAGAAGCAGCCTCCGAGAAAATGAACTCGATTTTTAATCTCAATTTCTACTAATCTATAAGTTCGACGAGATCGAATATCCGGTACCATATGTGAGCGACAATGCAGGTTATTTGAAAATAATAAAATTTCGCGTAGCGAATGTCTTAAAATCAGTTTATAACCATTACATTTTACAATTAAGTATCCTAGCGTGATCACCGCAGTGCATTCTGATAAGGTCAACAATCGCCACACCCGTCACACAAAATTAATACCTGCAATTTAGTTACCCAAGTACACATTGCATCTCCGTTCAAGCGCTCATTAGCCAAAGGTACATAACGTCGGGTGCATATAAAATTAATATTTGCGTTACCTGATTCGATTCTTTATTACACACACTCACACACACATACAGGTAAGATTTCTTATCGGTGTATATACTATGTGACGGCTGACGGTAGTGGGGAAGAGAGCGAAGGAATCTTGTGTGCTCATGCAGAATATATCGGCGAAACGAATCTTTACGATCACAATTTTCAATGGTGAGCACGAGACTCACATGTTGACGACTATCTCAAGGTGGGATCATCAGACCAGACCTAGACTAAATGCAAATATTACACGCTATTTGTGGACCGTGGATATACGAGAGCAAACAGAGGCGATTTGACGTGACGTGAGGCGATCGGTTTGTCTCGTTTTTCTTTGGAAATCTTACTTACGAAATGTTATAAGTAAGATTTTAGTTGCGATTTTCTTACACGACATACATGGGAGAGACGAACGGTCTGTGTTGGGAGTCCTGGTTTATGCTTTATGGTCATGCAATTATTAGGTATAGGGATATAGTGCAGGCAAAAAAAATATTTGAAATTTAAAAAAAAAAATCCTCTCAACATTTTCAAAGAAATCCTGCTATACATAACCAGGTCCGAGTTAAATATTTCAGAAGCCGAATCCACAAATCGAAATGAAAGCTTAATCCGCATAGATATGAGGGTAAAATCAACCCCTGAATATCTGTAAACACTGTCATTGGCTGACCATCTTTACACTCTGAAGGTTACCTTAAGCTTGGCTTTGTGAATCTGGGCCCAAATGAGAATTTCCCCACTTGACAAATCACAGGAATTCGCCTGTGAATGCGCCGATCTGCTGGGGTTGATAACCCTTGAGAGTGAAATTGAAAACTGTCCCCTTCAAGTTCAAAGTTGACTCCGGTTCGGATGGCCGATAAACTCGTCAGCTGTGTGCGCTCGTTTTACTGTCGCTAATCAAAATCTACATTGCAGCTTCAGTTTTACTGCCCCCCGCCGCTCGGATTGTTCCTGAAAACCGTAAACGTAGGGCGCGGTGCGAAGTAAGAGCGTGACAATGTATGAAAATAGGATGAAACATTGCGTACTGCACCGGATCTATAAAAGAAAATGAAAATAATGTTGCTTTTATGATGAGATATTTTTGTAATCATTTTGATGTGCATTGAAATTGGTACGTAGCGATAAACGCGCGGAGATATTTTAATAGCTTTTGACAGAGCAAAATACATAGCACATAATACAACCGCGCTTGTTTTCATTGTAATAGATGTCTACACTTTTCTTATTTTTTATATCTAATAAAACATGGATATTAGATTGCAGTCGGGTAATTTCAGTGTGTTTACTGTAACTACTTATTTTCAAGTGTAAAAATTGGAGAAAAATGTTTGAAACTATGTACTTACTTAAACTAAACAACTTGGTTTGCTACCTACTTTATGTTCCAATTTTATTTTACCTCTTCATCATGGCAACGTTTTACAATCTATAGTTTTACTCCATCAGTAGCTCTAGACACTGATGGTCGAGACCTGACGTGACCGAGCCCCTAGACAGTATGCCGCACTCACGTCACAGTTGTAGCACTTATTGCCGGAGTCTAAGGCGAAAAAATAGTTGAGATCGCTTTGTAGGTAGACAGCCCGCGTAGCAGTAAAACGAAATTGAAAGGCGAGCGGCGCGGGAAAAAAAACTATGGGAAGACTGAAGAGAAACTGCAGGTCATATTTTAGAAAAGTGCAAGGAAAAATAAACTGCGTAAGACGTAAAATATTGCTCGCGTTCTCTTTCATCCGTGTATAGACTTATAGAGTGTGGATGCAACAGACAGCAGCTCTCCTCTCTTTTATACCGCGCTATTCGGCGAGGCGAGTTTTCAAAAGAAAAAAATGCGCTCTCGAAAATATGAAAAAAAACTATGTCTAGACTTAAGATAAATTGGCATCGTGGAAACTGAAAGTGAAACCGATAAATTGGGTGGAAACTTAGAAAAATAGTGAGGCATCAGTGACCACCCAGACCGAGAGATGATCCATCAATTATGAATGAGACTTGCGTCAGAAGGAAATGTCCCCATGGGACGACGAGTGGTCATCAGAGTAACAAAACCATCAAGTACTTCTTTAACTTTGTGGAGATCCATTGCTAAGAATACTTATTATTGTGTGAGGAACACAGTCTAGAAGAATACTAACAACATGTCAAACGGGCTGAATGGTTGCAGAAGTTTAGCAACATCAATATATGTAGTAAACAGTACCGATCACCCAGATTTTCTAGGTTATTGTAGCTACCATTGTGCCTTTGTAAAATCGCAGAACTTGAACCAAAGCAGGGCAAGCTCTCACTCAATTCACAGTTATCTTCAGTACCCCCTTCAAACAGTGTATGCAAATACACTTTCACGTCTCTTACGGACCAAACTGATTGAAAAAACTGCATGGGATGTTTAGTCTAGAAAACTCGAGACACAACAAAAATGCACATTATAATCAAATCGAATCGCTCTCAATCGCTCGATCGTTCTCGCCACGTCGTCATTGCCATGCACCACGCATACCGACGCCTTCGTGGTAATCGAGGGTGTCGTCGGCAGTGAGACGTCGCTCGACGCCAAAAAACATTCAACAGCATGCATCGCATTATTCACTCGGTGCGATCTCTGCCACGAAACACACGTAGGACACCGTGGAAAAATCAGTCAAGGAATTTATAAACGGTCATCATCTGGTGCATTTACGCCTCGTATAGTATGGCCCACTCAGACGAAGCCATGCAGACAGACCAAATACTGCATCTGCATGCAGCCGGATGTCTGCCGCCTGTCATGCAATGCCAGACATTGGCGGGGAGCGGAATGAGGTGTTGTTGTGTTTTGCAATTATGTTCGGTAATGCTTTACCTGCATTATTTTTAGGTTCAATGCCGAAAAAAAATATTGTGCAAGCTTTGTGTTGCAGCTAGACTGCATTTGTGGTAGGTGTACAAGGTCTCTTTCTTTGAATTAAAATGTTTAGGTGTCTAGGGTGCGGCACTTGGCCCAAAATCGACCACAGAAATGTATCTTACATGACTGGTGATTTATTGGGGTGGGCTATAGCCGCTATAGGACTAATTTATCGTGGAAAGTAGGTGCAACACCTTTATCCTCATGAGTATTCTGACTGAACAGCACTGGTCCCCATTCTCTACTTTCCTAGTACATTTGCCATAGTGTTCACAACCCATCTGGGATTGAATAGGGAATTTTTTGGATATATTTAAATCATAGGCAATAACGCTAGCATGGATAGTAAATGGATCAATTACGGAAAATCATATCGACAGACACGAAATATGTCTTCAATACGTATCTGCTTTTAGACAGGGAAGTATTAGCTACCCTTTTTTCAACAAAAACAGGGATTCGATAAATTTACAGCGCAAGAAGTGTGCACCATCGCTAGTACGTTTTGGCTTCAGCTATTTCCTTATATATTCCGTAAAGAAAAAATTAATTAAACCTTTCCACCAAGATAATTGCCATCGATTATATCTATAAGATGATTCCAACTACTACCTACCAAAGTTCATTCCACAAAGATAATATAGGAAGGAAATAAGAAGCTTCTCCTCGTGAATTGTGACGAATAAATAATATCTTTGCAATCACTCATAAGACATAATTCACAAGTCACAATTCACAAGTAACAACCATTAAAAAACCATATAGAGATGTTTTAAAAATAATTCTTTGAAAAACTTTACTGTAGTATAAATAATGAACTATTGATTACCCCACCCATCAGTATACAGAGTTTCATGCAAATATGTTGTAGCATCCCTGCTTACTCACCGGCTCCATGATACCATCCCCTCCCTCTCTGCCGAGAGCCTCTCCTCTGTTCCAACCCATCTTGGACAACATCTTGAACCCCTTGTTGTCTTCCGCTATCGCCTCGTGCACTGACGCTGCCTTAGTCTTGTCCTCGTGGTGACTCGATCCAACAGTAACTCTACGTTTCTGGGCCCGATCTTCGTAGCCCGCCACTACACTAGCGTTCGCGTTCGATTTGATATGCGATAGGCCAAATTTTTTGCGAATCCTTTTCAATTCCTTACGATGGTCTTTACCGATGCCACCAGCATTATAAGTATAAGTCTTTTCCTTCACTTGTGGTTTTTGGATTAGGCCAGGTTCGCAGTGACCACAAGTTTCAGATCCGGAATGAATGTGGCACAATAATTTCGTTCCACCCACTATTAAAACACTTCCATGAGCAACTTCACAAGGTTCGCTCTCCTGAAGAGCAGATGAAATGCGTTTTCCATTCAAATTTGTTCCGTTTCTACTGCCCAGGTCAACTACATAATATTTCCCATCCTCGTCGTTGAAAGAAAACTTTGAATGGTGCTTGCTTATTCCAGTGTCTTTTATAAGAACGCAGTGGTCACCTTCGCGACCCATTGTACCTCCTAAGCAGGTTACAATGAACAACGTGCCGAGTTTCAGTCCATCCACAGACGTTTCTTGCACAATGATCCTCATGCAAGGAGGCCAAACCTTCGCTGGAATAATTGCTTCTTCGATTTCTTCGGCGTCCTCTTCGGACTCATTCACATCTGAGGAATGATCTGAATTTTCGCTATCAGAACATTCTCCTTCCTCCTGTGATTCGTTTCCGCTGCTGACAATCTTTTCCTTTTTAACTTGAACCTTTTCTACTTTAATTTTTATTGGCTTTACCTTTTCAACTTTAATTTTAGTAGGTTTCGCTATTTTAGAAGCATTAAGTTCTGTGGTAACTACACTAGACGTTGCTTCTTGATGCTCTGCTGAGACGGTAGTTTTCTTAAAAACTTCTACTTGGGAATGAAAAGTATATGTTTTAGTGTTCTCGTCATAATACATGTACTTGCCAGTATTCCCATCGTAGTAGAGTCCCATTTCGGCATTGTAATAATAACCTGTTCCATAATCATAGTACATTCCACTGTTAGGCTCATACACAAAACTAGTATTCCGCATAGCGCTTTGAGCAGCTTGCTTCACTTGTTCTGCAAGGCTGAGTGTTATCGAGCCAGGGGCACTTTCTGAGTCACCTAGAACCCATGCTACAGGTCTTTCTGGTAACGATGTGTTTGATGCTGTTGGCGGCATTTCATCACTGAAAGTTGACATGTAGTTGGTGCCTGGTCCAGACAGCGGTGCTGATCTTGGAAGTTCTGTGGGAAGTGTGCTACTGATAGCTGATTCCTGTGGTAGAGCATCTTCCCCCGTTTGAGTAGATGCATTTATGATTTTGGCTACATCTTTCTTTTTCTTGTTCTAAAAGTAAAAAAATAAAGTTACGATTAGTCTAGTTCAGGATGACAGTTGACAGAGGAGCACTGAATGTGAACGTGTAAAGAGAACGAATTTTTTTATCTCTTTGGTAAATAGTACTTACATGCTTCTTGAGCTTCTTTACTTTCTTGTGTAGCTTATCTAATTTAAGTTGTTGGCGTATTATCGACGCTTTCAGTTGGTTAATATACCTCTGTACATCTGGCAGGTCGTTCAGGACATCTTCGAAAGATTGGTCAAATACTTGACTGTGATCTTCTGTATCACTATTTTCACATACTGGGTCAATAGGCTCAGTTTTTATTTTGATAGTTGGGTCAAATAGCCCCATTGAAGTACTTAAATTCCTATTTTCCTCAGCTTCGTCAACAATCTCCCCCTTCACGGCGGCCATGATGAAGCACACTAACCTCACCTCCTACAGCTGACATCCCTGGATTCTGATTGGCTTTCAATTTTCAAAAATATGTCTGCTAATTTTAAACATTGAATAGTGCAAACAATTTAATATAATTCTGGTACTTAATCTCAACACGTTTAATAATGACACAGTACACAACTACGACAACTAGAAGACAGGCAGGTATCTATCAAAAATTTCTGGTTAAATATGCCATGTTTGCTTTCATCCTAATCACCAATTTCAACCCTTGCAATGAGCCTTCTTAATAGTTGTTGTTACTAACCATTCCAGTCAACCGATATTTTTATTCCCGTCCATGTATCCATACCATTTAGTACCACTCAGGACAATTCAGTGAACCACTTACTATGTAGGGAATCTAGAATAATCTTCAAGAAGTAAAACGCTAAATTACCCATGCCAAATTCAACAACTAACAAGAGATAAATAAAATTTGACACATGCCTATAGCGATATTGGCTGTCAACTCAAGTTGGATTTTTTTTTTAATCCTAATCTATCCCAGTAACCTATAGTTTCTGTGAAGAATGCATAAAATCGTACCTTGTATCATACAATTAAGAGTCAAAGGTCAAAAACATCCACTTGTGAATGATTTGGTAAGAAGTACCTACACATATTTAATAAAAAACACTATCATGAATGCTTAAACACTAATTTTATTAAAATCCCTACAGTCTTACAGCAATTGACAACATCTCCCAAGGCCCTCGATGACCTAGAGACAATAACCCGGTCCATTGGGAGGCTGTGCGTTGATCCCTCGTCGCTTCATCCTGCAGTAATGCTCCTCCAGTCTCCTGGCCGCCTCGATGTCGTCGGTGGTGTCAATGCTGGACCACAGTTTCTCTGCTGTCGCCGACGCTCGTGGCCACACCCTAGACTCCAGATTGCTGGGGTCCACAAACTCTGTCCACATGCACGCCTCGCCACCCATCACTAGCGCCTTCTGCTCGGGGGTGCCGTTGAAGGCAGTGGGCTCGCAACGGTAGAAGTCCTTCCAGTCGCCGCCGGTCTTCAGGTGATCGAGGTACCAGCATGTCGAGAGTAAGGCGCCGTAGCCCTTTTCAGTTACCTGGCAAAGACATTGTCTTGTGAGATTAATTGGTTGATTGGTGACTTGAGCATACCACCACGACAGTACAGTTATATTCTGGGTTTTTTTTCCCTGTACAAATTTTTTTTTAAACCTAATTAAAAAAAATCTTTTCCGTGTTTTGGTACCTAAGCCTGTTGCTTCATCAAGGGTAAAATCAGTTTATTTGCATTTATTTGAATTTTTTGCTTGGCAAATAGCATAGCAAAGTTTCCTTGTTCCTGGTTACCAAAAACGATAAATTCATAGTTTCAAAAAAAATATCGATAAACCTTTAAAAAAAAATGGACAACGTTTTGGACACCTTGAAACAAGGACTCAGCCAGGAGAACACCGGGTTTTTTTTCGAGTTTTCCTTGATTGTATCTATATATTTAATACCTATAAAACCCTGGATCCTGGAATAACAATGGTGGTAACCCAATTGTTTGCAGATCCAGCCAGGACCAATATGTAGTACGGCATCAAGGATATTTCTCAATGAAACTAGCCTCAACCCTGCCACTAACACCACACTAACAACCCTGTGCTAACACTATAAACAAACTGACCTTGAGGAGCTCTGCCTCCTGGTCGAGTGTCCAGATATGAACGATCGTATCTGAAGGAACGTTCACTCCACTGTCAAGCACCTCCTGCCAGACGACAGAGGTGGCGTTCAGGTCCTTGGTGATGTCCACTGCCTGCTGGATATAGATTTCCAGCAAGTGATCGTAGTCGCCGGTGAAGTTGTTGGCCTCCATGTAGTTGTTGATGTCCGGATTGTTTCGCCAACACTCGTACTGCACCTCGTCACCGCCAATGTGGAAGAACTTGTCCGGGAACACCTGCAAGTGACGTGGGTGTGAGACAACTTGCCAGAGTGCATGAGCGCGATTTGATTCTCAAAAAGTGGACGGTACCCGATTGGACTTGTGTTAAAAATGATTGTGTAAGTTCGTGTGCTTGGCAACAATGAAGAATGTATGTTTTGAGTTTCTCACTGAAATTTGGAGCTAATTCAAGTGTTTTCTCTCATGATTTAACAACAGAGAGTCCCTTGGATACCTTTGCCCCAAAATCTGCCTTCTCTAATTGAACTTCCTGCACAATGTGAATACAGAATACTTCTCCGCTGCGTATTTTTGACTAAGGTGGAGTTGCTGTTAATCCACAAGCGTGCTTTACAAATGTGGGCCCCTAGAGCCATAAACTATGGAAGTAACGAAACAGGCACCTAAAAGGGTATGTCTAAAAATTTCCAAAACCAATAAGAAAAGAAACATTGTTGACATACGTTGACGATCTCGTCGAAGAACTCTTGCACAAAGGTGTATGTGGATTGAAGGATGGGGTTCATTGGCCCGAATCTTCCATTGGGCTGTCCGTCGGCACCATAGCAGGGGGTCAGCAGGTCGGGGATGGCTGCCCACGAGAAGGTGTGTCCCGGGGTGTCGAACTCGGGTATTACGCGGATCCCGCGTAGGCGCGCGTATTCGATGATATGCCGCACGTCCAGACGGCTGTACACCTGCGACAGGGGGTGGTACGCACCCTGCTCGCTGAAACGGGGACCAAGGGACATCCGATTGGAATAGTGGATTTGCTATCCTGCTCCAGCTTGCTGACTTGCCGGTATGTTTATATCTTGGTTTACAATTTTGTCTTGAAGTATCTTTCTCAACATTTTAAGCTATTTTGATGTTAAATGATGACTACTGATCTCAAATAAACTTGGTAGCAGTTGCCATAGACAGACCTTGAAGCCAGGGCCGCCGCCATCTTGAGAGTCCCTGATTTTAAGTTATCTCAAAGAGTCCGTGATATTTAAAGTGTTTTCATCAGGATTTTTCGTGGTTTTTGGTGTTTCACCACTTTAATGGTCAAAATAAGTTTAAAAAATGGGTTTAAAAATTCTCAAATTGGCATTGAATCATAGGGACACCTCGGATTTGGGGACTATTACCTGTGGTATGGAAAAAATAATAACAATGCATTCGATGACATGGTAACGTGATATACGATATGATAGGCTATATGGTAATGACATTTTCCGCAATTATTTTCATAATAATCCTTTAATCTACTTGACCCATATGATAATAGCAGTGAATGCGTGACGTGATACCGGTTGAGCCAAGAAATAGTTTTGATTGTGGGCGTATTCTAAAATAGGTGAAGGTACAACTTAAGGTGAAGGCAGAAGAGCTAAAAGTGTCATGTCAAATAGCACACGATTGTCAGTTGTTCGCACATAAGAAGATAATTACTCTTGTTTCCTACACCAAGTTCCCTTTGATATGGTGGTCAACGAAACGATTATTGTCCCTGGTTTCGGTATTCACTCACCTGATCTCAGGGAATTTGGCACTCTGATAGGGGAAACTGGCGTCGTCGACGATGTGCCAATGCAAGACGTTGAACTTGTTGTATTCCATCGCCTCCAACATCTTCTCGATGTAAAGAACTGGGAAGAAATGTCTTGCAGTGTCCAGAAGAAGTCCTCTGTGCAGGAAACGGGGAAAGTCCACTGTCGTCGAGCTGTTGATAGCCAGCTGCGAAGGGAAGATTACCATAACACTTAAAGCTCACTGTTCTAGGGTTGCAGCAACTAGGAAGGTGGTTCAGTGGAAGGTTAGCCTATGTTCAAGATGTGGTAGAAAAATAATGTACATTTCAATTACCAATTTGCGACTGACATGGAATTTTGGTGCTCATATTTTAGTTCCTGAGTGCTTTTTGTCTACACCTTTATTTGATTTCCCCAACTGAAGTAGTACTTAGAGAATTTTTTTTCCCCAGACCTTCATTTAGGAAACTAAGTTCTGAAATATTTTGCACAATCTGTTAAATCTGAAAGGCTTTTAAGGTGACATTTTCAGACATCTAACATTGCTCCAAAACTTGTATTAAGTAATTTTGTCGTACATCAAGTTTTGCATGGGTCAAGTGGTTCATCAAATGATTTGATTCTTCCATGGAGTTAGATGGTTCTAATTCCATGGATCATCAAGTCTTCGGCAATCTTACAGCAACTCCGTTGTCGTCGAGCGAAAGAAGCTGCGAGAACGTCTCGAGTCCTCTGAGGATTCCCCAGACAGATTCGCTGGTCAGAATACCAGCTCCTTGCGCGTCTGGGCTGTCGATCTTCAGCTCGTCTGCAATCAAGATCAGGTTGCATATCGAGGAAAGCAAATAAATCAGTGCACTTTAGGGGTCTTCATGTCATACATAATTATATGCAGTTAATGTCTAGAAGTGTTATTGATAATTGTAATTGATGACAAGGTAACTCTAAATTCTATTAATTTTGTTCAGAAGTTGACAACAAATGATATTGAGCACTCAGTTGGTGAAGTGATAACGCTTATAATTTCAGTTTTTACTAATATTTTTGCGACACTTTCGCCAAATTTAGAAATGCATATTTGAACTCTTTCCTATCAGTCAGAATATACAGAAAACCTATTGTTTGATCGTACTGATTATTGGCTCGGAGGCTCGACAAATACTGATTGTTCAAAACAAGATTGTAGAAGGTAATTTAGTCAAATTGTGTTCATAAAACATCTGCTACTGAATGGCTAGCAAATACCATGTGAGTCACAATGATAACAAACCTTTCTCAGGTACTTTCTTATATGTAGATAACCCGCGTTTCGAATCAATTATCATTTTATGTTTTTAAATGATGGATCACCTATTCCGGTCCCTAAAATTAGGGCAGGTATAACGTCTCATGAAATATAACCAATAACACTAAACAAAACAAAGATTAAAGGTACTAATGTTGTTGCTCTCACAGCGCTCGTCCATGTTCAAATAGGGGTATTCCTCGCAAGGGTTGACCAGGTCTACTTGGAGGTTGTCCAGATATCCAGTGAAGTCCTTGCTCTTCCTCCATTCCTTGTAGTTGACACCGTTGTGGGATCCTCCACCGCTAGCGTGCTCCTTGATCACCTGGAAGTAGCGTTTCAATGCCTCCTGCAGGAGATCACAGTCCTCGCCGGTCACCTGAAATTGTGGGGATACGATGCGATATTTATTTATTTGTGGTGTTTAACGACGCACTGTTTTGACATCTGGCCATGCGGCACTGGTCTAATTGCGTCGCTGAATGAATGGATGATGATGAGGATGATGGTGAATCTAACCTAGCCTAGAAGGGAGGAGAGGAAACACGGTGTCGGCACGTAGCCTACTCCTGTCGAAGAGCACCAAGGGGACCACCGGCTTAACGTCCCTTCCGAATGACGGTTCAACTCAAACAGCAGGATTCCTCCAAAAATCCATGCTGTCGAGAGGTTTATAAGCAAAGCGGATGAAGTTGCTGTACTAACTTTCATCCCTCCAACCTCTCTCCCGAACAGAACTGGTCATGTGTATGATGGTCACCCATCCAATACCTGACCCTGGCAAACGTGGGTTCGTAATATAAGAAAACATTAATTAAAACATTAAGAAAGGAAATGGTCAGAACCTTTTAACTCTGCCATATTTGCCAAGAACTTCGTAAAATGATTTATGGCCAGCTTGCTTATCATTTAGTTTATGACAAAACGTACAATAAATTAAAGTTCCATAACAATGTGAAAACGATACATTAATATTCGTATTGCTAGCTTTCCACATGTTTGTCATTAAAGTCAAACATAATTATTACAAATCAAACGGTATATTCGTTTGGTATATGTTTAATATTGACACTTTGATAAGAGCATTAGAGAGACCCAGCCAATGGTAGTTTAAACGTAAGGCTTATAGAAAGTAGCAGTACTGTACCAAAAATAACCTGATATTGGAATGAATCAGTGTGGCTGTAACGACTTTCCCGACCTTGGATATTTTTCAGTCAGCAAATAGGTATTGTTAAAAAATATGGCACAGCCTTTGTTCCTTTTCCTTGGTAACACCCTGATTTCGATTATGATGTCTACGCATGAATATCTGCGTCTTGTGAATTTATGCAAGAGATAAACGGAGTGCTCTTAATTTCAGAAATTCCAGGTCAAGAGTTTATCGACTATCTAATTTCGCAAAAAGCCTCCATTTATTAATGAAGGTATCCCAATCTCCAAACTAATTATGCTATTATTGTAAGCAAGTAAAAAAACTGTCCAGAAATGTTAAAATTTGAATCAGAAAACCGAAATCTAAATCACTTATTATCACGAACATGCCGATAAATAATTTGCCTGTCAACTAACCTGGAATGCAAACGTTGATGGTCTGACCACCATAAAGCCGCCATCGTGGTTGACCAAACTTTGCGGCTTCGGCCAAGGTTCCCCTTTGGTTGCTCGTACCCACGGCCCTTGCGGGTACGAAGACTGGGCACTGACAAACGCTACGCACAGCGCCGCCAACGCAAGAACGCCAACGCTAGTCATGCTTTCCTGTCAATGGTCGGACTTACAATGAGATAATGACGCGGATTGTTGGAACTTTATGAGTGTAATCAGTACTCACTGCCACATTCGTTGCGTCCGCTGTACTATTGGGAGACGATTGCTCGTTGACCGCTCTATTGACTCTCGTTATGCTGTTGTCACATTGTGTTAGACCATGTTGAGAATGGATGGATGGGATGTTGATTAATTTTCATTCACTTCATATGCGTTTTGAAAACGCACGTGGAGAGTTGTTCGCTGCTGACTGCTTCTAATAAGTATTTACTTTGGTTTAGAATTTAAAAAGGCATAGAATTAAAAACAAATAAGATACATTTAATACCTTAAGGGACCAGGACACGATAGTTTTTTTTTAAGTCATGGTTATGCACTGTAATCGATTTGGAATCTCCCTGGTAATCCTCAAGAAAAAAAGTTAAATTACACAAAATTTTAGCACGGTAAGGATCAACCACCAATAAATGCACGAAATAAAGAGATTATAATAAAATCACTTATAAATAAATGTCAGTATTTTTAGATGAAATCTTATTTAAATTGCAAACTGCAATGCACGGGGTATTTTATTAATAAATACTCATCAAATACACTAAAATCGCCTCGGAAAGCATGTGTCCAGGTAGTTCAATGGTTTAGAGCAACACCCGCGATGGGTGGAGAGTGAAGTTTGAGTCCCCGCTTGGACATAAATTTTTGAGACGGTTATAGTGTTCATAATAATAAAATGTTAGTAGGTACTCATTGATTTCATTTTGTCTTGCAGATCACGCATGAACGCATGTCGGCTTAATCTATCCGTAGACCAAAATAGACCGAATTTTGTTGCTCTCACAATTGAACTTGATATAAAGACAAGATAGTTTTTGTCCGAAGAGTTTATTCAAGATTAAGATTTGACAAACACCTCAGTACATTTGGATAAGATAACGGACAAGATTAAAAAAAAATCCAGCTTGTTGGAACTGATTGAAAGTGGTCCACAAAAACAAGCCGCGCATGATAAAAGCAACATCGAGATCGACGACTTGAAGACAATGGTCATGGTCTTGTGGCAGTTAAAACGATGCTGGCTGCCTTCATGGGGGTTGCAAAATTAATCCGTAGTAATGTGCGTGCTTAGCGTGACCATCGACACGGTAAAAAACGCTTCTTGGTAAAACGCATTGCCCGGATGACTTTATTGGATAAATACTAAGCAACTGCGTGTTCCGCAGAGGAGCGAGGCTCGAAAAATGCTCACCCGAACTGTCATCGGAAGGTCCCGGGTTAGTATCCCGGTTCGGTCGCACATTTTACAAGACCTCACTCCCCTACCAAGTCCATCGCTTGCTGGCTTGAGCTCCAGTGAAAAAACACCAAAGAACCCAACAAAAATCCTGCAACTGCATGTTCATACTATAGTGGTAAAAATTTGTGAAAATGATTTACAAAAATATTTGTGGCATGCCAAAACAGAGAATGATAACTAGTCAAGGAGCAAGTCTTCATGGTATATACGCACACAAGAGAATGACGAAGGATAGGAAGTAGAACAGAAACGACACACGATCAAGAAAAACCGCAAAGAGTTGCCATCTTTTCGAACCGTTCGACGATCCAACGAGTTCAGCGTCGTAGGCGTCGTCACTGGCAACGGCGACGGCGACGCTCTGAAAAAATGCCATTAAAACCCCAATGAAGCAAACGAAGCGATATTCCTCATTTACCAATTGCAGGTCCGCACACTTACCTTTGGGTCAACTCCGCCTAGCAGAAACATCTGCCCGATGTAAGATGAGAGGACACCGTTGACTACTATGGAAATCCAGGAAGGAGGTTCGCTTTTGGTGACCATCATCCACCTTACCACGAGCGTTATGACGAGGGCCATAGCCGCCATCAACAGCGAGTCTCGATAGAAAGTCACTGGGAAGAAATTCGAAATTAGCTAACGGAAGAAAACCTAGCTGGAGATGACTGGTGTCTCAATGGCAGTGATGGGTAACAGCTTCTTACCACCAGGTATTTTCGACTGGAGACCTTCCACGATGAACGGCGCTTGCCACTATTGCTACCTAGCGGCAGGTATTTCGATTAGAGGGGTGTAAATTTGTCTGTTTATAGGGCATCTAGTAATCAATTTTAGGTCACGCCCTTGACAATCTTTTGAAGTGGGATTTTTATGGATCCCACAGTTAGCCACCAATTAAAGAAACAATATTAACGAAAAATCATTGAGTTAGGAGAACCTGCTAATAAAATTGCCCAACATTCAGAACCGCAAATTCCCAGTTTTATTTGCCACGTCTTCTCTGGTTGACATGACATGACATAACATTAACTTGCCATGACTAAAATAAATAGTTTACTTACAAATTATGGGATATTTATCCCCATTGGAGGGCAGGTACGAGTCAAGGTATTGTAGGTAGAGGCAGTTGCAGAGGATGTCCAGTGCGATCAGAAAGAGTCTTTCAATAGCGTGAGGATCAAACCAGAATATACATAATGTCAGGACCGCAAACACTGAAAAAGAAATGCAAATATCATATTCTAAAGTTATCTGATCGTGCTAGATAATTATTCAGCCCAAAACTTGAAATAGCAACGTTATAAACTTTACCAAACCAGGGATAATGAGTAGTATAATAGCAATGGAATATAACCGATAGACACAGACCAAGAGAAAATAAATAGATTTGAAAAAAGTTTCAATTTTAAAAGAACTTGAGTTGTTTTTTCTTAAAATATTGCCTTGAAAGGTAATTTTCTACTTTTCTGTACAACGTGTCACAACTTTCAGAGTATTCACCTAATGCAGGAATGAAAATGGACGCAGCTCGACCGCCGGAATGACGCTTCAGGACGAAGCTGTATCCTGCCCAAGGATATGTCACGTTTTCGTACTCCGGCTTGTGCAAGGACGCAGTAGCACTCGTCAGCTCCCAGTCACGACTTTCGGCGTACTCATAGGTTGTTACCTAGACACCATAATGTATGCTTTAGGTCCCAATCACCAGTAGTGCCATTGAGTTTATAGGTATTGTCAGAGGGACGCTTTCTGCTGGAAAACCAGCAACACTTGGTTACAGTAGGTTCAGTAGCAACACTTGGCTCTAATTGCTCAATCTAATTAATGCATTTATATCTCAATAATTATTATTGTATAATAATACAAAAGAAAATATTGGCACGTGTTTATCAGCCGTTGAGGTGAGTGTCATTAAAGGTTAATAGAGCATAAACCACCTTCAAATACGATTATTCTGTGAGAAATAACAAAATTTCATTTCTAAATACTCGAAACGACGGTGACTCCAATTAGAAGCATCCTTCATTTTTGTCGGTAAAGTTGTCATTTGGCGGGTATTTCGCGAAGACATGGAAGTATAGTAGAAGTTAACACAAATTTGGGATATTATATGAACCATTTTTTGTTGTCAATTGCGGGTTACTATATTTTACGAGTTTTGTCAAATTTACAATCTGTGAAAACGCTTTAAGGCGTAAAGTGTGGCCTAATTCCAGGATTGTAAGAATTCACCCCTTTGCCGCTAATAGTGAGATTGATTCGCGCTCCGCTGTTGGTCCACGATCCAATGCGTATCGAGCAATTATGCTTGTCGAACGGCCATCGGGTGATGTCCGCGTTGCAGTACGCCGCGTACGCAGTGGGAGACACGCAGAGGACCTTCCCATCCGAGGACACGATGCAGTGCGTGGACGCAATGTGGGAAGCCGCGGAGCCCATGTACGCCCTGCGTAAGGAATTAAACTCGTCTGAAATTGGACTACATCTTGTTATTTTATTATTATGAACACTGTAACCGTCTCAAAATTGGATGCCTAAACGGGGAATCGAACCCCGATCTCCACCTATCGCAGGTGCTGCTCTAGCCCATTGAGCAGCGAGCTTCTTGGACACTGGGTTTTTAAAACGAGTTTAGTGTATTTATAGTGTTCATAATAATAAAATACCCCGCGCATTGCAAGCGTTTGCAATTTAAATAAGGTTTCATTCAAATACATCTTGTTATGGTTTGGAGTGTGCTAGTTGGATTTTGAGATTTTGAGATTTTGAGATTTTGAGATTTTGGATTTAGTTGGAGTTAGATTTAATTGTAAACTCACGACGTGTATAACGCAACGTCCGGCACCCAGATGTCGCTACTAGCCACTTGCAGGCTGTCGAGTTCGTCATATTCGCTTTTGTCCCATTTTAAGTGATCGTCATTCCATTGCTGTTGTGCAAAAGGCAAGAGTGAAATCGATTACATTTTGTAACTAACTTCAGATGTTTGGTAAAGCGTAAGCTTTTTTGAAAACTTACCCACACCATCCAGCTGTGAACCTCCATTGTGTTTGTGTGTTCTTCCTGTAAGTGTTTCAAGAATGTGATACACTTTTTTGAGAATACTGTTTAAATCCGGGGCTTGAATGCTGAGGGAAAATCTACTATTGTTGTTTTTAAAAGTAACAGGCTTCTGAGAGAAAAATTCGGGAAAATTATTTAAATGTTAGTATGCAAACAAAACCAGTTTTAAATATACATATATATATATTTTTTTTTTTAAACTAGTGCTATGGTTAGTGAAGTAGATATGGCATCTAAAAACTATAATGACAAACTGTTGTCTTACAAATTTCAAGGACTTGAGCCACATGTGCATGATGACGTTGGTGGCATTGTTGTGGTCGACTGATGGGCGCACGGAGGGGTCGTAGTTACAGAAGATTTTATTCCTCAAAGTCAGAGCCAGCGACTTGGCTCCATCAACGCACGGGCCAGCTTCTGTACAGCGACAAGTGGGACGAAAAGCGGCTCATTTGATTGATCTATTTTAGTGGTGGCTTAGTAAAATAAGGCAAGCTCTGAAATTTGATTTGGGCGTATAGCTAGAAGCCGTTCACAGAGCTAATGTTAACCCTTCTGCAAAGTATTTAATATGTGGTTAAGGTTGCGACCACACGATGGCTCTTGCAGCTGTCCTTATTAACAAACCTGTATATTTAAAAAATCACGGCTTAAAAATAGTAATACATGCTTATCAATCGTTGAGGTAATCAATAATGAAGAGTAATTAAGCGTAAAACAGTCTCAAATTCGAGTAATCAGGGAAAAAACAGTGAGTCCACCTTTCGGCGACCTGGTTTTTTTTTCAATCGAGAGATTAACATTATACCTGACTTATATTAAAATGTACAAAGCTAATGATTAAACTTCATATGGTACTTGCAAGCCTGGCTTTACGATGTGCGCCTGATCAACAGAACTGCTTAGCGTTAGCTTCTCAAAGAACGTACCAACTACCAACGATTGTAAGCTTACCTGTAAGTCCGATGCAAGTCCAAAGGACCGCTGTGACAACTCCTAATGCGTGCATCGTGCCGTGGTACCTCCAGGTCAGTTTTGTATCGTACTGAGGACTCTAACTTCAACTCAGACAAACCAAACGCCCATGTAACTTGAGCCCAGATACGCCCCTGATGACCAACAACTCGCTTCAATCTTGTTATCGCTTACTTGGATGGTTGTGACCACATTGATTACAGATAGGGCAAAAATGAACCCATGTTTATTTGGCAGGTTTATTAGGTATGTGAAAAACGAGCAGAATTTTTGTTTTACGAATTCTAAGAATCAAAGTTTTGACTCTTGGGTTATTGGAACGGCGAAGTGGTTCAGAGCAGCGATCTGATAGTGATGGTAATAGGCGACTTTGCTCTGTTTTGATTGATTTTTGGTCCTAAAAAGGATCAGAGTAATTAAAACCTAATTATTATCATGTAGAACTCGCCAAAGAACTGCAAAGAAACATTTTATTATTAAAATATTTTGAGATTTCAAGAATTAGAAAATATCCAAGCTTCTGTGATGTTTAAAATCGATGCCTGTTCAGGGTAGGTAGTTGATCAGCAGTAGAATCGACGTGATGAAGCACACACCAAGAGACAAGTAATCGACTAGTGTTCCTAAAAGACACCACCTGTTCGGTCCGCAAATCTCTTCACCATCCTTGTCACCAACACCAGCAATTTTCTGTGAAGGAACCGAGTGTAAGCGACAACAAGACGTAAAGCCGTAAGTGCACAATTGGTGTCTCACCTTTCCAGGTTGCATCCCGCTCAGTAGAAGCATCTGTCCCGGTCGCTTGGCCAGGACGCCGTTGATGACGCTAGCGACCCACGATGGGGGCGAGCTCGAGGTGGAGTCCATCTTCCGCACGAAAATCGTTATGATCAGAGACGACCCCGCCATGAGCAGCGAGTCTCGGTAGAGGAAAACTGGTACAGAAACGCACAAGATAAAAAAATAACGAAATTATGAAGTGACGAGGAAAACCCACACAAGTAATTACACAAGCATGAATGCGTAAATAATATGTGTAGAAGACAACCAAGAAATAAATGAACAAAAATTAGGAAAACAAATAGGAAAACTCATACGAGTCAAAATACCCTAATTTTGACGAAGAAACCAAATTGATAGCAAATGTACGTAATCTACTGTAAACTACTCTACTAAATCATTGATTTAAAATAGATTATTAAAATCAAATTGCACTGACAGATCAACGGCGTCACTTCACCGTTGGGTGCCACTCGAGAGCACAAATGAAGCAAATACAAGCAATGGATCATGAGATTGGCGCATATGATGCAAATTCGCTCAGCCGATCTCGATTTCAGAAGAAACGTCAAGCATGTCAGGCTGACCAGCACTGGAAAAATCAAATTGGTAACTCAAAAACCATTCCAATACATAAAAACGGATTTAAATCATTTTTTTTTTAATATTACCAAGGGCTGGCATCACGACGCCTGCCCCACCCTCGCCTGCATATCTCCTCAAGTCGAACGTATATGTTAAAGTGGAGACTTGAACACCAAAGACGTTCGCGTATTCACTACGCGATACCGAAGCGTTCAGTAGTTCCCATACTGTGCCCGGTACATAAAGGTTGAGCGCTATCTGTTTTAAATTCCATGACAAGTTAGTAACAACTCTGTAACGCGTTATCTCGTTGACCGAAGTTAAGAAACACTGCGCTGGGTCAGGTATTGGATAGGTGACCATCATCATACACATGACCAGTTCTGTTCGGGAGCGAGGTTAGAGGGATTGATGTTAGTACAGCAACTTAACTCGTCTTGCTTATCAACCTCTCGACAGCATGGATTTGTGGAGGAATCCTGATCTTCGTGTTTTACCGTATGCATGGTGCTCTTCGACAAGAGTATTCTACGTGCCGGCACCGGGTTTTCTCGTCCCTTCTAGGCTAGGTTACATTCATCATCATACGCATCATCATCCACTCATTCGTCAACGCTGCTAGACGAGTATCAGAACCCTTTTTCATAACAGGGCGTCGTTATACCCAACAAATCAATCACACAATAAAAAACATCAATTTTTAAATGACAGTTTGTTGAGTAACAGAATTCCCTGAAAGCTTGTTGGTGGGTTGCACCTGCACTGTTGTGCTCTAAGATCCTAAACTTCTTACCCCAGTGTCCTTTAAAGTAATGTTGGTCAACTGCGTTCTTGACCAGTTTTCTATGGTCACCAGACATGTGTGCTTGTCAAAAGGCCACCTCTTCACGTCAGATGAGCAGGTTGCAGAATGCGTGGTCGCAGTTCCGCACAGAACGTGTCCAGTGCTCGACAGAATACACGGGGAGTCTCTTATGAGGTGGCCTGCATCCCGCATATCGTTTCTGCGAGAGAGGGTGAAGAACATGCTTGTTAGGAGAATCAAAGATGGGCTGGACATAAATTACACCAAACAGATGTCAGCTGTCCTGAGACAAATTCGGTTATTTATTTTAAACCAACTCCATAACATAATTTGAATAATGATATCAATATCTGGGATTTGTTTACATTTATTTAATTAATCAAATAACGTTTATCTTACTGTTCTTCGTATTGCAATTCAGGAAGCCAAAGTGATTGAGCAGAAATGGTGATACTCTCTAAATTATCGTAGTCCGTTTTATTCCAGCTCAAATTCTCGTCCACCCATTCCTAAATTATGAAATGAAAAATTGAATAACAAAATGGGTTTAGTTTATTATCGTGATATTGACAAGCAGTAATGTACCCACCACTCTGATGAAACCATGGAGTTGGAAAATACTATAAAACTCGTACTGTAAATTAAAAAAAAAAAGGTATAGTATATAATAAATCAAGTCACCGCCATACAGTATGAATCTACGATAAAGTAAATGACCTACTAATTCAATTAAGTGTGGAAGCAATTTGATGCTGATGTTTGTGACGGAGGTGTGGTGTTTGACAGGTTGGATGTGCCTGTCATAGTCACAGAAGAGCCGTCTCTTCAGAGCCAGCGTCGACGATTGGGCAACTTCTACATCGGTGCAATCGGCACCGACTTCAAGCAGAATATCAACTTTTTCACTGTGAGGTCTATCGAAGTTTAAAGTTATAATGATTCAGCTTCTTACCGTAACAACTAGATAACGTTAATAAAGCAGCGATGAAAAGCACTGTTTCACCGAAATCCATTTCCCGCTGAGAACGTGTACGTAGCTGAATTTGTGTGTGCGTACGTACCCAGAGCATTGGTGCTATGATGCACTATAGTGCACTAACATGTGATGCCATGCCAATCATCGTCAGCTCACGCCTACTTGGCAAGTTTTGGCATCGAGTTGCAAAAAAGTTTGATAAACAGATTGGTGGTGGTCAGCCGATAGTCCACCACAAAATATTTTCCAATAGGTTAAACAACAGGTATTGAATTTATTTATTTCGTGACAATTCCCAGCATATTTTCAAAATTTCTCAAATAAATTTCCTTGTGGTGGCTGCAAATCAAGCAGACATAAATGAGCAATTTTAAACCTAGTTTTAGTTCATTTAGTTTATAGTTCGATGTAAAGTTGACTTTTCGCTAGTGAACTTTGACAGACATTGAACATTGAGAAACAGATGTCTCTTGAATGTTTGACATCGCTAAATGGCATCACTATAACACTTAAAGTAACTAAATAAATAATTATAAATATTAATTATTCGATCGTATAAAAACAGATGCACTTGAATTTCACAGAAATCACTTGTTAGTCAAGACGAATGTTGCAAGGGTGCAAGACGCACTCCAACAAGACGTCATTGGTTTGGTTCTTCTCCTTCTTCAGTCCCAGCGAGAACAACAGCGGCTACATCCTGCAATTGAATAAAGGAGGATGAGAATTATCCTGCAACGCGATCTTCCCTGACCACGACGTACCTTGGCTACGACACTGTACGACACTGTACGACCACGACTACGCTCAGGAGAAGCATCTGGGTGGAAGGCTAGGACCCACGATGGGGCTGATTTCGAGGTAGAGTCCATCTTTCTCACAAAAATCGTGATGATCAGAGACGACCCCGCTCAGAAAAGCGAGTCAAGGTAGAAGAGAACTGGAAAATCATGACCAGAATTCAAGAGATTGGATTTGTTGATAGGGTAACAAGAAAGTACCTGCACTTGCTTTGCAGGGAAAGTTACTACTTTTTTATTATCTAGAAAATATACGTAAATGTAAATAAAAACACCTAAAATACCACCTCTGGGACTAGTAGAGTGGCAGGATGATAGGAAAATGTTCTGTGGTAAGTAATTCCTAAAGTTCAGGCAGGATTATTATCATATTTTATGATAAATCCCTATCATGTTTAAATAATTGTACCAGTAAAACGCTATGCAACCTTTATCACGTTGAAGGGTAAACGTATTGAATCACAGTTGACAGAGAACAATTTTTACCTGTGCCAAATTGGCCAAAAAGAAGCCTATCTCTTTCAGTCCCAATATTATTAATTTGTTTAGTAAACCTTGTAGTTTTAGTTTAAAGCTGTGTGTATACCTAATACCTACTATAAATGAAAGAATCTTTGCTAGGCTCGAGCTTCTTTGCTAGGCAAAATGAAATACCTGCGGCGTTCAATCATCAATTTCTTGAAGAAATTTTCTTGCCTTTCAATTGAAACAGTTAACTGTGAGTTTTTTCTTTTAGGTTGCTGAACAATTTGGCTAAACTAAATAAAATAAACTAAATCAACTAAATTAAATAAACCAACTAAATCAAACTGAATCCATGTGACTCATCAAGGCTTACCAAAAAAACAAAGGGGCAAAAGCATAATTTTCCAGAGTTGTTATAATAATAATAATAATAAGAATGTTTTATTGGCATGGTGATCTAAAAGATATACAGACAGTCCGGGATATACAGTTGTAATATACAGTCATTTTCCATAAAATTCGTCTAGTGAATAAAAACAGCCATCTAAAAGGAAATCCTTTAATTTAGATTTAAAACTAAGCTTACTTGCATTTTTAATATGACTAGGTAGTGAGTAGAAGAGTTTACAACCTGTATAATATGGGCCTTTAGAATATATCGTTAGGTTGTGATTGGAGAGAGCAAGGTTGCCCTTGTTTCTCGACCCTTGTCGGTTTGGCATGTCTGAGGTCAATGCTTTGTGATTAAAAACATAAACAATACAATTGTAAATATACACTTAAAATCTTAAATTCTTTAAAAAGTGGTCGGCAGGAGTCTTTATAAAAGACTGTGGCACACGGATCGAAGCTAGCGTTGGCCAAAATTCGCATCGCCTTCTTCTGGAGCGTGAAAATTCTTCTCGCGTGCGCCGAGTGGCCCCAGAGTTCGATCGCGTAATGTATATACGAGTGAATAAACGCGAAGTAAACGGTTTTGACAGCGGCCGGGGTGGTAATCCTCCTCAGTCTATTTAGCAGGAAGAGCCCAGCTGAGATTTTCGGCGCGATATGGTTGATGTGAGGACCCCAGTCTAAGTTATTTGTGATGAAGACTCCAAGTAGCTTCGCCACCTTGACTTCTTCAAGGGATTTGCCTTCTAGTTGTATCAGGGGGCTGCTATTGTGCTTTATTCGCGACGCCCTGAAGTGCATGAACACGGTCTTCTTCTCATTCAAGAACAGGTTTAATTCTTTGCTGTAGGCGCACATTTCTTTCACGGCCAGATTAGACAGCGCGGTAGCGTCTCCTGGCGCGCTGATTACATGGGAGATGTCGTCAGCATACATTATTATTTTTTCAGATTTCAGAACGCTTGGTAGGGCGTTTGTCAGCAATATGAAAAGTAGTGGGGACAGTGCGCAGCCTTGTGGTAGTCCGACGTTAGTAATCTTGGTGTCCGACCGTTCGTTTTCTGTGTTTCCTGTAATATATACTATTTGTTTCCTGTCTTTGAGGAAGGATTCGATCCAACTGTTCGCAGTTCCTGAGATCCCTAGTCGTTCCAACGCCGCCAATAGGGTGTAATGATTCACTGTGTCGAACGCTTTTTTATAGTCGTAAAGAAGGCCCATTACATCTTCTTTCCTGTCTAGTGCTTCTAAGGTGTCAGTTACGTACTTGATGAGTGCTGTTGTGCTCGATTTTGATTTCAAAAAACCGTGCTGGGAGCTGTTCAGAAGCTGTTCTTTGTTGAGAAAACTCAGTAGTCTCGTTGCAAATGTCCATTCCCAGAGTTTTGAGAACGATGACACTAAGGTTATCGGCCGATAGTTTTCCTTTTTCTTCTTGTCTCCGTTTTTCAGCAGAGGTATGAGCTTTCCTGTTTTAAGCGCGCAGGGGAATATGCCTTGTTCAAGTGATTCGTTTATCATATGTATCAGCGGGTCTTTAATATAGGGACCTGCTATTTTTACTAAGTGCCCTGGAAATTCGTCGTAGCCTGCTGATTTCTTCTTCCCTATTTTATCCAGGGTATCGTAAAATTCCTTAGGCAGGAGAGGAGCGAGGAAGATTACCTTTTGTGTCATTCTCTCGTTAGGTGCCTGTGGTCCTTCTGTGTAGTTATAAGTTATGGATCGAACGGTTTTTTCTTTTACCTTACTGAGATGTTATGTTGTACGCTGTTTATTTTACTGTCACGTTTTGTAACTGCAAGTTTCCGCTTGGTTTTACCGCTGATTTGTGGTGGGCACGTGGGCACCTGCATGTTGTCAGTTTAAAGCTATTTGAAGATGGAGCGTCCCTGAACCTCCGGTCCGGTCCTTGTTCCGGTAGGCAGAATGTAAATGCGCACGTTTTGAACTGGTTACAAAGCTCTGCGTCTGAACTTACCACGAACCTCGCACCTTTTTAGCGGTTATACTAGTATATTTGGTTATAGCTCTTGTTGGATTTAGTTGTTCTTTAAACTTCATATATCATCATCAATCCTTAATCATTTACCCGCGTTTTCCGAAAAGTTCCGATTGGCTAAAGATAAAACCAAGTCTTACTTTAATTGTTTAAGTTTTATTTATCGGCTTTTTAAAGTTTCTGTAAATCGTTTTAACATTTCGATGATTGATTACAATTATTGTCTTAAAATATGACCGCGCAAAACGTGGGCAGGGAAGGGAACCGAAGCTAGGGATTTGCTAGGGATGCTCCTCGTGCAAACAGCTGAATGCAAGTGTCAATCGTTTTCGCCACGCCCACTGAGTGAATTTGACAGCGGAGTAGATTTAGATCAAAGATTTAGATACTCTTTAATTAATAGACCAGGAAATAATTTACTTTATAAATGTGTGACTTTCATTACTTTATATATTCTCGGTTTGTGTAGGGTTACCTACAACTGATATTTAGCAGTTATAAAGTGGTAAGTAGCGGCAAGGCTAAACTTAACCTAATTGTCAATCTTGTGGCATTTCATTTGGAACAGATTTGTAACATTGCAGTGTTTTTTTTTGCCATGCACTGTTTTAAGCTCAAACCATGCCATTTTTGTCAAAAAATATTAATTATTTATTTTGTTAAAAGAATTTAATATCAAAATACCTTGTTCAATGCATATGAGGTAACTTTATAGGATACATCCTCCGTGACATCCCCACTTACGGGATGGCACCTTTTACTAAACGGACATTATTTCAAACACTTAAATTCCTTTTAAGAGTGTCTATTTTTGAAAAAAAGTATTTTCAACATGCACATGTGCTCCATGCACGTTCTTGTGTTCCTTTATCTACCTATAGACACTGTCCCAGTCAACCAATTGGCAATATGTACGTGGAATGCGTGAGGAATAATAACAGGAGTGATAATCATAGATTTTTGTTCTCAACTATAACACGAGATTTGACCAATGAAAACCTGTATTTGATATGAAAAATGTTTTCTGATACGGTAGGAATAACAATCTTGATCAGGATGGCATCAAGGAAGCGGAGTGGCTCAGGAACAAAACGGCAGTTAAAGGAGAAAGTTGTCCAAATTTACGAATCATTCTTTAAGGTATTTGCTTTGATCTCTAATTTTGAGTGCTATGGACAAGAATTTACTGCAGTACGGTTTTGAAGTGATGTGTGACTTACTTTTCAGGGTGAAGATCCAGCTTTGGGAAATCCAAATTTCTGGGACGAATTGTTCCTTTTAAAACCAAAGGTACAAACGTAGCTAATAACCTACCTGGTGCCAAAATTTTTTATTGCATATCAGGACTACCTGTCTACCTACGTCTAAGTTTTAATAACGAAGCACTGCTATTACTAATTAGCCAAATGTTTATTTTGAAAAATATACTTCTATCCTTCTTCAAATATTGTAGATATTGAGCTGATTCTTTTTTTAGGTATCGACAATTGAAACAGAAATACAGAAGTTGACAGCTGAACAACTAGTCTCTCTAAAAGACAATATAAACACATTATTTAAGCAATGTGTTGCAACATTAGGTCACGAACATCACATTCGAGTCGTTTATGCATTACAGGTGAATTTTTAAGTTCTTTTGACAAGTAATCCAATTTTCAAATGCTATTGTATTTTTAACAAATAATCTATTTATTTCCCTCTTTTATACACAGACACTTTGTGCCGTTATTCAAAGTATCTACAAGAAAACTTCCGGAGAAGTTGGATTTGATATTATTAACATTCTTATGGGAGTTGATGTTGCGGAACAAATGATGCAGCTATTGCTAGATCATTGCACCAACTTTCTGACGGGTAAGAATGACAAGAGCACTGAAAGAATTTCATGGAACGAGCTTAGGAAGTGAAACGAAGATTCAATTTGACAACTTGGGATACAAATCCAAAGTTATTTGTTTTGTTTATATCAGTGAGTTTACCTTATACTGTCCAAATGGCTGCACTAAATTTCATTAAATTTTCAGATCAATGTTAAAATCTTTACCTGTAGATCTGCTCCGATTTTATAAAAATTCAACCAAAAGTGTTTGTTTCACTTGCATATATATATAAATATATATATATATATATAAATATATATATTTTCTTTCGTTGTTTGTGGTCTTTTTAATGCAAGATTATATCTCCAATCCCAGGAGAGTTTCCCTCGAGCTTGAAAGCCCTGACGTTGAAGCTGCTCCTGGTCGTCGCGACCGGAACAGACAATGTCAGCCAGAACACGCTGCTGGAATACGCAATGGCAAACTCTTTATTCGAGTCGCTCGTGCAGCTGCTGCCAGAGACGGCTACTCGAAACCTTCACGGCCACGACGCAGTTCTGTTACTCACTCTGCTGATAAACTATCGGAAACACGAGGCTGCCAATCCGTACATTGTTAAGCTGTCCATTCTGGACAACGAGATGGCACTGAATGGATACGGACAGGTAACTCAATCTTGTGTAAAATCAATCAGAACCACCTGGAGACGTTTAAAAATTATTCTAAAACTAAGATATTTATGAATGCTGGGGTATATATATATTTTTTATGTTGCCAGGTTATCCTATTGATTTTGGGCAGCAAATCCTACCTCCTGTAAACCACCAAAGCTCGTCAAAAAAGCTTTTTTCAAACCCTTTGTGAATCTTTGACTCCTGTCATCCTAGAGTCTCACTTCATAAAGTCAGACTAAACTATGTTACCTATTAAATTGTCAAATTGCCAGTGCAGAAAAGTGAAAGATTTAACAAGGAGTAACAAATCCCTTACTTGTTTCAGGTGATCACATTAAGCTTAACAGAATTCTGCCGCCAATTCACAGCTCAGCATTCGGAACCGCAAACTGCTAGCTGGCTTTCGTCAATTACGAACATAGTTGGCAACATGTTTGTCTCGGATGAGGGAGGGGTGCGGACCCAACAGATAAGGTTAGCAATGACTGTTATTGTTTTCCACTACACAGGGAAACACATTCATATCAGGTGCCGTCCAGCCCAAAAATACTTGCAGAAAAATTGCATCATTCATTCAGCAAAGAAAGGCACAAACCATGCCCTAGATTTGACAGCAAAAACACTATCTGCTTTCACTTAATGTAACCATAAACACCTTCTAAGAACCAAATCTGTTCGCCTCTGCCGCCTGGAGTTAAAAATGACGTGTCCCTGGTAGAGCAAACAACGCGGTGCTGGTGGCATTGTACGAAGCCGTGCACTTAAACCGCAACTTCATCACGACGTTGGCGCACACGCATTCCGACACTAGCGCCCCGCCTTCACCTAGTAATACGCTGAATGCCACGCAAAACACACCTGATCTTTCCGTGCCTCCGCCAGTAGACATCTACGCCCAACCGTCCAACCTTCTAGTCACTTTCTTTCAATACTGGTAAGCAGTTGCTGACTGGTATACTTATCAGAAGCAGTAACAATTTAAAGCCTATACACTTGAGTGTTGCTATGCCCTTTATTTTATGACTATTTATTATGACATAGTGAATCATGACCCGTTTCATGCCATGGATCAACTGACCTAACGGATTTCTCTTTCTACTTGCTAGCTCCATCGTGATGCAAGACACAAAGTCCGAGGCAAGCGTCAGCAACGTTAAGCTGTGCTTTTTGATTCTGACGTGCGTATCCGAGGATCAGTACGCCAACTCCCTGATGCACGATGTAAACCTGCTGCTCAAGGTGCAGCTGCACCGATTGCCCATGCGACATCGTAAGCTCGCCGCCGATAAGACAAAACCGTCTCAGCCACTGGCGGCCACGCTACTCGGTTAGTACCTGCTATTTGGTCTGCTACGATGCTGGGATACAGGGTGCTAGAATTTAGGTCAGCCAAGCTGTTAATATTGGGTTGAAGTAGGATAGAATATAGAATCAAAGAGGTTGGGAAACTTTTGATATCGTTCTTTAACCATGACTCCATTTATTCATAGTTTTTATATCCAGGCTGTAGATTTAAATAAGAAAGCTAAAAAATACTTCAATGTTACCAGAAGTGGCTAAATGTCAACAACTGTTACACTTTTCTTAACTGGCTTTTTTGCTGTAGGTAAGTTGCGTTATCTCCTTCTATCTTAATCCCCAGTATTTAAATAATTGGATAACCAAAAGCAAAAATGATTAATGAAAGCTGTATTTTAATGTGGTGTTGCTCTAGGGTTATTATGTAAATATTTGTATAAGTGTACATTGTTCATGTACAGTAAGAAGTATGGTAATTTCTATGTTTGAATTAATAAGAACATAATTCAGTAATAAGTTAGTGCTAACTACAGTGCCGCTTTATTGCAGATCTGCTGGTTGAATTCATAATGAGCCACATGATGAAAAAACTTCCGATGGAGCTGTACCTTCACTGCGTGGGGGTAGTTCACCGAGTGCTCTGCTATCAGAAGCGCTGTCGCGTTCGACTTAATTATCAATGGAAAGAGCTGTGGACGTCTCTCATTACACTTCTCAAGTTCCTCTTAGCAAACGAAAATCATCTTGCCAAGAAAATGAATATCTTCCACTTAGCTTTACAGGTATGGTTCTTCACAGGCCTCAAGGTTTATATAGGTAAAAGTGTAATTATTGTATGAGAACTGCAACAACTTTTACCTTTTTCAGGTGGTAAATATTTTTAACCTGTTCATTACCTACGGAGATACATTCCTCCCTTCTCCAAGCAGCTATGATCAACTTTATTACGAACTAATACGAATGCACCAAGTATTTGATAACCTCTACTCCATGGGTAAGCACTTGGCCACTTTTAGGTGTACTATTACTACTACAACATGAAGAATAGTAGGTAACGCACTTTGTTCCTTTTCTAGCTCTTCGGTATTCCACCAGCGACGGGGAATTCAAGGACAGTGCTCTAAAGCTCACCAACAGCCTAGTTAACGTTAGGTAATGCCACCCAACACTCTTCCAGCATGCTGTGATGTTGGCATATCTCCATGCTATGAATGCAAAGTCATGATAACTTTTGTCTGAAATGAGTTGAGCCCAGTCAGTCGAATTTCCTTATCCTCCATCAATGTAACACCCAATGTCGAGTTCAGCGATGCAGTGTTGAAAACAACATCGTTTCAGGGCCATCATCAACCACTTCTCGCCGAAGATCGAGGCATGGTTAGCAAGCCAAGGCCTGTCGACGCCATCCGAGGACCAAATCCTGGACGTGGTACGCAAGAACTATGACAGCCTAACGCTAAAACTGCAAGACAGCCTCGACTCGTACGAGCGTTACGCTGAGAAACCTCGTCACGCGTCATTCTTCACTTGCACGGTACGCTCGGTGGTCAGCGACACTCGCAACGCCATAGACTTTAACTCGTTGGACCAGCAGCTCATTCTGCAGGACTTTTCGTCCATCTCATGAACAATTGTGCTTATTTCTTAAGTGTAACTTGAACTCAAAAAGAGTTGGGAGTGTGGGGTGTAAAAGATTTTGCTTTGTGGCAGAATCAATCAATGAAATCCTCCAGCAATTAGATAGGAAATTTGTTTATATTCAATGCAAATAATGATCAGGGTTACATATTGGTTATAGAGCGACAGACCCCAGAGGCAGGTAGAATGTATGCAAAAAATGTAGGCAAAGTGTTTGTTTGAAGGTGTGCATGAATTGTTTGATGCTGCATGCAAATACAGTAGGCAGAGCTATATTTTTTAAGAACAAAAATGTTAAATAATAATGGTTATCATGAGTTCAAAGCGTGAAATTTAATACGACAATCAACCCCAACACCATGAAAGTGCATAGTGCGCTTTTAGATCTCCTAGCTTGTGACCTTGGCCACGGTGAGACGTTAACAGGACAACTGGGATGTTTGACATAACACTTCCTTGAGTTACATAGGTCGCCCCATGCCACGACCAGGCATCTGTCCGCCGCCATCCCCTCCTGACTTAGCATTCTTGATGGTCTCGTCCACGGAAAGGATGAGGCAAGCTGCCTCGCTAGCCGCAGTCAGGGCGTTGATCTTGACGATGGCTGGCTCCCAGACGCAGCCCAAAAAGTTGTCGGCGATGTCCTCCTGTGTGATGTCCACACCGTACCAGCAGTTGCCGGCCGCGTGCTTCTGCCGCAGCTTATTCAGGATATTGGTGGCGTCAAAACCGGCGTTGTCACAGAGCTGTCGCGGAATGATCTCCAGTGCCTTGGCGATTGCGCCAATCAGTAGTTGTTCCTTACCAGCAATCGTGCGGGAATAGTCACGAAGTGCACGGCTTATTTCCATCTCGATGGCTCCGCCGCCAGCGACAACTGCATCGTTCTTGATCGTCCTGCGCACGATCATGATGGCATCGTGCAGTGAACGTTCCGTTTCCTCCAGGAACTGCTCGGCACCGCCACGGAGGATGATCGTGCAGGTCTTGGCATTGGGGCAACCGGCGAAGATGTTAAACCTTTCACCGCCAACCTTGTTTTCGTCGAAAGTTTCGCAACGACCGAGTACAGAGTCGTTAAGGTCGTGTGCTGTAGACATGACGGCGCCGCCGCAAGCCTTCATCGTTCGGCGCAGGTCCTCGTCGGGCACGCGTCCGGCGCAGAACATGTCACGGTCGGCAAAATACTGGGTGGCCACGTCGCCTATGGGCAGCTTCGATAGCACAACCTGTGCGCCACTCTTGTGGATCAGGTCGAGCTTGTCGTAGAGGATTTTCCACTCGGCGTCAACGATCTTCTGGTACTCGGCGACACTGTCAACCCGAACCTCGGCGTTGTCGCGCTCAGCCTTGAGTTCCAGCTCGATGTTAAGCAATGCGATCTTGGCGTTGCTGTACTTCTTTGGCTGCATCTCAAAGCCAGCGTACGAAAACGTCTTCTTGAAGGCCACACCAGCAACTAGTTGGGAATCCTAAAGCAAGATGAATAATCATGTAAGTATTAGGATGAAATCTTATTTCAATTGCAATGCGGCTGAATTGCAAACGCTTGCTATGTGCGGTGTATTTTATTTATATATTATTTTATAATAAAATCATGTAAGTATTTACCAAATCAAGAAATACATATACAGTGGCCTCTAGCCTGGTATGTCGGTTGTCCAACAAGTAACTTAGATTCTTTAAAATGAACTAAATTTGCAAATACTCCTCGTTCAACACCATAAATATTATACAGCAGAAGACTCTCCATGCTCAGAAGAAATAAATATTGAAACATTTTTTGCGTTCATTTTATGACGAAAATGTAAAATTTTGTTGCTCCTTTGAATTTTCGACGACATTTTCTTTAGTTAGTTTGTGTTTAGGTTGACTAGACAGGGTAAATGTTTACATTTTTGTAGTTTTTTTGGTTAGTGATTATCTTTTGTAAAGTCATTACTGGTATTGCCCCTGATAAAGTAACAGGCATAAGTTGTTTTTACTTGGTATTCCAAAAACCCAGTCTTACTTTTTTTTTTTAAATAAAATGAATAAATAGTTTAGTATGGCCAGATACAGTAGACATGAGTATATAAACAATAATTCTACAACAAATTTAATCGATTTATTTTAAGAGTATCATAGCTACCTCTAATGCTCCACCAGACACTTTCTTGATTCCTATCATGTTTAGCGGGAGAAGCTCATCGAGCATGAGGACGGCATCCACAACCATCTTTGAGAAGAATCCCTTTTGGTTCGAGACGAGCTTTGAGCTGAGGGCAGTGGATGCACACTTCTCGAGCAAAACTCGATGTTCCCCGGCATTCTTCTGTTCAATCTTCTCAGAAAGCTCATTGATTTTCTCAATTGAAATTTGTGTTGCTTTGCGGAAAGCTTTGATGATAATTCGAGGATGAACACCTTCCTCAACAAATGGCTTGATCTGTTTTAAAAACTCGCCTGCCAAAAGCACAACACTCGTTGTACCATCTCCCACCTGAAAACAAACATTTACATGATTAATTTAATTTCTTTGTACCTATTAAATGCTTCATAAGTCCAATGAACATGTAGGTACTGAAATATATCATTGTTGTCAAGGTGATTATGAGGTGACTCATAATCTCTAGAATTGTCACCAGTCTAAGACCACCTTTGGATTGTTTTCTCCTTTAACTTGAGACTGTATTCACTTATTTCACAAAAACAGCCATACATGTTGTTTAAGGATACGCATAATTCATAAAATTAGATACTTTCATTATGCATGAATGAAAGCAAATATTTCCAACCCGTGCAAAAATAAATTAACAACATAACCTAGCAACAAAGTACCTCTGCATCTTGAGACTTGGCAATGTCAACCAGAGTTTTGGCTGCAGGGTGAACAATGTCTAGCAACTTCATGATAGTAGCACCATCGTTCGAAATTGTAGATCTACCCCCATTGTCCACAATGAGCTTATCCATCCCCCGGGGCCCGAGTGTGGTTCGAACAGCATCGACGACAGATTGACAGGCGTTGATGTTTGAGATAAGTTGAGATTTTCCCTGAGAGTTCTCGGTCCCTTCCTTGAGAAGAATGATTTGAGGTTGCTAAAACAAAAACAAACGCATTTTAAGAATCACATGTTTCTTTGTCATATTCGAACGCCATATTTGGGTATCATGTGAGAATGGCACCAAGGGGATAGGCCACAATCGACACAAATGTCAGTCGGTATTATTTTCTCAGACAATAGGCTTTCTGGAGTTGTATGTAGAATTACAATTAATTATGTGATATGTAAACATTTTAAAATTGAATATGTCTTTAAAATACATTGCAGGATGTTAGTGCTGTTGAGTGATGAAAACACCGCTTACCATCGTGCCTAGTATTCCTTTTAGCCGCCCTCTTGGAAATTGGAATTTTAATGAACAACTAGCGCTTCGCGTGGGTAGAAGTGCTATGACTCACGAATGGTCGACAGACGTCCACATGGTTCTACAATTCAAATGTTACAAAGATCAGTGGTCACAATTTGTTTATCTCTCTATCTTAATTTGTCTATTTAGTACTTATCGACAGGTAACTAAACTGATATTGTTTCTATTTGACGAGACGGGTATCCTGTCATAAAAAAAATCAGATCGTGTTTTCAACTGAATTTTTCAACTTACGGCTCTACAACTTAGGATCTACTTTCGACATTAAACCATCTACAAGCTAGTCACCGAATTAGATCCTTCACTTGCTAACCACTGCAGTAATTTAGTGGTTAATGCAAGCGGGTGTATGTATATCACCCACTATTGTAACACTACTTTTACAAGCTGGCTAAATCTGTTGGTTTAATCTGTACAAGATAACAGAACCGTGAAACCAGAAGCAAACACAAAAACAATGTGAAATCGACGACGTCTTCAACTAAAGAATAGGGCCTTCATCTTAGTAACGAGTAACGAGGTTTCACAAAACTAACTCTTCTTCCTCTTAAAAAAAACTCATTTCTTCAATTTAAAAAGATGGATCGCAATGACCAGTTATAACCGCTTATGTCTCCAACGTGGAAATTTGTTGATAACCCTAAAAAAAAAGAACAATTTATTTTTCGACAGGGAGCTCAAGTGACACCATGTGCCGTAATTTTCTTCTAACGGGGAGATACATTTGGAGATACGGTGTTATCTAGGTTAGTTTGACCGGCAGTCTTCCCCCACCAAAGGTCGTTCTCCCACCGTCTAGCCGACACGATCAGCTGTACGCCACCTTGTCCAATACGTGGCCCCGTTGGTGTTGACGTACCGCTGTCAATAACCTGTAGATATTTTATAGCATACGGAGTCGCAGATATTTTTGATATTTCTACATTTATATTTACACCGCGGTGCTTCAGAAAAATGTCTGGTCAAGGATGGGAAACTGTTGGGAAAAGCAACAAGAAGGTGAATGTACCCGCGAAGAAGTTGACTAAGGCAGAAAAGCAGAGGTTTGTGGATAACTCGCCGAAAATCGGAGACATAAGTAAGATTTTGCTGTTTTGTTTTATCTTTATTAAATAACTACATACTATGATTGTAATTAACACCTTACCCAGCCATTTCAACAGGTTAATAATAATATAATAAATATGAAATAAAATTTAGGGCCAAGATTGTTTTGCGACAACTTCTTTTGCTTGCATATTTAGAACCTACCTGCCAACTTGCTAGAACCCATGCTAGAACCATAACTAGAAAAAAAAGCTGGGAGCAGAAACACAAAAGACGAGAATTTGGTTAACATCTTTTTCATTTCCAGTGCCTTTAAATATTATGCACGCCCTTTACGAGAAAGAGCCACGAGCACCTGTGTTAGTAGAGAAACCGATTCAGAAGCCGAAGAAAAAAGTTGCCGAGAAAAAGAATGGAGTATTGAAGACAGTTGCTGTTCCAAAAACTCTTGAAAATGCAGCAAAGCTGGTTTGTTTATACCTACATTGTTGTATAAAAATTATCAATATTGTATTTAGCATGTAAAGATACTGATAAAGTTACCGATTGAATGATTTTCAGTTAGATCTGAACGAGCTTGTGTCGGTGGTAGAGCTGGATCAAAGTCGCTTTCCTGACGAGCCTTTGTTGTGGTTGAAAAATTTGGCCCAGCTTCTCAACACTCGGCTGAATTATTCTGCCAACTCTGCCCAAGCTCAGGCAACCGACTCGTTTATCTCTGCGTTGCCTGCCCAGCTGCGAAATCAGCTGAGCACGTCTGTGGAAAGGGCAGGAACCAACGTGCACCGACAGTTCTTTGATTATGCTGTCCAAGCAATGGCCAATGGCATGCGCAAAGGTACATTACCTATAAAATACTTGTAGTACTTATGTACATTTTATTTCAACAGCTGTGTCCAGCTGCTAGTGTTTCAACATTGAAAAGTTTTCCTACAAGTTAAAAAACTCTTAGAAAAAAAAATAACCGATGCTTCTTTAATTTAAGGTACCTCGGTTATCGGCTTCAAGATACTGATTCAGATCATAGCGGCTCAGTCAGCAAAGAAAATAATGGACGGACAGGATAAGTTGACTTTGCTTCGCAAGTCGTATCTTAATAATCAAGCAATTGGCCTGGCGATTCTTTGGGCACAAGGACAGCCTGGCATTAAGGACATATCACTTGGTTTGAAAAGTAAGCCTTAGTAAGCTACTACTAGGTGTATGATTATTAAATATTTTGCTGTTTTTGTTTTGTCAATATTTTATGCTATTTTTATTTTGCAGTTTGGCAGGAACAAATGGCTCCCGAATTGCGAATGAAAAATTATTCCTCCTTTCTCGTTTGTTATTTAAAACTGGTATCATCTCTGAGTATGCAGTCCAGTCCTCCAAGTGCAGGCCAACTAGTTGAGATCATGCAAATTGCTAGTGCTGCCAATGCTGTAGGCAAGCAGCAAGAGCTAACGGACGTCATCATTGTCCTGCTGGTCAGTGCTACTACCATTTGGTTCACGGGAGTTTTAACACATTTTTAATTGAGCTCAAGCCAGTCTTAAATGGAAGCTGTTTGCAAAAAATAACTAAAAGACATTTTTTAACACTCCAAACGAAAGTAACTCCATCTCTGATCGACCTCCTTTTTGTCAGTGTTGTAGTGGTCTAGCCACCATTCTTTGTAAAGACAGTTCAACTTAAGTAGCATGACTCTGACTGATTGGAAACACATTGGCATTTACAACTATTTGTATGACAGGCAGGAATAAAATGGATTGGTTTTATTCATTTCAGAAACGTTCACTTGAAATTGAACCCGAGAAGAGATCTTACCTCTACTTTGGTGAATTTTTGCAAGCATTAGGAAGTGCTGCTGGAACATTGTTCTCACAAGTGGTAAGAGTTTATGCAACCCAGTTATGCTATTAATTATTAGCCCATTGTTTGGAACCGCTGTTAAAATTGTTTTCAATGGGGATTTAGGCACTTTGCTTACAAAAAATTGCTTATGCAAGTTCATATTTTTAAATCGGCACTAAGGGTGATGCAAAACCGAGTAAAAATAACAATGCGTTTATGCAGAGGTAATTTCCCTGCAGCTCATTCTATTAATCAACTTTTGTCTTCTCCATCTAACCAATGAATTGCTTCCTAGCTGGTGCCGCTCCTCGCTTCGTGCCTTAAGTCCGACACACGTTGTTTCAGTGTCTGGCAAAAACTGTACGCAATATTTGAGAAGAACAAGAGTGATAGCATTTTACGTCCATCTGTACTTCTTCTAGAATATTTAAGTATGTAAACTAGTAATTTTTCATTTTTGTTATTTAGTAACTCTGACTTCAAACAATCGTGAGCAGCTTAAAAAATTTAAAAAAACTTGTTTTCTTTGTCATAGGTGTTAAAGAGTGGAAGAGTTTGAATGGCAAGATGTTAAATGAAACTTTGTCTGCGTTCCAAGTGGTAAACCAAGAGCAGTTGTCAGGGAAATCTTCGAACACGGAGTGGTTAAAACGAGGGCAAGCCGTTGTTGAGGTAAGTGTGCACAAGTAACTGATTTTTAATTTGATTATGGTGAAGAAAGAGTGATAGAGGGAGTGCAACATACCAGAGAACAAAATCGGCATTGAATGGTGCACTTGTTGAGAAATTTGTAGAATTCCCAGGAATTTAGAAGTTTTATACTTGATACAGTATATTTTATTCCATAAGAAGAACACACAGGATTTTACAGGAAAGTCTGTTTCTTCATAATAGCACAGATATAGCATATATACACTTAATATAAGTTGCCTATTTTGTTTTAAAAAATCTTCTGTCATGGCAGTAGTTTTCTATGAGGTAAGCCTCAAGACAGTTTTTGAACTCATTTCCACTTGTTTGAATGATTTGTGGTAGAGCATTAAAAAATAAGCTTCCAGCAAAAAAACGACAAAATTGGTTAGTTAGAAAAAAAACGCCAATTTGTTGGGGATTTTATTTCAGAAAATACAAAATACATTGGTTTTTAAGTTATTGGCCCTGATTATTTTATTAAGATGCACTTAGGATGCTTTTGAACTAGGTAATTGTTATAATTTTATGTGGTTCTTTTGTTATCGGAAAATTGTCAGGACTGCTCTAACCCTTGAAGAAGTAACTAGTACATGTTACGAAACGTCGGGAAATTTAGTCGTCCTTTACTTACGATTCAAAACCCATTTCAAATGGTTTTTGTTAAAAAAGACCTCTTTTTCAAATTATGAGATTTGGTTTTTCTAATCTTATATGCAGTTTTTTCCTTGTCAGCGTGTAATTTATTTGTGGGAACTGTCTCTTCTGATAACCATGATAGCTTTCAAAATGTACAAACTAGTTAATGTCAGCAGTTTCAAATGTTAGAAGAGAGGTGGACACAAATCTTACCCAGACCATTGCGCAGGGGTCTGTACTTGCTATTGCCACATGTCTGATAGCCTTTTTTTGTTATTTAAAGAGCCTAGTTGCTTATCTTAACCATCCCCAAACTTCAAAGCCATATTAGAGAAGATACTTTAATTCAACTATTTCAACTATTTCAACTATTTTAACTCATTTAACTCTAGTCAGTCAACAAAGGAGTAATAATTATAATCTGCTTCTACTTGGCAAGATATCAAAATACCAAGTAAGCATGTTCCCTGCCAGAATGCGGATACAAACTGGGCTATCAGTATCGTAGCACACTACTTTTAGAATACGCTTTGAAAATGCAGTTACCACAGACCATTTTTAAACATGACAAAAATGTTGATGTTAATTGCCTAACATATTCCTCAACTGGATTCAAAGAGATTTTCTGCAATGTTTCTAAAACTGGATTCATTCAATTTACATTTCACTAACTTTGTAATGTTTAAAATATATGACAAACCCAATACTGGCAATACTAAGACAGTTGCTTTGAATTTTAAAGGCTCTTTGTGCAGGAAAACGTATAGAAATATACAGATCATCCATCATATTAAATTCTCATTAAATTAAAACACACCAGGTAACAAATTTGTATGATCAAATTTCCGTTTCAAATTTTTACTAAATTGTGGTCGGAATTTGGTAGGTATAGATGGACGATTTAAGGCGGGGTAGACGTGTGTCTTCTTCTCAAGAAGTATCTACATGAGAAAAAGGATCTCTAGTATTCAAGCATTGGATATGGATTGTTTGTTTATTTTTATTTAATGAACCCAAAACAGGGTTATTGTATTACATCAATTTATGTGGATAGTTATGTGGATGTGTATAGCTATGCTAGGGGACAGAACATATGGGTTTGGACAAACTCAGCGATACACTTGTGCATTTTCAAGCTGCCAGCATTCTAAAATGATAACGTTCATTCAGATATTCACTTTGACTTTGTAGCATTTTTAGTGACCCTTCTCAACTACAAGTCAAAAAAGCTAGATTTTAAATTTCGTGGCAGCACACGTGAGGAAGGTCACTGTCGCGGTTCAAGGGCGAATGTTTTGTGAACAGGTTGTATGCCGCGCAGGGGGTTTATTATTGATCCACTGATTGGCCGTTGAGGGCAGCAAACCCGTCGTGGCGTCGAGGTAGAGGCAGATGCTGCGTAACGTTGGTGGAAGGTTGATCGTTCAATAGGCTAGTAGTCTGCGGTCTCTCGTATCGTGAGTGTAGTTTCTCTCGTTGCCAGCGGACTCAACGATTGTCTAGGAACCAACGCTAATGCTAGCTAGGTACGTTACATTGAGTACTTCCGTTCGTGGTTTTGTTGCAAACTACGCTTTCATTAAAATTGTTCCTACATCGACGTTGCTGTGCTGCTTATGCTTTCATCGATTTGAAGGTAGCGTACAAAGCATATTTGCTTGGTACACATGTTGCATCTAATTGTAAATACACCCATGAAATATGATAAAGAACGAGGAGTCGTTTGGGTAAAATAATTCTCATAATGCACTGAGTTTTCTAGTAATTTTTACTGGCTCTGCAACAAGTAGTAGTGATTACTGTTAATGTTATCCCTCACGGCGTCCTCTTCTTACCTATTAGCTCTGCTATTTGTACTATTTCTTGGTATTTTCATATCATGTTGTAGAAAATGATTCTCGGAAATATGTATTTTTCCCTCCAGGCGTAATCGTGATTCTTTCCAAAATATTTCAACAACAATTCTCGCTTTAAGAGTCGAGATCGTAAAATCGTTCTACTGACTCTAAATGCATGTTTTGTTTACCTATGTGTCCTCAGGTCATTCTTAAGAATATGACGACTACCAGATCATTTCCGTGGCGTTTCTGGAGCTTCATTCTCCTCATTGCACTGGCTGGGGCCGTTTCGTTTGATGTACAGAAACATGGATCCTTCAAAAGTATGTGCCATAAAAGAAATAAAGACTGATTAAAGAAAGCAATTGCTACTGTTGGCTTCACAAACGTTGGGTTCTTTTAAAATTGAGTATCTAGATTTCTTTTTCCATGCTGGGAATCTAGGAATGGTGTCAAGTAGCTATGACAATGTTTTTATTTCATGACTTTCACATAACTTTTACAAATAGGTATGTGTTTGTGCCATGGTCTAAATAAAAGGTCTTAAAGTTGTGCTCAACAAAATGTCTCAAAGAATGCACTTTGTTTTTTCAAGTTTTGAAGGGTATCTAGAGGACTAAGATGTACTGAAGTCTGTATTGATTGGTGCAGAGATTTTAACCTATTGTCGATAACTTTTATTAGTTGACACAAACCATAACGTCGCCTGGTTGTTCCACCCATTCAGCATCCAGTACTGGCCTGTTTCTACGCGACGCGGGCGCCCTGAAGTACGGAGAGCAGGCTTGGGCCAGCTCGAAGACATACTACAACCGGGGCTACGCGTGGGCCGCCGAGAACGTGCCTGTCTACTACAAGCAGGCCAGTGATCGCGCCGGACCTTACCTGGTTCAGGCCAAGGAGACGGCGATCGTTGTCGGCTCACATGTCAACCAGACGTGCTGGAACGCGTACGCTTACGCCAAGGAGAAGGCGCCAATCGTCGAGGCATGGGTGAGTGATGGAACGCAACATTAGTGACCATTAGCCAACTCAATGTGGAAACAGTGTAGCTATTCAGCAGCTGATGCTGTGGCGGAAGTGTGGCTGCCATTTTGAAATGGTGCCTGGTTGTTAAAAGATTTAAATCAAAATTCAAACCATCTGATTTTTAGATTACTGTCTAACGTATGTAATAGAATTGAAATTGAACATGTTGTGTTGCAACAACACATGTGAATTTATAAATCTGTCATTTAAAAATGCTTGGATATCCCAATGAATAGTTTTTAAGGTAGGGTGACCAGCAGTGCCTAGATGCAGTATAAAGCATATTTTTTTACGTTCAAGTCAGGGACAAAGGCACAAAAAAATAGATCACCTCCTAGATAATTTTATTGACTTTTATTTGGAGTGAAAAATATGTCTGTATTGCAAAGAGACGTTTCTGGAATCAATTTAAGCCAAAAAAATTGTGGGCTCCAATTACGTTATTAAAGAAGTAAACAAAAAGTTGCCGAGCGATCCTAGTAATTTTTTTTCAGTCATAGGGTTCCAATATTTTCAAGGAGCTGGTCCATATTATATTTTGATTTATTTGTGGATATGCCTTGAAACATTTTTGTTTGGTTATCTGGTGTTGATTAGCCTAATACGCTCCCGTCGGCAGTGATAACAGAAGTTATGATAATATGTTTAAAAAAAGAATATGTAATCAAATCTCACTGAAGTTCCAAATTGCCAATCTATTGAATTGTTACATTATTAATTATTTATTAGCTCTCAATATTGGACGTAAATAAACATAACCAGTAACAGGAGGTTACTGCTATTACCTTGCCTTGTTTCGAGACTAGCCAGAGGACATCTTAGCTGTCCCTTGCAGTGTGAATCTATCCAAAATGTATAGATGTAAATTAACAACGCACTACCAGTACCTGATTGTTGGAAAAACCTCGTACTCCCATATATCTCATATGCAATTTTTTATTTTTTTCGGAAATGTTGTGTCCAAAGTCTTTTAAGAAAATTGCTGTGTCTGGGCCCGAGCACAATTTGGTATGAATTAAAATTTGGTTAGACTTACCAATTAGGTGTTTTGTTTCAGGTTAACCAATATGCACCTGGCCTAATACCTTCGGTACAAACGGGTTCTGTGAAGGCCTGGGCGCTCGCCAAGGAGTATGCGTGGTTTGCAGGCAACTTTGTGTGGAAACAATCTATCTCTGCTGCAGACTGGGCCAAGACCAACATATTTGTGTAAGTTGACTGCTTCATCTAAGATCCCGTAGCAAACCATTGTTGTGGTTACCATATTTGTTTGGGTCTGCTATTCATATTAGCGCAAACGTTTTTGTTAGATTTCGTAGATCAAATTAAATTTGCATCTCTTGCATCCTTGAGGCATTGTTTAATGAATTTCCTTGACAATGTTTCTTTCCTTGTGCAAGCTGCATATCAATCATATCATATCAAATGTTTTTCCACCTGGCACCAGGGTCTGGTTATTCTTTATCTAAATTAGCTTGGTGCCGAATTTACCAAGTAACGGTGGATCGGTGAAGGACACTGCATTTGTATTGCATAATTACACTTACCACTAGTGATTGCCCATTGCTCCGCACCTAAACAGGGTCGCCGGCTGTGGTGGAAATTTGTATAGTATTGCACTTTTTATTCATCAAAAATGATTCTCTGTATTTGAAATTTGGTGCCTGAGTGCAAAGTGTAGATTAAACATACCTAGAGCAATAGTCAGAAACTTATGCTCAAAATTTAGAAATGTCTGGGTTTTTCAAGCTACTGCTGCATTTCTGAAATGGTGGCAAATCCCAGTCTGCCTCTGGCCCTAAATTTTGAAGCCGACAACTGGCACGCAACATAGTCCACGGATAGACCTGTGTCCAAAAGTACCTTCTCTAAAATATTTTCTTGAGCCATAATTGTTAGTTGTTGGTCCAAAACATTGGTATAAATTAAATCAAATATCTCTGAAGGGCAATCCAATCTTGAAGAATTATTACCAGCCAAGTTTTGCAGAGTTGTGTTGTCAGACCCTACATCGTCATTTGATACTTACTTTTCTAAAAACAATTTGCAAATTACTTGCCATCTAGGCCAAACAGAACAGCCCAAAACCTGCAAAAATATTGCTCATCCCTACACTGAAATCTAGCAAAAAATAGTCAACGTCCACAAAAAAGGCCGTGCCTCCACCATTTTGTCACAACTCGTTTCCTTTGTCTGATCTCGGGGGTCACTCGTTAGGCTTGTGCGAGGCATTACCTATGACCTAGGGATTGGTGTGCTAATTAATATCTCTTAAGTAATCTTATTCTTCATTGAGAAATTGACCAGTTACTGTTAGATTTAGTTATGAAACAGATTAAATGGATCTCTACCTACTTAATCACTGCCACTGATAAGTCGAGCTCGCCGCTTGCCATCCTCCAGCCTCTCTCACTCACTCGTGATTTCTGCGATGTCTTGCGATCCTCTCTATTTGCCATTCAAAGCTCTTCTCACCGAGTTCTCTTCTAGCCGCAGTATTATTATTGCTGATCATTGCTGTATTCAGCTTGGCTGGCTACTCTAGCAAGTGACAAATGCTATAACTTAATGTATGTGAAACCCGAGGGCTGACTCAGCTCTGCCTCTTGCGCTCTAGTCCTGCAAATGTTGAGTTGACCGATTCGAGACAATATCTGTGAGCAGAATGGTTTTACGTTTCAGTGGCAATCTGTCTCCGGAAAAGCTGCAGCAGTACTCGCAGGACGCGATCAACACAACGCAAGTGTATGCCGCGTGGACCTACGACTGGGTGCTGGAGAAGGTGCACACACTCTCCAAGGTACGGTAAAAATGCACGTCACCACCATCGACTCGGCGGATGAATCCAACAACGTTTAAGAACTGATTAGGTAGGTAGTGTTAGAGTACTTTGACATTGGCAGTAATGTTTGTTAGACTTCAATGATTGTTGGCTGGTAGCCTGCAATAGATTTTGTTAAGTATGGTAGAACAGAGGAATTCTTTAAAATATGTTACTGTTGTAGTATACATGTACAAATATATTTAATTAGAATTTATCTTGTTTAACCTTATGGTCAGAAGAATTTTGATGATAAGTGTGAAAAAGGGCAAGCCTTGGGGCCAATAGCAGTCAGTATTTCAGTGGCCCACTCTGCACTCAATGATGCTAACAATGCTTTGGTCTGGTTTGGTTCCTCTGAATGGGTAGAGATAATAGGGATGTTCAGCAAAATATTTCGTTAGGCTGTTGTGCTCGCATATTACACCGAGGGTTAGCTTTCAGCATAGATCAAAACAGGCTAGGCATCTTGTTGGCCACTCAACCAGTTCTAATATTTATGTCTCTAAATGAAATGAGGAACAAAATGATACCTTGACACAATAAGTGCCTAGTGTCAATTTTGTAGTAACAATTCAGACAGGAGCATGAAGACTTGTGTTATTGTAAGGAAGATCACGGCTGCCCTATTGTAATTTGAAGAATTTAATAAGCGAATTAATGCTTTGTATGTAAACACATAGAAATATTTTTTTTGATAGTCTATCTTTGGATATGTCAAGATATTTCTAACTGTCCTACTCAACTTGTCTCTTTTCTGATAATTTTTCAACATATTACCTATTGTCATTCCTCATCGATACATTCGTTACGCATTGAAAGGTAACACATCAATATCTATGATGATCTGTACAAGAAAGTGAAAAGTGATAATCACGGATCATTAATTCTCGATCATACGCTGCTGGGTGCAATATTACTCGTGCAATCTTGAGGCATTGTAGAAGTGTATGTTTGTTCAACAAAGCAAGATGTGCAAATAAATTAATGGCTTCCACGATCTGGGCCCTATCACTTAACTAGCTTGTAGCAGACAAAGTTTGGCCTGAATCTTAGTCCTGGCATACCACTTTGATTATCACTGCATTTATAAATGATGTACAGTCTTTGATTAAACAGTTGTGATTTGTTACTATTGACTATCTGCTATTTCTGTAATATTCATCTACATTCCCAGCACAAACCTTTTTCATGTATTCAGGTTTCTGTTATGGTGTCAAGGTAACTGTAAATGTTTTGTAAAATAATGTCATTTACTACCACATTCTATTTCTATGTCTTGCAAGCAAATCATCTTAGTTTTTCAGTGTTTGCCATCAAATGCTCTCTGCGAAAAATAATTCGTCGATAATGTGTATTATCTAAACATTTGTGACGTTTCTGGCATGTGCATACGCTTGGACCCTAGACATAAGTTGCATGGGGATCAAAACTGTTGATTGACAGATGTGATATTTATATACATTCTTCTTCAGTGTTCTGCCACCTGGAGCCGAAATGTGCTCGACGCTTTCCGCAGGATTTCTCGGCAGTTGATTATTTTTTACTGTTATGATAAGAATGTGAATTGTTGGCCAGTTGGGAATCAAGTGTATGCAGGCAGGGAAGTGAGCATTAAATAAATGTGCGTGGAAGTGTAACTTGGGTATTTCATACGGACTTTACCATCGCATCTCCTGATTTTGTCCACAGCAAAATGGCTTGCCTAACTAATTTCAATTGGAAATTCTTTATTTCATAATTATGTCTGTAGATCACGTACTTTTTTCTTACAGGTGAGTCAATCTAGCACCCCTTGGTTCTAGCACGCTAAACTGACGCTCATGTGCCATCACAAGCACCTGGTACGAACTATCTATAATCTAACCAATGCTCCTACAAATCAGGAACGCTCTGCCGACCGAAGGTTGATGTTGATCGCACGGCCAACTTCACTACCAGCCTAGAAGTATCAAGGTTCTTTTGTCGATATTTTAATGGAAAATTTAGATGGCGACTGGTGCCCCGTGATCGGTGTTTATGAGGGTAGAATTGCAAGGAGAGTCATGTCGTATCAAAGCGGAGGGTATTATTCAAGTCGTTTTGTTGTTATCCATTCCAGGTCCTGCTTTCATTCACCTATCCTGGTAGTACTTATTGGGCTCAGGTGACCAGACGTTCCGGTTTCCCCAGAATCAAATGTATTAAAATATAACCAATATAACCTTTGGTGCAACATTCCTGTTCAATCATCATTATTTTTAAATCTCAAATTGCTCTCTTGAATCCAAATCATTTTTACATTATCATTTTTCAGGAGAGAGATTGGAGCCGTAGAAGATACACGCAGTTATTTTCTTCTTTTTTACTTGCCTAACCTAACCAGAAGATCTAACTATTGTCATCACATTTTTCGCTACGTCCGTGCGTTTAAAAAATCTACCTGAAGCTTGGCCTGAAGCATTTCCCTGACCGTGGTAAAACGGTAAACTTCATTAAAAACCACAATTAAATTGAAGCCTGAAGACAGGCTACCGGTGGTACACATAAATGCTACGAAACTGCCTACACGCCAGGCTAACTTGTCGGCCGAAATCGTCCAAAACACTTCGAAAAGTGCGAGATGGATATTGGTCTAAATCCCCGAGATCATGTACCGTTATGCACCGTCGATTGACCTGCCCTCTGTGTTTATAATTTCAAACTAATACACCGTATATGAATAAAAGCGCGGTGATAATGGAAAATACTCCCAACACCACAAATAAATTGAAGCCTTAATATAGGCAACCGATGGTACACATAAATGCCAAGGGATTGCCTACACGCCAGGCTAACTTGTCGGCCGAAATCGTCCAAAACGCTTCGAAAAGTGCGAGATGGATATTGGTCTAAATCCCTGAGATCATGTACCGTTATGTACCGTCGATTGACCTGCCCTCTGTGTTTATAATTTCAAACTAATACACCGTATATGAATTAAAGCGCGGCGATAATGGATACTGCTCAAAATTTCTAGGACTGCATACCGTCGAGTAATCTACCCTTTGTTAGGGTCTAGGATATGGTGCACCACAGCAATCAACAGACAAGTAATTTCTGTGTGATGAATATAATATGATTTAACAATAAACAGTTTTACACATATTATAATATATAGCATTTGCCATTCTGTCCACTATTAAATAATGTTTGGTGATATGATTATAACAACTATATAATAGCCTAAACATGCACAATTTAAATTTATTTTCCATGTGTCCCCCTCAGTATATATATATAACAGTTTAGGCATTACTATGTCATTATATTTTGAATTCTGACCGAGATTTCAAACTTCTTTTTGCATGGATTCTTATATAATAAGATTGTTCTTAATTATAATTTGACAAGTGAACATTGAGGGCATATTTATATCTAATTATTATAATTGGTAAACTTTAAACTTGAATTTCTAGAAATGTTAAATGATGGTGACTTCAAAACAGACAATTAAGAGGTACATTATTTTCATAATAATAAATGCTCCTTTTTGACGCATTCTTGGATCGGAACATATTCCCACTTGATTTCAGTTTCTCGTTTATGTATGTGCTGCAATTGTTCTTGAAAATGGCCGATTGCTTTACATATCTCACTTAGTTAACAGAAGAATGCAACATACGAGCGAGCAATGGAAGATGGAATTCTATTAGTTTGATCAGTTTATCACATGAACACTTTATTTGTTGTGAAGCAGCACGATACGCTCCACTTGCGACGCGACAGTCGAACGTAGCATCCATTGTCTTGCTGGCGACATTCATAAGCAGCTGAATCTTGACGAGTGTATTTACATAGGCACTTGCTGTCCCATTTGCCGTTAATTATTAACTGTTACCTATTGAAATGAGTACTACAGCAAAAACAACATCCTAATTTAATTCATATTGTTTAGCTACAAAGTGAACAACTCTGAAACGAGTCTTGTTGGCTTCTTCCACATTGAGAAGGCAAATTCAGCCCAATCATTTCATAAAGTAATCAATGACTAGCTATCAGATGGGTTGACTTGTTTTCAAAAGCTAAAAGTACGCAGAGCCTCCAGCACTTACTTATCACCTGCATGCTCTGTTGACCGCACTAAAAATCGTAATAAATAGGTCAAAACGGAAATAGCTTCCACGATAATTTGGCAACATATTTTTTTAGATTTATATAACATGTCAAACTATTTAGCATCAACAGACTTCAAAAAAGCAAAATGGTAGATACCAACCAAACTGCAGTAGCAAAATTTCAAGTGAAAACTCGAGGTCTAAAGTGAAATCTTCGACAGTAACAATTTAATCTGTGGTCCCCTTGAAACCCTGCATAGCGTCCACGCCCGGCACTCTGCCCGATCGTGGGTGCATGCGCCGCCGTCCCTTTGTGCCGCAACCACACGGCACCACTTTCTCGCTCCACGAGTCCCAGCGTAGTCAGCCCTGCACAGAAACAGTCATTGTACACATACTTTACATGTACATCCAGTTTGGCTGCAAGAGCTGAGAACTTGGGGTAAAAATATTTCATTTTTAATCTATTTTTGGTGGATGGATGACTGAATGTTTTAAATCATTGATAGTTGAATCATAGGCAGCAAAAATAAATCAAAGAAAACTTGCAAATATTATATATCAATGACGATGACACTGAAGCAATTGCTGTAACCAGAAAATTTACTTTAAAATTACTGGCTTTATGTGACAATAAAAAAACTGATGAATTGACTATCGCTTCACTCACCTTTGGATGGTCCAGGCTTCATGATCTATTTCCTGACGAGATTGAAAGCACAGGAAGGAAAGAGAAGAAGAAATTAGCAACAGAAGAATAGGAACATTAGTGATGTTCAAAGAAAATATGATTGTAAGGCAATTTAAAAAAAAAAAAGGAAAACTCGTTCTTGCATAGAGTGATATAATTGATAAATATGACGTTTTGTTTTGTACAATGTGCATGTGTGTTTCTACTACAAATTTCTCCTGCGAAACGACCAGTTGGTAAACTGTCGGATGAGTGCTTCCCTCTTGGAGACGTAACGTGGGAAACTCTGAGCAGATGTCGACAACGTTCCGTTCTCGGCACTGTTGGGTAGCATGCCCGGGGTCAAACTACTCTCCCTATAAACAAGACGCAACAAGCAGAATATATGCACCTAGGAAAACACCAAGCATCTACCCTAATTGAAAAACAAAATAAAAAAACTATAAAATGAAATATCTACAAACCTAAGAAACGTATTAAGCTTGGGTTAGAGTGCAGCTGAGAAAAATTTAAACTGGAGACAAGAAATGATGTGTTTCTTTTACTACCCAGTTTTTCCATTTTTATTTTGCCTCATTAAAAGTACAGCATAAATTGCTCTAGAACTTTGCTTTGTCATGAGAACCAACAACAAGATTTTTGCATTGTTACAAGTACGTTTCTAGCTCATTTTACTCGTGCATTCGACTCACTTGGCAGCAATAGCAGCGACGCCCCTTGCTCCAGTCTTTAGCCGACCCAGCTTGATGGTGACTTTCCCCGCTGCCGTTTTGAGCACCGCGGCTGCCTCCTCCTGCGTCGAAGATTTCAGATCTTGCCCGTTGACAGACAAAACCTGGTCACCTTTGAGCAGCCTTCCGTCAGAGTCAGCGACTCCCCCGGCGAGCTGTAACAACCACAACCACAAGGCGATGTCACAAGACTGTTGTTTTAATTGTAGTCATTACATTGATTGTAGATTGCAGTCACAGAATTGAAAATATATTGTGACCAAATCTCAAACATTGTAATGGCAAAAAATGAGGGGTAGAACACAAGCAGTAATTACACCGTAAACAATCGTACCTAGCAGTTTTCATGAAAAACCTAATCGATCTTCATTTAGTACATGTATTATATCATGATCAACATAATCTATCTAGTTATGAAAGTCAATAAAAAGTCAAATGAAAGTCAATGAAAGGAACATAGGATGTTCCCATAGCTAGTTTGAAATCTGCTCATTGATTTTCTAAACAGTTTATAGCAGCGAACGGTCCAGGAAAGTATTAACTCTTGAAATTGAAATTGACACGCTTCATTTTCCATCCTTGTAAATGAGGTGCTTTTTACGTGAGCTTACCACATCCGCAATGAATACTCCAGTGCCTGACTTGCGTGCAACAAGGCTCAAACCCAGGCCCTTGCCCGATTTCTTCGTTAACTCCACGTCGATTGAGTCGAGGATGTTGTCATCTTTGGTTAAGGCTTCGTCTCGGAAAACTATCATCTTGACCTGGAAATAAGTTGTAAAAAAAAAATTTTTTTTTTTTAATGAAGCAGATTTTCAGTTTAGTACATCATGCAAGTGAGAACTTTTCTGGGCATGTGCCATGTTACCTAAGTCAACAAGAAAGGCTGCAAACTAATTCTCTTAGAGCATGAGGAATTCAAATAGATATTTAGAGTATGTTTTCATCAATTGCCTGGTTATTATAGGATGTATAATAGTAAAAAAAAGCAGAGCATATAGGCAAATTAGAAGGATAAACGGTTAGAGCATTTGGTTGAAAATTCTAAAATTTTCAATACCTTCCATTTAGTTCTACTTTCTTTCTATAACATTTTTTTTAAATTTAAGCACTACATGCGTGAACAATCAATTATATTTCAATTAATCAATTATCTTTTCCACTTCCAAGAAACGAGTAAAAATGTCATATTTTAGGCTTCTTGCCTACAACATTGCCAATGTTTATAATATATTTTTCAAAACCACAAACATCTCATTTTCGTTCTTTTCAATCTCATCTCTATTTATTATTTCATTCCATTTCTCTTTGTCCGACTCATACCAGAAATAAATACTGGCAAAAAATATTAGCGTAAACATAATTTAAATGTTGGGTCAACATACTTTTGCAGGTATTTGTCGCAAAGCAGCTAACGCTTTGGCATGAGGTATCGATCGGCAGTCCTCTGCGTTGATCTCCAGAATCTGGTCACCCGGTTTTAGTCGGTTGTCCTTTGCTGCAGCCCCGTCAGGGTAGATCTCTTGAATCGCAACCACTCCCTAGCAGACAAAAAATTATCAGTTTGTTTCACAGAAAAACCTAAATAGAATTATTACTTGCATAGAATGAAACATTTAGCTAGATTTTAAATGACTACTTGTTTGCTTTAGCTGATGGGTCCCAAGGAATAAATTACGAAGTTATCATTAAAATCCCTCCCTTAGTAAGGGTCCAGAAAAATGTACTGGACAAATTGGGTATGTGTAACTCCCCATAATCCTTTTCACTTCTGTGGTTTTAGAACACTGTTCTGAATAGCAAATGAAGAAATCATAGTGGAGTTTTAAGGGGTGCCAATTTAGAGATCATTAAGCGCCTCTGAAAAGCAAAGTTCAGTTAATGAAAGACGCCATTTGTGGAGGAAAGGGATCCAAAGGGCCTATGAGTTTATTTTATAGGAGAAAACAAATTGGTCCATCTTTTAATATATGTTTCAAAACATTTCTTGTTGTCATGATCTATACCTGGCATGATGTATTTTAGGACAAATGCTAATATTTTTCGCTTAACGCAAATCTGCACTGGAAAATTGCATAATAAAAACTTGACGTAAGGAAAATTCCAAATTGTTTAAGTAAACCAAAAGTAACTCACTAGCAGCGTGTCGGAGCCCCCGACGATGCTCAGTCCCAGCCCGAGCTTCTCGCGGTTGATCTCGATAGTTGTCTCTTTGCCCGTCTCGATCTCGCAGGTTGCAAGGTCCGCTGCGGGTTCTTCGCAGATCGACGGTGTCGGGGAAAGACGCAGCGTCGACGACGGGGACACGTCAGGTGTGCCGGGCAATACCGTTTGCAACGCAGTCGCGGTTTGGGGGGCGAGATCCAGGGTGAGGGTGGGCAAGGCAGCGGCATCCAAGGTCGGAGTGGGCGGGGCAACAATATCCGATGTTGGAGTTGATGGTGCAGCAAAATCCAATGTTAAAGTGGGTGGGGCAATATCCGATGTTATAAGGGATGGGGCAATATCCGATGTTATAAGGGATGGGACAATATCCGATGTTATAAGGGATGGGGCAATATCCGGTGTTGGAGAGAGAGGGACAGGAGAGTCCAGTAACGCAGGGGGTGGGGGCGCCGTGTCCGATGACGGGATAGGGACATCGACAGTGGCGAGGGCAGCACAAGAAATGTCGATCGGGGTCGGCAATTTGGGAGGGGACAGCGAGCAGCGAGCAGAGTCCATGATTGGTTTCGGGGCAATCCCTGAAAGGAACGGAGAGCATTTAGATTTAATCACAAAAATTAAGCAAAATGCAAAATTTTCACTTTAAAGAAACTGTGATTTAGACTTGCTTCAAATTACTTAAGAGAATAAAGAGTTAAGATGATTTCTGTTAGCTTTATGGTGAATATCAAAAGCAAGAATCAGACTCGCTAAGTCCAGACATAGAATGGAAATGTTTCGGAACTAGAAACTGACGGAAGTGAAATGCGAACTTAAGTATGAAATGCTAGGAAATAGCTTCAAGATGTTACTTACATGGGTGACCAAGCAAAGTGATGTGGCGAAGATAGAAAAGCAAGAGAAAAACACACACCAATGTTAATGTAAACATTTCGGTCGACCGTGAGCCAGATGTGGGGAAAAAGCACACTCTGGCGGGGGGAGAAATATTTACGCTTAGTCATAAATTCACTGCTTTAAGCTGTAACACAAGTTTCTGATGGTGAAATTCACTGAATGGTTAGTGTGTAAAAACAGACGCACACAGATGAAAAAATTAACGTGCTACTACCAAAATGCGTACAGAGTTAAATTTAAAGAGTCTTGAAAAAGTCTGGTACAGATGCCATTTCAATCTTAAATTTTTTTTCTGAAACTATACAAAACTTTTTCTTTTGCAGGTAAAGACCAGATTAGTAGCTTTGAGCACGTATACCAAGTAGTGAAACATAACCCTTCCCAGGATGTATCTCAAGCTAAGAGTGGAGTCTTACGAGGCTTTTCCGGCGGCGCCGGCGACACTGGCCGCTGCTGTGTTGGCGTTGGGCTTCGCGCGGGCGTCGACTTGCCATCGCCAACCGTCAGCCCGCCCTCCGTCTTCTTCTCCTCCTCTTTGGTCTTGTTGGGGTTGCACACGACGAGCGTGACCACACCTTCAGTCTTCTTGAGCAGGGAGGCGGCCGCATCATAGTTGGACCCGAGCAGGGTGTCTTTGTTCACTGACAAGATCATGTCGCCGACGATTAGACCGGCCTGCGTAAACCAATGTGATTAGTCGAAATGTTCTAGCTGGAATGTCGTAGTTGCTCAACACAAACTGTGATTGTCAATTTGTTGCGAATATTGCATCGTAGGGAGATTTTGTGTTGTCAAAATGCGCTACGTTTGTGGTTTTCTTTTGTCAGCTAACTGGTATTACATTTTTTCAGCAACTTTGTTAATTACGGCCAGTTTTGTTTACATTCTGATTCACAGTAATAACACGATAATGATGCTTCTTTAAATTATTTATTTTTCTATCGTCAATGGATTTAAAAATATCTTGGTCCCTGTATTTTTATAACCTCACAGAATTTTACTACAGCAATGGATATCTGTAAGAACTAGAGAAAATGAAAATCTATCTGTTAACTATTTAAAATAATTTCTTTGGAAAAAAAAAATTTTTCTACACAAGGCTACTGAGCCAACTTGAAAATGTTTTGTTTTTAGAGCTCTGTGCACATAATAACAGCACAACGGTTTACGGTTACATACACTTTTTAGGATTCTGCGTTGTTAAATTAATGCAAAACCAGCCGTATTGAAAGACACAGAAATATTGAAGATTGGTCAATTGTGTAATCAATTGTTAACTACACCTTTGTTTCTGTACCACAAGTTTTTTTTTTTTTTAATTGCCAAATTTCAAGGAAACCAGTCGAAACAGTTGTCTTTGGATTCTGCAGATAGCAACCTTAATACCAAGCTAATTCAAGACCAGGGTCAACAACTTTTCTGATGCTTTTTTGATTCTTTGCTTGGTTACACAACTAATTTTCTACGCTAAAGCCTAGTTTACACGGATCAAGACCTTGATCAATTCTATGGTTAATGTCTTGAGCGCAAGATTTGCACTTCAAGGAGTTGATCAATAAATCACTGCATTGGGGAAACTTTGTGAACATATTTCAAAGTGGGCAAGATCATAAGATCGGAAACAAATGAACGGAGCTATAAAAAAATTGCTGTCAAAAAATCTTAAAACTTAGCGTTTATCACAAAATTGATTAAATACTTGTTAGTGCCCACATAATTTTACGGAAAAAAGAAGAGACCGACACCGAGAGACAGACACCGAGAGACTGACACCGAGATACTTTGTTTTGACAAATCAATTTCTGTGATCTTGTTTGGAAAGTGGCAAAACATCACCTTGTGAGCCAATTTTAGATAAAATTCTCCATTAAAACCCAATTGAATCGCCATAAGAAATCTCACAAAGAATGCAAATATTTCAACTATTTCCAGTAGTTTTTAAGCAATATTTACGATTTAGAGAAAGGTGCCAATTTCCAAAAAAAAGAGTTGCTGGTTTGAGCAGGTAGCCTCTGATTGATTCATTTAATTCAAGATTGAACAAAAAATAGGATTTGTTCTAATTGAGAAAAATTGAGCTCAATTGTCCTGATCAAGACTTTTTCGCTCAACTTTACCCGTTTTTATGTGTATTTCAATGTTCAGTGTATCAATTTATTGCTGTGTATAAATTGAGCTCGAGGTATTGATCAATGTTTTTATCCATGTAAACTAAGCTTAATAGTATGACTAGCCATGTTCAAAGAAGATACAATTAAAATTTTAGCTACATGTTTCAAAATGTATCCATTACGGACTGAACTAATGACACAGCAAACTAAAATTTTCCTGAGATAAAGGCTGCACCTCGAGTTTAGTTCGGTGGTGAGTTAAAATACCGTACAGTTTCCAATTCCACAGTGAGACACATATTCAGAGTCTTAGTATTCAGAGTCTTAGTATTCAGAGGCACAGCTGTCAGAACTTTGTCAGCTCTACATAAACTTTGTAAAATTTTGAAAAAAAAAATTGTTTTTCATTATTCAGGGTAGGATTGAAGACATGACGGTAGAGATTTGATATGTGTATTGATATATTTTTAATATTAATCTTAGTCTAGCTCAGTAGAAAAGTGACTTACTACTAACTAGTCACTCCCATAAAAAAATACTACAAAAAAATCACGTTAATTTAAAATTGTACAAACCAACGAATCATGTGATAGTTACGTACCAAAATTGTAACTTGTTGCCACATATTTCCTTCAAAATAAAACCACGAAAATTGGCACACTTGTGTCAATAAATGTGATATATATTATTTGTATAAATATATGCATAGCGGAAAAAGATAATCAAATGTTCTAAAAAAAATCTACTTCGGATGGAGTTTAGGACAGGGCAGACTGCTTGTGCATTATCAAGCGTCGTCATGCATCTAACAGAAGCTACGAGATCCGCTACGAGCTCGTAATAAATATGTATATATAATCTACTTGTACTGTAAGCCATTCCAACGAGTCACGCACGCTTGCACGATAGCACACGAAACGTAACGTACGCAGGACGGGATGAAAGACGGGTCAAAAGAGAACGGAAAGTACCTGTTCAGCGGCACTGCCCTCCTGGATGTCCGAGATAAAGATACCTTGCCCAACTTCGGCATGCTTGCCTTCAATAATCATGATACCTAGCCCCTGAGTCCCCTGCAACCAACGAGAAGACACGACATCTGACAACAACCTCTCTTGCACAGCATTGTCCACAGGCAGCCACCCTATACGAGGGCTGCAACACACACATCAATCGACACACTAACTTCCACGGAAACAAGAATAAACCAAGAGAGAAGAGATGAAGTAGAGATAGGGAGAGATAGCAATAGAGAGTAAGATGAGAGAAACACTGGTCGTAGGGCAATTTCTTCCCTGTGGTTGAAGACGTACGCATCATGCTCTGCGTGGCGGCCATAGATACACTCAGAAGCATACGAGCACTCCAACGATATCATAACGACGCTGTGATAAAAGGTGACTGGCAAGTCAGCAATGCACACTCTGTACACCACAAACAGTTATTAGCACATAATATTAACGATCATTTTATACCTTTGTTTGTTTATTTAAATCGGGATGATTGGTTAAAGAAAATAAATTTGTTTTTAAAGTTTCTTTCGAGTCTCTTAGTTAGGCTTGGCGGTTGACTTTAAAACGCAGGTAACATTTTTTTGTACACTAATGTGTGATGTGGTGGTGGTGATGGGTTGGCTGGTGAGAGTGCTTGACTGTTTGGTGGAAACATGCGTTGAGAGCAAGCAAGCGGTTTACCTGCTGGACAGGACTGGCAGAGATATCCACAAGACTTGGCTGTAGGAGAAATACAAATACAGTGCATTTTTCAGGCCATCGATCATGTTTTGCTGGTGATATCTTTCAAAGTTACTTTTAGCGATGCTAACTTAACAAATAGGTGTTGTTGTAGGGGTTGTAACCAAAACCTCTGGACCGTGTTCATGTAGAATGTTTTGAACTAGCGTATTACCTACAGTGTAAATGCCTAACAAAGGTCAAGTAATGGACTAACGCAGCTAAAACCCACAGGAAACAATTGTTTGAAGGATAACCTGCATTTTAGTTAAGAAAAGATTATACTAGCTTGTAAGCATAGCAGATGTTATATTTATTACATATTTTACTTTCACCAAGGTAATATAATACTGTGTGAAAAGGTAATAGCCATCTCTACACAATGCATTGGAATTTTAGGATTTGTGTTGCTGTCTGCTAGTAGCTTCGAGCTAGTACCACTGGTTAGGCTAGGAGATAAGATAGCGTTGAATCAGGCCAGATGTATCTTATTAAATCACCTTGCAAGGTTACTCAAAGCTGCAACCATCCATGATGAGCAACTGTAAGAAGACTCATAGCAAATACTATTTTAATGCCATCCTGGAGCTTCCCACTAAACAAGGTGCAATCACTGTCTTATTTAGATATGTTTTTGGGCAAGAGGGTCAGTTGTGTACATTCAGTTTGTATTACATTCGTAGATAATCCCAAGGCTGCAACTAACAATTCTTATCTACAACCCATTATCACATTCAACTAGTTAGTGCTAAAAAGCTTGTACCTATAAGTCTGAAACACGCCAAGTATTGGAAGTTCAATTTCCCCTCCCTACCCTCCACTTCCCTTGCATTAAAGACCATTTCCTGCTGACGAAGGCAAGATTCCGGAGAATTAGATCGACACATTATAATTGCAATTAGTGTGCGTGATTAGAGCAAGTAGCGAACAAAGAGGGGTGAAAGAAATGTACATAGTACGACAGAACTTTTACCATAACCAATTTACCTGAAGGTACACAGAACAAAACTTTCCCTCAGTAGTTGTTGTATCTTAGCAAAAGGTTTCACAAAGCATCAAAATGCGCCAATTCACTTGAAAATTTCAGGTAGACAAACAGCAAAATATGGAATCTTGCTTTAGGGCCAGAATATTACTTTATTTAGTAAGATTACTGCATTATTTGCAGAACTGCATATTATTTGACCAGATATGATGCAAAGTTTAAAAAAACATGCACTCATAGTGGGCCATGAGTGTGTACTATGTTCACGTGAAGAAGAAAAATGGACAAAAAGAGGTAATGAAACCAGAAAGTTAAACAGCCGGACAAAGAAAATAAGTTGAGAAATTAGACGAAAGAGAATATACAACATCCGGAAGAATAATGGAAATAATGTACGTAAACGAAAAGGAAATGGATGTACCTTCTTAATGGTGACGGTTCGGAGGCCTTTGAAGTTGCTGTACCTCTCCTCAGGTGTCTGCGAAGAGCAAGCAAATAAGTTAGAGAACACTTAAAGGGATGTTCCACCTTTAAATTAAATCCTAACATCTTCAAAATTTACATTTTTTTGAAAATATTGACTTGCTAAAGCAATGCCCGTTTCCAAATTTTGATTGAATGTACGCTACTTAGCTGAGCAGAGTAGCATTTGGTGGGGCCAAATACCAACGACATGTCTGAAAAACCGTAACTTGTCGGAAATGTTTTTCGAAAATTAAGCGCTGGAAGTGCCAACATTAAATATAAACGTGATGCGACATAGTGCGCCCCTTCACCAGCTATGATCTTGAGGAGAAAACCCACTCGTGAAAGCCGTAAACGAAGGAAAGGTGCGCAACGAGTTCGGCAGTTTGCGGGTGTTTGTGACAGTTTGACTAACACACGTGTGCTTACCTCATCATCCAACGTGACGGGGAACTGCGTGATCGGCTTCACGGCGAGCTCCTCGATCGCCGCGTCTCGCCTGCACATAAAAAGAGACAATAGTTAGCGCCAGTGGGGCCAAACGGGCCTCTGCCCTCCGAATGGAGACCGCCGGCATTCAAGGCACGTGCCTAGACACGCTTGACATTTCGATCCGAACCAAAATCACCCTCGAAAACAAAACTAAGCTCTGTTTTGATCTCTTAAATGTGACATGCGCGACGAGAAAAAGTCGTAGAGAAAAGGTACCTCGTAGCCTGTTGTAATCGTACAGAAGCGATTCATATTAATTAAAAAACAGGTGTTTAGGATTGATACGAGTTTAAATGGACATTGCAGACGTACATGCCAGTGCAATGTACCCCTAAGAGTGGATACACGGACAAAGGTAAAATTTAACTGTCATGAAATAAAAAAGATAATAGTGCCACGCGTAAAGCAAATGATGAAGACGGGTAATATAATGTGTCATTATTTCCCTTGGGGTAGGGCAATGACTTATCATAACCAACTCGTTCTGTGCCAAAAGACTTTGCCTAATTCTACTCAGGCGAAGGATAAGACAATATATGCCTCTAAAGCGTTGTAGCGTTGTGACCGTCTCTGCACGAGTGATAATTCGCTCGGACTAGCTAAACTCATTAGCTTATAAATGAAGGAACCCCGCTAGTCCCTTGGAACGCGACCACTTAGCGGCGAGAACTAGTGCCGGAGGTTCTGTCTTGGGACAGTGCAGCTTTTATCGCTGATAACCACTTGTTAAATGGAGTGGCAATGTTTACTTTGATGCTCTCTCGCGAGTCCTTTCTTCGATTCTAACTGAAACATTGCTGTACCAGATAGTACCTATCTCTAAGTAACTCACTCCCTAAAAACATCTCGAGTATAGAATAAAAAACAATAAATCACAAACAAACACACGTCAAGGACGAAATACATGAAAATAAAATATTCTTTCATGTCCCAAGCTTTCGGTTGAAAGCGAATCAAACAACTAATAGCTACATTGCTGTTAACTACATAGTCAACATGTGTGTAACAAATAATCGCACGCCGACTGATTCAATTACACAAAGGATCAGACAATCGAAGCTGTAATTACAACACACAGTGTTATCGCAGATAGAATCAACAGACGGGCAAGCATCGAGTGCCTCTTTGAGCGAATGCGCGTTCTGTCAGTCTGAGGACGGAATCGCTGTGGCCACATGCGGGCCGTGCCGTGCACCTAGTGGTGGTAGGCATGGTAGTTTGCAAACAAGGATGCCGGCACGGATATTCAATTACCGGCATTAGCGTCAAAGGAGCACTAGCACGAGGTGGAGGCGGCTAGCGGTCTTTACCTTTCGGATCACAGTGATCTCAATGAAAATATACAATTACGAGCATCAAATAGGTTAGGTGTGTGTTCTCAATGTGTGACAATTTCTTGCAACGTGCATAAGCGCTACTCAAAACTTGCAGACAGCTGCTAGAAACACACACACACACAGACACAATGTTATTTAATCTTTTTATAGACCTTCCGATGGTCACCTTGAGCCATAATGGGTCAACAGAATTTAATGTCAACACTTAGACCTAACACCCGAATATCTCTCCAGCTGAGGTCGGTAGAAGATGTTGAGAAAGGTACTTCAAAATCACTTCATTATGTACCTAGAGCTCCTGGTGTAGTAGGCGCCTCTCTGCGGCATTGTTATTTGGACTGGTGTTGATGCACCTAGACTTCCAGACAATGTATTATAACCTATATCCTTCCAACTGTTACCTGCAACGAATGGACTGCTGATATTCCAGACGTCGGCAATGCAAACAGCCAGCGGGGCCCGCGCCGATAAGGCGACAGCAGAGCACAGGCACGAGTGATAAGGATTCAACTCTATTCGCACAATTCTGAGGCAGACTGTTCACTCGGATGATTTCAAATACATACCGAGGCAAACGCGCCAACGCGACTGACGCTAGTTTCTAGGTGTGCACGGAGCTAAATTAATTAGCAAATTTCCTGTATACGTCTTGGGAATATCGCGGACACCGTTTCTTAATAAACGCATCTTCACTCACTGTAAATCACTCGGTTTTGACACGGAACGAACACATGCGGAATCGCGGAGCATGTTTCCAACGCCATGCGTGCACTTTTACGTCATTTTCCAGTCCGAACGACGTCATCCGCAGCCTCCAACGACGTCATCTGTGGATTTACACTGCGTTTATGCATTCGAATTAGTTGCTGTCCCAAAGACCCCGATATGGAAGTGCCAGCAAAGAGTGTGATTTATTAATCCAATTACGTGACAACATTTTTCTTTCTTTTTTTTCTTTAGATATGTGGCCGAGTCGTAGGAATAATGGTTGGGGAGGTGAAACCTGCTAATCAATGTTAAAAAATAGCAGATTGTTGACGCATTATATTAATCGACATCGAGCGGTTTGCCTCCTTTTTGGCCAGCCACCGAACAAGTTCGGCAAGATCGAAAATAAAAGTTGTAAGCATACGCATTTGGAATTTCTAGTACCCCTCGCCTTGGTATGGTATCTCTTTGGTACAACAACTTCCTGCTCATTTTAAATCATTTTCGAAAAAAAGAGAGATTTCTGTTTCATAAAGCTGAGCAAATAACGGGACCAGAACCGGTAGGTATAGATGTGTTGAAATGACTACAATTACATAGAGAGAACCGTGGTGGTTCATGTATAAACGAACGAATCTGCGCAATTAGGTCAACACAATTCATAACGCCCGGCATGATGGTGCCATCAAATCGCGCATCTGAGCCGCGAGCAAACACCACGAGCACGCGGTGAAAGCATACGCTCACTGTCACCTACCTACGGTGCCGAGCACGGAGGCTGGGAATCGCGGGGATTAGCAAATAACATCCAGTGTTGATTGGTTTGTTGTGATAGAAGACGCACTGTTTTGACAGTGGCCCCCGTGGCACTAGTCAAATAGTATCTTTAAGAATTGACATGGGAGAGGCCGGCGCAGGCCTAATTAGTCGAACGAATGATTCAACGAAAACAACACGCCGTTATCATTGACCGTGTCGCTTAACCTCCCGTTCTGAGACCACATCCCAACCCGATAACACGTCTCAGTATTACACGTATCAGCAGGACGGTCGTGTGGTGAACAAATATACGACAATTGCATGTGTTTCCTCCGATTCTAGTTCGGGCGAAATCGCTCGCCGCAAATCACAACGGAATTGAATTTAAAAAGTGTGAATGAACAGAATGAGCTAGCTCTAGGTTCACACCGTGGGCACCTTTCGCCGCGGTCGTTCCGCGATTCACTTGCTCGCGTTTCGGTTTATCACTCGCGAGGTGCGATACGCTTTCGGCAACGAGGACGCCGATTAGCGACACACCGAACACATTAGACTTGAGCTCGCCAGCCGATATCAAATGTTGGATAATACCGACGCGACGACAAGTCGAGCAGCGAAAAAAATGCTCTTTTTTGAACGTAAATAGTTACAGGAAGAATCTCATTACAGTTAAAAAAAAATACAGGATATGGAAAAACGCTTGAATAACCCACCTTCTTCGTTACGGCACGAAAATAACTTCAAATAACAAGGAGCCATCCATTTTCACTCAGCACAGTTAGAATAAAGTCAGTTTAAAACTATGCTTACATAATATGCGAACAGCAAGCATAAATAAATAGCACTGCGTAGAGATCCCGGTCAAGATTTAAATACCCAGGTTGATATCGTTCGACGACACTGTATGCACAAACTCCTTACACTGCGATCGCGATCACGAATGACCGAAAGCACACGCCAGGTGAGCTAGTGACAGGCCGAGCGCGTGAAAACAAGGCAGAGACGTAATCCGATCTCGTCGCTTTGTACACTACATATTCGTACGTGCGGCAATGTAGCGATCGCACAGGTAAACTGAAGGCACGACGACGACGCACGGCACGGCACGGCGCGGCGAGCTCAGCTATCTTGACGTGAGCAACATCGTGAAGCGGCGAGCAAAAAACTTGATTGGCCGCGCCGACTGCTTGCTGTTGGCCACGCTAGAGCCCACCACGAATCAACTAAAGCGAACTGTGCAACCAGCTGTTTGATCGTCGCCACTTTATTCACACTGGTATCACTTGGCCGGGCTATCACGTGGAACTAGACTTAATGGATACCGAGTCACTATCGATGCCATACGTCGGTATCAATCAAATGATTTTTATGTCGACAATAACAAGTCATTCAGAAACTAAATGATAGTAAATATGTGAAATAGAAATATAATCAAACTCGCGCTATAAACCTGTGCGATAGTGGTCCAGAGGGCAGCACGCTGCAGCGATTTGTCGGCGTTAGTTCAACAATGACAAATAGTATACCCATACGATCAGCGCACGAGGCCCGAATCAATACAACGAGATTGGTCTGATGAATTGATTGATTGATTTGGCCGAGGCTCTCTGAAGTTTGAACACACCATATTGAATGATGAATTGGATGCGGCAATATGCAAGACGTGATATTGCTTACGTAGTTCAGCGTGTTATTACTTTTAAACCGAGCAACCAGATAATCGATAACATGCATATTGAAATTTCGAAGATCAATCTTTGCAGCGAACGCCATGAAAAATAACCGCTCCTGTTTCACATCCCTGTCTGCTGAGCGGCTCCTGAGAGATATACGAACACAGCGTACACGAGAGTACGATGGGTTGCATAGCTGGTCGGGCGAAATAAATTATAGCAGTTCTTACAGCAAGTAGCTATTCTTCAAGACGGGACTACAATTTATTAGCAGAATTCATATATTCGGATCTGCAAACTTTTATTCAAAAGTGTGAACACTCGTTCGAGACTAGATCCGAAGCGTTTATATCTTGGCGCTAATGTACTTTTTCCCCTTTCCAATTCTAAAGAGTTTTCAAGACGGGCTTCTTTCATTACAGTTTACAACAACTCTTTCGGGGAAAGAGGGAATGTCTTTCGGCTCTCGTTTTGTGGCTCTAGAAACACTGGTTTGGTTTGGTTTGCCAAAGGGATATCATTTTTCATTGACTCTCACGAATTTCGCACAAAAGAGTCGGCCGACCACCCACCCTATTGAGTTAACGCCATGATTAAAAACATAAATGAGTGCAAATCTGGAGATTACTCTTCTCTAAAGGGTGATTTTTACAAAAAAAAAACACCCAAACGGATTACATTGAAGAGTTAAAAGCCTGTTTAATTTCGTTTCGGTGTTCGTACAATGAAACAGCAATGAAGATCTCTATCAGTCAGACCACAGGTCAGACGAAATTCAAGCTCGTCGACGTCGTGAAGCCGAGACGCCAAAATTGCGCCCCTAAATTTAACTTTCCTCGCAGCCTTCCCCGCGCTCAATCTCGTTCTAATTGCATTTTGATAAGCATGTTGTTTCAGAAGTGTCCCCGGGGCGAACGAAGATCTCGAACCGTTTTTCATTTCCGCCAACTTCGAACATAATTAGAGGGACTTTAACAATTGGATGATCGTGCGTCCTTTTCTGTATTGATGTTTTTTCTTGTTAATTATAGAAGTTTGCAAGCTATTGATCCAGATGTATTATCTCTTATAGTACCTGATTTGGGTATTTTCCCTTTCAAGAAAATGCATCATGTCTCTTGACACGCTCATCTTTGAACGAGACTTGGCTCCACATCGTTTTCCTAGCACCCATTTCTATCTCAAGGTTTAGTGAGGAAGTGCAATGTGACCGGTCACACGACATATCCATGGAATCAGCACGCAGTGAGCAACGCACTTGCAGGGCAATTGACTTAGTGCGGACGTGCGAAGATGGAAATAAACGCGCCAGCGCCGATTCAAATGAAGTAGGAACAAAACAGTCGAGCGTGTCCCACGCACCGAAGCACGCATCCCTTTTTGCTCTAGGAGTAACTAACACAAACACTTGATCATCCCTGTTTTTTTACGATCGGAGAGCACGTGGTGCTGCTGAACCGGCAGAGCGGTGTTAAACACCTGTGTTTGGTACAATCGTTGAGTGTGGTACAATGCATCGAGAAGCACCTGTCCTTCGTTGGATTTCTTTATTATTGGCGACCAATCGTTTTCACACCACACTGGAGCTGGCAATCATTGTCCACAACCTCCAGGACACAAATAACAACATGGGAGACAAATAATGGTGAGGTCAAAACGGCCGCCGAGCATTTGTTTCACTCCGTGTAACTGAATGAGTAACTACTGAGTAGGTTCGTTGGCGCGTAGATTCTAAATAAAAAATGATTGAGTTACAAAGGTGCAATTGAGTGTCATGCAAAAAGCGAGCTGACTCACGTGGAATCCAAAGCGGTACAAGAGAAATATTATCACAGGTAGCAAGTCTTATCGCTGTGACGCATGAACTCGTATTTTATGTAAAAAAAAGGACGAGTGAATTGCAATTATTCCACGTTATTTGTTGTGGTTTTGACAAGATTTAGAATGCAGGATTAATGCCTGTAGCGCGGTGCGGCTTAGGGACCGAGGGCAGTTAAGGGTGGGCAAGCCGGTCCGGGAATTGTTGCGTGGGCGGATGTAACGTTACTTCGCACACAGGCAGAGGCCGAGACTGCCAAGCCATTTCCATGGCCCACGGGGAAATGCTGGCGTTGGGCACTGCACGGCGCTGGGGCAAAACGTGAAAACGAAGATGTTCAGGCGTGTAACTGTGAGCTGAACGCGCTTGTTCATCCGCAAAGCCACGTTCTATCCCTTTCTCTCTTGGTAAGCAGCACGTCTCTTTTTCCAGGACAAACCTTTGCTTAAAAGCCCGTGCGCTTTAAGGTCAAGATTATTAAAATATGTGCGAAATTGAAACGCTTGTCACCCAATGCATTTTTTGCTGAACAACAAAAACAAAAAAAAACGCCATTTACAATTTGGCCGCGGTGCTTGCCATTTTCAACGAGCTGCTTTCGATAGGATGACTTTCTTGATACCAGAACAAATCAGATTATCGGTGTTGTAACGCTAAAGTAATCAAGCTACACCACGTGAGTACCGTACGTGCCATCCACAACCGTCACAATATCATCTGCATGGTTTATTGGTAAGCTGACCGCAGTTTTACTCGATGAAGTGGTTGAACTACCCCTTGGTCTACCACCTTTCATGGTCTTTTGTCATCGATGTCGAAGCAGGGAGTGTGACATGTTCTTCACACACCAGCTGGCGCGCCGCGAAATGGACGCCGGTACTTTAGCGTCGGCTTGCAACTTTACTAATCATTGCTTGCAAACCATGTGCGAGTGCAACTTTGAGTCGAGCGATTACCTATCAAATCTGGCGACGCGAAGTACTCTAGACTTTCGAGTGATTCTCGACGAAGACGGGACAAAAGGAAAACGGAAAATGAATCTCGGTGCCGTGGAGTGACTTTGAAGTTATGCTTTCTCCGTCGTCGATTAACTTTTGCGTTAATCACTTTCATGTTGCGAGAAGTGGGAGTCATTTGACTGCCACGGCTTTCTGTTTTATAGTTCCCGAATGGGAAATGGATCTCTAGGTCCCACCATTTCTTCTAAAGATTTTCCGAATATATTTACTGTCGCAAATGGCCGTTTTACTATTTAGAAAATTGATTAATAAAAGGCATTGGTATACGCGCCATTGCTTCTGGGAGCTGAGCGCAGCGAGACAAACCAATACATTTTCGAACTGTTGTTTCATTCACCCATACAAAATTAGAATAACGAGTTGATGCATTTATATTCTTAGCTCTATTTCCATAGCGGTAAAAGTTACGTCCATTTTGGAATTGTCTCCAAAAATGAATTGTGTCCGAAACTGGCCTCGAACTTGATCTCGTCAGCACAATGACGTGTCGGAGAGTGATTCCTGCGTTGGTCTTACCTGAGCAGTATGACTTTGAACACGGGACCGGGCAGTCCTTTGATGATGGCCGACGCGTTCAGGTGACATCTCCCCTGTACGACCACTCCGTTCACCTGCAATGAAGAGCGTACCATTCAGGTATGGAAACCCCACTCTGATTCCCTGAGTGGAAGGAACAATCCCTCTACTTCTGAACTGTAATTAATTCGGCGCAACGAGTCGCTGTTGCTATCGCTTGTAGGGCAACTTCAAATTCAGAATCAAACATCGAAACAGATGCATGCACACGTGTTTTTCAATGTTAGTCTACGAGCACAACTTTGAAAGTTCACCTAAGTTTGAAAAACGAGTAAAAATATAGATGAACATACAAATTACAAACGGAAACCGCGCAGATCAATATTTAATTTAAAACGTTCAGTTCATGGAAACCCGCCAAGCCGTGCATAAAATGCCCTCAAGGATCATAATTTAAAATATAAAACGACATGTCAATTGTCATTCCTATTTATAGGCACATAATTGAATGTTAATGTCGCCTTGCAATTACAGTTAACATGTCGCGAAATAATTTCAATTCATTTCACCGTCCCCAAGCTCGAGGGCTTGCGATAGCACCTCGTGTCGGGCGTGGGCGATGATAAATGGGTGATGGTTTAATAGACTCGGGACGCCGTTCGGCGACTTTTGGGAATGGTAAGAGTTTGACAAACTAGTCCCATACATGTATCCTCGCCCCCATACATCTTCCGCGTAAGCCAGAGAGCTCAAACCGTTACCTGAAATCGCCCCGACCCATAAACCGAAAACGAGAAGGGTTGGGCTTACGGCGTGGTAAAATTATCGGTGGGCAGGACACAACAAGTTAGTCCTGGATTAGATCACAGCGTCTTCTCAGAAATCCCGTAAGAGGAAGGAAACGAAGGACTCCGAGTACTTCGGCCGCCATTGCTATGTCTTGCCATGGCGGCCGAAGTAGGTACTCCGAACTATAGTTAGGCGGGCACCCGCGTGAAGTCGTAGTGCGTGTATGCATTGCAGGCGTGGCACACAAACACACGGCGAATTTGTTGACGCACGGGGTTGCTATGTGCCGAGGGCGACCTCCCCCGAGGATGTAAATTGCAACAACGTTCGCTGCAACGTACATGTAACACAGCGGGCCAACCGGCAGCGCGCGCGAAGCACAAGAAAATGTTTCCTGTCTGTCAGTTTCCTGTGGCGGAAAACGCCACGCGGCGGGCGAGTTTTCCGCCGGCCGTGCCGTGATGACCTTGTTTCCAGGATGCTTTCACGCAACACGGAGCGAGTTATTTTTGTCACGCGTGTGTGCCTTTTCATTCATTTGCGCGCGTAACCGCGGGTGGAGGGAGAAAAGTTTTCGCCAATTATCTACAAAAGCAGTGGTCGTGGCAGAACCCAATGCTTCATGTTCAGATTAAATTTCCAGTCGGGTGCACCATGTACTTATTACATACAATGTAAATATGATCAAATTGAATTCGCTAGAGCGGGACACGCGCGATATACGTTTGCAGTCTTTGCTATTAAGAACATCTTTGAGACGTTTCATATTTTGCAGCGGATTTAAGATCTGATTGATTCACATTTGAGTATGACCACGCATATTTTTATCTAAATAGCTACAGCTACAGCATGGCGTACTTCAGATACAAAATTGTAGAATTAAATTGAAAGAATTCACAAAATATGAAATTTGAAGTGGAGGAGACCTAATTATGTACAACCAACTAGTGGCAATTTAGCAGGTTTTATTTTCTTGTTGTGTGTTCATCACGGAGAAGGGAAGAGTCGAAGTGGGAGTTATTAAATTGGCATCGACTGAAGTGCCTTCTTATTTCCAACCACGCCGAGCGGTGGCATCGCACAACAGACAACAGATCTCGGCACGTTTTCAAACGTAGAGACAATGCAGTTCCCGCCGAAAGCTTAACAATGCTGGCGTCGGCGTCGGCGTGGGGCGCTCAACTTAAGGGCATGACGGCCCAAAGTTGTTTTGACATTCTCCCCTGTTTTATAAACCTTTTTGCGCCGCTTCCCTCGATGACGTGAAAACTCGCACGACGCAGGTTTTCAAGTTCCCACTATATTTGTACGCTTTTCCTCTTATAAATGTATAATAGTCTCATATATAACGCACACTCTACGTCAAAAAATAATTTCCAAGCCAACATGCCGCTGGCTCGAAGTAGAAGCACATCTATATGGCAAGAAAAGTAAATCATATTTAACATGGTAATGTTACTTGATAAAAACGTGGCCAGATGCATTTAGGCGTGTGAAAAATGGGATTACCATTTAATTTCTGCTATCAGTGCATTAAGTGCGATTCTGGGAACCGAACGGAGTCATAAACCAACGCATCCTCTTGAAATAGTTTGGCGATGGGTGTCTTTTGGACGCGCTTGCGATCCGGCGAGACTTGAAATATGTATAAATCTGTCTCAAGCGATTTCATAATTAACAGGGGGGAGCTCAGTTGGCAATGGTTCTAGTAATGACGCGTACAAAGTGTGGAGGTAACGAGCTGCCGGATTGACAGCTCGGCCAGGCGGCGCGGCGGCGACGACTCGACTCTGTTCAACCGACGGTCTGACACAACGCACAGTGCGTGTCAGGAAAAGCTTGGCTGGAAATGGCAGAAAACCAGAGCAGCAACATTGCAATGTGTCCATTGCAGCATTGCATTACCGACACTGAGATCGAGAAAAGTATAAATTCGTACCAAGATAAATTCGGAACCGCTTTTGTCAATAAACCAGGGTAAGACCATGATCGTTTTGACATAAGGGGATGGAGCCGTCAGAGTCATAATTCTAGTTCCGAACCTAAAGACTCTTCTTGAAAATTTTTCGTTGTGATTCACCAAATTGTTACTTATTAAATCAAAAATTATCCAAAATAAAATTATAAGCAAAGGAAGACGCGAAGTAAAGCATTCAATTTACCAATCAGGTGGTTGTGTGTGAACGCCAACCAGAGGCATCATCAGTTAGCACACAGAAAGTTGACCACACGCTTAGCTGAACTATTTTCATGACCCGGCCGCTAACGACAAGGTGGTTTCTGGGGGAAAATGCCTCCACGAAGCTTCTCACGGGCACAAAGCACTCGAATGTCGTAGCCATGGTGCCGGACCAGCGGTCAGTGATGATCTAGCAAGGGACTTGGGGTGCCTGCCGCGGTAAGACGCGGTGTGTGCGGCCACCCACGCGGCCGCCGCGGCGAGGTACCGAGTGTATCGATCTCGTCGACGTCGACGACGCCGTCGTGCGCTCCGTCACGACGCCTGCCACGGCCGCGTCGCGACGCTCGACGCCGACCCAGCTGACGCTTCTCTTCGTCCTCCCACACTGTGCTCTGCGCCTCGCTCGTAATCTGCTCGACTCATCATCAACTTTTCTCACCGTTCGCCAATTGGTTGCTGAAGGGAGCTGCGACGGCCGAAATCAGGCGCCCGCTGAGGACAGCGTCGCGGTTCGTTCCGCGAGCTCTACATTCTATTTCTAAAATCGCTGCTGAGCGGTACAGATATTTCTTTTTCGTCAAACACTATGGGATTTGAATTCTTGACCATTAATACGTGAATTCAGACAAAACACTTTCGTTTTTTGGCGACATAGTTTGTCTATGCGCCTTGGGCGGTACGCTAAATGAAAACTTCATTTTAATTAATTAGTGCATTAAGGAGCGACCCGTTTGGCTCTTGAGCTGCTCCACATAAACGAAGAGCGATCGTTTTATTCAAATTTGCAATACGTTACACTGTGAATGCTGCAACTAAGCTTGCCGATAATAGCACCATCGCCAACCAGTCATTTTTCTTACCCCCCGCAAGAAGTCACGAGGCTGTGAGCCAGACGGATGCTCTCTCTTTAAACCCCGTGTATATTTGAGAAGACCGCAAGCCCCCCACACAGATGAATAAACCACGCCGCGCAATAAAGCGCGTCTCTCGCACCCCACGGCTGCTCGCGACCGTGAGAGCTAATGAATGAGTCATACATTAATTGCCGACTCATTACTCGAGGGTGGTCGTAAATCAGTTTTAGAGCAAATCGCAGATTCATTCTCGAACGACGTGCGCTTTATCACACATAGCGAATATGACACTCGCACATATGTTGGTGCCCGACTACACAGAGGTATTTGCAATCTTGGATATCTTGCTCGATATATTCCGTTTTCCCGTCGGTGTCCGCGGCACAGCGTGGCGCGTGAGTGTTCGCGAATGCTCGCGAGGATTTTCGACACGAGATCAATGAAATATGCCGGGAGTTCTCTGGCGCGATCGCGGAGAATGCCAAGATACTTGAACGTAAGCCAAAAGAAGCACTGGATCAGCCACTGCCAATGCCAACTACCGCGGGCACAGACCCATTCACAGGGCAAGAGGCAAGATTCCTTTTTAGATAATTGCAACGTGTGTATAGCCAATGAATGAGACGAGATTGGCTTTGATTTGATGAGATAGAAAGCCGCTTTCGTGTTTAGCAGGAAATAAGGTGGATTAAAGTAAATTAACTATCCTTCCGATCGGAGTGCGCACGTTCCAGGCCTGAAATCATCCTTCAGTAATATTCGCGTGGTAAATGCCATAAAACTAGAGCCAGCTATAGTGCCTATATAAGAGGGAAATATACGGTGCAGCATGAAACGACAAATCGTAAAACGTAGTACCTCTACAAGAATGCTACAATAAAGCTAATTTGATCGAATCTGAGACAAATCAACAGTGCATATCGACGTCGTGGATTCAGCGCACTGAGTCGTCGGAGTGTGCACGGAAATTGCCTGGCAGGCGCCTGTAGTCTGTATCAAGCTGTTAAAAATGAATGGCAGATGGATCTTGCTGGAAGGTAACGGCAACGTGTATTTGATATACTGTCCCTATACCTATCGGAGAACACAAATTGGTTTCTGATCTACCAAGACTTGGAAATCGAATGAAATGATATTACAGTATTACATTGGACTTGATGTTGAAATGTTTCAGAACACGCGAGCGGAACAATCTTCTCAGAAATCTCTGGATAAACCAATGTTCAGCGAATCAACACTAAACAGAAAAGTGCAACAGTTCCCGTAGAAGTTGCGTTTTAATTAGCGAATAGAAATGCTCACATGATGCGACTGAGTGCTGGTCGGCATGGGAAGGAGCGCGTCGTTACTATTTGATTCGAGCACATTGAGTATACGAATTAGTAACTACACTGAAAATGAACTATACACACGACTCATCTGTAATCTGCATGGCATTCAATATTCAACATACATCAACTTTTTCATTTGCCATTGCACAATCCCGACTGATTTTTTCAGAGAACGCACAAAATACGAGTTAATAATAATATGTGCAATAGAAAGAAATGTCGCTCTACATGAAGCTATATGTGCGTCGGCCATTCTGTGTTCATGCTATAGGTTACGTTTTTTTCCCTCTTGATACGGCGATGTTTTATAAACGAGGTCAAACAGCACCAGATCCCATTAAAGTTCCAAGGAAAGGAGTGAAGATATCATTCAAGGGAATCACAAAGGTGTGAAAATGATGAGGGCGTGCCCTCGGTCGTGTTCTCGTCATCGGTCCAACTATACGTCCGTACCGCCGAGAAGACATCACAGCTCGGCTCAGCAAAAAGCATTATTGTGTAGAGAAATAGGTACAAAAGTTGAAAACATTTCTGTGGAAATGGGGGCGGAAAATCTCCTCTTAGCTAAAAAATAAAACTCGAGTCATTTCCACAGCACAGTCAACTTATAACGAGTTATTAAACATTTCAGCTTGTTGATCAACACAAAAAATAAAATCTAGAAAATTGCGATATTAAAGTTGGTGTGCGTCAGTACTTTAATTCGAGCGCCGGTTTTGAGTTTTTGACCGAGCGAAAAGAGGACATATTAATATCCACGATGTCGATTTCCTAGAGTGCTCGCAAGTGGTCTGGTTTTGTTGTTGGGGGATGAGCGTCGAGGAGACTGGATTAGCTGCAAAGAATTATGTAAATCTCAGTGCTCCAAGACCTCGGTAGGCGATTTACATTTACACCCTCGACTGGCAGCCACTCCCCTGATATAGTCGAGTAAAAAGCGACGGCGGCATTATTAAAAACAAGGAACTCAGAGACTCGGCGACAGAAAATTGAAACTCTCGAGACTCCTGCCGTTGATTTGATTCCAAAGGAGAAGATGTTCCTGCTGGCAAAATTACCACCTTAGAAAACATTGTTCTTGCCTAAGGAGGCAGAGAATAGCTTTGCAACGAGCAGCGATTGTGAGATCATTCCGCTGGATGATTGATTTAACTGGCACTCGGTCTCTGGTATTGCGTGCAAATTATTACTGAAATGCTGTCTCGGCTTCAAGCACGCATTAACCCGTCCTCATGGCAATAGACTAATATAAAATCAATATCGGCTTGTCACGAATATTTCCAGCTCCGCTAACTTATTCATTTGCAATGAAAAGCCAATTAAGCTCAAGCATCAACTTTCTTCGCGTTCGCTTCACGCTTAAGATGGGTTGCTCTTCGCTCGCGAGCTTATAGCGCGTTGACCACGTTGCTAGCAGCGATTGCCGACTCACAACGGAAGCAACCGAGCCACAGAAATGTTTTCGCTTCGCGTTATTAATCAGCGGGGGCGGCGTGGCGTTACGCGATGAATGTGGTTGTAAATGATGGCGTACTTTGCGGGTGGCGTTTCGCCTAGAGTTTGTTTTCGAGATAAAACAAACTTCCTGATTCTTGTAATCTTTCGGTTGTCAACGAAGGACATAACAGCGAACTCAAGACGGCCGACAACGAAGCAAGTGGCTGCTTTACATCTCTCTAATCTTCTTTCGTTCGCACCGCAATCGGACAGATTCATTCGGACATTATTATGCATGCATCGCAGAAGCAAGGGAACTAACATCTCGTTTTTAGAAAGGACGGGCGAACCTTTATGATATAGGAACTGCACGCCTTGCCATTGCTGCTACTGCCGGCCCGAGCAAACGGCTCGCCCGGGACTTTGCACTCGGGAAAGCCGACGGGGAAAGAGGGCGCTCTGGAAAACTTTGCCTTGTGCTGGACGAGCGACCGGCCGGCAGGGACACCGCGGCAATGTTTCATAGCTTGTTTTGACACAGCACAACCTTTGAATCTCAGATAGAATAGCCTCGGGAAACTTTCAAAGGGTCGACTACGAAATGGTTATAAATAATGCTTCTCACCCGTAGTGATGTAAATGGATGGGCTTGGTTTTTCATAAAACTTTGAACTCTGAAATGACATTCGTCTTGTCAACATCTCCATGTTGTCTCGTCGCAGAACGCAGGCCACCAAACAGTGCAAGTGTCGACACGCAGATTATTATCTCGCTCTAAAGCCACTTCTGTCGCCCATTGTTGGGGTAGAATTTCACGCTGAGCGTGAGCACAAAGAAGCATGTGTCGTGCGGCGGGGCACGGGACGCTCGATCGGGTCGCGTTCACGTGGAGTCGCGTGGGACGCTCGTTGCTTTCACCGTGAGTTCGCGGGGACGGGGGCGTCGTCGCCGGCTAAGTCGGGATGATCCTCCATTAAATTGTTACACTGCGTGCGCGCTGCAACGCCACGGACCGGGGATTACGCGCGAAGACCGGGACTAAATCTCTGGAATTACTAACCGAGTAAACAATACTCAGTCTCTCAATGATGCTGGATTAGACTTGGAAGGAGATTGTGATTGCACACAGAGATGCTGCCGCCTCTTAGCAGTGCAAACAGAACGTATATCATTTTGTGCACACGGTTTTTTTTCCCGGTTTCCCACGTAAAAAAGGCCGAATTTATCCTACAAGGATCAAAGTGAATTAATTTGAGAATTTCTTTAAAGCAAAGAAAAAAAATCACCATTACAATGCATTTTTACAACCAAATTGCTTGCATTCTGCACTCGGCCCTTAGAAACAAAGTAGAATAGTGGTACATAAAAATAGTAAAATCGTGCACCAGCTCACATTCGGAAAAAAAGCAATGTCACTGCCCACGGTAATCCGAATGAATACCGGCAGAGTGAACGCAATTTTGTGCCGCGCACCACAACAGCATAGCGGTAGGTAAGCTGCCTAAAATATGACAACGAGCGAAAAAAAGATTATGGGGGGGAGGGGGGGGGGGCTTTCGTCATGTCAAACCTATCACGTGACATTAAACCGCAGTACACTGGCCGTGCCCGTGCGCCGCATTTCCGCGAGGTTCGTGGTCGCATGAAATTGGATCGAATCCAAAATTTTGAATCAAGCTTAAACCGGGTCAATACACGAAGCGTATTAAACGTAGAGGCAGGAAGGAGGACACTTTTTTACTCTCGCAATTTCAAATATTTTTTCGATGTTACGGCACAGATATGAAACGTAATTAAGAGACATTTTGAATAAAGACTTCTATTTCGCTTTTTTTTACTCGAACAGCCACGGGCGCCAATAATTTGAAAAAATAACATTGGTACGGAATATGGAAAACGTTTCCCAAGAGTGCATGAATAGTTTTCCTGTACACCGTTCTATAGAAATCAAAGCTAGGATTCCAATATTGGGCCCCATTCACCTCGGTGCCAATCACTGTGCAAATATGTAGATTTTACCGCAACATGATAATAGCCCGACATGGGTCGCTAACACAAGTCGAAACTACCCATAAGCGGGTAAACTTGAGCGTGTATTGGGGGGTCGTCGTCAGCCGAATGTCAAATGAAGCGATATGCAAATATGCATCGTAAAAGCGTTGATATTAACACGTGTGGTCCTTGCGTTTAGCTCTTGATGTCGCACCGTAATGATTTCATCGGGAGCAGCGCATCGCAGCGTTGTAACCCGAGTGTGTGGGCAATATGCTGGCCGATTCTCGGCGCGGCACGATCTCCTGTCAACGAGTTCATTACTCATCCAGTTCCTCAGGAGCCGAGCGTGGTCTGTTGTTGGGGGACGGCAAATAGGGAACATTTGAGCCGCAATTCCCTTCGAGAGCTACATGTATATCTTTGAAAACATCTATTAGTTTTTTTTTGTAAAAGAGTTTAGCCATCGGGTTTATTGGTTAAGTTAGGTTAAGGTGACAACGGAAAGCGTTAAAAACTATTTGACATTTTCTACATTTTTGGAAACCGCAGAGTATTTTGAAAACCACAGCGTGCATTTTTGGCTACCACCCGAGGTCGAAGGTCGAATAAATCACGATCGCATTTGTAAACGATCAACAAAAACCCCGAATAGCAACTAAACAGTCGCGCGACGGGGATGTACTTTCATCGGTCAAGTCGCACGCCAAATTAAAGATAATTGCAAACCAGCGCGTGGGGAAGGAAAGGACGCCGCCTGCAGATAGCGACTTAATTGCATTAGCACCACATACGGCGAAGAATCGATCTCGATGTCTGCACCATCAACCACGCTCAGAGACACGAAGAGTTCGCTTGAAACAAGCGGTCGCCGATTGGAAGATTGTTGCGACAGGTTGCGTTGAGTTGGTTGTGAGCGGAAACGGGTTTGAAAATGAAAATAAACGTAATCAAAATGGAACGGTTGGTTTTAGGGCTTATTATTGCTCGACGGGCACAAGACAATTAAGTGAAATTCCGTTTGGCATTGAAGGAAGAACGTGCATAGCCACACAGAACATTCACTAGTCCTAGAGAGTAATTCCGCATTCGACAACGGCCCGGGAAGCGTATCAAAGACAGACTCCCCTTGACTTGGAACGCAAATTTAGGCGGACATGTATTTAGGGGCCCTCCATTAATGAGCCGGGTAGCTATGGCCAAGTCTCCCTAGGAGTGCAGAGGCGAAGTGTGGGGCAGCCAAGGAGGCGTACAGAACGTGTGGCTCATGAGAATGACGAGAAGCCAAGATGAATGGAACGGCTTACGGCTATATGTACAACAATAACGCCTCGCTAGAGGAAAAGTTATTATTCGAGATCTTGTGTAATCAAGGCAGTGCCTGGCATACAAAGGGCATATAGCATCTCTAACGTTCTGTCGAAATTAAAGCCGGTATGAAAGAGTGAATGGTTCTTCATAGGATATTGGTTTTCTTCAATGCAAATGCTGGCAGCGGTACGATAAGAAAATCCCATTACGATTCTCGAACTATCGCTTAGTTCGTAATTTCGGAGTCCGTCTACAAAAACTCTTATTACATCCAGACAAATAAAAATATCTCCCAGCGACCAATGGAACTAAATCTAATTTAAAACGTTGCTAGTTTGTTCAGCGAAAACGAAAAACACCCCAGAGTGAACTTTCAAATTTGCATTCATGTCTCGTGCCTGCAAAGCTCATCTCTCCTTTTCACAGCCCATGATACGTGCCTAGGTTGAATGCGAAATATATTTGCAGGCTAAATTGTTGGCCAAAAACTATCCCTTCATTATAATCAGGAATTTGAGCGCAGCTCGTAAATGCAAGCCGCGGTTCACCTTCGGCTCCGTGCGACAAACGTGTCCCCCGCCGCTCTCGAGGCGTTTCGACGGCGCGACAAGCAATTAGCGCAAAGAGGATCTCGATCGACCAGACAGACGCGTGTGTTTGGGCAAGAGAACACGCCCTCACGAGGACGCGGTGTCGCCACAACACGTAGCCCGTGCCATCGCCAGGCCGTCCCCAAGGGGTACTCGCCATGCGTGAGCGCCGTGCGTCTGGGGACCACGCCATGGACGGGTACGAGCACGCATGTGTGAGGGACAAGATAAGGAAATGTGGGACAGGGTGCAGGTGCAACGAAGATCACAAAAATAATAGATTTTGAAGAAACGTCTTGCCACGTCTTGCCAGTTATTGTTAAGATTTGTTTTACTTTAATTCGATTTGCCGGAAAAGCCGTTTCTACAAGCGAGTTTGATCAGAAATTTAGAACATGAAAAAACAGCCTGCAGCGAATACCTACAACGGCGACGAGACAGCTCTAAATTGGCTCGTGCTCTAAATGGGCCCGTGCTCTAAATGGGCCCGAACTCGAAATAGGTGTATTGAGGAAAAGAGCGGACTGTGAACATGTTTGCTCAGGCGCTCCCGCTGCAGGAGGGTGTTTACTGTCGAGAGGCTCGATTGCCTCCCCCGAGAATCAATAGAAACACAAAAAACAGCTACGTCTTTTCTCATTAGGCAGCATATGAGTAAGTAAACAAGGTGAAAATGACGCTTTCGTACTCGTGTGCTGTCTCTCTCTCTCTTTAGAAGTGAGGAGATCGGGAAGGATTCTGCTAGCAAATCAGCTTGGATTGTCACCACAATTTGCTGACCTACATTGCTGGTGTAATTACTAGGAGGATGTTGGATTCACGTCTAGAGGAGAGGTTGAGAGCAGATTGATAATTAAACTGTGACAAGAGGTCCTAGCTATTGATCATCAGGAGGGCGCGTAAAACTTGGGCTTGCAGTGCACTGCCAAGCTCAACCTGCTGGGTTAAAGCTTTGATGAACATGGCGCCTCCACCTAAACTGGAAAGCATGGATTGTGATCGCTGACAATTAGTATGAGCCTAAAACTCGCTTTTAAATCTGCAGTTAGCCAAGTACGGTAACCTAAAGAAAAAACAGATTATAATTGAAGCAAAAGCTGTTCTTATATTGTACGGCTCCTCCACCGTAACTGTCGTTCCGAGAAATTCCGCCTTTTGCCGCAGAACGGCTCAAAACTCGAACACGTGCACGCGTTCAAAACACGAGAGAAAACCTCGAAATGTGAAACAAATTTCCCAGTTCCCCTTTCATTTGATTTATGGATCGCAAATCCCTTGTGCATACAGACTGATTAGATATCGTCATCGAGCTATGTTGATTTATTATTAGTTATTATGTTGTTATGCTGTTCGTGAGGGGAGGCAATACAATATATGATAACCAGGCACAGGAGCGGCGACTCGGCGCTGTCCATCATTTCATTGGCCAACCCGACGCCATTTTGAGGGTCAACGCCGACACAAATAATTTCAATCGAGTCGGGAAACTATAAACACACACACACCGAGTAAGTCCAGTTCGACTGGCCGTCGGTTTCGTTTCGATAACCTCGCTATTCGATTTGTGTTCGCAGGTTAGGATTTCCTATGCGTCACGGACGGCTAGTGAATTCAATTAAGCTAAGCCCCGAGAACACAATGCGATCGCATTCGATGTCCCGTCAGAAGAGATCAGAGTTCGAATGCAAAATTCATGCAAACGAATTTTTGTCAGCACTTTTGGACACCGCGCGGTGCTAAAATTACTCGTGAATGGCGGACGAAGTGAAATGTGGGTGTTTTCAAATGAACCCAACAAAATGAACCGACAGATAACGGGCAGCTAGTCGGTCGGTTTTATCATTTAGCTACGTTACGATGCCGCTATTTTCCTTACAAAATATTGTTGTGAAAATAAACGAGGAAATGTGACATTTATTCCAGAAATGAAAGCCCGAGTTCACAGTAGGTAACATTTAGCATCCAATGGTATACCGAATTCCCTCATTGCTTTTCCGTTGCAAAGATGCTCCTTCATGACACAATTTATAGAAACATCTGGCGCACATTTATTTCAGAGCTGCTTGCTTATTGTGCAATGGAAGCTGCGGTCCATCGTCGCTTCTCATCAAGGAAATGCATGCTCATCAATATTAATGCTCGAGCTACCGCAACCCAAGGTAGATATAGGATGCATCGCACATATTTACGACACTGAGCTGGAATATTCGCGCGCCTCGTGGATATCCCTCGGGATCATCGCCGAGAATTCATGTAGAAAAGGTGACAAGAGAGACAGGACCGTAGCCTCCAGAGAAATGCAGCCATGGTATGAGCATGTAGCGAATAGTGCAGTCTATGCAATTTGTTCAAGTAATGCATTAGAATGAGGCAGCTATGCAAATATGTGTGATGTGCATTGAGGGATGTGGGCGGTGGTTGCCTATACTACAAGGATTCATCACGGACAAAAATTGGTAACGCTTTGAAGCCGTCAGTTAGCATCAATTGATAATTGCTTGTTTTGGCTTAATTGGATGTCTCCGTATACAATATAATGTCAAATAGTACACAATGAAGCCATAAAGCACCTACACCTACCAAACACACGGGAACCAAAGCACTGCTACATTTGTTTGTTCGAGGCATTAATATCATTTGCTTGCACTAATTAGTAAATGTATTTGCATGCAGTTTTGCAATTATTATTCCGAATATAAACCACTGGTCAATTAATCAATAGCGCATTTGATTGCAGAGACCCAACGCGAAGAAATATTTGCTGGCACCAAAACGATTCGACGTGCTGTGACATGGGAATCCTACAAATCCGAAATCAATTCAATTCCACAAATGCAATTATTTTCATTTCGTTAAACATACAATGCTAGAATAATTTACGACCCAGTTCTGGTTTATGCGTGGCAATAAAATGACGGGTAATTGCAATAATTAGCATGGTTTAATTGAGGAATAGGTAAGACTATTGAAATATTAACAATCGGAACTGAGTAGCGACTTCAGTAGCATTCTACTGTCTGCTATAACTTTGGAAATTCGCAAAGAGGTTCGTAAACCGAAGCAAAGAGCGCCTAGCCACCGTTGTTGCCAGTTTACGTAATTATTTACCAGAAATACTTGGCATTTATCGCTGCAGAGGCATCACCGTTCACTCAGAACTCTCTACAGCAGTAAATTGTTCATTGTTAACCGATTAGCTGCGTTACTTCTGTGCTAATCGACAAACATAAATAGCATAACACACCAATCTAACTGTCCAGATCTTTACAGTCCCCGCTTTTCTTTATCCATGCCAGTTAATGAAAAAAAAAAATGAGAACACTAATACATTACTCAGCCGCAAATTGAAATAATTTCAGAAAAGGTACGATGTTCGCTTACCTCTAGAATCTCGTCTCCGACGCGGATGTTGCCCGTCTTGGAGGCGACGCCGTTGGGGTTCATGCCGACGACGAAGACGGCCATGCGATTGCGATCTTTGTGGCCGGCGATGCTGAGGCCCAGGCCTTGATGACCCCGTTCAAGCTGCACCATGACGACGCCGTCGCCCAGCGAAGCGTACTTCTTCTTCACCTTATCTGCAAAGAGCAACGGGAAGGTCGTCAGTTTAGTTTCGATCTCGATGGAAACTCCACAGAGGGAAACTTTGTGCGGGTTTTTTGTCGGCCGGGAAACGAGATGATAAATATTCTAAGCGAAAACGATAAAATTTTGCGAAAGAAAGGCGACGCAGAAGTTCAACTTTCTTGGGTACATTTCGCTTTCGGGAATAAGTTTTGAGAGAATGTTGGTTCGCAAAACCATTCATATTTGCCTCGAAGTAATTTCTACTCTCTCGCTGGACCCCGTCTAGAAAATTAAACACTCTAAGCAATGGTGGGGCTAAAACTGAGTCGACACATGAAAAGTAGTTTCAATTTTTGAAGGAACTGGGCCAGCTTTTAAATCCATGCACAGACCTTCTGAGAGAATACACTACTGCGGACGATCCATAGAGTTAAACAATCCTAGGCTGTCTGTCAGTTTCAGAATGTACCAGAGGTAAACAGTGAACACCTGCATTATTCTAAGACAATAAACTATAGGAGCTGGAACACTGCTTTACATTGTAAGGCACCTTCAGCGCAGAAAAGCGGGAGAAGTATGGATTTCATGGGTTGAGAATGAAGAAGAGAGGAGTTATAGTTTATTCCTGGATATGTTTATCTAATGAAACACACAATCCAAACATTCGGCAAGAGAGCAAGCGTTCAATTGTGAGGTGATCTATATTTTCCCAAAAAGTTTTAAGTAGCTCTCTGTGACGGCCAGCCCCACACGTTCGTCGCTTTCCGAAACGACTCGCGACGAACACCAAATAAAAACTACGTTCAGAATTGGCAATATAGATTTGAGACATTACTCCCAGAGATGCCATCCGAGTTGGTCGTCGACGCCGATCAACCTCATGGCGGAGTCCAATAAATACGTTAGTAAAAAGCTATCAAAGAATAAATTGAATATAGTTCGAGCAAACTTTTCCTTTTCGGATTGATAGAGTGTTTAGTTGGCTGGCCGAGGCGAGCTTTGGAACGCGAAAGCTCAGGACATTTCCTGCCAGACTCAAAAGAAGTCCCCAGGACATGCTCGGTTAGATGGCAGTTTTTTTATCTCTCTCGGCAGCAGGCGTTGGATGAGAGCTAGAAGCACTGTCATGACCAGTGCCTGCATTTGCATCGGTTACAAGAGGCCAACCGGACCGAGACTGTCGAAGACACGATATCGCCCCGCTGAAACATTCGGGCCGGCAATAGGGCCCATCCCATTGCCAGCCCTGACGATAGTTTGAACTCGCATCGCTGGCGCTGACGTCGACCCTTGAGCGCCGTCAACGAAGAGTCGATAGAAGATGATTATATCAAAAGGCAGCTGTAAGAAAGCGTTTGATTTTTCAAGCGGAGGAACGAAATGGACGCACCGTATGGCGAATATGAAAAAATGCCCCTTGCAAAGGACAGCGAAGCTGATACCGATAGATACGGGGGCATGTGAGAAATATAAGCATGCCGATGTGAGGTACGTTTTTGAACGTTTTTGATATGACATACCAATACCAAAACAAACTTTTATAATTCACATGTTGAAAACCTTCTCAAGTGGAAACCAACCATTCCCTCAAGCGACTCAAAGCTCGCCATTAAATTCTTCAATAGTGATCAAATATCAGTGTCCCATTTGACGTTTGGCCCTATTCTGCAGGATCGCTCGAAACGGAGCGATTGGGGAACAGGCAACGGTCAGCGCTCGCAGGGATAATAGCCTGCAATACTGGGGGATAAAATCCAAGCCGCTTCCCGAGTGAGCAAGAAAGAGTCCGCCGGAAGAGCTCTATGTAGAAGGAGGGGCCGATCTCAACACACCTACAGCTATCTTCCACAGGAGATAAATTGCAAGTGTGTCTCGCGCACACCATCTCAGGTTACACAATGTGAAGCACTCGCTCGCTCACAGCTCCTCCACTTCTTCCCGATTCGCCGAACAAGATATTCGGAACGATAACAAATCTCGAGCGAAGATGAAGTCATGAAATGTATGGTGAAGATCTAGCCACGCGATAGTGGTTTGATTCAGAGAGGGAAGGACCGTCGCCGAGAGTTCGACGCTGTGACGTTGTCGGGAGAACGGTTCGGGTTTCAAGTTGCAGGGGGGTTTCAAGGGGAACTGGACTGTCAGCTTAGAATACGGTGAAAATGACGACAGAAAGGCCCCACTGCTTGTGTACACATCCATGGGAAAACGCCACGTGATTTTGAAGCATTTCAAGCAAGCTTTTATTTCACAATAAGGGCGCTAATGCAAATGGAAAACGTGCACGCTTCTACGGCCGAGGAAAAGTATAAAAATGAAAATATCGAGTGACAACGACGAGAGCGAGACACGTATAAAGTCTACTCGCGGGCTGCGGCGTGGTCGGTGCCTCCACTACATTTGGTGTCGGTGGGGCGGGATGCATCAAGCAGCCGCCGTGAATTATTACTGCAAAGTGTCCGCGTCGGGTCGGCGCACGCTGCGCTCGGCGTTGACTAACCGTGCGGGAACCTTGCGATATTACTCACGCACATATTTCCTGCTCCACAACGAGGGGAGAAAAATAAAAGAGTCTAAAAAAAGCGAGTCGACGCACGGGCGTTTGAGTGTGGTGGTGAAAAATGTTTAACCGTCGTGTAAACAAACTTGCTATTTTTATCAATCTCGAATCTACACATTACTATATTACGACTTTTAGTTTTTCATAGCGCACAGGGTTAACGGGCAGAAATATTACAAAGCCATATGGAACAGCCATGCTTTGAAGAAGGTCCCTACGGTGTTTCTCTAGGTATACACCTACCCTAAAGAAAGATGAACGGCCGTAATTTATGTGCGAAGATAATTAGGTCCTTGGTGCATAGCTTTATTCCAGGTCGTCAGGCCAACCAAGGCAGCCTGTTTATTAAGGGCAGGAAGCACACGGAGCGCGTCTTCCGACGGCGTTCCTTCCAACCATTCCAGGCAACAGAAGAGGCTCATTCCCAGGAGTAAAGCGAGACTCCGAGAGGACTTAGCCTCTCTTACCACACATCTCACGGAAGCTAGCGTAGAGAAGGAGATCGATACACCCCACGCGACACTCCACTCCACGGAGAAGAATGTGTGGCCGATCTCTCCTCGGTTGAGGTCATCATTTCTTTATGCTGCCACGTACAATGAGTTGTTGTACCGTTGGAAGATGCCATGGAAAAGTGTGAGTTTGTTGGGTCGGTACGCAAGGTGTGCCGCTGAGTGAGAGATTGGACAGATGTGTCTGGCGAACACGTAGCTGGCGACGTTGTGCAGCCGAGTTCGGGATCGGGTCGCGCTCGGGTCATCCCGGGCTCTGCCGCCGGGAAACGGGAATGAAAAGCCCCCGAGAAATCCGAGCTCGCGGTACAAACACAGATTACATTTCTATCTTCTTTACAGCCAAGCGCATCGATAAATGGCGACAGGAATGGCTGTCTATAATAATCGTGGCGTGGAGTCGTCAACATATTATAAATATATGCGAAATACTGTGCACGATTAGACGTTCCAAGCTGTCAGGCTAAAAGCGTATTCCAAGTAAACGTATCGAGCTAACAGAAAGTCATAGGAATATTAAAACGGCGGCGTCTAGTCTCAAAGGGAGCCGCTAAGGTGTTGATTATAACGTTGCTAAGGGATCGCCTTGCATTATATTTGATAACCGACTAAAAGTTGGTTTAATATCAACGTCGCATGGATTATATCTTTAAACCATGAGCCCCATTCTGTAATCGAATTATTATGACACAAGATTAAATACCATACCACAAAACTAACCTATAGGAAGTACCTAACGCATTATCTTTCCGCAACTTTATTAAACCCGGCCGCGATTCTGAATTAACGTAGCTAACATCCAACGATCAGTTTTCCAATTTTCATCAGTGACAAAAAAAGTCGACACACAACCAAATGTTGTAATCTAAAATCAGGTACGCAGTGGCACTGGATTAATAATGTCATGAATAGCGGGTGCACACTGAGCCGTTGAAAAAGACGTCGGTTTGAAAAGCGCTTATGGCGTGTGCGGGAAAAGGCGCTGGCCCAACCGAGCGAAATAGGAGGCACCTCGATGCTTTTTTCGGCGGTGAAAATGCCATTGCATGTGGTTGGACAATATTTCAACCCATTTTTTGAGATCAGTAATATACCACAGAAAAACTTCTTTGTCGCTTTATGAACGAATTCTAAATGTCAAATTGTGCATGGGTATCACTCGTTGAACAAAACGCGTGTGTCACCACCGGGATATTAATGCTCCACCGCACTTTATTACTTGGTACTCAACCTTTTATTTTTATTACCTGCACAAGTTAGATAATGAATCCATGTCCTTTCCTTTTGGGCTGCCATCCTCTGTCGCTAGCCATGAGCCATGAGGGCGATTTAGCACCCCTGATCGAATCCACCATAAAATCCTTTCCACGCAAAGTCAGAAACTAGGTCCGTCCCATCGCGTTGTTCGGCATGTCTTGTGATGTGATGCTCAACTACCCAGTGATTTCCTCGGAGACCGGCATCTACATGCACGCTCCGACCATTGCCCAGCTGCACGTTACATGGCCACGATATTTATAAGCGAAAAGATCCACTTAGTGTCAGCCAGACATTGATTGGAGGGAATTGAAATTGATAAGAGGCGGACGAAATAATAGATCATTGTGATTGGAAAAACGTCCAGGGATGTACAATCCCAACGATGGTCATCACTGAAATACATTTGACTTTGATGGAGACAAAGACGCAAGAGAAACGATTGTATGAAATTATGGCAAAGACACACCTGTACAGTTTCCCGTGGCACATATTAACCTAGTATAATATCACATGAAATCTAGTTTTATCGTCTAGAAACTCGAGAACAAACTTTGCCAACTCCGCATGCTTGCTAACACATTCAAGTCTCGGCGGCGGAAAATGTCTCCCGAGTGATTTCCAGCATCACACTGCAAATCCTAGACGGAGTCAAACTCTCTGATGCAAGTCAATAAAGCCGACACACACACACGAGGGTACCCAATTTCCAGGTGAGCCCGAAACGTAACTCCAGCCGCTGCAATTGGATTTGCGTTTACGGCGCTCGCCCGCCAAAGCGGCAACGACGTCATCCTAGCGCCGGGACATGTTCGACGTCGTCGTTAATTACTTGTTGTCGCTTTGCTTTCAAATTTAGCCACGAATACACACGCTCCGGATCGTTGAGTAAAAGCGCGAGCCGGTATGTGGCTTGCCGCTCGCTGAACGGTACGCAAAAGGGGTTCGGTGGGTGATCGGCGACGTGATTTCCTTGTTAGCGATGCCGCACGTGACTGCGGCACGGGCACGGCGTTATGCCAATTAATTATTGATGTTGACAGGTACGTTGTTTATATATATACACATCTCTGATGTGTACCTACCTAATTTCAGCCGTTTTTTTTTTCATTTCAACATAGTCGACAGATAGCCATGGAGATATTCATTCGGAGTTGTCTCTAAATATTGATCATCTCCGTCGTCTTGCGTAAAACGCGTTGGAAGCTGTTCTTTTAGTCATGCTCAACTTTTCAAGCGGTGGGTCGAAAAGTACATGGCTCATACGTCGCTGAAGGTTTAAGCGTTTTGCTCGAGTATTGAATTCCTTTTAGAGACTCTCTTTGAAGATCATAGACTGTATTGCAGCCCAGTTTACCATGTCGCCGAGAACTTTTCCATGTCGAGAACTCACGCTCGAACAAATCTATGCTTTACTTAAGCTGTGATCAAACAAGCTGCTTACACAAGCTACGACATTAATTATCTACGTGCACGTAAACATGGCTCGTGTAAATTAAACATAATCACGTGTTTTTATTTTCTCTTGCGAAAGTTAAGGGGCTCTTCTAGACCGCTATAGCTGTCTTGATTTCATGCTCAAAGAGAATTAGAACGTTTAGCGACCACGCTTATACATTTTGTAAAGTCAGGAGCCAACAAAGAATTGTATAAGACGTCTTTTAAGACACTGAGGTTTAATTCTAGCAGTGGAGCTGAGCTACTAGCACCAGGATGCTCGAAGCGAGTCATCCCCACGCACCATCTCGGTTCCTTGCGCTTTTCGATTATTTCTGCGCTTTCCATGGTCTAAACCAAGCCACGTGCGTGCATCTTAACGATCCAGTCCGCACGATATGGAGCCCCCGATGAATTATTGAAAAGTAATTCCGTATTAATGCTTCAATTTAAAATCTGGCAAGGAAATCTCAGCTGAATTTGCAGCCCCGAATTGTGTTCGGGTAGGAAGGCGGACAATTACGCCTTAGTACAGTTTATCAGTAAACATAGTGTTCTTTCTCTCGGCCTCTACGGGACAGCTTGAAAAACGGCCCACGACAGCGACGCGGTGCTAAATCTTCTCGATTGGTACAGCAGACAAGAAGAAGATGGCCGCATGGCTTGCACACGACGGGAAAATCGTGCGGATATAGCAGACAAGCAGAGCTGCGGAAGAAAGCAATGCCATGCGTTTCGGGGAAAAGTTACAGTTCGTAAAATCAGCAGCGTTTGCAGCGCTGCCTGACCCGGACGAGCGGCCGCCCGCTTACAGCTCGCCATGCCCGAATCGCATGAGAACTTAACATTAAACTTATTTTATGTGAAAACTTAAAGCGGCGAGACTAATCTGTTTGACGGCGTGTAAAACTAAAACTTAAACGCTGACTAAGCTAAAAAAGATAGAGAACTGCACCGCAGACCTGGGGGATCATGATTTCGCGATTGCCGAATTCCACGCGGAAGTTTCGCCGGTGCGCTGTGGCCGATCTGCATGCGCTCGGATGCGCGGTATATTTATCATTTTAAACGGCCGATAAACCAGGCGCCGCCCAATCCGGCAATTCCGTGTCGTCGAAACGTAAAAACGGCATGCGGATCTGCGTTCGGTTTGTGGCGAGGAGGTTCGCCTGTCACTGAGCGCTTGTAAATATATTCGTGGGGCAAGGCTCGAGTTAAAAGCGTTTATGCCAGCGCCAGGTTTCGCGATAGACACCTATATACATTCGTCTATGGAATAACGCACGGCAAGCATCTGGTGGTAGGGTGGGAAACAACGGGGTTGCGGCTGAATGTCAATGCGGCCTGCTGATACAGGCATGTAAATGTCGATAAATAGAAGCAGGATTCTATGGAGACAATTGTGAAGACAAAGCGGTTTGTAACCAACCCGGCGGCCCAACATACTTGTAGTAGCCTGGTGGGCTGTTACGCAAGCAAATGAGATATTTCAAAGACAATGCACGCTTGATTTAATCTGCGCTTTCTGTAAACACTCAAGAAGAGACGATATGCCATCTAGTAGCAGGGTGTGATGTCATTTAGTTTTGATACATTACCCCGACAATAAAACTGAAGCAAATTGGTTGAAAATCGGGTTAAAAAGAAGTTATAATTGCCTGTTATGCAGGATTTTACGTGGGAGCTGCAATCCGTAACGGGTCTATGCATAAGCCATTACCGACAAGAAATCCAACGCTCCACGGGGAGTTTTGATTACGACGGGAAATAAAAATATCTGCTGGGGTGGAAAATCTCGTTTGGGTAAAACTAATGAAAGTGTACCGACGACACGACGAGCCAGCGTGATGAACGGAAGCTGTGGCGAAGGAAAAGTGCCATGGACAAGGAATAAATAACAGATGTTGTTTTAGAAGCGCAGGTATAATAAAAATATCCGACTCCACTAAAAAGCTGCGTGGAAGGAAATAAAAATTTGCCAATAATCAGTCGAGATATCGGAATGAGGCGGTAAAAGAAGCAGGAATCAAGTGAAGTGTGGACGATTTCGCTTCATCGGCGTCTCGACCATAATGCATACAACTCTGAAAGCATTTTAACGATTGTCTTATCCCCGAAATAGTTTTGATTGCAGTTCCATGCTTTCTGAAACATGGTTCCTAGCTCTCGGCTCCGCACTAAAGTGTAAGATACCAAAAATGGGGCGCATAATCCACCGAAAAGAGGGAAATAACTCCCTATTTTGCACTTAAATAATAAATGCAAAGTTTGAATCGCATGCACAAGGCATCAAGCATTGGAAACAGTCCCTAGGACCAATAACCTACTCAATTTAAGAAACAAAGTTAATTAAGAAGTTTCAAACGCCTAGTATGAGAAGTGCACAGTACTGCTGAGCCCGCCAACTAGTTTGCTAGACTCCTTACGTGCTGCGCCTTTTGCGTTCAGAGGTGATCAGAACAAGACTACAATATCCATCAAATTTTATTTACATCATGAGAGGCTGAGGAATGTTATAAATTAGCTCGGTAAAAAGATCCCCGAGAACATGTATTGTGCCTACATGAAAGCGATTGGTACATCATAAATTAAAAGACAGGGGGCAATTAATGGAATGCCGTTCAGAATTGACCGTTCCTAATAATCGTTACAACTATGATCGTAGATTATTAGAGTGAATTAATGCATGTAGTTCACCCCATCTAGTACACAGCCTGTTGAACGCCATAGCAAATAATAAACGCATTTACATAGTGAATTTGTGAACACTGTACTCCGTAATATCATTCATCATTAGCGCAGTTCAGCACTTGATGTGATTGCAGCGCAGTGTAATGCACCCCGGCGCACATTCTGCGTGGATTCCTCGAGTGAAGAATGCAAGGTGCACAAGCGCTCTGTGACGCGTATCACGCTACATTAACATCAAGCGTGTACTTGCAGTGCTGGTGCGTCACTGCAATGGGGCTTGAAAGGTGCAGCTCGGTTCCGACGGAAAGTGCATGTCGTGCTTCCAAAAAGCAGTAAAAGTTAATGACAAGTAAACACAGAGGCCGAAAGAAAATAACATTTCCTCACGAGCTCGTGATGATACGTTATCGCCGCGAGTTTACCTGGCACAGGTACGAGTTTCGCGTTTCTTTTGTCAACGCCAAATACTGTAACCCGAAACGGAAAGGTTAACAAATCTGCACAGAACTCGATTGTGGCAGTAATGAATCTGGTAAACTACTGTCTGGAAAGACTGCGCGCTCGAAGACTTGAAAATGTAATGCCTTTCATGTAATTTACAGCGTTTACATGCCGGGCACGTGGCCGATTGCAATGGCAGAAGTGACGGAATATTGATCTGATGCGAAAACAGAAAACACGAGCATTTAGCCAAATAAGGAAGCTTTGGCGTTGATTTTCTGCTTCTTGTTGCAGCTAAAGACACAGGCGAGAGAATGTCGTCCGATGGAATGGCAAGGAGGAATGTCAGGCACCAGCTTGAGCGACGCTGCTACGTTTCTAACATGTGATTGATTGATGATAGAGATGAGTGTGACAGCAGCCAGTAGATCCAATTGAGTAGCCTTTTATTGCAATCAGGACAACCGCTGCGGTATCATTTATTACTTGTGTGGCAAGGGTCGCGGGGAAGTAATTTCAAATAACAATTTGGGGGTCGCGCTGGTGCCGGCCTGCCTGAAATTAATCATAAATGCAAACACGCCCAGCGCCGATGGTTTCGTGTAGAATTAATTACATGATTTTGTTGGTGAAACTTATTTAGCACTGCTTCCCTCTGGTTTTAGGCAATAGGTAGCAGTGTGTGTTTACATCTATGTTGGGTAAAAAAATCGTAATTAAATTGGATCCCGCGCAAAGGGCAAATACCATCAAGGCCTAGGCGCGGTAAGCGTTGGGCGAGTATACGAGTTTGATAAGAATAATACACATCGTGACCATTTGGGGCTCAGGAGCGACGCTGTAGATGGGATCCGCGTTCCGGGGGTCCTGCAGATGGCTGAGTTATTATAACGCATTTTAAAATAATACAGAGTTCATACGCACACAGCCTTCGTTAACCAGAGAGCAAACGAATTTTGCCACATTCGTATTGAAACTGCATCTTAGTATTCTGTGTCGTAGGATTAAGCAAATTGATGGAGGGCAAACCGAAATCTTATAACGTGTATTCGATCATCTACGATAGTCGCGAGAACATGATTGCTCTGCATTGTGTAGCAAACCATGCATCCTAAAAATACTCTAGTAAATCAACCAATTTGCAGGTGCATAAAATACCGAATTATTATCCAACTTAGCAATAATAATGATACAATGAGAACTAATTATCATAATACCAAGTTCATATTCACTTTCTGCATCTTCGGCAATCGTTTCCATGATTCGTACCACTCGGTAGCATGCCTCTCGGCATGGTACGCTACAATCACAGTCTGACCAAACACTTTCCGCGTAAACACATCACATAGCTGACGCCTCTCCCGAATCGGCGGGGTGTACCGAACAGTGGCGCGAGCACGCACCCCACAGAGGTCGTCCACCGAGACAACACCGAACGCCGGGGCAGGTGCGTGAGATCCGCGCGCGTCCACGGTTCGCAGGAGACTCACGCAGACTCCGCGAGCGAAGTGCACGGAGCTCGGCGCGCGCTGCGGCGGCGGCGGCGCCGCGACGCCGAGGCGACGCCGGGACAGCTTCGCTTGGCTGGCGCCAGGGAGCTGCCCAGCCTCGCGCGTCGCGGTGCGGCGCGTCGACCACCGACAATGTTTACCGCGCAGCGAACTGGTGTCATTTCAACGGTACTAGCGCCATGCCGGGATACGGGGTGGCGTGGTTTGCATAGAAATAGGTGACGGTGGTCGCCACATTCGAAGTGGAGTCCAAAAGTAAGAGAACTTCATCTCGGGTCACGGTTTCAGAAGTTCCCATTTGATTTGGGTACGACATACCGCTTGAAAGATTTGAATTCGGAGTATATTTCCCCAACGACAAGTTATGGGAAATTTTGATATTTTTTTTAAATAGAGCGTACAGCATTCATATGGCAGTGGTGTCATCGTTGCGCTGTCCCCGTTAGCTGATATTTTGATAAAAGTTAAATAACATGTAGTTGTTACCATTGCTTGTACGCTGCACAATGTACAAATATCTCCTACTCATTAAGAGACGTCCCATGAGACACATTCAGGCGCCAGCATGTAGCTAGCCTAAAGGAGAGGTGGGGAAGGTTTGTATGACCCGAGTTCCATACAGCAAATTAAAGGGAAAGCAGCATACGCTATTTCGAAATGGGGCAGAGCGGCCCTCGTCCCGTATCTTAGCAAGTCTGTTGCTAGCGACGTCCACTTGAGAGCGCCGCGCCAGACGACGCTAGGGCGCCGTAAGAGCACAACGGTGTTATTGAAGGAGGCTTACATACTGCTCTCCGGTGATATCGGGTATCGTAGCATGTTCCGTGTGTAAACGGGGGGGGGGGGGGGGGGGGGGGGGGGGGGGGGGGGGGGGGGGGGGGGGGCTGCTATCATACAAATTTACACTAATTAACAAAGTATGCAAAAAAGCCTCCAGGGAAATTACAAAATTCTGCGTTAGGATGCTTTGCTAATCATTTCGTCAGCGCGGTGTGTGAATCGAGGAGACGTTGTACCTGGGAATGTCTTGGAACACCTTGTATTTCACAAGCGTTGAAAATTAATCGTGGTGCATAACACAATCAGATAAACTTAAAACGCGTGCTAAGATTATTAATTCGGGATAATTCCTTCAATTCCAATAAAAAACGAGCAATAGCAAAGATTACAAAAAAGTTTGTTGGGAAATAATTGAAAGATTTCAGTTTTCAAATCATGATTTCCGGTGTAGATTTTCACACATCCTAAACTTGCTTGCGTGATTAAGACCTCCCGAGTAAAACAAAGCGCCGACAAACTCGAGCAATTTCCGACATTTCGCATAGAGCGTTGGCAAAAACCCACCCCAAAGCCATCAATCATCTTCACTGGGAGAGATCAGCGAGCCTGGCCGCGTACTACCGGCCACTAGCGCTGGATCGCATGATAGGACCGCACGACCGCACGAAGTACCAGTCGCCGCCTGGCTCCACCAATAACGCGACGCATGACACTGGCACCCACAGCAAGCTGACAGGATACCGATAAATGACCGCACGCGGAATCGAAGGTAGAGTGCGTTGTCATCTTGATTATAGATTCGATTTCAAGCGGGAGGATGTGTAAACAGTCATCGATAGCAATCGATGTAAAAAAAAAAAAAAAAAGTGGTATTATTGGGTAAAAAATCTTCGAAATACGAACAGAGCACGGCAAAGATTTGTTGTAGTACAAAAAGATGACCCGCTCGTTTACATGTATCTTTAACGTAATGCAATAGGCAAATTCTAAACCATCAATTTCTGGTTACCCCGTCTCAGGAGACAGAAAAATTCGCGCCTGCAGCGCTGAATCTGACCTCGCACGCAAACAGCCCAAACTATTTCGGCCCCTTTGGAAAACACTTTGAGATCACGCGGGGCATCGTCACGGGCCATCGCCGTCTCTCCGTGCGATGAGCACATCCGGCTAGAGGATATGAAAACTGGCAGCAGCAGCGCGTGCAGCGACCTGCGGCGGGGCCGGGAAGCGAAGGGTTTGTTTCACTGGGGATGCTGTGCACCGGGCGAAAAGAGGAGCAAGTGCATGGAGCAAGCTCGCGCCATAATCAATTCCCCAAATACTTGACCCTACCTGACCTCGGATGACCCGGTGGTAATCAAAGCTGAATCCAGCCCCGCGCAAACAACGGCGAAGTAAAAAAGGGAAAAACAAGCTCGTTGCGCGTTGACTTCAAAAGAAGTTGAATTCTGTCACGTGAATGGTGTTGAGTGTGATTGTGATGATTTGCGGGAGCACGAAATTTCGTCAATTAAACGCAGTGTTATTATAAAATGAGAACTACGAGGCGTTCGGAAATCTTTATTATTGCGAATCATTTCCTGTACATTTAAAATCGGGCTGTCGTTACACATCGACAAGATCGTGTTTCTTGAATAAGAATAATAAAAAAGTCTAAAATAGGTTACTCTGCATGCGAAGTAAGTGTCGTCATATTTTATTGATGATTCAGTTTGAACACTCAGCGACTGTTTAGCATTAGATTCTTGGCTTGGAGGGTTGAACTACTGCGAAGTATAATTTGACGACAACTAGCCTACAACTTTTCGTGAATGCATTGCATGCAATATTGTAGATACAGAAGTAAAGAGAGACCGCCTGGTGACAACGACAAAGCAACACACCGCACCGGCAATCATCTCGTTCTGTCCGCTGACCTGTCAATTACTCGCATCGTGATTCGCGACTAATACCACAATCGGCCGGCGACGGCGTGTGGGAGGGTGGGTAATCAGCGGGTTGATGAGCCAATCGGAGGGGCGATATTGATCGCAATGCCGCGAGGGTGTAATTGCCCGTCCACTGACCGCGTGGCTCCACCGAACGTCGGCGGTCGGAGGGTGACACCAACGTTTGACGACGACGGAAACACAACCCTCCCCCCCCCCCCCCCCCCCCCCACCCACCCCCACAAACAAACCGACGCACTCACCTAACCCTCCGAGACACATGCATGAAGGTGGCGGCCAAAAAGTTTAAAGCAAAAACACGAACGTCTGGACTAGATTGTAATGGCATTTGTTGCAAATCCTCGGGACATAAACTTGAACATGTTGTACTAAATAAAACCTTTTAATAACAATCTTTTGCTTTTTAATTAGTTTAAAATGCCCAATTGTTGAATCAGCGTAGTGCGTGAAATGGTTCGGGGATGCGTTTGCTCTGCCCAAACTTTCCCGGCGTGTTCCAGCCACGGCGCCCAGCATCTCATGTATGATTCAATTTGAAGCACGACAAAGTTGGTGCGACACAAGCCTTGCAGTAGGTGCCGAGACATTCACTGCGTACTCCCTACGCATTCACTAAGATCCTGCACAATTCAATTTCAACTCAGTGTGTAAGCTCCTTGCAAAGTGTACAGTCGCCGCCAAGGTATCGCCAATTTAAGCCCCATTACTCAAACTTATTTCAGGTAAATACACATCCACTCAGGAGGTCCCATTAGATGGATGGCTATAAGTTGGGAAAGTGTCGTCGTCGAATTTCTGGGCATGTGCACGGGCGATGCGCGCGATTATTAATTTGTCTCCTTTGTTTTAAGTTCGGAGTTCACGCTGACGGTGTTGGGCAAATTATGTAGCCCCCCCCCCCTCCACCACCACTCATGGTAATTCAGAGTGCATCTGACAGTGATTTTTCCTTGAGCTTGCGAGATATGGAACCAAAATGAGCCTTCCTAACGCCCCAGAGGGCGGCAGGGTGGCAAGACACAGCTTTGCATTAGCTAGCTCCTTTTCGCAGTTCACTGGGTAGTTTGGCTTTCAACCCATTAAGACTGACACTCTAAGAATGCTCTGAGCTTCTTCCAGCTGGTGGGACTGACTCGTAAACATTCGCAAGCCAAAAACTAATTCTTTGTGCCGAGACTTTTTGAAAAGGGGGGTTCTTTTATCCCGGGAAAAACAAATCTAACATTCTAGGATAAGTAGGTGTACATAATATTTGGTCGCTTCAATCTCTGAAAGGTGCTGGCAGGTAAACAAATTCATTACTTTTTTGGGCTCAATAAGTAAAAAGATATTTTATCTGAGCAGAGGAGAGGAGCAATCTGAGAGAAAACCCGAGCCAGTCCTATATCATGCTTAATAAAAAACACATAAAAGCTGGTGTGATGATAAGTGATGTTTTATCTCCTCTTCCTTCATCTTGCAGGGGCTTGGTTTACTTTTTATGTGATCTCTAATGCCAGTGTGTTTCTTCCTTCTGGCTCCTGGCGAACTCATCAAGACAATAACTTTCAAGGGGCTGCTTTTTACGATTCATTCTGCAGGAGAATGGCCTAAGTGGGTGTAGTAATAAAGCAAAGTTCTCGAGGAGAAAATCCCTTCTTTGTGGGAATATCACAGCGGAATTAAGAAGTTAAAAATCTCCTGAATAGCAGACTGTTTTCAAATTGCAATAATGAGAGGTTCTTAGAAAACTCATCCCCCGAAGCAAATGGACTGCCTAATCAGAAAATGTGAAAACGCTGTCAGAAGCCTTCAGGGGAAATTCAATTGTCGAGAGGAGCACATAATAAAATCTCACTTCCTTCAAGAGATGTACGCAGCTGCCAAAGAACGGAAGGCCCTGCTCCATCTATCTTTATTACTTTCAAAACATGGACAGTTTCCATCATTTCAAGCAATCATATTGGCAACTGGAGGATGTGATTTGAGAGTTTTCCTCCATCACAATGTTATTATTTATTGCTTTATGGTAGAGAGACAACTGACAGTGAGTGATGAGTTTTCCACTGTTGCATTCAACTAATTTTCTCTTACCCATCACGCACAGTCAAACAGCATTGTTCTGTTGATAAACAAAGTTGGAAAAAGAGGTTCCACAAATTTTGGCCACTCGTTCGCTGAAACACTTCTCTCAGACGGAATCGGGAACAAAACGGACTGATTTACTCACTCTTTGTGTAGCCGTAGTCATCTTCCTCCTCTGGGTCCGCCTCAATCTCCTCCTTTGACCGCTTTACATTTCCAGCACTCGCACGGTGAATCTGTCCAAGCACAAAGAGCCCACAGGTTACAGAATCCACTTCTAAATCTGTCCAAATGAGACAGGCAGGAAATTTACTTCTTAAAACAACTCGCTCTATGTACTTTGAAAGAGGTCATCATTAACAGCTGGAAGTTATGTTGTTTTCTTGAGTTTTCCTGAATTCTTTGCTGCTGTTTGTCTTGGTAAGGCTGTTTTCTAGCATTTTAGCCAACATTCTGCAAGTGGAATGATTCCAAATGATTCCATTTTGCAATAGATCCGCAGGACCGCAGGATCTGCACTAGACCTGCAGAATCTAACCAATTTACTTTTCTTGACCTCAACATTTAAAGAAACGAGCTCTCCTTCGTTCATACGTTTGCTTCCTAAACGTAGCAAATGACTCACTTCTTGTCCTTTCTTCGTGTAGATCCGGCCTTCCAGGTCTCGCACATCTTCCTCGTCCTCGTCGTCGTCCTCATCGGACGAATATTTACGCTGACTCTTTTCTTCTTTGATTGACTGTCTTAGTTGGTGCGATGAATTTGATGGTGGTAAAGGTGCTTTCTCTTTGTTTATTGAATATTTTCTAGATTGTCGTGAGGCTGGTATCTTGTCTACGGCATCAATGCTTCGTCCCTCCTGCGACAAGACACAAGAACATCAACGAAAACAACAGTAGGTGTAGAAATGTACGTCAGAATTCTCAATATTCAAAATATCTTTGCCAAAGATTTTAATGATATTAAAATCATTTTAAAACTTCTTAATATTTTACAACAAAAATCGAAAGCAACTATTAATTACTGGGTCAAAATAGGGACTTTTTTTTATAAGCACTTGACTGAGCATTATTCAAGTTCCAATTCCAGAGATTTGTTTCTGCCATCAAATGCCAATGAAACAGTACAATTAAAGCACAAAAAAGTTGGGGAGTATCCACATTACAGATGGGAAATTGAGGATTGTTTTAACAGAAGGGAAATTGTTCTTTATCTCAAATGTGAAGAGAGTGAGGTCGCACCTGAATGAGCTCGGGGGTGAGGACCCGAGCGTTTGGGACGAGCATCGGAGTAACCTTCATCAGTTCCCCTGGCGAGGGGGGGGCCGCGGGGGCGGCAGGGGCCTTTCTTCGGGACGACCCACCAACTGCTCCTGCGGAGGATGTGGACGCAACTTCAGTCGCATGACTCGACTCAAGGTTCACGTTCTGCAACGAGGCGAGCGCGACGGGAAAGCCTTATACTCTCTATCTCCTTCTATCCGCTGGCAAAGCTACTCTCTTGTCTCTCTCTCTAATCGCTGACTACTCCCCCTCATCGTTCTAGTTCTAGTTGCTACCTCTAACCTTGCCTCCAGCTAAACTATAGTCTCCTTATTCTTAATACTATTCAACTACAAATTCATTTTTTTGCTGTGCCTATATCATCTACATCTACGGTTAACTTAGGGAAAAGTAAAAAATAATATGATCTAGTTTTGATCTGAATTCTTCAAGCAGTTTTACTGACATCTATCTCAAAGTTCCCTGATCAACTTTTGATCAATATCTTACACAGATTCTAATTTCCTAGCAATTCAAAATAACGACCAAGCCTGTTATTGATAACTTTTGTTAGATTTAAGTATTTTAAAAATACCTATGATTGCGTTTCTCTGTAACAAATATTAAGAAAGCAGCACAACTATTTCTCCTTTAGCTCTTTATATGACGGACCCCTAGCACCTAGTCTATTACTATCGAGTCTAAAATAAATAAACCAACTAAAATATGATTGCAAACTAGATCTCCATGAACCTAACACAATCTGAGAGTAGAACGAAAGGCAAATTTCATGCCTAAATCTTGTTGGAATAAATCAGAGACACCGTCGTGTGGCAAGCTCAACCAACGGCTAGAGGGCGCCTGGTTTGGCTATTGTCGGCACGTTAACGGTGACTGAGGCACATTCCGCGAGGACCCAGACATAGAAATGCACCTCTCTAGGCTTACGTCGGAACAACAACGTTATTAGGAACGATACACAAGACAACACAACACAGACAAGACAAACAAGCAAACAAACAAACAAACAGACAAATATTTAACAAACAATGTACAACAACAAAAACAATAATAAGATTTCTACTCCTTTTAGCATCAGTTCTGAATAAAAGTGAATATAAAATGTTTTCACATTTGTTTTAAAATTTTTCCGTTTGTCTATAAGACCTGGATACAATTTTTATTCATTAAACTATTTATTGGTAACATTTTAATTGAATATACGCACATATTGAAAGAAATTACAAAACAAAAATAGGTATACAGATCCTACACGTTACAAATAAAATAAATAAAACATAGTTGCATTCAACTACTTTAAAACTAGCACATGGATACTTCTAGACAATCGCCAGACCAGACACGAGCTGCGAAAAAGAACATCGACTCACCCATTGAATGAGAGATTGGACCAGAAATGAGACGGGATTTCCAGCAGCTCGGATCACGTCCACCGCTCGCTCATGACTGGCCAGGCGTAAGTCGATGCCATCCACCTCGAGGATTCGGTCCCCAGTCTGAAAGGGGACACGCACGGAATTGCAAATAATTCACTCACATTTGCATGTCACACACCTGATGCAAATGCAAGGTACGCGGACACCACATGTTGGCGGACATGCACGTAAAGTTTGCTCATTTAAAATGTACAAAGTGTTTGAAGTGTGGTGTGAAGAATAAAATGTATAACACAGATTGGAACAAGGTATGGGATCTCATTTGACATGGAAATTAATGGTCCAGGGATCATGTCCTCGATGAATTCTTCCCAAAAGACATTTTAGTTTTGCTGGTTAATAAAAGTAACAAAGAAAAATTAAGTTTTGTGCAGATATTCCGTCTCTAGACTATGGTATCTTAGACTTAAAACTATTTGCTAAAGAGAATTCTTGTTTCTTTTTACAGAAAGGGAGGATTCCCTTAAATTTTATCATTTTAGATTGGCTAAAGAAGCTCACATAAGAAACAAACTCTCAACACACCTTAAGTTCCCCGGTTCTACCCGCAGGACTCTGCGGCAAGACATTCTTGATGAAAATCCCTGAGATGGCTGAACCACTGTCAGGCCCGGCGTTGTACAAGTCGACTTTCCCACCGACGATGCTGATGCCGAGACTGCAATTTGGTTCTCGGAGCACCTCTACAGCTCGCTCAGGCCCCCAGTGCTTGGCCAGCAATACAGTGGGGGCGTCGTCGTCCATGGCCGGGCTGGAGGCGTAGCCCGGGTCACGGTGGGTCACTGTCATCACGGTCACGTCAGATGCAGAAGTCACTGAGTCCGGCGTTGAGGGTTCAGTCGGCCGGGCGAGCGAACTCACCTCCGGCGACGTGGGAGACGTCGATTTGGTAGGAGTCGTTCGTAATTGTATTTGAGACACGAAAACTTTGTCTTCCTGTCTCGAGTCTCTCCTAGTAATTGGCACAGGTACGACGGCACTTTCTGGTACTGTTTCTTTGATTAAACTATCGTCGCAAGTGTCTGTTTCACTCGGCTTAGTTTTGGAAGGCGGTGAGCGTTCTATATCTAGAGTCTGCACGGAAGTATACGTAACCGGTGTAGGTGGTTCCGATTCGTGAATCGGAAATTGAGTCACTGCTACAAGTTTTACATTCACACTCGAAGTTTTTAATTGTTCACTGGGTTTTGTGTTAGATTGTTCACTAGGACTTGGTAACGGCGATTTATTTTCTTTTGAGATAAACGGGGAGCTGAAACAGTACCAAATATTCAAGCAAATACTCATTTGCTTAAAGCACGGAAGTTTAATTGTATTATTTCAAAAATAATTACAATTTTAATTTCAATGTCAATATAATTAATTAAATAGCAATTTATAATAGCCAAATGTAACAATTTCTGGCAAGTTATTTTACTAGGCAAGTTCAAAGGAATTTTTGCAGGTGGCTTAGTATTTTAAATATAATCAATAAAAAAAGGTAGTATGTACTCACAAAATGCTAGCATGCAGTGATAGGAAACTTACCGATAGTAATCTGGAAAGATCCTAGGAAGCCAAAAATACAACAATACAACCAATAAAGCCAGTGCAGTGAGAATGCAGTCAGCACAGAAATAAGCAAGAATTAAGTTGTATCACATTACAAAAGCAATGTTTTGTGTTTATATGTGCCTGTATTGGTTGAAGGATTTCTTGTATAGGGTGCTTATAACACTCAACCAAAACTTAGGTTTAGGTGCCACATATACCAATAAAGGCAATAATTAAAATAGTTATTTGTCTAGCTTAGGAGAAACTGATATTGCAAAATGAAAGGAGAAAGTTTGGCAAGTGGCAACAAATCAAATCCGTACACGTGTGAACAGTGTGTGAAGAGATGTGCGTTGTTGTTTGCGGTGATGGTTACAGAATCCAATCAAAGCGTGGGTGTTGTACGCAAGGTGACGTAAGTAAGCCCAGCTACGGTAATTTACCTTAAAAATAATCAAAGTCTGTTTATTCCATATCAAAGAAATGTTACTCTCTCTGCATGCAGTTCCAGGCAGCCAGAAAAATAACTGAAAACCGGATGATATTTGAGTGAAACGGTCAACATGAATGTCTTGACGACATCCACGTCGGACTGTAAGAGCAAATAATCACAGAGTGGGTCGTGAAGCCTTATCTAGGCTCAAGTAGACCAGGCTCGGATCTGAGCTCGTTTGCGATAGTTTGCATAGCAAAGGGAAATCATGTAGACTATTATATCCTACCGTAAGGGGGAAAAGAAAGTTCAAGAAGTCAAAATTTTAGCAGTAAAATAAAATAGATTTATTTGAAACATGTTCAAAACTAACCATTTACCAACAAGTTTTAAATTTAAATGTCTAATAAGATATTAATTAGTAATTGCTCAGTCACAGATGACAACAATTAAATGTAGAGCATTCCAAACTAAAATTCTATTTATTGGATTAATTCCAACAACTACTTGTTTTTGCTAAAGTTAGTCTCGTGAAGCCAATCAAACATTCGAGTCAACATTAATATCGTACCTGGGCGATATCTGAATAGTCTGTTTCACGGGGGGCAGCACGACTTCCCCTTCCGTCACCGATCTGCGGTATGCAGCCGCCACTTCGCTCGGAATGTACGAGACGCTGTCGAGAAAAGCACTGTTAGCGAGAAGACGTCTTGGTCACAGACCAAAACTTGGTTCACAGGCTGTGCTTCAGTCACTTAGCAACGTTATCGCTACCTAATGTCAAATTAAATCTCAGCCGAGAAATTGAGTAAGTGAATCCAAGCTGAAGATCAAATTGTCTCTCGACTATTACCCAACACAAAGACCTTGCCGACAAAGTTAAAGTAGTTTACTTCGTGAGGTGGCACACTCTGAAACTAGAATAAACACTCTTTGACAGCAAATGACATTGAAGAGGGCAAAGTCATAAGAAGTTTGACTTAAATATAGAACTAAATTATGCAAAGTGACTCTTCTATGCGCACAATAAAACTTGCAAATGACTCTGCGTTGAATAGAATCAAATTTGACAGTGTTCAACCGACAATGAGCATTTAGATTACGGTAAGATTTTCAATTACATTCAGTTAATAGACGTACAATTTTAGTCTGCACTCAACCACAATTGGTAACGATTGTGAGAGAGAGAAAGCAACGTTTCATTAAACAGATACTTAGTTCACAAATACCATTCACATACTAAGGGGAGTTTTTGAGTTACAAAGTGAACGACACAAGAAGCATTGGCAATGTCAAATCCTATTTATCGAAGGCCGGGCGAGGGGAGAGGTAAATCCTTGCAAAGACAGCCTAGTGGGACGCTAACAAGATTAGCTCAGCACTAGTATGGGGTCAAGTCACGCTTTTTATGCCCCGAGAGCCTAGTTGCAGGCACATACTCTATCTGTTTATGGCCCAACAAACACAATAGTCACAAATTATAGCCTAACGTGACTGGCGTTTTTGAATGTATAAAGAGCATGTTTAAGCTAATTACCAATCTGATTACATGAATTAGCTGAGTCATTTTCTGGATACTAAACAACCAATAAGACATTTTGCAGTGAATAGAGCATTGCTCATTTGTTTCCAATGCAAGAAATGGAACACAGTGACAAGGATACACAAGATGATTAGAAGAATTTTAAAATTCTGTGGATAAAGGTTGGATAGGAAATTGGTTTAAGGCAACCAGAAGAAAACAACTGACAAATGGAGTGGATCCAATCCCAAATATAGATTTTCCCATCTGTACCAAGCATTAAAAGGTGACCCCTATCTTACAAATAACATAAAATAAAACTTGTATTTGAAATCCTAGCTACCTGATATCTGCAGACAGCAGCTGGGCCCTCCTAAGAATGGCCCTCGCCTGCGAGTTCGTGACGTTTCGAAGGCTCTCGTTGTTCACGGAAACGAGGAAGTCTCCGGGAGCTACTCGTTTGTCTCGGAAGATTGCGCCGCCAGAAGCAACCGCAACCACCAGCATTCCGTTGAAGCCTTTGTCGACACAGTCAACGCTCAGACCTGGTGGTAATATATTAGGAAATGAATATTAGGTCAAATTCCCTACAATATCCTAAAATATCTCCGAACTAGAGCCGTCTTCTAACTAACTTAAGCACTAGGCATTTTAGTTGGCATTGGTTTTATTTCCTGACAGCCAAATGTTGGCTCTCAAAGTTTTTGTTAAAGAAAGTGTTTGAAAAATTGTTGTCAGTCTGGTAAATTGCAACACAGGTTTGTAGGACTTAAAAATACATGTGTAGGGATTTTTAGTGGTACTTAAGTAGGGCTTCTGATGAGGAGTCACTGGCAGGACTCTTGTAAGCAGAGGGAGGGGAAAGGGATAGAGACTCTACCACAAAGTAACATCTTCATTACTCGAGTCAACAGAACAAACCAAAAAGTTTCTCCCAGCTGGGATTCAATTCGGCCAAACTTTAACAGACATGTAGAACTCCTGTGGGTAATGGGAACTAACTGACAATAAAACATTGTTTTGAATTGGAGTCTGTAGATAAATAGACAGGCTTGGAGCTCACAGGGCCAAAGGATTCATATGTCGATCACACATTCTCATACAAAATGCATTCCACAATTCCCTCGGAGCCAGGATTTGTTTTGGTACAATTGTAGTTCTAGCAAAATTCTGTTAGGGATCAAATCCAGAATGACCCAAAAACATTCCTAGTACAAAGATAGGCACAGTACTACGTACAGTGTACAGTTCCTAACTAACTTTAGACGAGGGGATAATTTTTTTTTTAAATAGAAGCTTTAAGGGACATAAGATGAAAAGATCACGATAGTTTATTCACAAGCTCAATCCTTTTCATATGCGGCGTGATGCCAGCTTAACAGCCGGCATTTATAAATAATGAGGGCAAGGATTTCAAAGGCTACCGTAGATCCCTTGTAAGCTTGCACGAGAGACCTGACCGGCCGGCCTGCCCCTGCAACGTGGTGCCTAACGACGCCACAGGGAGAGACACTTACCCAGCGATTCTGCCCCTTTATGGATCCGTATGTCACGTTCTAATGACGACGGGAGCTGCTGGATCTCGGAGGCCCAACAAGCGGCGACCTCTTCATCTTCCAACTCGTCGTCGGTGCCGTCGCCAAAGGAAGGCGCTCTGGAGGTCGTCACACGTTCAGATGCCACCGGCACCATTAACTGGCGACGCCAATTGTGAATAGTTAATTAGACTATCATGTTTAGCCGCTTGGATGAGTTAATAGGAAAACCAGAGTAGAACTTGAACTTTGCCACTAATATAGGAAAATAATCACTCAATACAATTGTATTTTGCAAGCTAAGTGCCCACCCCTATGATCCAATATTCAAGAGCAGTTTTTTATTGAACAGAACACAAAGTGGAAGTACCGCAGCGCCAAGCATTTATGAGAATGTCGTGGTCTCAATTAGCAGCTATCACCTGGCGTTGTGATGAGAGACTAATTACAAATTCATTACCTTAACAAGATCATCTTCGAGTTCATCCTGAGTCCCAGCAGTTGGTGGCAAGCTTTGGGGAAGAGGGGGTGGCTCCTGATCCTAAAACAGATGAGAAAGAGCTTTCTATTAAAATTTAGCTCGCACATGTAATTGGATGTTGCGTAAGAAAAAGTAATGGCAGTTCACCTTCCATCGAAGCAGTATTGGAGTAATGCATTTCTGCATAGTAAACTATAAGATAAATAGTTAGCGAAATAGATATGCTTGTTGGGTTAGGGGAAGAACTCCACAAAAGCAACCAATTTCAATTCTGTTGTGTTAACATTCAATCTATTACTGTAGTGGTAAAGATTACTTTCATACCGTTCATATTTCATGGCTTTTGCACCACGGAGGGTGGCCCAATAATTCAAACTTTGATATCATTTTAAATCGACATTTATCATTTCGGACGTGCCATCGACAGGTTGCCGTGCGTAAAGGTGATTTGTTAGGTGGTCAGGCGCACTCCAGTAGATCCTGGAGTCGGCTGTCGTCCTCCCTCGGGATCGGGGACTGGGGGGGGGGGGGGGGGGGGGCTGGAGGCATCAGTATAATCTGTCCCGTGCACCAGGTGCCAGGCTATTCTATCAACCCATTGCAACGTCGATGTCCAGGCCACAATTCCAAACGCGGTCATGGAAGTACGACACACTGGCAATTCAGTCTAAAACCAACTACCCTGAAGCGATATCTAGGTAATCTATAGGTACACATGTTACAAATCCCACGTGTAAAATACAAGCGCTAAGCTTGTGCATTTCTGGAAATTGCTTTACTGTCTATATACACGGTTGAACCTGCTAGCAGCGCTGTGCAATTCAGCTTGGAAATGTGATCATTATCAATTCACCGACCAATGAGGGAAATTCCATGGACAGACGCAGCATTAGCAGCACATTTTCCTAGGTGGAAAGTCTTGTACACAATTTCCACTCAACCTCGCAGCACAGAAGAAACAAAGGCGCCCGTTCAAGTTGTGCTGAGGAAAATGCGCTCGGCTTTAATCACTCATCACGAGCTGTTGGTGAAAATATCACCGAGATCGCTGGCGATGTTTTCTGTGTCAGGAGAAACGTTTTTAGAAAAAAAAACGAGCGAAACCATAATACTGCCAGTAATCGTGATCCGGCATTTCTCGCGATGGTTTTCGAATGTGCTCAGGTCGACGTATTGTAATGCACACAAACCGCACTTGAAACCCGCTGAGAGTCGAATTGTGCGGAGTGGGGGATGATTTATGCGGCACACGGCGTCGAATTTCGTCCGACTTTTGCACGGGGAATATAAAGCAATGCTGCTTGAAAAACCAGGGCAGCCGCTTCGGCATTCATATTCGTTAGGGGTTGTTGTGTGTGTGTCTCGCCGTCAAACACAACATCAATGCGGCGTAGTGGAATAAAAAACACAACAAAGCGATCTTGTAATCCCTAAAAAATATATATCAACATATTTCGATAAACAATGAAAATACATTATCATTTGCGAGCAAACGTGTTTCGTGTTGGTAATTCCGCTTCGATGGAGTGGTACAGGAAAAGTTTTAATGCTATGTAAATTTCTGAAGCTTTAAATTTGAATATCTTCGAAACAGTTTAGGTAAATTGCGAAGTAGATCCGTCCAGAAGACAAATCGTGCGCCGTCAATTTCCTCTCGGAAGACAAACTCGAAGAGGGATGGCCCGGCGTGGAAAAGAAATACACCAAAAGCAACGGCCAATCCACTCAGTGGGGCAAAGAGGCGCGCCGAGAGTGAGCGAGTGAAAAATGTACGCGAAACGCGGTACGGGCATAAAAGTATATTAGAGATCTCGAGTCAGACACGCGTGTATATTCGCTCGGGGAAAATCAATATGCAATACACTGGTGCTTTACGCTCGAGTGATATTGCTCTGCTGCATATTGGCGCTTTGCAAAGGAAGAGAGTCGACGATGATTTGTAAAAGTGGGGTTCGTTTGTGATCAGGTGCGCTCGTTCATTGCTCTGAGCAGCGGACAAGGGAACCGAATTGACTGGCAGCGTTCTGAAAATATTTCCAATGCACAGAGGTGGCTCACAAATAACTTACAGCACAGCACTTACTTCTAATCGACGTTCTTGACAGAGAAACTGGCGAAAATCAAGGATTCAGGCTCTGCCCAATTCGGCTGAGTATTGATTGCAATCATTTGATCGGTATGCCAGCGACGAGAAGATCTCAGGAATTGAGAAAGACTAACGAAGATATCAAAGATTTAAATCTTGGATCGCACAATTAGATCGTGATACGCCGCTCTCCCAATCTGTCTTTGAATCTCCTTCCACCGAGAGTCGCAAAACAAAAGTCTTTCAGACAAAATGCGACAGGCTCCTGTGTTCAAGATCGGTTTCGCTTGTAAGAAATTTCCCTCACTTAACAAACGGTAAAGATGTCGTGAAATTCTTCTGATAATGCCGGATAATGCCGACAAGGCCAGCAAATGAACCTGAAAAAAGGGGGTTCTAATCTTTCCGGCTGTAGTGCCGGAAATGCTTCTCTTCGTTGCATAATGCAACGCAGGTCACGGGAGACTGCGCAACGCTCACCATACGCCAATTCAGTGCACGATGCAACATGCTGTAGCGTCAGTGTCGAATCGCATTTCCTCTCAGTGGGTTTCAAACATGGAGGAAAAGATAACGGATACCAATAGTTTGTGTCCAAATTGGCCAAATCGTGTCCAACTGGGCAGATATACACTAAGTAAGTACCAAACGGCTTAAGACTACACTTAATTACAGGCGAATTCTGTGAAGCGATCGAATTGTATGGTATATTATAAAGTTATTATGGTTGTTTATTAACAAACAAAAAGTATTATTTGCAAATAAATATTGGTCTTAAGTCTAAACTGAAGTGATGTCTTTTAGAAAAATAGCTTTCTAGTGGCCATCTTTTATAATACGCACGTTTTTATCACATTTGAATGCCACGCACGTTCTCCAATAGGCCGGTTGTTGCGATTATGCCGCATCTCCCGAGGGGGTTTTCACCATTTTCCTTACACTTACAGAAAACTGAAAATAAAATGTCCGTCAGGGAGCTCTCTTGAAACCACGAGTCAGTGGCAAGACATTTGATATCTGCCGTTATTGTCAAGCAGACAAAGAAAGAGATATCAAACGAGAAACACTCGCCATGAATCTTGCCGGTGTCCGAGAGCGCGGGGGACGGAAATTGATTTTTTGAGTTCGCAAAAGGTTAAGTTTGGCGAGCGCGGGGGTCTAGCAAGACTTTTCCACCCCATGCGGTCAGGTACAGCACGGGATATTGGAAAGTGACTCGGAGAACCGCCACGGAAGAAGCTCCAAGGTATATGACGTGAATATTTAAGAGATGGTCAAGACTACGTGTAATGCAAGTTGATAGAAGGGAAGTTTCAAATTTCGAGCATTGTCAAATGATTGTGCATAGTTCCCAAAAGTCATGGAAATGCTGGAAACAAAAACAACGTGCAGTCGGCAGGAAGGGCAGGGCGTACTAGTCACGCTTTGTTCATCTGTGAATTGTTTTGATAGAATGCACAAAAGCTACGATGGCTCCGTCACTCCATCAGATAGCAATCCTTGGAGCGTGCATGATTCGGCTGCATCAGAAAAGTAGGTTTCCACCTCCAAATAAAACAAGCCGAACAACATCGGCCCCTGCCGAGGAAAGAGCTCAGCTACCTTAAACATCGCGTTATCATCTATAACTTAACACGAAATGAGGTTTCACCGCGGCGCGGCGTGCAAAAAAAGGTCGAGCATAACGAAGCCAGTTCACCCTTTGTTCGTCTCTTCCCACTGGAGAGGGTGGAACGAGATAAGAGCAGATGACTGGATCTCCAGACATGCCTTTGTTTTCAATCGCGTGTTCATCAGACGAGAGGGAGGCGTCGTGCACCGAGACGGCGGCCGGCTGATCATTCTGCACGGGAACAAAATATTGTCCTCCCTTGAGCTTTTTAACCAGCCCTACAGCACACGGACTTTGGAAGCTCCAAACGAATTCATTTGTATTTTTGGTGACATCTATGTTTTCAATCCGAATGTTTATGAAGTAAACGTATAGTACGAATTGCATTTTTTCGAAGATAATCCATAAATAAACCGCGATGAAAATTCGACGGTCTCTTGTTCTTTGATGGAAAAAACTGGCGGCCGTAAATTCAGTAGTAATCTCCATCTTATCGGCTCGCGCGCCCCACCCCACGGCGTCGCGGGCGTCGCGGGCGTCGCTGAGAGCATGGACCGCGCAGCGTCGACAGATCTGCCAGTTGCCATGGGAGCTCCGTGCGCGGCGGTCGCGAACCGCGCGACGCTCGGCGCCCACACGACAACGACGACGGCGAAACTTATTTCATTAATTAAAATTAGCAGACACGCGTGGTGTGCGCTTGACGGCGAAAGCAGAGGCGTTGTGGCCGCCCGTGTTTTCAATTTGCCGAAAAGTTTTTACGCCGCTAACTTTTTAAACCAATTTACCGACGCGACAGATTTATAATCGAGATGGCATTTGTTCCGTGTATTGAGAAGCGAGACAAGCGAAATGTAGCGCGTGTCGGTGAGGAGAATGCGTGTGTTGAACGAGGTAGAACTGATCCTTGCAGCATCTTGCCGACCTCGGAGTGCGTGTGAGAAGTTCCCAGTGAGTTCCATTAGACACATGCCGACTGACACAAGGAATAGATCCATGCGGGCGCGACGGGGAACGAGATCTGCGGCGGGATGAGAGCATTGCTCCCGTTTCGTCTCGAACCAGATCCTGACCAGGTATATCTCGTGTCTCGCCTAATAATCTTGATGTCAACCTAGCGCCCTCTCGCCTCGTCACAGCGATGTTAAATTATCTACACCAAGCAGAATTATTCTCAATTTCATGCAACGAATTTATCGGATCGGATTTCACTGCGTTTTTGTCGAACCAGACCATCGGTTACTGTGCAAACAAACTAACAGACAGCTTCGCAGCGAAAAACCTACGCTTTCAATTGGAGTTGAAAAAGTTTAACAATCAAGGCACGATGTCAAAAGTGGTCGTAAATACATACCGATGGCGAATCGACGCGGGTCTGGACGGTCGAGTGTATTACCCAGTCTGCTAGAATGGCATCACCAGCCGAGCAACGCCAACACACTAACGCATGTCGCCCACCGTGGACGGGGTAACATGTGATTACATTACTCAACCTTTCCACATCGGCAAAAGTATTTTCTATTTTTGTCAACCCCACGAGGCGCCGACGGCGGGGAAAATGTCAACAGTTTTGCTCGGCGTGCCTGTCGTGCGTGAGTGTGTGTGTGTGGTGTACCCAGGGGTGGGTGTGGACCTATAAGCAGCGTTGCAAAGCACATGCTCCAGAGAGTAGCGACTCTGGCAACTGTAGAGCTGCCTGCACGCCAGCATTGCGAAAGGTCGCATGTCATGAACCCCCCATTTGGGTTCCCAGCGTTTGAAAAGTGTGGAAATGGGGCTGAAACGTTGCCAGTTCAAGATAGGGACTCTATTACATATAGGGTATGAGTTACATGCAAAAAATGTTAACTAAGTTGGAGATTTTTGATAACCTGCACCCATAAAATCTCTGTGCGTTGTAAAATGTCTTTTGAAAAAGATAAGTAGATCACGGCTTCCATGCCATAAAATTAAAATCAGATAAAAGAGTCAGCCGAACAGCGGGAAAGTACCCCAAAACGTAAGGAACGAAGCACTTACCCATAAGTGCTCAAACCCAAACAAGTTAATTTCATTTTTGTCTTTGGGCTTCTTCTGTATTAACAAAGTAGCCATCGTAAGAAAGTTCAGTCTGCACGGTTGTGGTGGAAGGCAATGCAGAAGCGACGGATGTTTAGGACGTGTTGCAATCGCACGCTTAGCGCTAGCATACCAAGGACACGCGTGACATGTTAGCTGGCGCTTACGTGCACAAGCCCACCCTTAACGCACTGTTAAATGCTCTACGGAGAATCATTGAGCCACGCTTCCAGCCACCAGAGAAATTACGAAAAGTTGCGCGATCTAACGCAATGAACGGCGTCCCTGGGGGGAAGATGGCTGTCGAAGAACGCACCCAGAAGCACATCCCAAAATTACCAATCATAGTATTGTTCGCCCGATGTATGACACTGCACCCGATCGATACACCAATTCCATAACGGTCCACCGCGTCATTGACTTGCCAGTAATTATGCTCGGTGCTGCGTGATTGGATACTGACATTAACGATCGACAACTACAGTATAATATGTCATTTAGCACTAGCAGGTAATTAAAAATAGTTGATTATATTTAATTCCGTTTGCTGCGTCCATAAACAAGCTGGTGCCATTGCCGGGTCCCGGACAGAGATCCAAACCGCGTGGTTGGCTCTGGAGGCGGCGGCGTCGGCGTCGTGTCTAATCTCTGCGAGGGCGTTTTTACACGATAGTTGGCTTTCGATTGTGTGCGCTCTCCACGGCAGGCTTGGCTGTGTCAACAGGTGAAAAGAGGACGCGGTTTTAATGGAATTTACAGTGCTCTTCTGCTCGCCCGTGAATATAAGATCAATAGTGGATGGCGATGACTCCGTCGACCATGGGGTATGTATTTGCCAACTTGATTCGCCCGCAAGTGTGCCAATGAAAGACCGCTAAACCTCATCGAAACCACTTAGTAGGTCAACTTACAAAAAATGTTAAGTGGTATATTTAAATTGCTGCTCGATCATAAATATTAGACGCGTTAAGTGGCGTTAATAATTATTTTGAGCAAGACACAAACTTTTAGATGTGGCAGTTCCCAGAAGATTTCATTTCCCAAGCTGTAAGTCCCTAATTATATTTATTGCACGACTGTTCTTCAGATTGGCATTTCCAGCCGTATACCTACACCCAAACATGGTAAACCTTTTCGGTATTTTTTTTTTTTTTCTATTTCAATTCAGCGGTGTTTTACTGGAAAATTTCGGTGGCATATTTTGACCCCTATCTCGACCTGTCACGCCCGTATCAGCATTAAACTGTCGCCAAACAGCCCTCAACCCATGGCACTCAACCGAGTGTAAAACTGTGTAAATCGCAGGCTATTACGCACGTACATGCGTGTACGCAGCACCGCATTTCGGGAGAATCCGTTGATTGCGTCGCGAAACACATTTGACGCCGACGAGATCAAAGTCAACACCGATCACTCTCGTCGCCTCGCTCGGGTAAATGAGTATTTATGCCAATGGTTGCTCGAGCTGACGCCCACCTGTCGCCGAGCAAGGGGTGCAGGGGACCACGTTTTACGAGTGTGCTAACTCATTCAGTATTCATATTTCGGTTGAGCCCGGGGCGAATCAACATCGCGACCGAGTTGAACAACTTGAGGAAGCGCACGTTGCTTTGGTGTGTAACATAATGACACTAAAATAAATTTTAAATCGAAGAGTTCCTTATTTTTCGGATTTTGGGAGGAATTAATGCCGTGAATTAAGATGCAGTTGTGCCGAATTTGCAGTGATTTTTCACATGTCTTCCAATTCCTCGTCCAATGAATGAATACCGCTTTACCAAATGTCCGACCTAAACTCACTGGGCAGACCTAGATTCAAACTTGCCAAATCCACAAAACTCTCGGAAGTGATCGCTGTGAGCATCTCATCGATCTGGAAACAGAGTTTGTTGCACGACAGTTCATAGCGGCGCAGAGAGGTGCCTGATTTAAGTTAGGTAATGTATTTTTAATTTATTACTTTCCAGTCAAGTTGAGATAGAGATGTCGAATCGATTTTTATTATTCGTTTTTCCAGGACGTTAAAATAGTTCTGTTTAATCCTGGAAAGCTATAAACAGCCGAATGGACTGGAAATTACTCCAAGGGGGAAAAAATCCTGAATTCAAGGAAGATACTCTTTGCAATGAAATGTGATTTATGAATGCCATGTATAAATGGAATAAAAGCAAACGAAAGCACAAAACCACTGGACTCCTTGGCAAAGTTAAAGCCATCAGGTTCTCAAGAAAATTCACCGCAATGTAATTTTATATCCAAATAAAATAAATTAAGTACATTCTAGATTTGCAGAATAGTATAAAATATATCGCAATACACGCAGCCCACGGGAACGATAAACCAGGGGTATCAAAACTTATTTCATTTTAAGTCAGCTTGACTATGGGTTTGGTTATTAGTATTATTATAAAGTTAGTACCTATAATACACCAGTGCTAAGCAGCGCCCAATGGCAGTTGTCTCAGCAGAGGAAAAAGTTGCTCGTCGCAAACGCCCCTTGGCAATGTGGGAAAACGCATTACGAGGTCACATAAATTGCGGCTGGAAACCCCCACGCAGTCCCCGACTTATTGCTTAATACAATAGTGTGCCAAAACATTATTATGTGCCCAACCAACGTCATCAATCATCAGATGATATCCTTGAACAGAAGAGCTCAAAAAGTTCAGCTATGGGCACCTTTTTTCCACCGCTTCACGAAGAAATAAAACAAAACCTGTGCTTGCAATTAGAGGAAAAAACTTTTCACCGAAGAATAATAACTCTCGGTTATTATAGCCGCCACTTTTTGCGACTAATTACCGAAGGTAGGTTTTATTTAAAAAAAAAAAAAAGACACGCTATGTGGTGGCAGTTCACTAGAATTAGGAACGCGGAGATGAAAGAAACATGTCTTTTATGATTACTTTTATGATTACACATTCGTCGGCTCGGTACTGATGATCCAGACTGGTATCCCGCTGTCCTGGAGCCCTAAAGTAGAGTCACAAGCTCTGATACGGGAGAGCAGAGCAATCCCCCACATACCTGTGAACGGGAATGAGCAACCTAGACTGTACAAAGCAAGCTTGCTCGACTCACCGCTTCGGCATTGACGTCCCCTGTTTCCGGTTCCAGGTCGGATCCCGCGGGAGAGAGCGAACCCGACGAGCTGAACATTGAGTGATCGTCGAGCGTCGGCGTCGCCTGGCTGAGGAACTCCTGGAACAAGGAACGAGACGTTCTGGTCACCGCAAGCCTGGCAGATTCTGACCGGTCCCGATCGCACAATACAAGGTACAGGCGCGGCTAGATGGCTTAAGTAAGGTAACTAGCGCGTAGTTTCACGCTGGAAGCTGGCGAATGTAGGTTAGAACCACGGCACGGCTCCATAAAGTCGAAATATAATTACCACGGGGTCGATTGTCGGAGTTTAAAACAACGAAACTAAATTACACCGACCGACGAGCGAGAGAGCCTGAAAGAAAAGCAAGGCGATACAGCGGAGCGCATATTGTTCGCGCTTTTCCGGAGGCGGCAAAAAGACTCTATAAACTGTGGCATTATATTTCCTACCGGAATTCGCAATGAAACGCCAATGCAGAATGGAACATTCCTCGCACACAAGTCAAACACGTGGTACAGACAAACATTTTAGTTATCAATCATGAAACTACGCGCTTGACTTTCACAATGCAATTGAAAAATAAATTGAATTTTCCGGGACATTGAGCCGACTCGTGTAATCCATCCATGCAAGTTGGCTCGTGCCTAGCTCGAAAGTCCTATTTGCACGGCGACGACGACGAGCAATTGCTGGCAGTAATGCTTTCAGACAGACACATTAAAGTGCATGCAAATCCAGGTTGACGATGCAATTTGCACCCCACGCCAAGCGCATACATTTTAACGTGAGGTTCACTACCATAGCCACATGTTTAACGTACGAAGGGGCACATTTTCTCACATTGTGCACCCTCGAAATAGGTCGCACACGTGATTGCATCCCCTGGCAAGGTGCCATTCGAAAAATCGCTCGCTCCTGCGGCATGTGCAAAAGTGTGTGGGCCACACCGAGCCGGTGCTAATTTCCATAAAAGATTGCTTCGAATTCGCACGTTCGGAAGCCGGGGATAAATACTGCGCGATATAGCTAACCTCGCGAAGAGCGACTTAATGTATGCATAATGCCGAAAGTTCATAACTTGGAAATGGAGTTTGACGGTGTGATTTGACTCTGCTAATAGATGCACATCGGCTCCAGAAACTCTCACTCATTAATGTAGAGCTCGTGTTCTCTCGTCGAGGGTTAGCGCAGCTCTTGTTGCGTGAAGAAACTTGGTCGGCGTCGCGCACCCCCCCCCAGAGTTTCCCGGCTGATAATGCTATCATAAATTGTACACGATTGTGTCGTCAATCCAGAGGCTGCACCTCGGCTCGTCGCCATTATACGCGGTACACGCAAACAGAATTACTACATTTCGCTGCTTAGAATGTCAGCACGTGGTTGAAAAATCGATGGTCGCTCCACGACACCCCATGCCCACGGTATCGCACAATATTGTGTTGCAACCCCTTGCCCCACTCGTCGGAGAACTTGCGTCGGTTCCCTCCACATTGCAAAACACTGTGCGAGTGAGAGGTCGGCTTCGAGGACCGGACGAGAGTTCGGTAATGGCTGGGCGGAAACTTGCAGCCCCAATATTAACGTGAGTTGGGTTGAACAAACAGTTTAATATTGTTTTAGCTAAGGAAGCGTGAATAAACGGAAGTACATTCGGCCCAGCTCGACGAGGTGCTCTGCTTGCCGACGCACGCCCTGATTGAAGTAATTGAAGTAATGGTGGCAGAGATGGGCACGTCAGCAATCCCTAATTTTCGGTTTTGCTCGTCTCCTGGAAGCTGAGGGAGCTTTGTTGCGTGCAACGCGTGTTAGAGTCTGCGTAGAGTGGCTAGGTATGCTTGATATTAAACTTGAATCGTTTTGAGCATGAAGCTGCGTACCGACACGCGGAGAGCTCCGGGGATAAGCCGGCGTTGACAATGGTTACCGAACTAATGGAGCGCAGGTGAACCGAGAGGTATTTATAGAACTATTCTAAAGTTTCAAACATGTTGGATGAGGGAAAATTCAATTAAATGCGCCGAGTGGCCCCCAGGCTTGGTATACACCGTGGAATAATTAAAAGGTGCGCTCCTTGTTGATGCAGCTCTTCATAGAGGCGCACAGAAAATGTCAGGATTCAGTTCATAGGTATTTATGTTTCGTGGCTGTCACATGAAAGTTTTGTTCTTGTTCTGGGCGCGTGTGATATGCCCATCTGCATGATATTATTAATCGAGCGTGTAACGGGGCGTGTCGGGTGGTCACCGTCAATTGTCATGGTACAACACGACAATTAACGAACAGATCGATATGATCGACACCAAATTAAACCTTTTATCGTCGGCCTTCGTTGCTGCTTTGTCAGCGAAAGTGCTGTCATAGGAACAGAGGGTTTTTTCCCAGCATGGGAGCCAAAAACCATAAACAACAGCCACAGCCCATATTCCAACATGGCGATATTACGGTGACACTTTCCCCGATTTTTCCGAACTTTCTATTATCCTTTCGCGACGAAACGCTGGCAAATATGCTGTCATAAATCACACGTAACTATCAAAGACGTCAGCGCGGTAACAGAGCCGAATCCTTACCGCTGCTTCACAGTTCCAGCGCCGTGGGCTTGTTTTCGTTGAACCGCCGAGGGGCAATGGCAGGGGTCACCATGCAATCTTCGGCATGCAATAAAGACATGACCCTAAAGACGTTCCCGTTCACGAGTCTACCCTTGGTGGCCGGGTCGTTGGACGGCGGCCAAAGCACGCGAGTCATCATCACAACGAAGTCAGCGCTACAACTTTTCACATTCGCAAGACAAAACGCTCCGAAGTTTTGAAAACATGCGTGTAACGGGCGACGGGCCGTGTGTTACACCAGAAGGCCGATTGGCTGTCGTTTGTTCGCCTTGTGCTGGCTGCAATCACAGCATTGACAAACAAGGTGGCCGCTCGAGGCTAGGCGAAACTAGAAGTAATTTCAATTGCGGGAGATGACTGGTAGGTTTATTTTCGAGTTAGAGTGAAGTTCGTGCGAATCAGTCGGTAAAGTGGTCGTAATTGTGTTATTACGAAATGCATGACTAAAATATTTGTATGGTTCACGGCTTTTTTGTCAAACGCATTGTGTTCCGACACAAAACGTCCAATCCAGCTCACATTGCCAGATCGCGAACGTTTCGGCGGGGAAATCAATAAACTCGTCTAATTAAGTAGTTGCAAGCATCGCTGATTTCATGTTTCCACTCGTAAGGAATACATTTCAAAGAGTTTCTAAAAGAGCGAACATGGACAGGAATTAATTGCTCTTGATCATAAAATATTAATAAGAGGAGCGTTGGTTCCGCGTGAGACACAATTATAGGGCAGGTATTTAATAATATCACGAGTCATCTGCTCTGACGGCGCAGTGTCGGTCCTTCCCGAATAACTTCAGGCAACATGCTTCCTCTTTTCCCGCCGCCTCTTGTTTTCCCAGCGGCGAACACCGACGCTTCTAGCGCTTTCCCTCTGCTAGACAGCATACTTAATGGGTTCGTCCACGTTGCAGACGTCTTCCAGAAAATACAGACAAACGAACCCTTGAAGCCGTCACTCTCGAAGTCGTATTGATCAATTAAACTCTCAATCTAAAATCGCGAACAAGAGAAGAAACAATTCTCAATCAATTTCTTCTCTGGAGTGATGTAAGCCGCTTGGTCTTGTGCATGAAAATGCATTAAGAGTGCATTGAGGAGGATTTGGACTCGAGAGATGTCTGCACTCAATTCTCATGAAACCCTGTATGGTCTAACAGTTTCTTTTACCTATCGCAATGCTGTACACAAGAATAAATCAATTAAAATTCAATTCCGCATCCATGCTTCCGTCAAAGCAAAGATTAAAAAACAAGCCATAGCAAGCTGGCGCACGTTTTAATAATATTTCCAACGGACATCGATCCTGACTTGTTTTGTGTTTTTTCCAGAATGTTCGGAGAGAGCATTGTCCCGAGCGCCACGAGATGAGCTCCTGTCGACGCCTCGAGCTATCAGCGTCGCGACGCCGTGAGCAGAGCGGCAAATGACGCTTCTCACCTCTCCTCGCGAACGTCGAAATTCAAATATATAAGCTACAACGTTTGGTATCGGCCGGTGAAGATCTAAACTGGTTCATAGACGTGCGAATCTAGAAAATAATTCAAATTTGCTGGGAAACTGTTGATAAAAGTCTACAGGGTCTAGGTTTACTCTTCTCTACAATTTCCATTTAATGTATCCCGGTGTCTCTTTCAGACGAAAGAAAAGTATCTTTGGAACTCCAGGACCTTTGGGTGGTGTCGCAATCTTCGTAGCCCACGAGTGCAGGTAACTATTCGCCCCTTGCAAGACTGAATAAACGTGTTGGTGTATTCAACGACCTAACTTTGATCGACTGGTTCATGAAGGCTAAGTATCAAAGTAGCTATTCAAAAAAGGTCACATCCTCAAAATCATTCGACTCAGGAAGTTTTACCACCTCCGCACTTTGTTAGCACGAAGGATTGTGGAGCGTCCGATATGAGCTAGTAAATAGTCGCAGAGCAAATATTAGTCCGTCTAGTCGTAGGTAGGAATCGAAAGCCACGGACATGACTGTTTTTTACACACTTGTTTTAAACAAGATTCCACTTGGATTAATAAACCTCACGCTGATTTATACCTAGCAACCGAATCACAGCTTGACTCTTTCAATTCATCGCAATACTGAACGTCAGAAGAAAACTTTTGAGAAGATTTTCTTTTAATCCTCCCAAAACCAATTTAGAGAAAAAAAAAAACAATCTTCAAAAATCCCACGTCTTTGATATCAATCCGTATTATTCCAGGAAAATGTTCGAATCAAATGCGGTCCATTAGCCCTACGAGTTTTCCCAAGATGAAAGTATCGACGGTAATTTTGTAAAGCGGGGGTAAAATTCTTTGAGAGATTTTCCGTCCGTCCGTGATGGTTTGCCGGCGGCAGCATACGGCTTCGTTGTGAGTCTCGTTTGGCTTGTTACGCCCTCTGGTCTCTTCTCTGCATCCCGGCGCGGGGCTCCGAGATCTCCAGTTGTTTGGTTTGATTCACGGGGCGCCGAGATCTTCAGTCGGAGTCGGCTCGTCACCACCGAGACCTCCAGCCCCAATTAATAATACCTCCCACGTCCTTTGTAAACTCAGCACGCCGACGAAACTGCTAGCGCGTTACTGACTCGTCGAGTTTCAACGGTGATCATTCCAGGTAAGTGCAGGTCAATTTCTCCAGACAAGTGTTTGTTGGTTCAGAATGTTTATGGTTCAACCTGACGCAGTTGGAAGCAGCTCTCTGTGTTATTCAAAGTGAGTTGGAACTCGAGGGTTGGACCACAGTATGCAAATTAACTACCTAACGACTAAACGAACCTACCTAGGACTAACGACCAACTTCTTAACGACCTAAAAATATAATTTCTATAAAGAAAAGTAAGTACTTCAGTAATGGAAAGCTCATAAAATAACTTTCCATATCAACCAACTCGCATTGCCTTTTCGTGCGTCGAAAAGAGAACACAACGAAAAAAAACGAACTTGAGATGAAAGCTCATTATTATAAGAAATGGAATTTCTGATGCATGAAAGCAGGTATGTGTTTCTTTTTTACGCGTGACTTATTTCGAAGCTGTACGGGAATTGTAGGATTGCAGCCGGCAGACTTGATGCCAGGAAGCAAAGGATGACAAATTCACGGCGTCGTTGTTGGAGGCAGTTTACCAACTCGGTTGAGTGGTGTGTTTACCTGAACGACCTCCTGAAACCACCCTCAAGTCAGACGCTGCCCCAAACAGAGCCCGTTATGTCGACTCAGCGAAACGTGCCTTGTTTAACGAAGTGATATGGTGGGCAATGATAAAATACAGTTTTAAAATTCGAATCCTGTGTTTTCCAAAGAAAGATTATTCATCCACCCCAGGCATGACACTGAATGGTTGCGTTTGAAACAGAAATAATGATAGCCGAAGGATGAAAGGAAATGGGCGCGTCCTATTCTTTTGCAAACGAAATAAACGAAGCTAGTTCTCGGTTTTCGCTGTAATAACGTGCGATGATGAGAATGGGAGACCATTTTCAGACACCTTGCGCCACAAGATGAGGCTATTGTACGACAGCATGCTTAGCGGCACGCACTCACATAGCTAGGGCTTGTATACAGACACCCCACCCCAGGCACACTGACGAGAGACTCCATTGCCACAGTGAAAAGCACATTTCCCAAACACGCGCAGGGAAGGTTCCGACAATGCATTGCACACGCCAGCCGTTTAGAAATATGTTTTGTGTCGCCTGTCTGCACTCGCTACACATTTCAACACGATGAAAGGTAAAAACAAATTACAAACCAACATGGCCGAGCAAATGTACCAGCGAAAAGCAAAAACAGCGAAGCCATCCGCAAGTAATTTCGACTCTCCGTCGTGGGGACGGCGAGTTTTCACAAAATTATGATAACGCAAACTTTGCTGTCAATTTATATTATCTAAATCACACGAGACTCGGGAAAAAAAAACTCGTTTAGCGGACGGCAACTTTGTTGCAAAAAGCGAGCAATGGGAATTTGAAAAGCAAACAGCGAAAAAACATGGCCAGCGAGCAAGGAAGCATCAGTTTTTCCTGCATAAATAACAGTAGTCAGTGAGCTGGCAAGCAGGACACACACGCCAGCTTTTAGTACCAAGCAAGCTGCAAAGACTTTTTATTATCCTTTTTAAATGCGTTCCATCAGCCCCGAGTGCTTCTTGGATACACAGGATAAACGGTAGCTACTTCCCAATGGACGCGGCGTCGGCGGTGACAACAAAGCGTCGGGCAAGTAAACTCGGTTGGCCACACGATACAAAGGTCCACTTCACGTTGGCGATCACAGAAAGCTGGCATGTACAGGCAACTCACTGTGGGTTTTTATGTTTTATAAGTGGATTAAGTCATCAACTAAACAAGAAGTTAATGTACACGTGTTAACAGTTACTTTTGTACTACTCCTTTGTGTAAAAGTATTAACTGCTGTTATGGCACATTTATATCGATTGCCATAGCTTTTCATGTCTCCCATGAAGTATCATTTTACCTAGCTTTGGTATTTCTTATGAACCAGGTAGCTTCCCGTTCCAGCCCACGGTGTCCTTTGAATTCCACACGCTCCTCTGGCTAAATATCCTCCACCGTCCCCTCAACGACGCTCCTCGTAACGTTTGCGGCGAGCGCGCCCATTCATTCCAGGACCCGACTCGCACGTACCGCGGAGTGGCAAGGTGATTGCACTACGCAAGGGTAGGACGACTCATTCTGGGCGCCACAACGCCAGACCCACGCTTTCGGACACCGCGGGGGATTGAATCGTAAAGAGCGTAAGATCAACATCAAATCAACAGGAACGCGTGAAACGTCTCAGCAGTGAAGAGTCGGAGGCTGTCTCCGGGAAAAGGAAGGGCGGGAATAATTTAGTAGCTGTTTTTAAGCATGCAACGAGGAAGTACAGGTTAGATAAGGAAGCAGTGCACCATTTCATTAGGCTTCAAAATGGTATCTCCTGAAAAAGTTTCTCTAAACGTGTAGGCACTGCAGCGGAAACTATTGATTCCGTTTCCGTTAGGCAAGCGAACCTCCAACTGGCACGTGGCGGGCTTTTGTCAAGATTACCTTTTAGCTGTGATATCCTGTCTGTGCCAGCGGCAGGGAGGATAGCGGCAGGATAACTGTAATTGAATCGACATACCGCCTACAGTAATAACACTATCTAGCCAGCGCCGCACGGGAAGGTGCCACGTAGAAAACTACAATGAGTGAGTCGCTTAATCCAATTAAAACCCTTCAAGTTTCCAGTTTCACTAACTTTGCCCTAATGATGTTACGACGGGAAGCGTGTCTCATGCTCGACAATAAGCTTCTTTTCTTTTGCCCTTTTTATTCCTTTTTCGCCAAGATTTGTTTACCGAAGGGATCTTTTCAAACGGACTAAAGTTAATCACGGAATGCATGTGTAGAAAAGTTTAAGTCACCCTAAAAAAAGGTCCCACCGTAAAGCACGTGAAGAAACCTTATACGTCAGCGCCGCGCAAAGTTATAAAAGTGTCGACTGTTTTCCAAGAATAATCGTGCAAAGTGGGAAACCAGCAAGGATTGTCTCGAGCAGTCGCGTTCTGGAATCAGGGAAGACAGTTCTAAGCGGAGCTCACGGCGCTGAAAGGACTCGTCGTCTCGAAATCAGGAGACAAATATAATATATTCATGTGTTTTCATGACATGGGAAAGAGTAGAAAAGAGCGTAGCCCGCTAGAAAAGCACTTATGATATCAAAGAATAGATGCAGATTTGAGAGTGATCATATTGGTGAGAACCAGTGAAATCGAGATACTTTTTGGAGCCCGGCAAGCACACATCATATTTGCACAAAAAGAGAGCAGAGAGCGAGACAATACATTGCGAGTTTTCCGAACGCCACGGCAGGAACCAGCTTGGCCAAGCTTCAACATCAACGAAGCGTAAAAAAAGTAAACAGAAAAAAATGTAGGAACCATTAATCCATCAAAGTACTTTCGATTAGTCGCGGCTCGAGCTGACGCGCTTAGTCTAATGCAAGTAGAATTGACGTCGCGCGGCGCCGCGACGCCGCTCGGCCGTCGGAACATTGGCGTCGAGGCAGGTGACGTGATAAGCCCCGACGTCGACCCTGCGGGCTATCGCTCAAAATCAGAAAGAAAAGTGTACATCTAGTTGAGTAATACCGGCCAAGAGGGGACCGAAAAAAAGTGGGCGCCTTCGGATCAATACGCGGCCCATGTGCATGATACGCAACAAGCGAGCAAACCGAAAAATCAGGCTTCTTTTCAAGGCACAAAAGAGCATTGTTGAAAGTTTTGCTACAAAATATTTCCTATCTTCATATGTAGGTGGGGCCAATGCTTTACTGTTCGCGATTTCGCGGATACTTGGCCGGCGACGGCAACTTTTGATTGTCCATCGGGGTGAACTTTCCTCGTATCCAATTGGCAGCGAACTTTGGCCTGCACGAGCCTGCCATTCCTCCAGAGGGCCCTTTGCCGCCCTCCACCGCGTGGTTTACGCCCGCTGTCGGCTTTCGATTGCCTGCTGAAGGGCCGCCGTCAAAATTGTAGCGCAGCGCGATAAGGGTATGAGTCGGCGAGAGAATGCTTTTTCGAAACGGAAACGACATTCCGCGAATGCTTTCTTGTCGCAGTGCAAAAGCGGTAGATGAAAATTCCGCCTGTGAAGGGTGGAAGTCGAGTAGAAACATTTCTACCCAAGACAGACTGAAGTTTAGCTACGAATTTCCGAACTTCCAGGTAACTCCCAAATGTCACGGACTTGACATACTTCTGGCATACCACTGGCGCACACGTCTCAAGGAGCTAACGCGAATCGAAAAAAACCACATGGCGTAGCTGGTATATAACACCAGAGTCCCTGCACAGAATCCAGGCGCGTCGGGCTAATCTATATGCACTGTGTATTCAGTGCGTGCACCGCAGAGAATGGAGACAGCGCCACAAAACAGCATCCCTTAATTATTCCACGTCGGTGAAATGACAGCGCGCTGCCAACAAAACGCCCCAAACCACGAGCCGTCATTTGCTGCAAATGTGGTCTGTCCAGCAAAACATTGACGTAGCGTGCTTTCGGACACCACCAGAGCGAGCTCTGCTAGCAGACACTCTCCCGCGAGCTCGGAATTAAGTGTACATTACATCAAATATTAAATGGAAGCAGGGATAAAAGAGCTAAGCAAACATCACCCACTCGATGTCCTACTCTTCGCTCCAAACTGTGACCTCCTCTACGCTGTAGTGAATAACGGATGGTGCCTAACGGAATTATCTGCAATTAGATCTCCTGCACGCGTGTCAGCGCCTCCGACGCCCGGCTCGGCGATCGACGTCCTCGACGCCTAATTGCGTTAGCGTTGGCGTCGAGACGCTGTGATTTGATTTAACTGGCTGATCAAGGAGGCCAGGCTGGGGTGGGGGAGAAGTTAAGCGCTGCTGCCACGACGTCAATACTGAATAATTAACGTCGAGCCAGTCGGAGAAATACGGATTCCGTTTCGCATTTACAGATTTCGAATTATTCGATTTTGATCACAATAAGAGAAACAAAGTCCCATGGCCAGAAAGCCAAGTACGACACTGAAATGATAAACAGGCATTTCTATTACATGGTATCATGAATTCGAGCCGTCGAACGCCAGATTGTAACCGGGCGCAACACATGTCAGGAAGGGGTGAAGTTTCTTGTGTTGTTGTTCGCGACGTACATGGAGTGACGTATGACACAAAATGTGGCGGCGACGTGACAGGAAAACAAACTGCTCAACGCCAATTGGAGTATCCAACACACATGTCTATGGCGTCCTACAAGAGTTGTTCATTCTAAGATAATGCTAATTAAGAAGATAGGTAGAAGTTTCCTTACCTGTTGGCGCGTATATTACAACTAAGTGTCACCTTGCACGAACGGGAAGATAAGACGTCGAAAAGACCATCCACTTATTATCTCTAGAAGAATCTCTATCCCTTTCCGGCGTGGCCTACGACTTTGAGTGGAAATCGAGCGGACGGCGGCAAAAGCTTTATTATAAGTCCCAAGTAACTGGAGCATCCACGCAGTGTGAAAACAAGTAACGGGGAAACTTGTAGCGGATTAGAGCTGCTTTCGAGCTGGCAAAGAGATGAAAGCGTCGTTGGTTTTTGCAGGGCACACTGAGCGTCGTTCGGGAAAGGATGGTCGGCGCCAAGCGTCCTCGTAAAGAGCAAAGGGGTTCGGCGGCGACCGTCTTTCCGTTTGGCGCGACTCTCAGACATCGAGCCCCGTGCAATTAGGGCGTAATGAAATTCCACTCCTCCGATCGGCCAGGGATGTAGTTAGTTGCTCACGAAGTAAATGTACCATGTTTAAATTACAATGCAGAAACAACTACCAGCCAAACCCGTGGGGTCTCTGCCTTGCGGTGTAAGCAGAGATAATAATATGACCTGTGAGTTGTATAACGTTACAAGGGTTGCTCGACTCGAAGAGGCAAAAAGACGCAACTCTAAAGACAAAATACTCGAGTGGGAACGTAAACAGATTTATTAAATTCGGGGAAAAGAAAATTTGATGGAAAATAAAACTAAATGAGCGCATGCAAGGAAAACCATTACGACTCTTAAAGCGTGGTCATCAACAAAGTTCACTGCTCGTTAGTCTGTTTCCAAAGGTTTGTGACCAGAAACAAATGGCCGGGTAGAGAACCGAGGTCCGAACCGAACCGACCTCTACTGGTATTACTGCTAGGGTTGAGCGTCCTACACAGGAAGTTGGGAGGAAAGTAAGCAGGAAAACAGGGACACCGAACTGGATCTGGGAATAGCTCTGGCATTGTGATCGTGGATGCTATTCGAACAAGGCTTGAAGTTAAAAATGCAAAATGTTAATTTTTTATGGAAAATTTTATTTTTATTTATCTGACTTTGTCAAATAATATCTCACAAAGCTGTGGCAAAAGACACAAGCAATTGCAACAAGAGAAAACCTTGCATTTACCGTGAAAATTACAGCTCTTACCGGAGTTTTGTAGTAGAAAGATAAGCTCAATTTTATGTATCAATTGTTAGGTAATGAATATGAATATGCATAGTCTTATTGTTTTTAAATTTTCCATCAAGACTGACAACAGACCAAAACAGTGAACTTTGTATATCGATAACTAAACAAGTAAGAGCACATAAAGAATCACTTCTAATAAGTGTGTACTGCAATGCAAATGAAACCTAGTGCTGTGATGGGGCTTAGTGCTTATGTTTGGACGAGCACACACAGTGAGAATCAAATACAATCGTACGCCGAGCAGCAAAGCGTACAGCAAAGCTAAGCGTCTAAGCAAAGCCATAGCTCTAAGCATGCAGCGGCAGCTTGCTCTCCAAACTAATGGTAACCTGCCACAGGAACGCACTTTGTTGCCCGAGAAAGCCCATCTCACAGAAGTGTATTTGGAAGAGTACAAACAAATGTTGCTGAGATTTCAAGAAAATGTAGGTAGTAAAGATTGAGAATTTTTGCTATTTAAGTTGAATATCGATTAAAACACAGGTCAGTATTATTATCCCATTCATAATAAACTAAAGTAAATAGTGAAATATCTATACATAATTATTTAGAGAACAGTCAGGTAAAGAATCGTACAACTATTAATTAGAAGATTCCTAGTTTTCCATGCTTATGGCATAGTGAGCACCATCCAACAAGAATATGATTCCATCACATGCATTTATCAGTAATTGGATGAGAAGAGAAATAAAACGAGCCGTATATAGGGTCTCTGCGAGCAGAATGTAATGCTCTACCTTTCATCCCGTTATTACTACGATAATTGCATGTACATACATGGCATGGAACACAGACCAATCTAATAAAATTGTCTTTGAGGTACACAGACGTGAACCACGACCATGAAACAAGATTATATACTTATATATATATATATATATTTTATTTAATGTCAAATTAAATCTCTTTGTATTAGTCGTTTTGAGGGCAGAAAACCTTTTCAATTCGATGACAAGGTTCGAGTCCTAGTTTGCCATCTATAAACGAGGCTATTTATTTAACCAGTAAATGAATACTTCATTCAATACCTGTATTTAGAGTCGAAGAGCTGATTTTAAATTGCATTATCCACAGTTCAAAACGGGTAATTAGAGCGCTAGTCTATCGTCAATTATTATTGGTCCACCCAATTCTTATTCTAAAGTTAGGTATGAGTAAATACTGCACAGGTATTAGAATGAGATTTCAGAAAATTGCAACTCAAGATTTTTTAAATTTACATGCAAGAATCTGTGCTTATTTGGTGTACTGCACCTCGTGATGTAAGTATTATAAGCACAAGATGAGAGCGAAGCGAATACTATTTGGACTCGATTATAATGTTTTGTGATACAAGTAGCAGAGTGCTAAAAGCAATTGCAATCAAACTTATATTAACAACAAATAATGCTTACAAATCAAAATGGAAATGTTTAAAAGAACACAGAATCACTTGCAATCAAGTAGACTAACTCTAACCTATAATCAAGCAGAAACACAGAGACTTGAGACGTGAGCAATTTCAAGTAGCTAATGCTCATGAAATGTATGGCATGTGTGATAATCTATATCTAAGAAAATAAGTAGCTCCCTGCAATGGTAACGGTGTCCCCAAAACATTTGATAACAATTTACACGCACATTTGGAAACCTAATTGGTAGGAAATTAATACTTTGCAGTATACCCTGTGCCTCTGAGATATACTGTAGATACTGGTGGCCTCTAATGATAGTAGAGCAAACTAAAACAGCAAGTGGATTACCCAACTTTCAGATCTTTATCGATTTTAAACTTGCGATAATGAAAATGTCCAAATATTTTTTAATGTGACCAAGTAACATGGCATCTACCTGCAAGCAGCTTCCTACCATTAGAGGCCAATTGATTTTTAAATCTACTACTTCCTGGTAAATAGAACAGGTCACCTATCACAGCTATTTACTTTGCTCATTACAGACAACTTCCTAGCCAGTTGAGACTTCCAAATGACCAAATTCAGAGAAACAAAACGAGAAAGCTGATGCAGGGTAATAACAACATGTAACGTGAAAATATAATATATCGGCCACCACTTTCAGCAGAATAACACGTAACGATTGTCATTTACGACCAGGTTGACGATTCCACAATTGAAAACGCCCGTTATTTGCAAGTACGTCAACCATGATCCTACTCCATTTACATCAACAAAGGACATAAATTATCGACGAGGAAAAATAAAAAGTAGTCTGCGGTGGAATGCAGAATACGCGTCTCGGATTGCTAAGCGACAAGCTTTCTAGGGAAGGTTTGAGAATTTTACAACTGAACCAAAAGGGAAGCAATTGGGGAAAAACTTGTGTGACAGGCACGGCATGGATCAAGGCAAGAGAACGCAACTGCTAACGGAATGAACTGGGAAAAAAAGACAAACGCTTGCCACCTAACAACCACTTCAGTAGTGCTGTGAGCACTGTACATAATTTCACCTCCACAACTGGATAGATGGACTGATATTCTTGTCATGGATTAATCAACCACGGGGTAAGTTTCCCGTTCGATTTACGTCCAAAACAAAGCAAGTCAAACTGTGAGATGCAATTATAAACCTTGCTCACAGCGCCATCGGCTCGGAAACCAAGACGCCACCCTACTCCTCGATGTTGTATCAGAAGCTCTCAGACTTTAGAAGGTGCGGCCCCCCCTCCTCTCCCTCCCCTGGCGCCGCCGAGACCGAAACGTCCGAGTAGTACTCGACATGGTTCGTGCCAACATTTGCCACTGTTGTCGGCGCGAAGTCGTCGCTTACCTGACTGTGCGTGACGCTGTCAGGGATGGGCAGCGGCTTGGCCACGCCTATCCTGACCACGCCCTTCACTGCACCCTTGAGCGCCTGCACGGCTTGGTCCAGGGAAGCGTTTTCCAGGTCGGTGTCGTTGACGAAGAGCAGGCGGTCGCCGGGAATCAGGCGGCCGTCCACCTGCGCCACTCCACCAGGCACGAGGCTCCGGATGACGATCACCGTCTCGTTCGGATTTATAGGATCCTGGGAACACCGCAACAGCAAGTGTTAATATAGTGGCAGAGAGAATATCAAAGAGAATGTTAGTTTGAATTTGCGACAAGTGGATAACTGTTGGTCACACTTGTCTAACTACACTGAAAAGTGCACTTTCATCTATATTTTTGTTCTCCAGATGGACTTACTCTTCTGGTAACACAATTTTATATAAGAATGTTGTAACTTAAGCTCTAGAAAGTTTGTAGAAAATACAAATGAAGTCTCAACCACACAGAAAAACCACTGAGACGTAGACGCATCGAGTATGAAAAACGATGCCTGACGTAGCAGTGATGAGATTACATGAAAAGTCCCAGCCGAAAATGCAAGCAGGAGTGAAAGCCGTGTGGAACGAGTTGGGAAATTGGCAGGGTATGGCAGGAAATTGCAAGAATACATAGATGGCCGAGTGTAGGAATGTAAAGATTAGAATGATTAGCGAATGACTTATGAAGTTGGCTTAGAGTCAGTTAAGTGTTAGTCAGTTCTATTCGTTACTATTTCCTACACTCGCGTACAGTGTGTTATGCTCAGGTCAGACATTTTATTTGTAACTGTTAATTATAGATTATAATCATAGACTTACAGAATGATAATGCCAATAAGAGTGAAATACCAGTCAACCATATATTTTTCGAAAAGAACATTAAAGAACCATTGAATTTTCCATGTAGTGCAATAAACTTACTCAAAATCCAGATGCTTCAAGCTTATATTAGTGAACATTTACCACTAGTACTAAGCCTAGGAACGAAGGAATGTTAGTACAAAGTAAGTAGGAGGACCTGGTAAGGGAGAAACACTCCCTGGCGTAAGCATGCATTCCTGAGGCAAACGATGATTACAATTCGCTAGTTTGGCACAAATCACCTCAGTTTGGTTGACAAAGAATGCATAAATGACACACCTGTGATCATTGTCTTTTATTAAAGTTTAGAGGTTCGAGTGTTCAATATGGTGAATATTTTCAGGTGTCATTACACTACGTAATAAACAGGTAATCGTTTCTTTACGCTTATTAAGTTACCTCACGTTTGAAATTTATCAAAGATAGTGTATAAAGAAACGCTTCAAGAAAACAGCTACGAAACTGCGGTGCCTTTCCACCTAAATAAGCAAGATGTTTGCTAGAGTTCAAGTTGGTGAAAATTTTGTTGCTCTCTCACTTTCAGCTTCTATAAAAACTTTTCCTTTTGAATATAACTGGGGCCAGAAGTGTTCGTGCATTAAAAACACACAGCTTAGGGTTTGAAAAAAGAAACATATTGTAATATTGCCATCGATAATAAAAACACTTCTAATGGCTTGTAGTCGTAAAGTGCATCAACGAAAGATTTCCACTAGTGCATTAAGTGATTGGGCAAATCTAGTGCAGTGTGCAAATCACTTTCACTCCAATAAAAGCATTGTCAGCACCACAAGGAGCAGGTAGCAAAACCACAGCCCTCTGATATCGTTCAGATGTAGATATGATACGAGAACGGGTTGGTGACGAGTGGGGATCCGGGCACTCTGCTCACCTGATAGTCGAGGATGGAGAAGCCGAGGCCTCGCTCTCCTTTGGTGAGCTCGATCATTTGCGGCTCGGAGCTCCACATAGCCAGGCCCGTGAGCGGCTCGAGAGAACGTGACTTCACCTTGGAGAAGCTGGCGTCGGTTGCAGTGGCCGTGGTGGTGGTCGATGCCAGTGAGCCATCCGACTTGGCTTTCACCAGACGGTCAGAGGCTGGGATCAAGTTCTGAAGGCTGCCTCCAAGGATACTCTGCAACAAGCACCACGAAAATGTTAAACGAGCAAAGGTAAAAGTGGAAAATACTGTTGAATGGTTCTAAAACTGTGTACCAGAATGATTCACAAGTGATGGCCGCAGGCATGGATAATATTCCTGACATTTTACACACTTTCGAAAGGTTGAGTTGAGCAACCAAACAAAAGGAGCTGTAATGGGGAAGATGAAAGCAGGAACGGAAATGACAAATTTTTAAAACGATGGTTGCAAAATATGGAGAAAGTTGTACAACATTTGGGCCATGTTGCCTGTTCTTCTACTCTGAGTAAACCAAGATGTCTGATTTCTTTAATGAATTGAATGAACAAGTTGGACGTACTCTGGCAGCGAACGCAGCTCTGTCTTGCGAGGTGTCTATGAGTCGATACGGCGCCAACTCTCCTGGCCTCCGAGCGCAGACCATCCTCACACTCATGGGCAGGTCTTTTAGGATTGTGACCACTTCGATGTGGTTCATGCCCAGCAGCCGATGTCCGTTGACCTGCAAGCACAGCCACATTTAGTACAGAAAACACAGAAAAGTACATTTTGCTGAAAACTTTCGAAGAGCAAAGCCAAGGGGACACAAGGCTAGGCAAAACCATTACTACCAGCTACCAAAAGTAAACCTGCCAACTCGCCCATTGGGCGTTTATCAATTAGTCAACTCAAAGCTATTGCCCATCATATGCAGAGCAAGGATTTTGTGGGAAGGAATTTTAGTGCAGATTTCATTTAGATTTTTTAAAGCTCTTGAAAATTGTTGATGCATAGTGCATAAAGTAGTTCACTTGTAATGTGCCAAAGGGCTGGGATAACGAACATGTTGATTGGGAAAAGTAAGGGAGAGTATGAAACTTGGAGTGGCAGGCCGCGATAGTGAAAATTCTTTGTTAACTTTTTGGCTGTTGCCTTTATCACTGAAGAGACTCTTCTGACCATAAAAACACTGCACTGAATATGAAATCAGGCTACCAGCAGGGAAAACTGGTTTAAGTCAGTTCAAGTCATGTGCTCACCTCAAGCAATTCGTCGCCAGACCGCAGCTTGCCGTTGGTGCCGACGGGACCCTCGGGCAGGATGGAGCGGATGTAGTGATGGGGCCGCACCTCCTGCCCGTCCTCCACGTCCACGGTGCCCTCTAGACTGATGCCCAGACCACCGCCCTCGCTCAGTTTGCACAGCTGCGCCACAACGATCTCCATGTCCGGGCTCGTTATCATCTGCAGAGCCGACACGCTTTCCATTATTTTACATGCATTTCTAGAATGTAGGATTAAAAGACTAAGAAAGAACTAAGAAAATGCTGCTAATTTTATTTGTTTTACATTTATTTACATTTTTTTTCTTGAAAATAAAATTGTCATCTTGAAGATAAATGAATGAATACGGCATCTGTACCAATCGTACTAGCATGTGTTTATCACGGCGTTAATGCTCAGAAATTATTGTTGAGGAGAAAGAGGAAGAAGAGAGGGGGGGGGGGGGCAAATACCCAGAAAAAAAATAGCACCGCATGGTGCACCTGTCATAAAATTTCAAGAATTTCCGCAAATATTGACATTTTGCTGAATTGTCCTTGTCATAGTTAGAGTTGTTGTTAGAAATAATGCTAGTGGTGGTATCTTCAAAAGCCTGTGCATTTTATAGAGAAAACCCACGGGGCTTGTAATTTCAAAAGGTTCTCATGATGCAGGCTAGCTGGTTTCAATACTCCAAAGCAGGTATGTACCACGCACCTTGGCCCACTTGACTTGAATCGCAGCTTCCACAGTGGCTCCAAGAGGGCCCTCGTAGTTGTCATCGATGAGCGCCTCAACGTCAAAGAGCAGGACCTCGTTGTTGGCTGCTTCCACCGTCTCCAAGATCATTGAATCAATGGTAGTGTGTGACTCTCCCTCCACCTCGATCTCATTGTCTTCACCGTCCTGCTCAAGACAAAGACACAATCTGGTCAGCTAGCAGCGTGAGAAAGTGGACAAGATTTCAAGGAACAATTGATAGAAAGAATTAATTTTTTCACACTTGCATGACAGCAGTTCTGCAAAGATGCTACTCAATATTGACTACGTCAGCTTGTGAAAAGCACTGCGATGATACCGCACTTTCATTCAAAGCTTTTCAACAGATCTCCTATTCACAATACTGCACTGAGCCACTGATAAAACTGACTTGGTTATCAAGCAGGGAGGAAAAGAACTCACAGTTCATTAGCAACTTTCCATTAGATCTGCCCACTAAAACTTGGGCAGGAATAAGAAGAACTTACAGAAAGTTACGCTTTGGTACCACACTTTTCAACCCTCTGGCGATTTTCTTGATAGGAAATTGGAAGCAAACTTCTCAACTCTTACGAGTGACTTCAGCTAGGAATATCAACTTTTCTGTAAAGTCGAAGCTGTCATAGAATTAATTTTAATATTCAGCCAAAATGACCGAAAAAACCCATATCTATGCATATTGTGCATTTTTGGAGCATAACTTATATAACACCAATGACTATAAAGTCACCAAATTATTCTCATCTCTCCAGAATCTTTGCGCTATTCCAGCCAGTGGTCCGTACCATGCTAACAGGAAAGCGAGGCAGAGAGGCGGCCGATGGTGACGACGGAGTTGGTGGACGAAGCTCGCTAGCAGCGATTGCTTGTTGGAGCTGCTCGTACTTCGGTCCTCGCAGATAGCGCTCCAGACGCAGGTGTACCGTCTGGCCAGTGGCACGCAGCACCTCCACTGCCTGGTGATTCGTGTAGCCCTGGAGAGACTGACTGTCTACCTCCACAATGCGGTCGTTCACGGCAATGCGCTTGCAGCTGTCGGCAGCGCTGCCTTCGCTGATGCTCTTGACGAAGATGCCGGAAAGCTCCTCTGATAGGGAAAATAGAGACGTTAATAGGCTGCAGGAGAGTTTTTCTTGCTAAAGTTGGTTGTAAAATTTGCATCCTAGGCTCTAAATGAGATTCTCTGTTTATTGGGGGCTTATTTTTTTCCATTTGAGGAGTGGGTGATTCCTATTTAAGCATCTAGTATTGGGTGTCCTTTTTCAGGCCGATATTAAGTTGAAAATCGGTAAAATGCCAAAGATTTTAACCAAATCATTAGAAACACACTAGAGGTGTAGCTATGACTGGGGCAAATAATGCTACATCTACTCGCTTCTTAAGAGAGGACTTGCCAGTTGTCAAGATCATCATTTGGGCAGCAGTCATGATCGCTACTTGAATAACGGAGTATCATTACGAACACATATATAGATATAGATCTTGAATATTACTCCTAAGTGTGGAATCCACTGCAAGACAGTGTAAATTGCTAGATGCTGTCCAAAACAAGGCAGTCAGGTATTTCTTGGGACACCAACTCTATTGGAACAAGGAAACAAACAGCCTGAGCATCGGTAGCAACCTTGGCGCTTTCAAGTGGAAGCCACAGAGACGCACAAGATCCAGCCTGAAACAAGATGGCTCACCTAGGCAAACCCCAATCATAGGAAGAAACGATAACGCCCAGATATTGTGCATGCTAAAGTAAAGAAGCGCAGCTGCTCATCTAGGATTTCTGGGCAGAAGCAACCGCCTTTGCAACGAGCTGCCAAAGACAGTCATGGCTACGTTTTCGATGAACTTCAATAATCCAACTGTATACAAACATAAAATCAAATAACGAAATCTCGAAAATAGCAACAGATGTCTGTAATCTATCTAAGTTAATAATAAATGACACTACATGAAGAAATAAAATACCTTAAGAAAAACGCTCTTTGCACCAAGTCTACACTCTCCCTAGCCCACCGTCTCCTCAATCCAGCCACCCGAACGCCTCGCAAGCATCGCATCCATCTTCAAGCCTGCGTTGCGTCTTCGCCGCGCCCAGGCTTCCCAACATGTTTCTCACTGTCGATGACTGTTTCGATGTTGCCGATTTCAATCCACTCTCCTGGCTCCTCTAGACCCACATCTTCGCCTGTACCACCACCGCGACACCCACCGATCAAGTCGATGATGCAAGCGCAGATATTGCAGCAGCTCGAGACTGAGACAGCGATCACTCGTAACAACATCTTGAATTGCCTCGAGATTCATTAAAAGTTAACCCACAAACCCGGTCTGGCTCACCTTTCTCACAGACATATCCCGCAATGGTGATACCCAGGCCGTGGTAGTCTTTCTTGAGGTTGACCGTGAATTCCTCGACTTCGGGCAGAGGGTCTGTGTCCAGCGGCATCATGTCCATAGTGAGCAGCGGCAATGACGGCGCGCTGCTCATCATGGCCGCCGCCCGGATGGGCAGTGGGTTGCGCACGACGTCCACTACCAGCCCCGGGTCAGGCTGCAAGGCAACAAGAGTAATATAAGACATGTGGTATCCAGGCCCCAATCCTGTATGTTTGGTTTTGTTGATACTGGATCACTCGAGAGTGTGGCTTTACTGAAGTAGAACGAATGTACAGGCAAACTGCACGTCTACACTGGCAGCCATCTTGACTTGAAAGTTGCTCCCATGATGTCACTTGAACCTCTCTCTGTATTAGACTGTGCAAGATTTTGTAGTCATTGGTCCATTACTTTAGGACTAGACCTGAACATAGCAAAATTGCTTGTCACCAGAAAAAAAAAACTGTATACTTGATCTTTGGTCTGAAAAAAGTAAACTTCTTTTGTTTTGGTAGGGGCACGGTAAATCCAGGCTTCAAAAGAAAGAAACACACAACCATGCACCTCGACTTTCTATAAGATATAGCCCCCTGACCAATTTTCCCGCACGTTAATGACTGTTTAACTCACATGCAAGTCGATCTCGTTGTCTTGCTGGCTGAAGATGAACTGGTTGTCGTAAGACTCGTGCATGGCGGGATGCGTGTTGAAGGTCTCTGGGTAGCCGTTCTGCAGCAGGTGTCGATCCAGCTCCTCAGGATCGCCCAGGATCTTGGTGGGAACAATTGGAGCATGGCTTCCCAGCGCCTGGCACAGAAAACCAACACTTTAACACTCGAAAACGTTGTTATCTTTCTCTTCAATACAAATTAAATATCTACTTTTAGCGATCAGGCTGTGAAGAAGAATTAACCAAAGGCAAAAAATAAGCATGAGCTTGTTTTTGGGATTGGAAAACAATTTTTCTATTAAATCTATTTATTGCAGCTAATGGCATGTCTTTTCTAGAGCACCTTGCCTCATAAGTAATGTCAAACGTTGTGTAAAACCAAAACAAGGAAATCTGATTTCAAATTTGCACAGTAACATGCAGCTATGAGCCGTGAATTAGGAATCTTGTATGTCCCAAAGCCTCTAGGCCTCTTAATGAACGACAACGGCAATAAGTCGTAGCTCTAAATGTTTATTCTCTGTTAGCAATCGTAGTTAAGCCGGAGATATCCCATCAAGGCAGGTTAACAGAGTCAAAAGCTACTGAGCAGTAAGAGGATTAAAGTAAGTAAGATTTAATCTCTATGGTACCTGGTAGTCTGGCGAGGTTGGCTCAACAGGCCGAGCCACCACAAGCCGAACGTGGCTGCCGGACTGGCGCAATACAGCTGCAACCTGCTCCGAGCCCATGCCGCGAAGATTCACTTCGCCAATCTGCAGTATGTGGTCCCCGCTCTGCAGCCGATTGTCCTAAGGCACAGAAAACACAGGATGGTCATTTGGTAGACAGGCAAACTGCCATTTTGATCTTGGTGGAAGTAGTAACTCTAAAAATACTTTGCATGAGTACAGTACATGTACTTTTTAAAGGTTGCTTCAGTATCATGGTCGACCACAGCCCTCATGAAATATTTGTGAGCTATGAATTGCTCTGCAAAAACTTTCCCACTATATTTTCACAGCAACAACTTGTTGCCATTTGCCTTCAATACTTCGAAACACTTTTGGAAATGAATTAAGTCACTCAAAGAAAGCAGTAAAAAGTACCACACATGCTTATTTGTTAATTTTATAATGGGAATGAAAATACAATCCAATGAAGGTCTGCAAACAGTTGGCCCACAACTTGTTGGGAACTAGAAGGCAGGCTAACAAGACGTGAAATAGAATTCAAACTGACCCTGTCTGCGACCCCGCCGGGCAGGATAGTCTTGACAACAACCCCGGTGCTTCGTCCTCCGATGATCCCGAAGCCCAGACCCGAACCATCGTTGATGAGGTCGATGATTTCCACTTGCGCCCATTCCGTGTTTAGCTGAAAACAAGCACAACGTGATATCCCACAGGTCTGAATAGTGCTCTTCGAGATCACATAGGAAATTTCACTTTTTTCTTATGGAAGCAAATGTTAAGTGATATTTGGCCCTTGAAACAAACAACATCTACAAAGTTTGGCTGTCAGCCATGTTTTTCCCAATTTTCCTCTAGTACTTACTACAGGAAAATCATGATTCATTCATCGGCCTATGCTAGCTAGGTCAGTGGTACTGATACCCACCATGATCACAAAGTAGCATTAGATCAATGGAAGTTTTGGCAGAGCAAAGTAGCACACAGCAGAGGATGAAATATTGCAAGGAAGTAATTGCAGTTTGTGAACTGTCGCTGTGTGTGCAGACTAAAGAACAAAAACAAGGGAGAAAACTTATTTTCTTGCACAATCCAAGTGCAATGCACGAAATAATCTAGCATTACTGGAAGTGTTCTGGCTTCCCCGTGGCGACAGTTTCCACCCAAAACTTGGCAAACAACTTATTGCAAGTATCAAATAAAAGCAAGGACTTATTTTCTTTCAACAAAACAGACAATCTTTGGACTGATAATGTATAAAAGGCTCCAGCTGTTTCTGAAAAACATTTATTCAGGCTTCAAAAATAAAACTTGTCTACTTGTTTCTTTAATCCTTTGAAGATCTCTTCGTAGTTACTTGCAAGAAGTCGGCAACAGAGACGACAGCTGTCGCGCGAGAAACCAGAGATTGTCTCAGCCGCGTGCACAAGTTCAACAATGCTAATAAAAGTTACAATTTTCTTTTGACCAAAAATAGAACTGCTTGCATGAAACTTGCTCGAAATTACTTCAATTATTTTTTGGCGTGTAGTTGAAACGAAACGGGTCTTTTGCCCCCCAACTCCCTGCCGCCCAGTGACGTTCACAAAAGTTTTTCTCGCCCAGGAAAAGTTCCAGCTCGCAGCGTTATGGTGGAATTCACAAGGGAAATGGCAACAGATCAGGGGGTATAACAGCCAGCAAGTTTGAGCGTTCACCGAAACGGAGAAAAATAATTACAAGCACTTTCCTCGCGCGCGAAAATCTCGCCCTCGGAACTACGGCCTGTGTTTAATTACGGCGCACTCTGCCTGTCATTGCTGACATTTCCAGAGTGCGTGCATTCCTCTATCACTCATGTAATTTCATGCAGCTAGCCATTGCGGAATAGATTACGTGGAGTGGTCGTCATCCATCGCGAAATGACCGGACTGAGACATGAAACAGGACCCGGCGATTACAACGATGTAGCGTGTTCAGATTTACTATTATTACCTCCATGGGCGGATGACAGACACTGCGCGTTAACCTGCCATGACATGGACTATAACCTAATCATCCTGAATAAATGTTTGGGAAGAAGATTGATTGATTTCGGTTTTAATGGCCTGCACAAACTGCTAGTGAAATGTTTCAAATGTCCGTTATTTACTCTACAGAGACAGAGGTTACGAGATTGCGCTACGTAAACAATTGACACATGCAAGACAAATGCGGGAAGGCAATGAAAATCGTTGTAACAACACGTCGGGCCCACGCTACGTTGTAATTTCGGGTCCAGAATGCAAAGGAGCGAGCTCGAAAAATAGCGTCGGTTGATTTTTTTAGGCGAATCGGTTTTCCGGGTGGGAAGGAGCAAAAACATCTCGTTGCCTTGGGAACAGCGAATGAATAGGCTGGACTGACACTGTTGTAGCGCAGAAAAGGCAGTAGTCCACTACAGGGTTGTAATATAACACTATCCAAAGCTCTCCTACAACAAATTTGCCCATAAACACTAATGGCACGATCACTCAGGACGCTGGCAGCCCCTAGTGGAATGTCTTTAGTGGAACGCATGGCACTGGGTAAATAGCCTCATTCCATCTCACAGCTTGTGTGGTGCAGTTAAAGCAGTGGTAGATCAACGCGCACGTACTTCATCAAGATCGCTATGTTGCACTTCCTGAATCTTTCGATTGTTGTTCGAGTAAATGGGGACAAAGGCAGCAATTATCCGAGGGAAAGTGAAAAATAGTCCTGTGGATTTCCCTGCGCAATGTGTTAAGAGTAAAGCCCAAACGACAAGGTTATAGATATGGTCCGAAGTAAATCCTCCACTGACGGGACTTACCACCATGTCTGAGCCAGCCTTGGATGTGTCGCTGACAGCCGACGGCGAGCGGTCGACGAGCGACGGCGTCGGCGACAGCGCCGGGGACAGAGGGTGCAGATGCTCCTCGTCCGAATCGTTGCGAGCTACCACCAGCTCCACCAGCCCGCGGGCTTTCTGCAAGATGTTGATGGCCTGCTGGTGGGAGATGTTTGAGTCGAGCGGCTGCCCATCGATGGCTAGGATCTGGTCGCCCTCGTGGAGTCTCCCATCTCTGTAACAGGCAAAAGAGACGGCGTGCGTTAGACTTTGGGATGGTCGCTGGTCAGGCCTTTGGCACGGGTTCTCAAGGTTTTGGCTGGTGCCTAGACGATGGATTTGACGAAAGGGCTCTGTGGAACCATAGTCACAAGTCAACGTTTTGTAAAATGCATGTCTAACAAATGTACAGTAAAACTCTGTTTTACTCAACAGATAGCAAGGAAATGTTGTTCGAGGGCAACACACAGTTCGAGACAGCAAATATCACACACTTTATGCTTCAGTTCAGCTTGCTCAGACTTTGCATCTTCCCACGAGGGTCAACATTCCAAAACAACTTGGCAAATATACACATCGATGCGATTTACTATTAAATTTTGCCCAAACTGATCTCGTGGATCCTCATAATGTCATCATTTCAATGGTTTGCCGAAAGACGATTGCGAAAAGTGTCGCCATCGACGGGATTCTTGACTGTCTTGCTTATGGAACCGAGTGTTTTGGGCCTCTTTTAAAATGAAAGCTCATACCGAACAACTTGCCGACCCAGTTCTCCTGCACGAAAGTAGGACCATTATGTTTTTTTTAGAGCAATCCCTTTCTGGAGCCCGTCCGCCTGGATCAGTTATTTTGAGAAGCACTTTTATGATCTATTGCCCCCATTATAGAGAAAGACTCCCTACTTTATTAACTACCCATGGGTCTTCTAAGCAGATATTAAAAAAATCTACTGCAGAGAGAATTGTTTACAGTCGGCCCGAGACTTTGAGCAATGTGACTTTATGTGAAACTTCAATAATAAATCACGAAGCGAGGAGCAATAAAACAATCCTGTAAGTGTCTGAGCGAAGAAGACAGACAGTACACCTCTTGTACAGAGTAGTGTCCGGTTGAGCACGTGATACAGGAGAACACGGCGGTAGTAAATCCTGGCCAGCGACCGCACACACCTTGCCGCCGAACGAGGCCGCGACGCCCGCGACGTCGAGCGCCGCGACGCCGTCTTACGAGCGGCGTTCGAAACGAACGGCAAATCTAATGTACGATATTGAAATATATTTTGCGCAAGCATAGCGCCCGCGAGATAAAAAAAAAAATAGCAAGAGAGTCGACATCGACTGGGCCGCGACGCACACGTGGAGATAAAGTATGACTGGTCGTAAATTGTCGCGACGTGAAATTGAATATCAGCCGAGAGTCGGCGGAGGTAGGTTTAGGAAACCTGTGCCTTTGCACGTCGATTTTATCCTCGGAAAGGCATTTCGGGCTGGAACAATCTCAAACTTCCATTAATCACCGGCCTGATAAACATGCAGAAATTGAAGACGCCTCGATAGAGATTGCCCTCTGCCCCTCCCATCTCACACCCCCTGTCCCCCTCACAACCACCCTAACGCAATAAAGGACTGTCTCATTACAAAAACCCGTGAAACGTCGGAAGTCAAGGCGTTGCGATGACGTCAGTGCGACGCGACGTCCACGTAAATGAGTTTCCTAATTCGTCGCTGCACATCGGCGTTTGTCGGCGTCGAGGAAGTGATCAATCAGGCGGCGCCTGACAACGCTGGGCGTTGGACAGACGCCCGACGTCGGCGTCGGTGTCAATCGCGCGTCTCCCGCGGACGTGACCTCGTCACGAACGTCGCCAAGTGTGACACGTCACGTTTTAACATCGCGTACCCAATCAGATGTCCGAAGACGTTACAGCGAAGCGGCTCACTCGGGTATTTGCATCGCGGAATCTGTGATCGACGTCAGATCATGGGGCAAATCGATTAGATTTATATCCCTTACAAATAGCAATGTGAATTCACACGACTGCCACACAACGGTTTATCAGAAAGCTTCGGGACTGAATTTAGCCTTAGCTGGAGGAAGGGTCAAGCACTTCAATGTGGACAACCCAGCATATGCGGACAAAGTTTCGTGTGGTCGACAGGTTCGAAACAGGGAGCTCCCAAATGCAAGTCACTGGATTGAAGCATGGCAGCATGACAAGTCCAGTGGGGCCCTGACTGACATATCCCCGCCACTGACGCCTCTGGTGGCTGCGTGGGCGATCGATTCGGGGGTGGGGGAAGTGTGTGATATCCAGTCACGTGACCTGATTACCATGCACACGATAGCAGCGACATGCCCGTATGTTAGGGAGGGGGTGAAATGCATGCATGCACACAAACACACACACAGAAAACACGTTTGCTGAAAGGTGGGGTGTTTTCATTTGCTTCGCCAACGCCGTGAGCCACGAATAAATGTCGCCTGCAATGCACGAGTGTGTGTAGGTACTCGCACGGAAATAGTGGAATTCAGTTAAAATGTATGCGTACGGTTGGGTTAAGAATGAAATGCATGTTGGTCGGTGTTATTCCAAGAAAAGGGTGAATATATCAAGACAGCGGCGTGGTAAACTCGTACGGCGCGGGGTTGAGAAATAAAAGTATCCAAGCAGCGCACGTCGATAACGTGGCAGCAAGTTTGTTTGCCGCTCGACTCGAGTTTTGCGGACGACGGCAATGCAATGAATATCGTTTTAAATATGAAAAAAAAAACGTGCGGCAATCGAAGAGATTTTTTCCTATCCACGCGTAGCCAACCCAGTAACTTTAAATTTAATTCTAAAATATCGTTTTTCATATGCATTTTTAGATGTCCTATCACTATATTTTGGAGTGAAACCTTCCGAGTCTACCGGCTGCCGCATCTTCAATATTTTCTGAAAGCGCACCGCACGAAGACGGAAAGTAAAAGCATCCATGCACGAGCAACACATCGGAAAACTCCCCACAGGCAGCCAAGTGGTGTATCGTATTTCATTCCACCGTCTTTCTGGATTTGGCGGCTCTGTGCCAATATTTGCGATCACTCGACTTCCCCGACGCGGCGGCCGAACCTGACCGCCCGTCATCCCTGGCGATCCTCTGGGACTCCGCGAGATGCGAGGTAGGGGACTTAGGGACCACGAGCTGGACTTCTATAACGGCGACAGGCACAAGCCTAGCGGTCGACAGGACTTGACCAATCATAGACCAGAAGCCGACGGATAGAGCCTACAGGGCGGTCCCCTGTGTAGCTGCGAATTGAGCCAGAGGCATTCGGGTGACTTTAACTATGTATACGCTAAGTGCATTATTTGGCCGTGGTTTAGCGATCCAATCTTCGCGCGAGGGCAAAATCGTTTCATATCGAAAACCTAACGAGCTTCGCGATCAAAGTGACAGAGAGAAGCACCGCGTTAGCTCTGGTGGCAGCAACGTTTCCATCGAGTTAGATAGCGGGTACACCTATAGCGGCGCCCAATCTGCCAACGTGCATTAGTGATGACACTCACGCCAACCCAACCCAACCCAACCCTGTCATGTGTGGGTAGAAATGACAGGTGAGCTTCACCGTGCATGGTGTTACGACGCCGACGTCGTTTTTCCTGGCGTCGGTTGGTACGGAGACTGGTTATTTATGCACGAATGTGTTGACGCGGCGTCGCCTTGCACCCACGTCATCTCGGCTAGTGGTTTGCAGCGTCGTCCGTCGACAGACGAATGCAATCAGCTGGACGGGAATGTGTATGGTTCAAGTCCATGATTTAGTCCAGGAATGTCAGCTTTAGTGTTGGGATTTTTCATCAATAATAGTCAGGTGCACACGGTGCATTCTGTGTCCGCAGAATTACAGGCCTGAGCATGGATTTTTTTGATAATATTCGACGGGATCTGGAGTCGGATGAAAACCACTTGACAGGAGCACCCTTAAAGTCATAATGCACCCCACGAACTTGCGCATGGATTCCGATCATTTCCCGTTGATGATTTCACAAGTATGTCGAAAAACAAGACTTCGAGTGCTGTTTTCTTTCGCTTTTCCAGCAAACAAATGTGGTTATATAATCCTGTTGCCCAGTCTCGAAAAACTGTAGTAGAATTGAGATACCGAAAGCTGAACCCCACTTGTCGACAAATGAAACACCAGGGGTCACGAAAGCGAGCTACCACGAGGACCCGACGACTTCAACAACACCGAATTCTGTCTCCCGACTCCGCGGCAAACAGAAAAACCCACACCACGGCTGAATTATGTAGCGACCTTATTGAAAATTCACCGCCCGGGTAGGAAAAGCCCCCCGTCTCCCACGGTCCCAGACCCTAATGGAAAGTTACTTCGCCCCTAGACGCACCTAGGTAAGCGTCCAGACCAACCGGGTGCCGTGGTTTTGGGACACCGCGCGTTTAGCAGTTCCAGCGGCCGCTTTTTGTGGTTTCCCTGCTCCGATACGACGCTCTCAACGTGGACCTGTCTAGGTGTGGAAATGCGTAAAACTTGACGACGTTTCGCGTATAGACGCACGCACGCACAACACATATTACACACGAGCAGGTGGCGCCGCGCGGGGTGGTGAAAGGGGGGCGAGTCCCCGAAAAGCTGCCCTACAAAATGTGTAATTAGAAGCGGAATGTAGCGTAACTTTATGGTGTACCCTAAAACTGTCAGCCTCGGCCAAAAATCTAAATGAAGCTTCGCAAAAAGTTTCATTTGGGTCAACGCTATAATGCAGATTGACTGTTTGGAAGAAAACTGAGTCTATTTTATCGTAAACGTAATGCATCGCGTTTGCAGCGAATGGTCTAAAAAAAATATAGGCTATGCGAGCTCAAGGTTATCATTGCAGTTCGTTTTATTTTAAATCAACATCACATTTGCATGTGCAGCATAGGAAAATGCATGCATGCGATATTAGCAGCGTGGAATTCAGATGCGGTTTGATGAGTGGAAATGATGCAGAACGTATCATCATTCCATCAATCTCTCCGGCCGTTATAAATAGCGGCGAGTGTCACTACTCTCCGAGGAAGTCTCTAAATATAACGATAAGTATATTACGACCGCAAGGGCCAGCCACGAAGCATGACGTGCCCCTTGCCGTGCAGAGCCGAGTTTCAGAGCCGAGTTTCAGAGCGCACCCTAATGGCGCAAAGCTTTGTTAAAACAACATCAAGTCCGCAACTTGTGCATGCGACCGCTCGTACGGTCGCCATTTAATCTCATGTAATGCATTTATTATCATCGTGCATTGCCTTGCATTCATGATACCCAGTCTCAGCCGGCTTGCATTGTTGTATACCTACGTAAGCAGAAAATCACGGCACAACAAGGCATTGAATATTCATTTGCAGTACCTATAGAACCTCCATGGAACAGATGACCCATATATAAAGCATGGAATAAAAAGCGACTCGAGTGGAAAACCCGGCGAGGTACAGCTGAACGCATTTCTAAATGGAAACAATCTATCGTGCGTTTGCAATCAACATGCGCTTCATCTGTACGCGGCCGGGGGGGGGAGGGGGGGGCTACAAATAGAAAGCACTACAGACAATATTATTTAAGCATTCAGGAATGACGGCAACTTTTGGGGGTGCCAATTTATAGATCGCTTCCGATTGGAAACCCGAAAGACTTTCAATTTAAGGTTTCGCTATAAACGAATCGTTTCCTACGAGGCATGCGAAAATCAATGAAATATAAAGCGTTTTAACACTTAAGCGTCCATATCCTTCCAGGTCATAAATTTGCAGATCTTTGAAACGCTGTAAAATGCGAAACGACACTCGCTCACTTATGGTGGAGGTGCCGTGTCAGCTTATTTCGCTCAAAGCGCTCCAGTCTTGTACGTTTCAACCCTCACTGCAGACGAATTACTTTTAACCGTATTGCCTGACGTCTGACATGCAGATTCAATTTAAAAACACCCCTCTACAGAGAGAGAGAGAGAAATTGTACGAGTGAAATACAATTAGCAAACAGACCATTACTTTCGCCGTGAAATGCCGGCCGACAAAGCGGAAGCAAGACGTAAGGACATCCGCTCGGCGTAAGATTAGGAGAAAACTGCGAGCAATCCTACTTCGGGGAACTTCCTTGTTGAAGGGGGTTCATTTAGAGACATGCGATTTCATCCCCGTGCTAGGCTGCGGCAAATAACGCAACCACTCTCTTTCTATTAGATACACTAGGATTAATTTGAGTTTGCCACTTTCTGGGGTGCTTGTACCAACCAGGAAAATATGACACCATGATGCTACTACTGTTAACTGTCCGATTTAAAAGCAACAAAATAATGTTTTTATTTGGTTGAAACATTTAATAATTCCAGGAAAACAAAATATTTAATGAAAAACAATAAATGTTTATCATCCAAAGTTAAAATTAATATATTTTGGATTACTTTTAACTTCTTTCAGGTTTAGGCAGGAAACCAAGCTCGCAAACTGCTTTTTGGCAGCCATTGCTAGAATCCGCTAGTGTACGGTAGGTATTTAGCAGAAGTCATTAGGACTTTTAGTTTTGCATTTAAGTTCTTATTTTTCAATAGAATTAATTTCACGTAAATAAACTGATAAATCCACAAAGAATTTAAGTGCATGATGCATTGTTTGGTCATAATTTTCTGGTTAATTTCAAACTCCCCGGTGAAGACTGACTTTATTTTGCATTCTAAAGTAGGCAATGTGTAATCAGAGTCCACCAGCTTGTGGCAAGGTAAGGCTAACACAACTGTACGCACATTATTTTCCCATTTATTTTCCCATGATTCCATTCCTTATTCGAGCTCTTTTCACTGCCAACGTTTCAATCTAACATGATTTGTTTCGCCGACAAACGACCCAACGCGTACGAACCCTGTTATCTTCAAATCGCAGACTTGTTGCATTCTTGGGAAGACAACAAAGAAGAAAAGTACCCGGCTAAGAAAGACAACTGATCGAATGACGGCTATAGGACCATGACAAAGACTTCGATAGGCGATGCCGATGCAGCAAATAGTCGCGAGTTGGTCGCGAGTTTGGTACGTATGTTTGCGGGTTAAAAGCATCGTTACAAGAGCTCGTTATCGAAGAGAACGGAAGACACAATAGGTAAAGGTAATGTTGGCAGGAAATCCACGTTCCGTTGCCGACCTGTGCCGTAATCTAAACGGTATAGCTAGAAGTAATCTGATCAGCATTCAGCCGAATGCAAATGAGCTTGCTGCTCTGGCAAAACTGGCTGGATGTCGGCCGATATTATTTTACCTGGCATGGGGTGAAGACTGAAGCGGCGAGAATTTATAATGATGTTGCCTCCGATACGAGGAGTGCATGTGTGTCTAGGGGCAGAGGGTAATTGGTGGAATGTTTAAAACGGTGGATATTTGTTTTGTATATCAAATGAGCGCGGCCGGTTGATTTTGATGCGTGATACCAACTAGAAATGAGTTCAGTGATGAATTTGATGTAAACGTGAGGCTGGGAAATTTGGATTGTGTTTAGAGCGACGCTAAACAGCAATCAAGCACGTTTGCACAAGATAATCGATACTGAAATTGTGCAAATAGATTTTGGTGTGGATGTGTGCGTCAGTCAAAATTATCTTCCAGTTGTGTGATAACAAGAAAAGGTTTAATTAAACAAGACATGAATTGCAAGCAATGCAACAGGAAACGCAAAAACAATGGCATGATGTTACGAATACACAATCAGCTACAAGAACGACATGGTATACATGTCCGTGTGTCCAACAATTAGCTTGCAGATTTCTTCCACCACAGAATTGCATGTTTCGAGTCGACAAAAATAATACTATTCACATTTGAAATTACTTTCGACATGCACTGATTTCAACCTCGCACTTATCCGAGGCAAAGAATTCAAGCGTCTACAGAAATATGACGCAATAAAATTTCGCGCGGCTTACGCGTGTGCTTTTGGGGATATATTAATCGTACGAAATAACGAAACCACCACGCGGGTGCACCCCTTCCAACCCCAAACAATGGGCGCAATGATCGAACGATTGCTCCACAGGGTCGGGTTTTCTCACCGCCTGTCCTGACCACAAGCTCCCGTCCTAACAGAAGCAGGCAACGACGTTCCTGATTAATTTCATCGCGGCAATCGATCGATAATCGACAATCGAAGATCAATGAAAACTGGCTCGAGTGTCACGCCTTCTAATCTATTCCGATTGTTAAAACATGAAACCGCGATTCATTCTGGAAACATAACACCCTTGCCGCGTGTAAAGCTAAGGGATCAAAGAGCAATTAATACAAACTGACACCCTATTGTGATTTAGATTAGAGTAAACGGATAAAGGATATTAGATCATATCCATAACGCGGTGCTTGTGACAATCAGCGAAAACCAAACAATTGCTTTCTTGGTTGTGGAAATGACCACGATCGTAAAACCACATCAACCCAAAACCGATTACAGGTAAAGCGATGGCCACTTCATGAACAAAACCTATATTTTGAAGGGTGTGTTGTGGTGCAGTAGACCGTGTGGAGTCACTTTATTACTTCGTTGAAGTTCGCTCAACGCGTGCTAATGTCGTCCTCGGCGGCTCCATCAACATGGTAAAAGAACGCTGACATCACCCATGAATGGGCAGTCTGTATTCATGCGATAAGCTAATCAAGATGACAAGAAGGCCTAGCAGAGAAAACACTTTGGCATATCAAACCTTCAAGCGTCTTGTGCATGGGCTAAGCCCAGATGACAATGAATGTGCCCCCATTGCCAACTAGCGAAGCGACTTCGCCATGGCTGACATACAAGCTGCGCTTTAAGCTGGCATTTACGTTTAATATGTCGAAAAAACTTTGACTTTAGATGACGAAGGCTAATGGACGCCATGTTGCTTGAATGCGAAATGTATTAAATATACAAAACATCAGCCGCCATGCAGCAAAATCTTGGTCTCTAAGACACTTTAGAAAGTTTTCAGATGGCGCAGCAGCGGCGTTTGAGCGCGATTTTCCGAACTCTAAAGCTTAAAAGCTTTCGTAGAACCAGGTTTTGGGAGGACCATACTTTGGTAGAGGACCAGGCATTGGTAGAGGACCAGGCATTGGAAGAGGACCAGTCGTTAGTCGGATTGCAGCACGGTGCCGCTGCAGATAGCACGAGATTGTAAATTAAGAAATATTGTCTTTGAGGCAACTTGATTCTAATTTATTTGCTCGCAGCGTGGTGGCAAAAGCAGAACATGGCTGGAACACACCGACCTAAGTTTGTCGCTCAGAGATGGGTGGGGGAGGGTAACTGCGACCGACGCGCACAAGGTGTTAATTATTTACACTAACGCCCGCCAGACTGATGCTTATGCATTGTTAATTGTCAGTCAGTGGAGTTGACTGCTCCTACAAGATAATTAAGCAGGCCGTGTGTATAGGTATACAGCGAGTCATGCATTGATTTCCTGTTTAATATCTTCAAACAGGCCGAGATGTAATTTAAAAAACAAAATGTCGGTGGTGAGTTTTAACACCGTTCCAAACAAAGTTTTCGCCGCTTTTCACCCATTAGTAAGACAGTTCTCGAGTTTTTTTAACTCAATTCGAACTAGAGACAAAGAATGGATAGAATTTCCCGGCCGCCCAAAATGCAACGGGAACGTACCCCCAAGTGCATGCTCGATGGCTATTCTCGCCACAAATCCGGCGATCGCATGCAACAGTTCGATCCCCGGGTGGTTCCCGGCGACCACTAGGGGTTCAAAGAATATTCTCTGACTTTAATGTGTTCTTCAAGTTTAGATTCACACCATAAGAAAAGGACTGGTAGAGACAAAAACACGCAGGACCTCGAGGAATGTCAATCACCCAAAGAATACAGAAGTGTCTTACGCCCACGGAGAAGGGCTTACCGCGCTTAAAAGCTGCTTTCGACCGGAGACGGTGCCGATATATTTGCAGAATTTAGTCGACGCAGATTAGCAAAGAGTTTCAACGTCTCAACTGCTCTTTTGTGTTCGAAAGTTAGCAAGTCGAGGACGAAATCTCGCGTGCAAGTCACGCCGGATAATCTATTAAAATTCGCGCCACTCGAGCCTAATTCGATTATGCAGCTCAAAACGACGCCGGCAGATTAATAAAGGAAACAATGTGAGCTAGCAATCTGCGAGTTACTTGCAAGAATAGCGCGAGGTTCACTCGGAGGGGAAAGTTAGTATCGGCCCGTTTCATCAGAGCTGCCCAAACCATGGAAACTGTTTTCAGTATGTGTACGCGATTTGCACATCCTGTTTTTTTTTAATTTCACTCTAAGACGGTGTTTTGATCCATCTGCCGTTTGGCAAGGATATACGGGTAAATCTGTCTCTAGATTGAAGCAAGACGTTTATAAGCTTTCAATATACGAGTGAGAGTAACACCTCTCGGAATTGGAAGGAACTTGTTTTAGTAGCCGCATTTCCTGGCATAATTAGACGCGTGCTCATCCCTAACGAACTACGGAACCCGTGTGGCCCCGTGGGCCCGATAAATGTTTCATGGACTTAATCAACTCCTTTCCTTGGTTGCGTTCGCTTATTGCTACTGCAGTGCGTTCAGTTTAGATATTTATTGATATTCCTAAAGGTTGTGGGATGTGTGACATGAGAGAAGACGGGAGGCCAGGCCCACCCTTACATTTAGTAAGATATATTGCAAGCACTTCGTATTGATCATGAAAGCAAGACAATCCCAGGCATACGAAAACGACGATGCTGCAGAATTGTTTGCCATAAGCAAGAACGGACCAGGGAGCGAAACCACAACCGTTGGTCACTGCGACCACCAGATGGACTCAAAAACTAAGCAGGCTGATGCTACAATGTGAAGTCAGGATCCATGTTTCTTGGCATTACGTTCCGGATATGTTTTAAAAGCCAATATGATTGCAAGTAATTATAACTGCATTACACTATACAAACAATTTTTCTAAAATCGATTGATTTTGGTTGCGCGGCGCGCATCTTTTCTTAACGGGCACATAACACCGAGGTCGTATCTAAATTTTGTGTGCTACGCGAGCAAACAGTGATTGACAGCATTAGAGTATTGATCACACAAGCTCCCGTCTTCGTCGTCGTCGTCGTCGTCGTCGTCGTCGTCGTCGACATCGCCTGTAGGGAACGAGAGAGTCATCGTTCGACTTGATCCAAGCTCGCATCGCGGGACCCCCAGTCGCGGATCCTGATTCACGAATCAATCAGTCCTGCCAACGCGGGGGGAGGGGGGGGGGGGGCGACATTGCTTATTGGGACAAATCCTGCGGATTTGCGAAAAACGTGCTAAGATGTCCATGTGCTGGTGGCGGCCTGGGGCCTTGTAGAGCGTGCACACAGATCACGCACGGCATTGGATCGAGGTGCCTATAGGACACGCATGAAATCGAAGTGCACATACAGATTATCAATCTGTTCCGTTCGATGGCCAACAGGGTGGGTCATGTGTGCACTCGCCCACCGTTCCGTATACACAGTCACGTGGTCAAACAATGAAGTTCGGAAAGCTTTGCGTTGATTTTAAGCTGGGACGAGGTGGGGAAATAGGTTCGCGAGGGGGCAGTGTAAGGATGGCCTCTGCAGGATAATCATGGTCTTGGTTATTAAATTAAAGAGCACAATTAAAAAGATGAGGTTGCTAGCCTACAGTAACAGAAACATTTAACAACAAAATTGATGCATGCAACTAGAAAACGAGCAAGTTCAGTAATTTCTGTTGACACTTGGGTTGCTACTTATTCTGGCAGGCGCAGCCACTAAAAGTGTACCTTTTTCGTTGAGAGTTAAGTTAAGCTGAGCAGAAGTTAGCAGAACCTTGAGTTTTCCAGCCTCGGATCGGCGTGACTGAAAATACGCTCCACGCGGGCAACGTGATTAACCTCATCAGCCGCGGGTCATAATTTTGGAAATGACAGTGAAATATTTGAACCTCGCCAACTGAAATCTTTCTTGTAGCAGAACGCTCTGAATACGCTATAGGAATACATGAATAATTCCAGTACGACAACCGTCGAAGGCATTTTGAGCGCTATGCTACACGCGTTTTAGTGGAGATTTGTGTCCATTGAGTGCATAAATTATTGGACGGATGTTTGGAGGCGCGAAAAGGGAGGATTTCCAGGTATCGGCAGTCAAACTCGCATCTCAGATATTGTTTTGAACTTTACAATTAACAATTGGCTACAACACAGCTTAGCTCCAGGATTCTCAAGGCTTGCATTCTGCAAACAGAGGTTTGCCAAATTAGGTATTTCGAAAAACAGATATCATTTAAGACAAAAGAAAAAACCGCATCCCTTGGGGCGGTTGAAATATCATGGATGTTAAGAAAAACAAAGCACACAATTAGTAAAGGATCGAGTCAGAGCACAGAGGTAACGGCGACTGCCAGACGAGAAATAATGGAATAGAACTGCGCTTTGTGAATTGTAACCTTTAAAAACTATATATTAATTCAATCATATTTCCACGAGAATAAAACAAATTGGTCGCTTTAAGTTCGCGTTACAAAGTGATCATATTAAGAACGGCAACAGCCAGAGGCCACAACGCCGTTCTCAACTCAATGCCCGCATTTTTTCCGGTACAAAATATAAAAGTTACCTACACCGCCCCGCTTTTTCTTGCCCTTTTCCCGAGAAACCACATGACACACCAGAGGCCTCTTCACTCTTCACTCTAGATATATGTATATGCATATGTAAAAACACACAAACACAAAAAACAAACGCTACGCGATACTTTTATGACGTACCAGCCACTTTTGCAGGAGCGTTTTCGCATAGCCGTTGCTAAACTAGTTATTCAAATGGCCCCCCATGTACAGCGCAATTTTCCCTGCAGATGATATTTCGCACGCAAATTTCCCAACACCAACAACACCGAAATAATGCGGGAGCGAAAAAAAAAAACATCACCAGCGACAGCACCTCCCGACGAGCGCTGCCACAAAATCGATGAGCCACTCGCCGAGAGCCATCGCATTTCAGACTTCTCAGCAAATCTTACATCGCGGCCGTTACATGACGGGTTAGGCTCGAGGTGGTCATCGCCGACGTGAAATATTAAAACCTGACGAGGCACGCCAGTCCAACGTGTAGTATATAAACATCATCCGCGCTATTGTTGTCCAGTGGCTGGCACCCGCGTTACGAGCGGCTATCGCGTAAGACCCAGCTGAGCTCGGGCTGAATCAACAGCCACCAAAAGGGCCGGGCATTGTTCTGCTTTGTTTCCAACGCTGTGATAAGGCACTTGTCTTCCGTTGTATTATTAACAAACGGGCCGAAGTCCGCTAAACGAATGGATGCGTACACGCTCCATGCCTGCACACGATCCGTCCAATAAGAACATCATGGGGTCCATTCCCTTCCCAAAACTCGGGTAATGCTAGAGAGCCTAATCCGATATCTCATCTTCTCCCAAGCGCACAATGCCAAGACTCGCTCCGTGTAGAATACATGAGAAAAACAATGCGCGTCTCGGGCCGGGCCAAGTTAAAACTGAGCACATGCATCAGCGGGGGGTTGGGACGCGGTTTCCGCGCGAATGTATTCCCGCTTAAAGCCTCGCGAAACTTTTCCTCTAACGTCGTTCAACAACGACTTGACGTTCATGAGCGCCTTGTAAGATTGACGTTATTCCATCATGACGCTCAATCTTGGTAAAATAAAGCCACCGCGGTAGGATCTATGACGTAGAACAACAGTGGCTTCAATCTGAGTGCAGGGTGGAGGAGGGCAGGAGAAAAAACCCCGGATGAGACGACTGTGTGTAAGAAACTCGGTCGACAAGAACTGGGTCAAATGGGTAAAGCCCTGGCCCTGGCCCTGGCCGACACGGTTGATGGGGGGGATGGGGTTAAGGCAATATGCCACCGTTAACTGAGCAATTATTGAAAAGAGAGTGATATTGATTTGGGCAACGACACTCTAAACACAATACACACGCGGCGCTGCCACGAAGCAAAAACCGACCAAAACCCACCCACCCTTATCCAATTACCTGAGCACACAAAAAGCTAACCGTCACGTGATCCTCCTCTATACGGCGATTACTCTCCACGGGTACGCACATGAAATACTCCGCACGGCGCGCGAATGCACGAACAGGGGGTGCCTGGACTGGCTTTACCGAAGGGATTTACGTTTACTGCTCCACCATCGCAGGAGGCGACGCGAGGGTGCAGGGAGCTAAGCCGTCGCGAAAAACGACGCACTTTTCGCAGCACTAGCTGGCTGGCTGGCTAAACGCAACACACGCAAGGTCAATGCGGGGACTAAATTTACGCTAATGAGCGTCGCAGATCAATTCACCGCACGAAACGGCTTTTGATTTGAGGAAACCTCTGCCATGGACACAGAATATCTGCATTTTAAAGAACACCAATTTGAAGATAGATTGGGGATCGGAATTGAGTGTACGGCAAGTGCACGAGATTTTAATTAAACGTGTCCTTTGTCGGGCGAAACTGCGATGGTATCTAAAATGGCATTCTATTAAGCCACGTCTTAGATGGATGAGGCAGAGTAATTAATTACGCAGCAAGACTGAAATGAGAGCCGCTGCGTCAAGCAGTCGGGTTTAGGAAGGTGGGTGCGTAGATGCCGACCGTAAAGGCTAGCTTTTTGCAATTACTTCGCTCAATGTGATGTCGTAGCCAAAGTAGATTGAATCTGTCAATGCTGATAGATGAGACGGTATCAGAGCCAGACGGTAGTCTCCTCGTAAGTTGCAGACATCGCTCCACCGGTGAGATGCGAGGTCCAGGGAGGCTGGCATATCAAGTAGCATCCTTCACTTCGCCTGAGCGGACCGCTACTCCGTCTTGGCAACTCCCTTAGCTCGGGAACTCACCTACCTCCCTCTTACTACTTGCTGTCCCTCAGCCACTGCGATATTCAAATTCAATTCGCTTATTCTCAGCTCTCGGGCGAAAGAGCTATTATATTCTCAGAATGTACTTCCCACCGTATGCTCGAGAACATGCATTGCGTTTTACTGAAATCGTAGTCGTACAGTCATATGAAATACGTTACAAAGAAAAATAGTTCGATTTAGAAGATCACCAGATTTGTGTCAGCTTCTGCGAGTTAAGTTACACTCAACTCCCATTCGATGAATGAAGCGGACCTCTGCCGAGTCCTCATACGAGATCCCCGCTGCATTAAACCAGCCAGTACTCTAGCACCGACTCACTCCGTCTGGGAAAGCTCACTAATGTGTGTGAATTACTAACAATTCCAGTTTTAAAGCCACTCAGGAGCTAATTAACAGAGTGAACTTGACGGCGCCCCGTTCCCGAGCGATCTTCCCTACCACCGAGACCGGGCTGACGGACCGCTCGCAAACTACAACTCCAATTACGTAGTAGACCGGCTGGAAGCACTGCAGCCAGTTACCTGACTGCCTCTCTCCGAACGGTAATTGATTTCGTTTTGTTATGCCATACTCGACTCGCAGTGGATTCAAATTCAATTCCGAGAAACGAAAACTTCTCAGAAAATTTTATAAGAAAATTTGGGTTGTTAGGGAAATCGATTGTTCGTCGAAGTTATAGGTTATTTGAGTTGTGAAGAGACGAGACGTAAAAACGCCAGACACAAGAAAAGTAGAAAAGCATTTGAACTTTGAAAGGTAAATAAAACTACTGACGCAGGATTAGTTTCTTGTTAGTTTACCCAATTGGGCACACAATCTGATGACAACGTTCTCCTAATTTTTAAACCTTTCGACCAAGGGCGAAATCTGAGAGTATGAGATGTTTCCAAAATCCCGGTAATGTGCAGAGTGCCATTTCTAAGTGCGGTGACGTTCATCTTGGCATTTTAGAAACGAGAGAACACATCGATAAGTAGATTTGGCGCATGGCTACGTCTGACGTCAATGCATAGACACACATAATTGAAAAACCACCCACCCCATCCGAGTAGCGGTAGTGAATGTCTCCGTTTCGCGGTCTCGAAGCAGCGACGGCTGTCAAATCCGCGGCTCCACGCCCAGAAGCCGTTAATATGTTGTAAATCAATGAAACTGTCAATAAACACACACTCTCGGCTGCCCGCCCCGCCCTGGTGCGATGCGTGCATTGGGGGTGAGACTCGTGTTTACGATTACATTACACAAACCTAATTTCACTTGGAACTCGCAGGATAGGAAACAATCCGACTGGATCGAACCATGTTTACCAACAAATATTAGCATGTAATAACTAGATTATTGAAATCAGCTCTCAAAGTTAGCATGGTTGCTACTAATGTTCATTCAGGCGTCGCCAAATGTGCAAGAAATATTGCAAATCTGGCAAGGATCCGGTCGTAAATTCACCGGGAACGTCGTACTGCACTGGCGCTTGTGCTCGCACCTTGTCACTCTAACGTTAAGGATTACCATGTAATTGGCAAGAACGGGAACCGGAAAGACAAAGAAGTTACCAGTACAATGGTGGCGCCCGAGCGGGATTTCAGCTTCTATTATTTGAACATCTTGGTTCGTTTAAACTTTTGCGACTACAGAAAAAAAGAAACGAGATCTGGATCATTGTGTTCTAAGGACAGAGGCATTAGCATAACAAACGGCAAAAGAAGTCCTCGTTACAATGGTGGCAGCGTGTGGGATTAGTCTCAAAATGACTGGAACATTCGGGGCCGTTGAAATTTAAGCTCACTTCCGTTTGCGGTAGTTGGTTTAAGAAGCATCATTATAATTTCCAGGTAGAAATCTATCAATTTGCGGCAGGTTAATAACACAGCGCCGATAGGCATATCGGCAAAGTTGTTAACCTCCAGAGATTCGCACAGAATTACGGGATTATGGCGGTCGGATAAGCCCTGGCAACGGATTCTCGTCTATTGCTGGAAAACTCGCCGCAGTGCCAGGAGACAGAACATGCAGGGAAAACCACGAAGAACATTTTTCCTGAAGCCAGAGATAAGGAGAAGGTTTACCAGCTGTATAAATGCCGCTCCCACGACGAGCGCTGCAAATGTCAAAAATTGACATTTTTAAAATATGTGAGGGCTTAAAATTCCTACTAGTTACGCTCATTTCTTGTATCTTACTTATAATGGCCAGTGGCGACAGCGGGTATAACTTTGTAGTAATATTCGAAGTCGTTAATCAAAGCGTTTATTTATTATCTGAGCGCAGTCTTGACCCTTGCTACATTGAATAGCTCCTCGGTGTTAATTAAGCCATAAAAAAATTAAAAATTCCCCGCCTGAGCGGTTCGGTTTAGTTTCCTTAGCGTCCACAAACTTTGTCCGATGTTTTAGCCTGCAGATCAAGCACCGATCTGCGGTCCCGCAATCCATCACGCCACAGAATGGATCTTCACGAGCTTTTCAAGACTTGACGAGCTTTCTTTAAACTTTGCCAACAAGTTCCCGTTCAAAGTGGACGGACTTCTTGTCAAATACAGACTCAAACTTATGATCGAGGTCAAACAAACGGACTCCTCGCGATTTTTAATCTATCTGTCAACAATTTCTCGATGAAATTGACAGTCTGGGAGCCTGCATTTGAGTCCAAATGTCGTGACTTTCGTATAATTGTATACAGCCTGCATCGGTGGATAATTCGTGTTGGTAATTTAAAAAAAAAATCGAAATAACCCCGATATCAACGGTTACAAGCATCTAAAGCCCTTCGTAAAGACAAACCGAACAAAACCATTTAGCCAAATCAACTAGCTTCCAAAACGTACTTGCCGTTATCTCGGCATTTTTTAATTAGCTCTGTTTATCTGCAACATAACTTCCCCGCGGGCAAAACTACTGGCAACCGCTGACGCCAGAGCATTGCAGTCCACAAGCTGCTAATTTATTCCGCGTGCGGCGCTGGGACTGGTGTAATTTGGCCGCGACTTCCTTTGTTTGCTGCGACGAACTACGATACGGGAGGCATTGCTCCGCGCGCTATCATCTTTAGCGAGTCGCTAAATCCGAGAGCACCCCTTGCGCCCTGGCACTTCACAATTCCACTGATGTTCGCTAATTTTCACCATAACTCAGGAACAATGTAGACATGCTCAAAGCACAATGGAACGGGAGAAGACTTTCGACAAAAACACAAGTAACCCCCTAAAATATCAGGTTTCGTATTGTACAACCCCTTCTGAGAGACTACTGGTAGGTTTATGTAAAGGTACTTGTACCAGAACGATACAAACAAAGCGGGAGCGTCTTTGTGTGGCGATGAGAATCGATGATGGAAAATGAAATTTTTTAATATTCGGTACGGAACACCGAAATTCATCGCATTTCCTTAACTAGAAGAACATACCATGCCTACTTTCTAGTTAAGATGCGATAGGTACTTTAATATAAGCACTTCGTTTTACACACGGGATACATTATTTCGTTGGGGACCTGCTAAGAAATAGCATTGAAAGGCTACCTGAATAAATGAAAGAAGAGCTTAAATATTAGAAAATATTGAATGAAAGAATAAAGGAGAGACAAAGTCGGGCATTCGCGGGCCGGGCGTATCAAACCACAGTACGACGCAAACGTAGTTCGTCGAGAAAGTATTACACCGTGTAGTTGTCTCGTTCGCCGTCTTGGGCATTGGCTAGAAATACTGCGACAGAACGGGTCCAGAGTCTCCCATGTATCCAGTCTCAGATTGGGTATTAGGTGCCACTTTGGTGTCTAGAAGGGATGATCCCTTAGCTAATGGAACGATACGATATCTTGCCGGAGATGGTTTCCTTCAAAATGATTATGTCGGTAACGGAGAGAGAGAAGGAGCATGAAGGAGCAGAGAAGGAGCAGAGAAGGAGCAGAGAAGGAGCAGAGAAGGAGAAGAGAATTTACGAGAATTTAGAACAATATTATTAAATGCGGTGAATTCCTGGGCTCTTTGCAGAAATAAAAAACTTTCGGTATCACTTTCAAAATCTGCAATTTTGTAGCTAAGCTCGACACTGGGATTACAGCTCCGAGTCAGAGATAGACACGTGTCGCGGTTTCTCCTGATTTCCCTACTCTTTTCTAGGTGCGTGGTTTATTACCACCCTCGACATCGCCCATGTCATTAGCCGCTGCTATTCGGGGACTAAATTACTTCTCCCATTAGCCAACCTAAGAATGTTCACTTGATTCTTTAATCACAGTTATCTCAAATCAATCGAGAACAAACACAGTTGTTTGTCGCTCCCCTCTCTTGTCACAGAAGTGTATTCAAGGTAAACAGAAGTAATATTGTCAGAACATAACATAGCTTCTACAACATTTTCATGACATTTTCCCCCATTACGTGACTGGCAAACTGCTTGCTCTCCGTTTCGTGACAGCTGTTTTATTTTCCGATATGATTGATCAATTATTACCAGATATTCTCATCCAAACGTTTTGTACAATTATTATGCAATTTTAAAGTCAATTAAAATGATGAAAACGGTCGACGAATAACAATGTGGCCGTCGCAAGAAAAGAGAATGCAATCAATCATGCTGGTCTCTGACGCACGAATGTCTTCCTTCGCGAACGGATGGGCCGAAAGTAACACGATTATTTAAATGTTTCACTCGCGTGGTTTTCAGACAGTAAATGGATTGCAATTGCTGTAATCACAATGATTATGAAAATGGGAAAATCATTCACGACATTCAATGAATAATGCATAACTAAATTACCCTGTCACTTGTGATTTAGCTAGAGAATTTTAAGTTAGCAAATAAAAAGATGAAATAATTTGTAATTCCGTTGTGATGGAATTTTAAGGCGCCAACGGTGCGCTTCACGCAAGACTATATCAAAGGAAAGGATGAAATTGGGTGCGCTATAGCTTCTTATTTCAACTGAGAGAATATAAATTCAATTCAAATAAAACAATGGTACATAAAACCCGTCACGTTTTCGCCAAATTGCTTCATTTTAAAGAATATTTCTCGAGCGATTGCACTCTGTGCACGGTACACTATCCCTGAACCCTGCGACTTGTTGCAGGTACTGCACTACTGCACCTTCTCGGTGCACGTACTGACAGTGTGCAATGTGCATTGTTTGAACGCAGCCGACCGGATACACGATTACATCCCCGCACGTGCAACTACGGGGCCGGCGCAGGGCCCATGGGGTGGGTTCCTCCCGCCCGCTCTTGCCGGCAATTTTTACCCGACACAATCCAATAAACCGGTGGAGGAACTACGTACAATAACACTGCCTGATGGGAATATATAGAGACCCCGGCTCGCGGCTGCATACATTTCAATTTCGCTACAAAAGTGTCGCTGGTAGTATATCATACCATAACCTAGCTGCGTTCTCGCACGTTTTTCATATTTTTTCAAAAAATACATAAATACGTTATTCTTGGTTTCGCAGCTGACTACCAGCTTCAAATCCTGCCGTTTCATTGCAAAATTCGGTGGAAATAATGCGGTAGATGTTTCACTACATCTTCCTCGATCGATGCAATATTTTCAACTGAAATCCAGTGAAATGGAAAACCAATTGATGCAGAAGAAAATATCTCATCTTTCCATCTAATTGACCTTAATTTAACTCCCGAGCACAATGATTAAATGCTACGCAACATCCCGGAGTAGCGATGTTTTGCACCGAGTATCATGGTCCCAGAGGAGGCAAAAAGACGCAATCGCTGGCTCCTTCGCATAACACGGGCAAAGGTATTAGAAAAGTCTTCACAGAGTTGCGACGAGCTGGCAGACGCCCAGAACCCCGTTCTCCATTATATTATTATAGGCCAGCCGAGCGGTGCCGAGACGCTACTGAAGATGTGCCGAGCACTGATAAATAGGTGCAATTATATGGGGACATCATGACTAAACCATGCTAAAAGCGCGCAGTAACCTATTCTACTTTCTTTATAGCCGCACATCCTTGCATGCCAGAGTGGATGTCTACCGAGGTACGGTAGATATCGCCATGGCATGCTCTTCAGGGCCTCTTTGATCTGCTCCTTCTTTCTCCCGGCTCGTCTGTAGTAAATGTTGCGAGACATTGTGAGTTTACCAAAATTTTAAGCATAGAGGTGCATAAACCCCGTTCTAAACTAGTGAATCAGTCATAAAAAATCAGTCAACCGAAACCATTTTCCAAAGTGGCTCACGGTGATTGGCATGGACCGCAAACGACGCTGAACGACGCCGAAGGAAACGACGCCAGGGCTGTGGCTTGACGGACACATACTGGAGAAAGCAACATGGCTGCCTTCATGCGTGCACACGTACGCGCTCTTTGAAAAGACCGGGACAGCTAGCGAGTGCCGCATGAAACGACCGGTGCCCGACGGCGCGAAAAGATTTCAAATATGCAGCTTAATATCGTTCGCACTCGTTCCCAATTGCGCGATAAATTCAGGAGCTAGTCGCCTGAATATTTCACCCGGCGCTTCCTGACACTGGCCCTGACATTACCCGGTCATGACCGTCGCAGTGGTTTATTCATGCGGAGTGGAAATTGGCACGGCATGAGCTTGCGAGGAACCGTTCCGACGGACGGACGGATGGACATGGGCATATTCTCCGATGCCAGCCTGCCAGTGAGTTTATAGACTAGTGGTCATCCAAGGAATTAGTCGGCGAACGCATCAATTATTGGCAACCTTGCCTCATACACGGGGAACATCCTCAATTTGTTCCATTACATTTTAATGGATTCGTTGGTTGATGCCCTGCTGTAAAATGTAAGGAAATTATGGCCAACTCCTGTCATGAAAGTTTGAAAATAATCACAAAGTGCCTGCTTGCCAAGTCAAACAGTGGGCTTCTATAGAAACGGAAAAACTATTAAATATGATGTGGAAAATCATGCTTTAGAGTTTAAACGTCACTAGGTATGTTCTCCAATGTAATCTCGAAGATTAAACATCTCCAAATAGAGTTGAACTTTTTCAAAGACAAGCAGAAAATAATTTCTATCAATCAAGCGATTAGGAACAGGTAAAACGAAAGGCGCTCCAGTGCAGGGGAATTAGCAATGGGAACGATATGTCTAGCAGCTGGCGTTGATCGATACAGAAATTGAATATTTTATAGCCGTGCGCATTCACAAAAGCGGTTGACTTCATTGTGATTTATGACCCCACAAGGCGGCGCGGTCCCCAAAAATATAGATGGATAAAATATTGCAGAAAAGGTCGCATGAGCAGAAAGTACGAAGAAAAGGGAGATAGGTATGCACGGCTATCGAAGATGAATAGTTGAGCGCTATATTTTGGCGTGCTTCTCTATTAGAATCACTTTTCTAGGCATGGCAAAAAGATAAGACTATATTTTGGCAACATTGGTGGCGAGACGGAGTTTGGGGGGGGGGGGGGGGGGGAGTTAGGGTCGAATATGAATATCGTGACCAAAGGTGCCTGACCCCAAAAACTAGTACCTTGTGCTATACGTACTTCATTCAAGCTAATAAATTATTGCTAGATGGATATTTATTCCAGTCTGAACTCTGAGGAAAGATTTTTTATTTAGTATGCAGAAATATATCAAAATGATAATTCAACGACGTCCTCAACTGCGGTCATAAAATGGACATATCCATGTAGTTAATGTCACTAGCATAATCTGCACGAAATAAACCAACACATGATTTTAACACCACAATTACAAGCGGTAGAACCACGAGAATATAGATATGTATCCACATCAGAGTCGCTTCAAAGCACACCGCGTAGATGTCCTGAAGGTGCGAAGAGCTCGTATTAATTAAATGAATAATTAAATTGGTGTGCGTTGCGAGTTGCGTGAGCTTTGAAGTTGTTTGGTTCATGTTGGAGGAACAGCAGCCGGTTGATCCTGCGAGTGTCAAGTGAATGAGCGAGTTCAAAGTTGGGAGCAACCGAAGCGGAGAGAGCGTCGCGTGCAGGCAAAGTAAAGTGTCCCCCGAACGCGCGGCAAGGCGGGCACATATTGCTTTCAGTTGCTTCAGTTTCCTAACGAAATCTCGGACCACCGCATAAGAAGGGTTACTCCATACAGACATAGACGGGCCAGTACTGCATCAACGTAGGCAGTGCTGAGATGTCAACACAGTTTAACTTGGAGTGATTTGTTTTAACTCAAATAGGTCGGGTCTAGCAGGCAGTCGTCCCACCCCCTTGGCAAGCGACTTGGAGAGTTTTAAATAACAGCTGACGCCGTCAGATCCGACGCAATTTTTACGAGTGGTTCAAACCAAAGAGCCCTCGTTCATTTCCACGCTTTCCCGGTCCCGGAAAACGTTCGATCCACATCATTCCTTTTTACCGCAGTCTACTCTGATTGCTAACTCCATGTTTACCAGTTTTCCTCCACTCTCAGTTCCCGAAAGTCAGCTAAAACACATTTTCGATTATACCCCTGGCAACTTCCAACCGTTCGATCCAATCACATGGCCCTTCCATCCTCCACATCCACTGGTCCTGGTCGTCCTGATTTAGGACCCCAATGGCTTACCTTGGCCTGGTCAGTGGCTCGGCGACCGCGTGAGTGGCGGGTGGCGATCGTGACCTGCGATCTCCTCTAGAGGATGGCCATAGGTCGATACGGCAGACCGTTGGCCGCACGGGCCGCTCACAGCACGCTGGCACGCGTCATCGCCGCTCATCCTCAAACACAGCATCCACCGGTCATCGAATACGCGTTACGACGACGACACGAGAGACACGGGGCCAAGAAACGAGGCCGCTCAACGGCGACCACCGCGCGCGGTTGCTAGACAAGCTGGCCAGGAAGTCGTGACAAATGGAACACTTGTGGGCCGATCGATAACACGGTGAGCATTGAACATAGCTGTTTACACGCAACCCCGCGTAGTACGAACAAAAGGTCGGGATGTGCCGTCGAGGAAACTGCCGAGCGGATCGCGACGTGGGCGTCCTGCCGGCTCAGATCTCGGTGATCAACTGTCTCGCCCGCACCCTCTCGCGGCCCGCCGTCGGCAACATGGCGGGGGCAGCGCACGAGCGCGACCCCCGGCACGGCGCCGTCGTACCAAACATCGGATACGCGTCGACGTCGACGAACGCGCGTCGTGCCCGTGCCAGCGCGTTGACGGACGGCCAGGCAGCAGAGATGCGCCACGCTCCGGGCACAAAGTCGGCCCCGGACAAGCAAAAATAATAGCAACATCAAGGATCAGGCGCCGCATGTTTGCGAGAAGGACTGTAGGCCGGCGTCGCGACGTTGGGAGTGCGCAGACGCGGCGACGGCGTCGCAGGGGCATGGGCGTCGGAGCGGGGACGCCGAGCGCTGGCGCTAGGCGTCGCCGAAAGAGACAACGCTCTAAGGTCGTACCATTCGGATGCGACACCTCGCTTAGGGGTGCGCTGAGCCCCAGGGACCAAGTGTTGGGTGCCCTTTTGAGACCCTGGACGCTCATGGTTCGGAAAAACGGGGGGGTTGGTGCCTCCCCTCGACCCCTCCCTAGCTAACTACGATACATGAAAATCAATGTACGTTCTGACTGAAACAAATGCCTCTCGACGTGATTGTCGTTTACAAAGGCGATCCTAAGTGCGGTGGTGGTCGTTGATAGGGGATAGCCACGTGTTATGCTAGCACTTCGGGACTCGCGGGGTCTTCGCGATGGAACGAACGCCCATTCTTGCCAGAGTTAACTTAAAATCAATACGCAAATCAGGGAAATCTGCGGCCTACCATGTTTATCACAAGGAGCGAACGAATTCAACGAAGCAAGTCAAATCTGTTTGGTACTTTCGGGGGTCTTTATATATTATCTTTGTTGCCTTCAAAGCAATATTCACAAATCGTAAGATATTTTCTGCACTCATTTCTCTGGCCCTGAAACCGAACTCGATCAGATGAATGTCAAAATAATGTTCACAGTTCGCGATTGTAAGTTGACGTTGTCAAATCTAGCGTTGCTAGTAGCAACAAGCCGGCGCGTCGGTGACCTTGAACAACCTCCAGCAAACGACGTTCAAAGCAGTGTTTCAAGCTGGAAAAGCTTCGCGAACCTGGCGCCTCCACCAATAAGTTTTCTTTAAATGCTTGATAGTGACATACCTTTAGATCTAGAGAAACAACACGCAAGGTGAATTAATTGAGAAATGTGTGAACAGAATTAAAAATGTGCTAGGACTACTTTATTGCCAAACTTCCGTTGGGAGGAAATCAGTTAATGGTCTCCCTTCGCAATAGAATTGACTACCACACGAACACTGGCGCAATGTGGATTTGAAGGTGAGACGTTCATCAGATAACTGCTTCGTCTCAAGCAACAGGGAAATCAAGATGGCGTTCTGACAGATATATACGAGTCAAACAGCGCTACGATACGCGACAGAAGGTTCGAAGTACAAATCTTAATTTACTTGTGAGGTGCTAACCAAGATACTGTCGTAACGACGCCCAAACATGGCGACAGACAACACTCCAGTAGCCATCTTGGGGATTGCCACTGAATTCAATTTAACTTTAAGCTAAGGCAGACGTTAAAAACGTTCCGTAAAACACATGTGCTTCGCATTTCCTTTCTTCTTATCGGCGAGAACGCCATCCATTTTAACATTAACAATTGGCGCTGAGCGACGGCATGGTCCACGAGATACACTAGAGGTGGCTTTTTGCCAGGCATACGTGCGATTGGTCGCGCTCGGCACGGCACAGCGGCAAGAAAATGATGACAAGAATGGGCGCCGATAGCCGCAAGGATCGACGGTAATTGCAGCCCTGCAAGATATTCAAAACATTCTGGCTTTGTCCCGGATTATCCACAAACATTGGACGTTCTTGTTGAGCCGAAGTATACTTTTTGCGTTCTGCTTGTGCCAAGACGTGGTATCGAATGCATTCACAATAAGCTTTCGGACGGCGTGACTATATTTTGTGGTTTAACCATGAAGACGTTTTCGACGTTGGTGCGTTTTCCGCAGTGAAACGCACCATGGAATTGTAAAGCGTGCTAACTCTTGGACAGTGCTATATGCAGGCACTCCATGGTAACGTCCGCATCGTTCATCTTTGAGCGCATTGAATAGTTAACCAAATACTAACTGAACAAAGTCCTGGCACGACTGTTGCATGCAATGTTAATCAACTTCCGAGCAGATCTGAGTCTTGTGGGTCGCTTGGCCGCATGTGGCAATCGCTGGTAATGGATCGCTCTTATTCCCCTCCTGCCTTTCACGTAATGTTGCATCCCTGTCTGGCTTGTAATGCACATGACAACCGAGTGCAGACATCTAGAGAATGTTTTCAAGTCAGTACCATGGCGTGTTGAACGGCAGTGTGACCCCCAAGGCTGACCGTTGACCGATACGTACCCCGTTGTGCCCGTTGAGAGCGTGACCCTCAAAAACACTAAACATCGCTTACGTCGGCGATCGAAAGGCCAGTTAAAGCTGGCTGGCTGGCAGTGCGATGGCGTCGGCAGGTGGAAGGTCCACTCCCTCTTCGAAGCATTTCAATAAAATTTGAAATACTGTGAGTGGTTTACTGCCACGACAGCATGGGTCCGTTCTTGCGAAATAACAAACGGCTACCAGAACCCAGGAAATTGGGTGCAAAGCTTGGAAACTTGAGTTTGTTCACTGGCGTTTTCTCGCAGTTCGCACGAAACATTTCATAAAGCTTGCCAAAGGAGATTGTAATGATAGCCCGGCGGCCTGACTTATCAATTCAATCTAGCATTTCAGGTAACCGCGTTTTCTTTTCGGCTGAATTCGCGGTTTTTTCGCACACGCACCGTTCGTCTTGACACGCCGAGAAAATATGAGAGAAGAAAACTTTTCGCTTTATTTGCTTTGTGGCTTGAACAAATTTACTTTCCGCCATTTCTTTCGTCGGTTACGTGCGCGCCGACCGCGCCATATTCCAGGCACGAGCAAACAAGAGGGAATTATCGCTGATATTTTCCTCGTCTGTCTTCCAGGAAAACAGCACAGACTAAGTGCCGGGATTCCAGGAGAGTTCTATCTATTATGGGAAACGGGGAAAAAGATTACGCACTGAAAAGGAAAGTAAAATCAGAGCGCGACGCAAATTAATGGAACGTACAGGGACACCATGAACGGAATTCATTGAAGAGCAGAATATAGATCACCCTTAGAAAGGAAGACCCATTGTTGGGCGACGATTCGAAATCATACAAACGAACCGTGATTGCATTGCAAAGCACGATCCCAAACGAAAGCTCCTGCCTAACACAATAGCCATGTATGTCCCTAGATTTACTCATGAAACAAACAGAAACAAGGGAGCTTCCCTAGATATGTAGGTGGTCGGTCGCGTTGCCCCAAGGAAGCATCGCCCCAGGTTTACTGATTGCGTAGCAGCAGGAATGGGTATAAACAACAAGCAGGCACGTGCGTCGTACGCGCGTGCTGCAATTAAGGGAAATTAAACTGTTTAACTTGCAGCTTAAACAAAATATTATCCGCAACACCTTTACATCAAACAAAAACTAACACAACGCTCAGCAAGCTCGAACTTAATTCCGTGCCCATTTCGTGTGAAATACAAGAACGTGAGTAAAAACGATGGAGATGGTGATACAGAAGTTTGTTGTTCAGGCCATGATCCCCACGTATAGGAAAATGTAGGTGCCCAAGTCAGAAGGGTGCTTCACTGCCACGGGGCCCAACGAATGTAGCATCGTAGTAGGCTCCAGGCGCAGCGCTGCCCAGGTACAGAGCAACGACGTCCAATAAATGGAACTACCATCAATACTCTTGTTTCGTGTAACAAAAAGCAAACTATTTCCATTTTCTAGAAGCTCTGCGTTCCGTTATCATCAACCTTATCGCGTTAAACATTGGTTTCTTCTGGGGGAAAGGGAGACACTTCAGTGGAAACGATTTTCAGTAATTTTACTGCACTGCAACCTTTCGTATGTTTCCTGAAAAAACCCACAATACGGTCAGCCAGGTTACCGGTTATAAAAAATGTATCAACACTTCTTCATGCCACAGCCTGTTGTCTAAACATTTCAAATAATGCACGTAGACTGCCGTGAAATTCTTTAGAATGATTATGAACCCGTCAAGAAACTCCGTGCCGCCCCCTGGTTTAGAGTAACGGTCGCGACAAAGTGTCGGTCGAAGGGTTGGTGGGAGGGCGTCAACGCAGCGACGTTGGTTGCAGCACAGAGCGGCGCCCCGTGCGGTGATATTGGACGCCCACGCACAGTCTAATCAAGCGCCGCGACGCCTAACGAGGGGAGAATAAACAGCCCGACACCGCGGCGGTGCGTTCATTCATCTGCCAGGTGCTAATAGCTGCACGCCTGCCAGTGGCGCACACGGTGGGGCCCTGACTTGCGACTTGCGAATGTTTGCCTCCACTGGATTCGACGTGTCAAGTTGTCAACCATATCCTTTTGATACCCCGTCCCTTCCTCGAAAAAGATGGGTTTGGGGAAACCACTCAATCATCTGACACGTTTGTCATCTTCCAGCGGATCCAATCAAATATGGCGGACTGGTGCCATCCTGGATAGTTGACAGTTCAGTGCCACGTGCGTTTGTCATCTTGTCTCCCAACTTGATCGGTTATTTCTGAATTCACGTTGAGATTGCCGGCAAGCATCTCTGCTAGCATCGAGAAAGCAGTGGTTTACGGAAGGGCCGCATCATAGGCGGAAATTATTTGACCGAATCTATGACAAAAGCATGCCGCGTGTGTCACTTTTTGTAACAAGAACATGCGTCGGCGACCATCAGGCGTAGTTGTTTAATTGATAATAGAACATGCTTCAAGGAAAATTGCCGATGTTTCTCCATTAGCACTCTTTGACAAGATCGTTGGTTATGGTAGTTCCCTCGGGAAGAAGTGCTGACTCCTGCAGGACATGATGCAAGGTAGTACTAGCGCCGCATCGGCGGTCCTGGCACGGCAGGGGGTGCAAACGGGAGATAATGCGGTCAGCTGTGATGCATGCCTGTTAGCTCACACAATAAGGGAGATTGATGGCGAGGAGGGGACGTAAAAACCAGGCGCCATCGCGTTCGGTAGACACCGAGGTGCCTTCCTCAGGCATTAGTCTCTGCAAACACGAACGCCTTTTTTTCTCATTTTTGCGTACAACCCCCGAAATGCATGTTGACTACATATTTTCGGTGTCTGGTGACAACCAGGTTTGCTGAAACCATGTAGTCTCTTTTTGGACAGGCATTGGGTCGGAAGATTTTTGTCAAAAAGGGTTGTTAACTTTAACTGGCTGAAAAAGTGTACTTGAGCTTCTCATTATGTGCTTGTGATTAATGACCGGACATTACTGGAACGAGGAAGGACCCACCGCCCTTTACAAAAGACCCTTTGCACTATATTGTCTCCACGACTGTAAGGTATGTTCACCCATACATGGACTTATGTTGTTTGGTATTCAGAACACGATAAAACAGAGCGGGTGGCCAAACGATCTATCGGCTATTGTCTCTAAAAGAGCTAACCTGCAAATCATTTCAAACAACAATGCACCTAGGGACACAATTAAGTACGTCGTTTCGTCCTGTAAATCTACGGACAAGCCTGGGTGGCTTAACGGCTTAATAATAAAAATCAATAAAACTAATTAACTTTGCAATAATGGACAGCTGCCACAGAGGGAGTGATAATACGGACGTTTATGCAAATTTCTGCTCTGAACTTTTCATGCAACATATTTACTTTAAAAAAAAGTTGTGGCTTTAAACTATTCATCTTTTCTAGAGTTCGAAGGGTTCAGTCGGAGAGTGAACTCTGTGAACGCCGTTGCAGAGAATGTTTAATATGCTAGATAAGGAATCTTAATTTGTAATTAAAAAATCTGCATTCAAACAAGGGAGGAATAAATTTCCCAAAGATGATTTCAATTTTGATTGTTTTCATTAGGCCAATCACAATCGCAGCCTGAGTGTCACAAAATCACATCGACCCTCCTGCTGTCATCTAACACAAATCAACTCGTTCTTGCCTGCAAATTTCAGCATGTCGCTAAGAAAAGTAACGAGAATACCAGTTTTGGTCCACGTCAGTATGAGGCTGGGAAACTCAATGGGCCAGAGCCATATTCAGATCATAAATGCAGATCACACTTGAACTAAGATAAAATGGCTAAAAGGTCGATTAGTTCCAGGCTTAAATCTGAATGTTGATCAAAAAATTACTGAAAGCAAACTGATAAAGACGACTGAGGGTACGAAGCCAAAGTTCTGAAATCAGCGCATCACATTTACGCTAGCCACTTCCCCTCGACATAGTGGATGATTGCAGAGTGGATGGATGCAGATTGCAGGGTAATGAAGAAGCAAATTTAAAGCATGGCAGATGTGAGACTTACCGCCCCGCGATGCCGGTGTTCTGTATCTCCTGGACGAAGATGCCGAGTTCCCCTTTCTCCTCGCTGCGTAGACCGACCACACTGAAGCCCAGACTGCTGCCGTCGGGCTTGTACAACTGCAAGCAAGTAACAAGTGATGGCCACATTAGCACTCGGCTTGTTCAACCATTGCATTGCACTAGCTTCCCAGCTATCAGGTGTCTCGATTGCAACAAAACGCCGAGCCAGGTAAACTTGGTAGGTAGGTGTGCTTTTACGTTACATTTTTTTACCAAGTTGTACAAAACAAAACTAGTCACCTATGTATATCTTAATAAAATTGCAACACACTATAAAGCATGATTGCAAAAAGCCAATAGGCATTGTAGCATACATCTTTAAAGATAAGTTTCCTTTTATTATCACCTTGAAGCAAGTAAATTGAGACATAAGATGAAGATATGGGTACTAATTTCACAAATGTTGCATGCCTTTATTCCAACATAAAAGAAAATTTCACACTCCCACAACTATCTATGTAATATGAAACACTCTTCTGCTATTCAGTAAGAAATGACAGCTTATGTACAATATACAAAGAATCCTGGGAGTACCTACGTACAAGAGAAGCAAAGCAAAGCAGATGAAATATCATTTTTCTTTTGTTGTACAACCCAGGACCAAGATTCACAAAATCGTTCCTCAGATTAATTGTAAGCACTGTGGGCAGATGAAGACTTTATTGAATCCAAGTCTGATGATTGTACAAAATGCTTTCAAGAAAACGGATGCAATCGAGAAAGCGACGGTTGACCCAGCCCAAAAAAAAGCAACGTGCAACTACAGAAGTAAATACACAGAACATGCCAGCGGCATTTGCACTCATAGATGCAAAAGGAGGTGCCCTATTTTAAAAAGTTTCTATGGGGTTTGGCCAGTATTCAGGGTCTAAGCCACATGTTGTTTCTAAAATGTATTACGATCTACAATTAGGCTGGCAATGAATTACTTTCCTAGGCTGATGCTACTATACGTATGTTCATGGAATGTCAGTAGGACTTTGAATTTAACTGTCACAGATTTGTATACCTCCGACTAAGCCCAACATAAGGTAGAAGTTCTATGGAACATCGACAGAAAGCATTACTATATCCACCTGCTTTTTCATAAACGATCACCGCAACTATCAACGGATAAAATGTATAAGTTGCAGCATTCAGCATTACAAAGAAACGAAAACAAGAGCTATGTTTCCGCTCTTATATCTCGTATTTTTTTAAATTGAGACACTAATAACACTAGTTCCTAAGTTTTAGTAGGTGTTCTAAACAAAATTGAACAAGTAATAGCATTTCGAAGGAAATTGCAAAATGCTAAAACAGGTGCTACAAACTAACTGAAACAATGACTGTTAAACAAAAAGGTGTGTGTATGCGTGTATTGTCTATTGGTGTGAAGTGGTGGTGTTTAAACAGTGTATAAGTGGTCGCATACCTGTACAGTGATAACCTCGCGGCCCTGTGATGATTCCTCGATAGCTTTCTGGAACTCTATTGCGTAGGTCGGGGTGGTTATGGGGGCTAGAGCGGCCCCCTCGGCCCCAGGGGCCAGGCTTGGGCTAGTCATCTGCGCAACACACAACCACTGGCTATCACTAGCCCGCTAGCTAGCCCGTAAATTGATAACCTGTCTGACTTCATGGCAATTTATTTATCAGTCAATAATCTTAGATTGCTGACTACCTAGTATCTAGATAGAAACTTGCTGGCTAAACTAAATTATTATTTGATGAGACGTTACACCAATTCTCTTGCATACCTAGTATACAAAAGTTGCTTACGAGTTACAAAATATTTACATTTCTTGTTGTGTGCTAATCAATTAGAAAGGAAAGACCACAACACCCTAGCTTTATAACTAAAAATAAAAGAATGTGGCAAAACCTAACATCCACAAAAGCACATGTCATAGGCATTTAAAATCAAGAAATTAAAGTTTCAGATTTGAATAGACCTAGAAGATAACTAATAGTAACCGATACGGTTCTAAGCAAACGTCTATAAACAATTCAATCAAACGACATGCCTTCTAAATTAAAACACCAAGCGAGTTAGCCTGTGAAGTAAAGGTCTACCTATAGCTTATTCCGCTAATGGCCAGTTAGAAATAACTTGTTTGTCTCTATCAGCCTTTTAAACTAAAATGCACATTGCAAGGTGAAATTGTATTTACATAGAATTTGTTCAGAACTTAGCAGAGATATTTTAGGTCTTAGATCTTGGTTACCTTGGGTGAAGCACTTTCTGCAGAGGAACTGTTTGATAGTTTGGCGACTGGCACTCGTTGATCGTCCAATTCTTGACTTGTCTTGAAGTCAGGTTCATACTCAGCATCGTAAATATCAGTGGGAGGCGGAACATTTATCACCAAGTCTCCGCAAGATGTTATGTCAAAATCAACAGGTAGAATCGATGGATGCTGTTGCATTTGTTGGTTCAACTCACTCAACGAGTCCTGCAAAATAAACAAGATATAAATAAAGCATAGGTAAGTGCATAGTTCAAGTGGAAACAAAAAGCACGTGCAAGTGGCAGGATAAAGCAACAAACCTGCACGGAAACAATGCCCCGAAAAATGGGATTTTCCAGAACGGCAATTAATAGGTTTAAGTCATCGCTGGTCTGTGCCTGAAGTTTGGCATCATCACTGACATCGATGGTGTGCTGTATGTGCTCTAAAAGCTGAAGAGCCGTAGATATGTCGGCGTTCAGAGGCATGATGGCAGCGTGAGGTAACGCAACTTAGATGTAGAGAATATTAACAGGAATGTTGGAGCGATTTTCACGAAGCCTTAATTTAGCATGATTCCTGAAAGAGAGAAATTTCATATTTTACAATAAATAAATGGAACTGGTTGCCTCACACACCCAAGGGGTGTAGCCAAAATAGTGTCAGTTAAATTGGCTGTTCCTCAGCGGTTATAGTTATAATCCAATTGGGCCCCCGAGCAAATTATCTGGGACGCTCGATGGACCTACCCAGACTTACCTATTGACCACGGCTCGATGCCGCACTTGCTATATCATTATTCGCACAGTCGCACATGCATCAGTAAGCAGTTAAATTAGGTCCTTATTTATCAAAAATTGTCTACATTTGTTTGACAGAAATCGATACAAGTTCGCTACTTGTTGATGGACTTATAACAATGCCTATCACCTGCACGCATGCAAGGTCGTCGGAGATGACATAATGAAATTCCATGAGAACCTTCCGCCGCTCTTCCGGCTCCAGCATCAATAGATCTGTCAAATTAGAGTGCCACCTATTTAAAAATGTAGACAATTGCAGTATTTTGAATAAAATTCTGTTTATTTTAACTGCACTAAGTCATTTCATCTCAATTCAAATGTGGTTACAGTCCATAGTTGCTGAATTCCTCGAAAACTATATCTCTCAGCGGAGTAGGCAAATCCAGATGAATGAACTAGGCAACCAATGCTGCCAACTTGACGATGGTAGCCTGGCGCTAAGTCCACTTTTGGGGGCGGATCTCTACAGCTGATCGAAAGAACAGGTGAAACGACGATGACACATAAGTGATGTGAGGTTATATTTAGGGAAGAATAGGATATTCGCATTTCAATCAAATGGAAAAATGTACAAGTTATGTCTTATCGCTATAGTATATATAACATGTCTAATAAAACTTAGTAATAGTTTTCATGAAGTGGATTGCAATAATCTCCGATTAGGACAATTTATATGCCCCGATCCTGATATTGACCACATAGACAAAGATACACAACAACCAGTAGGTTGCACAAAAGAAAACAAAGCAAAAGGTAAACACAAAATTGTTTTTGTATTTTATAGTAATTAAATAGGCAATATGTTCCACCACCATGCAGCACAATAAGTAATTCAACATACAGTTCCCGAGCTATTCTCACATTGCACGTACATCTGTTTACCATGTCTGTTTGATACTTTTGGAATTAAATGAATACATCTTATGTTATATTGTAGTTTATCTCTTAAATATTTGTGTAGTATTTTAACCAAACTTGATGTTTTCTATTTCAGTTTTCTGTCGGGCTGCTGACGGCATTATTTGTAGCGAGTCTAAAAATGCATCGTTTAAAAGAGATATCCATTGCAAGTGGACGTAAGTCGCCATCTTAATAATCCCTAAGGCATAACTAAATTGAACAATACGCATTTCATAATAAGTATGAGGCCACGTTCAGTAATATATTTATCAATAATCATCTTGACTAGCCAACAATTGTTGTACCGTTGTCCATTATCCAGAATCCATATAATAAAAGTACCATCTAACCTGATAGTTTTTAGACTCATGTCTACTTGATTTATCTTCAAGAAATAGTTTTTGTTGATACCATCTAACCTCTTTGTAATATCTTTTTCAGAAATGGCTACTCATTTGACACTGCCATGCTCCTCTCTGTTTTCCTCGGCATGTTTGGGGCAGATCGTTTCTACCTGGGCTACCCGGCCATTGGCCTACTCAAGTTCTGCACTCTAGGCTTCATGTTCCTCGGACAGTTATTAGACATTGTGCTAATAGCAACGCAAGTTGTTGGACCTGCGGACGGCTCTAACTACGTAGTACCTTATTATGGAGCTGGCATTCAAGTGATACGAAGTGACAATTGGACGTTCAAACTGCCTCAAGACGATTGGTAGCACCACCTGTCAACACAACATGGCTACTGGCGACATGTACCTAAAACAAAAGAGATTGGCATTTAGTTGTTTTTAATTGAAACTTTAAGTCACTATTACTGGTTTATTTTAAATTATTCTTTTTATATTGAAATCTTTAGTTTACTTGGCCTAGAAGACATAATTTAAAAGAATTATTGTCTATCGTAATTTGTTTGCTTAGTGTTTGTTAAAAATGATATCAGTCATGTTATTTTTAATCTTGCCATCGGACGCATATGCAGGGAGTTTCGTTCTTTAACTTTGCTCTCCCGGAATGTGGCTGTACGTTCCTAGGAGGTTTGATGATTGTGGAGTTTTTGTTTCGGCTGATCAAAGTTACGGAACGAAGCCTTGGTCCGCTGCATGCGACTTGAAACGTGCACACGTTAAATCGGTTTTTGCTTGAGCCATTGTGTCTTCATCCGAATTAAGAAACTCTCCATAGTGCACAATGCATCAATGGCACAAGCAATGACTACATGTTGTTAAAAATGAATAGCAACATTGTTTTAGAAGCGATGAATCGGCCATTGTCGATTCTAAAACTGCTTCCCTCTGCTCTGGGACAAGATTGCATTTTATACTAAGGTATTTTCAAATGTACATAATTATGAACTACTACTAAAATTGTAAAACATTAAAAATATGTTACGAAAATGTGCCTGCATCTCTGTTAAATCAGTCCATCATTCCAACCACACATATACCTATAGTACATTTTACAAGGTATTTCATTGACATTGACATTGTGTTATCAACATGTAAGTATCAGTATTACTAATCCTTGGATTTATTGCAAATTCCAATTCATTTTGGTGCATTACTATCTATAATAGATAATAGTTATTTTTAAGCCCCCTAGGACCTTGTGTCGTAGCTAGTTCGTCTGCTTTTGCAACATTTACTTCATTGCTATATTTAACACTAATTCGTACAAGAAGCACGATCTGCACGTTAGGTTTGAAGAGCCACCATTAACAAAAACTCGAAGCCAACACCACCAAACTTCTTTCAACTGCATTATTGTGCATAAAATTAATGCAGGTCTCTAAAAGAACGAAAGTATATATCTTGGGTCACTCTAACACTCTCTGGCCCATCAGCCAGCTGGTTTGTGTTGACAAGACAATTGAAAAGTGAATCAAAGTCAGCCCACTTTATTCCATCTTTACAAAGAATCATTCAGAAAGCTAAGACATGTGCTAAATTATCATCTTTTGGTAAAGGACAGAAAGCAAAGCAAATGAACGTAAAAGCTGTGGCACTGGAACTTAAAAGAGAACCAGCATTGAATATTTTAAAAAGAGATTTAAACGGCGATGCTCAGTCCTCACGTTCCATGTCAGTTACCGAAAAATCCATTGACAAAGTGGTATGAAACAATCCTTCGGCCTTTACTCATGTAAGTCATGAGCCAGAAGGTGTCAATAATCAGAATGATCAGTGCTAAATCTTCTGGAATATTTCTAGCTCGAGGGTCGGTGCTTGCTCCCCTGGAGAAGGTGCATCTGTCAATGGACAGTCCACCATATCACATGGGTCCTGTGGGATCGGTGCTGACGCCACATCTGCCGTCCCATGGGATACCACGAGCTGGCCACTCTAATCTTCAAAAGGTGTTTCTCCTACTGTGGTTACGATCAGCCCACTGTACCACATAGCTTCGGTAAACAAGTAAACAGAAGCCCATGCAGTTCTAATTGCAGAGCGCCACTCCGGCATCAACAGCTTGGCTTGTTTTAATTCCAATATAAGCTTTCCCTTGTTGAGCTGCGTGGACGATCCATTGTGGAGAGAGATCGGTGCATTAGCCGTGACCGATCACATCTTATTTTAGCCAATAATAAAAGGTAGTCATACAATCATTATTTCTTAGCGCAGATAACTGGTTGATGTTTGTGGTTGCTCATCTTGAGGAGAAAAGTGAAGCATGGTCCACTAAAAAATGTTGCTCGTTTAATTGCCAGGGTACTTACTCTAATTAGAATAATGAAGGCATCTACCCTATCAATTGCTCGTACCTACCATACTTTTGATGGCGATTTTTTTCTACCGATTTTGCCGTTTTATCGGCGTGCAGTTTTCTTATCTTGATTTATGAGGCTTATCTCGAGATCAGCATCGGCGAATAATAATTATTTGCTATAAACTCTCATAGTCATGTGATAGCTTTAAAAGCAACTCTGCGTTGAAACAGCCAATTTAACTATATTCTACGCTCATTTAGAGCAACTTTTCGAAGAAAGGTGGAAAATTAGTGTAATATGCATTTTATTGAACTTCTTTCGAGTCATGCCTGCATCGCCAGATGCCTTCAATCCTCGATTAAATCAAGATTAAATCCGAATTCGTCTCTCGATTACAATACCTGCCACCTCGCGACCGGGCACCATCAAGCAGTGGAAAAGCCTAGTACCTGTATCAATAATGTACCCAATAAGAAAATCAGATAAAGGTTTTTATTATTAACAACATTATAACCGTCTCAAAAATTGATGCCCAAACGGGGACTCGAACCCCGATCTCCACCTATCGCGGGTGTTGCTCTAATTGTAATCCTAATTTTTGAGACGGTTATAGTGTTGTTAATAATAAAATACCTCGCGCATTGCAAGCGTTTGCAATTTAACTAAGATTTCATCCTAAAACAGATAAAGGATAATCAAAACCAACCTCCTTTTTCTAAACTTCTCGGATTTACTTCAGCCTAAAGTGGTTGATGCTTCGAGTAAAGGTTGGATCAGTAGTTTAGTTAGTCAGCCACACCACTATTAAACACACAAAATCACAATATCGCATTGTTCACGCCGTCACCATTATTATCCTCGTCAAGCCGGTCACTGGTAGCATTTGAAATTCACGATTTAATAACCAACCCACTAGTGATAGCACCAGTGATAGCTGTAAATATCTATAGGTGAAATGCATATACACCGAAATAATTATTACAGTTATTAGTCACAATGATCACTCAGTTTCTTTGTGCACAAAACTGCACGCATTGCTCGGTGAGTAGTAGAATGGCCGGCCGACAAATTAAATTACAATTACCAGACTCTCGACGCTTCAGTTAGCAGAAAAACGTTTCATCCATTCTAATTCAATTTCTGCCTGCCATTTTTCTAGGGTATGTAGTTAGAAGTACTCCCATTCCCTCTGCCCGAATATGAAATAGCCTTTAAAAAGCAGGCTTTACACTACTTGACGAACATTTCTGTCTGGCTACCGTCTCCCTTTGAATAAGTGAGAACCAGATGTGGCAAAACTCGTGTGCCAAGATGAAGGGTTGGTGTTTACCCAGCCAATTGTTGTTATTTATTCTCAGCGGCGTGGTTACTTTTTGTAATCCTAGGAGAAAATCTCATATTGATGTCGATAAGCATGCACGCACATAGTATACTGTCGATTCATTTGCTGACCATATCACCCATAATTAATTAATTACAATTAATTAATCAATGCCCACGCGTATCGCTGTTTTGCTCTAGATGACATACAGGGTTTGAGAAAGCGAATTCACGTTCCTACGAAATATGCGCGGAGGCAAGACGAGCTTAGAATGTTGATCCAGGAGAGACTTTACCAACCAATGCTTAACACATTAAATGTATCATCACACCAATACCACGTACTCTACGCTCGCCGTATCACGTGGCCATATTATTATTATTATTATGGCTTATTAATGAGCGGCGTATATGCAGGCGAAAAGATGATGCTTGGCTGGTAAAGTGTGCCAACTTGGTAATGGGCATGCATGCAATGTATTTTACCCCGGCCAGAGCGTTCGACAAGAAACTCCGTGGCATGCGTGGAAGAATTAAGGAGATTAAAAGTCATTCCGCGGAAAAACGCTCGTGATTTCCACGCAGAAAACGCGATACGAAGATTTTCTGCTGCTGCATTTGATGAGCTGGCTGCTGGAGGACCAAGCACTGTGCTGGGAAATCGCGTTGCATTGTTGTCACTGTGAACATAGTTGGGCCGTATTTCGCCTGTTTGCTTTTTTTATGATAGCATAGGTATTATCAGATTGAACAAGGAGATTCCGAAATGAGTGGCCAATTCGGTCACGAGTATAACAAGATTATTCGTTTGTAGAATCAGCGCTGTAGTATTATACACTTTACATGATAATCTGATGGATGTGGTCAGATCTGGGGCACTACAAATAAAATTATGGATTATTTAATTATGCAATGACGATTTGTTCACATACATTTTTTGGCCTGGATCTATAGCAGGTGAATTTAATAAACATTGGGCGCATACCTATTTGAAGTCAAGTAAATACCCATGAAATCAATCAATATGGGCGGTTGTTTCATTGAATGAGAATCTAAATGCGCTGTTAGAAGGTACGAATGAAATACGAATGGAAAATAGTAGAAAATTACTCCAATAACAAAAATAATCTAAACCGAGATACGGTTAGCAATTTACTCGGGTTTCTCTGTCGCCCCTCAATTGCTTTATTTAAATAATTGCCCGACGAGAATGACTTTAATAAATTTTAATGAAAATGACTCTGCACGGCTTTAAAGAACCTACTTCCACTTTACATAACCACAACAACAGCTCAAGTTCAAGTGCATCTCAATGATTCTATGGAAGATACGATTTAATCCACGGCCTCAAAGCGCTTCGCCGAGTTTTCACCAATAAGAATGAAAAATTCGTTTTTCAAGCCCGACCATCTGGCAATTAAATCCTTTCAATTGTCATCACAGATGACAAGCCGACTCACTGCGCGTCCATTCTAATCAAACATCACCGTCGCACCAGCAGCCGGCGCCGGCAACCGAAAGTTTCGGGAAAGAGCAAGTTCTCGTTACAATGCCTAAACAATTTAGTAAAGCACCAACAGGGGAAAGTTAACGCATCTTTAATTGGATGACACAAAATGTACGATATCGCGTACCTCCAGTAAGTGGTCTCGTTTGCCCACGTGACTGAAAATCGCGCCCTAAAGAGGTGGACGCGCCGGCAGAAGGTTTAGTCTGTTGCCGGCGTCGAAGGAAGACACATAGCAGTTACCGTGGTCTATCAATAGTCTGTTCTTAATAGCGAGCGCCGCGGCTTGTTCCAGTTGGACTAAGCCTACTTTCTTCTGCGATTCCTCTTCGGAGGCGGCAGCCGCGTGGTATCAGGACGTCAGATTGCCTTTGCTGACCGACAGGGACGGGTGTCTTCAGTGCAACGCAAAGCGAGCGCGGTGACTTCAACGCGGGGATAGAACAGCACTCGAGAACGCCAGACAGGAATTACCTCCAAGGAGCATTAGGAACTGGTGAGTAAACACTTGGTAAAGTGTTTCAAGTGGGAATGATCAAGTTGTCATGCCACCTGATTAAACACGCCGTGTATTATATGCATATAAGGTTTAGTTGCATTTTACGATCGGTTGTTGATTTATTTAATATACATTGACATTAAAGTCAAATTGAACTGAACTGGGCGCTAGCAGTTAGCTGTATATTTTTCAATGTGTGCTTGCAAGAATGTGCTATTTCGTTGCTTGGCTCGCAGCCTCAGGGCAAGGAAGGAACCTTCTATTATATAAAACGCAAAAAAGCACTCATACAAATCCGCCCTCCATTCAGGAACCCAGTTACTTCCCAAATCAATATTTACCGACGAGTTTGTTTTTCGATCGTGCGTGTTTAATGATAGCAATCACGATAACTCACGAGCTTTTTGTGGAAGTCTCTTTTACGCACTGTCTTTCATAGATCAATGATTTACTATGCGTGTGCTATTTTCATCAAGGTTTGTTTTTTGACATTCATTGAAATAGCCGCGTTGTCTCCACATAACATGGAACTCCTTATCGAGCGGCCGACCATGTTAGGAGCATCGAAAACGATTGAAGAAATTACAAAATTTAATGACAGATCGCTTGGGAACACAGTTTGCCTTTTCCGAGTTTACAAAATGATAATATTTAGTGAGTTTTTTTTTTAAATAATACTCTCTTTAGTCTTGAATTTAGGATAAATCTTGTGTGCGAAAATTCTGCGATCAAGATCGCTCTTCCCTAAGACATTTCCCTAAGACAGCTTTGAAAACATTGTCATCGAGGCGATCTCAACTCTGAACTTAGTCGTAAGAAGCCGACTATGTGTACCGAAATATGTACCAAAGCATTCGCAATTGCACATGGCAAGAGTGTATGCGATAGCACATAGCCAAAGTGTCGTGAATGCCTCGTAAATGGAGCCGAGCATATGGCACATCTGTGTCATCGTGAACCATGACCTAGGTCGCACGCTGCATCTTGAACACCGGTGATTGTGAGCTGCACTTGGGATTAGCATGCGAGCCATGAGCAGCGTATCCAGCGTTGGTCGGAAATGTGACATTCAATTGTGTGCCGGATATGCCGAGGGAATCAACTTTTTAGCCGGACAGCATTCTCAATCCAGTCGTTGTCGCCGGCTGGACGGCCGGATACCTACTTTATAAACATTATTTATCCGCGCAAAATTGTGCATGTTATAGGTTAAAAGTTGTTGCATCAAAGGAATATTAATTGGCAGTTATCAATCACTGGTTATTATAACCACACTTAGAGGAAATGGTACGAGATGGTTTGACAAGCCATCATTATACCTCGGTTGTTTTTATCATTAGGTCAATTCGTCAGTATATCCTGCCAGGGAGTTGTGCGATTTCATTTGGAACAGGTATCTTTTCGAGAAAATGACTTATAGACAATCTACTAGCTGCATTTTATTAATATTTTAAAATAATTGAAGTCAAAGAATGTTCAAAAACTATTATCCGGGTTATCGGGTATACTTTTTTTAGATTTTGCGCCTTTATTGGAAAGGAAATTGACCACAATGAACGAAAGGTCATCTATCAGTTTCCATTTCTGTCGTGGTTTTTCCGCAAAGCAAGATTTCCCTACTTGATATTTGGCAAGTGACAGATAATCGAACACTTGGCGCAACGCGCTACAAGCCTGACAAATTCACAATCACCGTGATAATCTAGGTTAATTTCAGATGAAATCTACTCTTGTTAAATTTGCCAGCTACAGTGTTGATGCCAGCATTATACTCAGTGGCTACCTATTCATGTCACAGGCTGGAATGTTACGCGCAGTTAAGCGACAAGCTCTGTTTCGGATACCACCGCGCCGAGCAGGGCACGCGAGCCGTGATGAAACCAATCGACGATCGCCCATTCGCGCACCTTCTAATTGTTTACCACCTTTCAAGACGCTTTTCTCAGCTAGAAAGTAATCGGTTCGGACCACACTATCGATCTGTTTCCGGTTTCCAGCCGTGAAAACGCACTCGTGTGAAAAAATCAATCGCGGAAATACCAGCTACAAAAGATCAATTTCAACTAAACTTGCTTTGTTAATCTTGAAGTACTTCCTATTTAGGATTATCAATTTAAAGGATTTCTCTGTGTACCTACGTTTATCAAGCACGAGAGTTGTATTGAGACATTTTTTCATAAAAATACCGAAACGTTCCGATTTAGATCTAGAATAAACCATCGCAAACCATGTAAAAAAACATAAATTGGCAATTACTATGATTGGCCACTTTTGAGGAGCGTCGCGATACAGTCATAGTCGGCGTCCACCAATGCGTTTCCGCCTGATTGAATCCACACAACACAATTTGATTGGTTGGATCACGACGCCAAGAAAAGCACCGGCGCGATATCGATGACCATCTTACGGGCCATTTTCACGGACACTGCTTTTCAGTAATTACATTTCAAAAGCGTATCAAGGCTAAACATGTCGCAGGTGCAACCGTGTAAATGATGTTACTTTCTCCCGAGCGCAGCCGCCGCATAAGTGGAGGCGTGTGTGTGATGTACCTAGAGCATGTGTATATGTGGACAATTCCTTCGCGCATTGGTGCGTACGCACTGGCTGGACAATGCCCGCTAAAGGACGCAGAAAGCTACCTGCTGGCTGATTGTTGATTCTGTTCTTGCAGCCAGAATTCGTGCACACTTATTATTGAGTGCTCGTCATAGAAAAAGTTGGTTTATGACAACAATGAGAAACGAGGTTGGCCGACTTAGGAATCTTCCCAAAGAATGCAAACGAAATGAAAATTTAAAAGTATGTGGAGCGTGATGCGGTAAAATGACTTGAGAAAATGTGTGATATTTTCCTCAAAATTATTGTTGTTGATTTATGTTGATGAGGTGAAGATATCTGTTTAATTTTCTCTCTCAGATTGTGATGAGATGCTGGCGATTATACACTAGTATAATTATAAACTACGTGTCATTAATTATCACATGCGTCATAACCTCTAAAAATGTGCTTCTTGGAGCATGGTAAGTATATTCTGGCGAGTTAATCTGCAGTGCACACGAGGACCAAGATATAATGCCCTTGGAAGAAATCCAGGGTGCCAATTCACGTACATTTCATTAAAACACCTCGTACCCAGTTTACGCTATATACGGTATTAACACTGATATTATTAGTTAATTAGCACCGTCAGTTCCAAGTCACGTACTTAGTATAAAAAGTTTTGAACAGGTTTATCTAATTTGAACAATTCTCCAACATTTGAACCTCCCTATTTCCGGCGGTAAATCTAGATCTGCTTATGGGCAGGGTCCGTGGCTTATCATGAATCTTATGTTAAGGTCTCAACGTTTCGAGAATTGGTACCTAGATCTAGTTCAAACCAGGAATAGGAAGTTTTAAAAGTCGGAGAATTTTCCAAATTAGTATTATTATTGTTTATTGATCAGCAACGGAGGCAAGTCTACAAGTGCGATAAAATAAAATTAGAACAATACATTACAAACAGAACAAACAGATTCACCTGACTAAACATATAATGTGCCTCTCTGGGAATAGTTTTTCACGGTAAAAGAAGTCCTAGCGCAATGTATACGCGAATTGGCGCGGATTGTACTGAGCAGTTGTCGATTACCTGTCTCCTGAATGGGACAATGGCAATAGAGCAGTGGCTGATTACACCTACTCTAGGTCCCACCGATGGAACACTTTGATCTAATGCAACTGACATTTCTGTTTCAGCATGGTCTCATCCACGACTGATTGAGAGGCCATGGGCCACCAAATGAAGAAAACTCTCCTCCTGTCAGTCATTATTGTTGGTGAGTACCGAGCTAGTGTAAATCGATCGCTCGTTTGATCGAGGGGAACTGAGTCATGAGTAAAAAGTAAAATTTATGTCAAAAGATGAAAGTGATAAAGCCATTTTATCCCCATATAATCGATCTTCTGTTGAATATTTCGGTTTTTGAATGCATCAAAGACCAAAGTCAATTAAGATTAATTGTGAACAGTGAATTCAAAGAAGACCAGTGAAATTACTAGAGTATGAAGGCAAAACTGCATTTTATTAGTATTTCGTCTAGACTTTTTTTAACAAGACTAGAAATAATTGGTCGGTCAGTTGGTCTGTAGAGCGTATGGCGATAGAGTACGGCGGTTTGATCGCCTTGATTGATGATTTTGTTCCTAATTGTTCTGTCCCATAAGAGCATTGTCTTAACGACCGCCACGCCGCTATAGCCGGTAGCAGAAATTCACACCCGTCGCGCTGCTGACGCGATCGTGCCCAAAGTACTAATCACCGGAGAGAAAAATTTGGCACACATTATTGTAAAGTCAAACTTGTAAAAAAGTAGGCCTGCTCGCCTTTCGATTGATTTGAGTACGTGCAGGGACTAAAGAAAATGCTTCTTAGTGCATTGCTATAACTGCGTTAGATGTATTGGGTCAGTCTTGAACTAGAGAATAAGACTTTGTTTTGTAAAAGGAAGTGAAATGCAGATTCTTCAGATATGAAATTGGCCCGCGACGTTGTGACCATTCTGAACGTGGTGTGTTGTATTCCAGGATTTTCCCTGTTCGGGCGAGCGAACTGCAAGGAACGCGAGGAAAATCAGCAAGCAGAGGCAGCAGAAAATGGAAACATTACTCCCGTAAGTTTTCATGTCGAAGGACACGGTATCTTTATGGGCAAGAAAACATCTAAATGATATGTTAAGGAATTGGCGCTTTGGTTTCGATTCCATATCCACGCCCACCAAAAAGCAAATCGTGTAACTGAAGGCGCTGAAATCGTTCCCCCGGAATCTAAAGATGTTCATTATGTCTTCGCGCGAATCACCCCAGGCCGTTTCGGGCGTCCATTACCCTCGGGCTGGTTTCTTGTTGCAGTCGCCGCTGGTAGGGAGCACAAACGGATGGCGACCGGTGATCCCTTCGAACGACGAGTCGGCGGTCATGTCAAGGTCACACACCTACCGAAACATCGGCAACGACGGTGCCAACGGCGGAGGCGACGTACAGCAGTCCAGCATCCGTCAGCACCCGGTGGTCAACAAGTTGCACCAGCATATGGAGTCCGCCGAAAAGGCCAAGCTGAAGCGACTTCAGGATGAAGCCGCGGCGTTTAGCACTCGCGAATACGACGGCGCCTTCTACTCGACCACCCCGAACATCTTGGGCACTTTCAGCAGCTTTGGACACGCAACGGTGCGCAGCAAAGAACCAGCCGTTAGCAAGCAAGAAATCATCAAGGGCAAGAAAAAGAAACATGATCCACAAAGCTATCAGGTCGCCGAGTCCATCAACGAGTACTCACTGCATCTCGTGCCGCCCCCACGGACCCTGAAAATACCGAGCCCGTATCCGATAATGACGGAGATGCGTCGCAAGAAGCCGTTCCCTGGATACCGATACCCGCCTCCCGGAGACCTCCACGTCGAGGAGCAACGTCACTCGTACTTCGTGCAGCCAGCTCCGTCGCGACCATCGTACACGGGGCCCATCGTGCACACACCCAAACCGCCCGCGTACTTCTTCGGCGGCCCGCAAATCCCGAACTTCGCTGGCCACGGAGGGCCACCGCACTACCCAGGCGCGCTGGCTGGCGCTCTATTCCCGGCGCCTGACAGCATTCGTTACTTCCAACGGCCCGAGATGCACAACTCTGGGGGCAGTCAGTACACGCATCCTCCGGCGATCCCGCTAGACGCCGGCAAGCACGGCGCGCAGAGACATCAGGAGAAGAAACCGGCGCAGGAAGTCGCCTACCGACGGCCCGAACAGACGCCGTTCAAGACGTCGCTGCAGCAACAGCAACACCAGCAGCAACAGCAACACCAGCAGCAACAGCAACAGCAACAGCAACAGCAACAGCAACAGCAACAGCAGCAGCAGCAGCAGCAGCAGCAGCAGGAGATCGAGTTCGTTACGGGGCGGCCGTCCCATGAGGTCCGCGCGCCCGAATCGAGTAGCTCGTTCACTGTCGGCACTTCTTTTCTGGCCGGCAACAAACACGAGAACAACATACGACCCTCGCTGACCGTGCAGAGCACAGGTCCGCAGCAATTCTACTCCGGGTTTTCCACGGTCCAGCCGCCAACCTTCGAGCAGGCCTTTGACACGGGCCGCCCGTCGAACAAGGAGGTGGTCACTAGCTACCGAATCCCGACCACGCTGACCAACTCGCAGCAGAGTGACAAGGTGCGTGACACCAAGCCGTTCGTTGCCGAGGAAGCCATGAAGAACGTGCAAATCACCGGGCCTGGCAACAACTTCCGACAGCAGCACTTCGACGCCTTGTTCCCCCCGGGCGTCGTCGAGGAGGTCGTCGAGGAGGACGCTCCGCACTTCCTACCTACCGTCACGTCGGACAGCAGCCCCACGTTCCTACACGACGCACAGGCGCATCTTAACGAGGTCCCACAGAACAACCGACCCTGGGGCCACCACTTCTCCACGGCCGAGCCGATCCGCGAGGTCGAGGTCGAGCTTCAGGAACCACATGGCATGCGCGACGAGGTCACTACACCGGAGGTCATTAGGGACGTACGACCCTACAGGCAGCGACGCCCGCCGACAACGGCGGCGGTCGTCTCTTCGTCCCAGGCGCAGAAAGAGCTGGCAGAGCAGGACGTAATCGAGGACGGTCAGCGCTTCGAGAGCAGCACTGAGAGGCGACCTTCCTTCGAGGAGGAGGAGTCCGTCACAGAGATCCCAACGTTGCCTCCCAGGGAACAGGAGGAGCGGCGTCCTTACCAGGGGAGGAAGCCCATCAGAAACCGACAACGACCGATCCCGCACCGTGAGCAGGTAGATAATGGCTCCTATCGACCAACGCAGTACGGCTCGAAGCAGCCCGACGCAGCGGCGCCGACCGAGGGACGTCCGAAACACCGACGCCGCCGCCCGACGGCCCCGACAGCGTCGGAAATCGTGTCGACGCCAGCAGCGGCCGAGGAAAACGACGTTGCCAAGTACAACCACGTGTCAGCCGCGCTGGACGGCGCATACGACAAGATCAACCCGTCAACGACTCCGCGCCCCTCGAGGAGGAAGAACCCGCACGGCAACATCCGGGGGCAGGAGCGTCAGCGCGTACGTACGTCGACGACGGAGAACGTGCCCGTCGCGGAGGCGTTCGAGGCGCTGACAGAGTCGCCGGTCGCCGTGGTGGAAGCCCCCGTCCAGCAGACTTACCAAGGTGACAAGGAGTACGCGGTCTACGAAGAAAACCAGGAAGCGGAGGAAGTCGTCACGAAGCTCAGCGAAGAGTACTTCACGCATGAACTCCCGCCTACGGCAACAACGTCGACCTCCACATCGACCAGCACTACCACGACGACAACGACCACGACGACGCCGCCTCCGACAACGACTACGACCACGACAACGACGGAGGCCCCTCTGGCGTTGACGACGAGCCGCTACAAGCCGAGGAGCCGCTACGGACTCAACAGCACGCGACCGAGATTCAGCGTCAAGGAATACAAGGAACGCCTCAACAGGTTGTCACACTTGTCCAGCGCCGAGCCCAAAGCCGACGCCACGACGACGCCGAGCGCCACGACGGAGGCCGCGCCGCCAAGACGCTACCCCGGACGAATCCGGGGTGTCAGCGCGCAGAAACACGAGGAGGACGTCGACGCGACAGCTCCCGACGCGACGATCGAGTCCATGAGGAACAAGTTCCGCCCCAAGTTCGGCGCTTCACGGTTCCGAACGACTACTGCGACCCCAGCGGCCGCCGAGGAGTCTGGTACAGAGCGGGTGGGAAACCGACCCAGCACGCCGAGGTTGCGACTGCCGCCCACAGGCAAGTACTACAGCCGGTACCGCACAACCACTGAAACGTCCGTCGAGGAGAAGATTGATACCGGCAGCGACAAAGAGTCCGTGCCGGCAACCAAGATGCAGATGAAGCCGAGGATGCCGTTCTCGCCACGAAAGCGATTCCCTCCGCGCGGCAAGTTCGGGGCGCAGAACGAGGTGAACCCGCCCTTGAACGCAGAGGACAGCGACGCCAGCAATAGCAACAGCGAGCACGTAAATATGCCCACAGAGAGCGTTACCCCCCGACAGGAGTACACAACAAACTTCGAGGCGACGGACTTACAGGGTGACGACGCCAAACCGACGCTGCCCAACGTGTTTGCTAACTTCGAGGAGCTGTCCCAGTCATTCGACAACGATCTCGCGACCAAAGCTACCAAGACGTTCCTCTATTTGCCGACCATGCCGACCACAATGCAGTTCGACTTCGAGACGCAGACGGCGAAGGGCGACGAGGACTCGACGACCGTCAAGAACCTGTCGGACATCGACTCGGTCGACTTGTCCGACGACGACGAAGAGGCGTCGGCGTCGCAAAGAGTCGCCGATCTCACGTCGGCCGCCACCTCCGGGGGGTATTTCAACACGATGCTGATCGCGAAGAGGAAGCCGACGCAGTACACCATGTCCACTGAGGATCCCATCTTACCGATAGAGGCGTTCTTTACCAACAAAGAATACCACAAGGACTGACTCTCAGGAAAGACGCCAAACTTGGCGAGTTAAAATCAATGCAGGTCTCGGAACAGCCTAGCTATCATCTCTCATCTCTCACTTCTACAATCATAATTCCATCATGCCATTGTTAACTTATATTACCTTTACAAAGTTGTAATTTATATTGTTATGTTATTATATTTATATGCTAGGCTAGGCGACTCAAAAATATCTATAGATAATTTATTCAAACTATGACTTGTGACTTATTTATTTAATATACAATATGACAAAGTAGAGCGATTTAATATGAGACTTGATCGCTGTCAACTACCAAAGTGTAAATAGATTTGATGCATGTTGTTATTACGAATAAACACTTGAGATGTAACCCACGTGTCTTCAATTGAGAGTGTGTTAATATTTGAAACTACCTTTGAAATTCAGAAGGAATGAACCTGGTACTCTGATTCTTGTGCCTCTGGTTCATGGACCTCAGGTACGGCAGCCATGAGCTCCCGCCCTTAGCTGGATTTCTGATCACTAATGGAGTCTTGTATGTCATTCCAATGCATTTTAGCTGCATTATGGCAAGAATGTATTGATTTTTAAACTCTGCAGTCAAACTCAAATATCACCATAATTACAGTGGACTCGGTTTTATAGCTTCAGTTGCTTTCCAACGGAATACGAGTTCCAGGTTGCGATCGATACTATTAATGTTAGCTACAATTTCATTGTCAATCAGAGCGATCCATGTTTTCACTTCCAAGCAGCCGATGAACTCCTTGCAAATGCACATCGCTCAAGTCACGTGTTCACCTGTCACGATGTCTATGGGTGACAGTTCATTCGTTGGCTTCTCTGTCCGCCGGCCATCGGGTCAAAGTCTTGACAACCCGAGGCTTCGCCTGACCTAGACAACTTCCCCAGTTTAGGTGTCTCCCTTTTTTTCTCGCATTTTTCACTTTTTAGATAGTTTTCCGCAATTTTCTGCAACTACACATTATTGGAAAGTTGTAATGTTTGGTCTCAATATTTGTGTTGTCCGTCAAATACGTACCTCTTTCTGAACTGCTTGTAATTGAACAAAACTAACAAAGTCTTAGCCCAAGGTAGGCAACGTGCCGCACCGAAATGTACGATGTATTGCCTATCCAGCTGGGAGAAATTAGCCCGACTCGATTGACAAATGACCATGAGGTACGATGGTTGAAATCAATGCATTCAATCAGCCCTAAAAATACTGACATGTCCCATCGATGTAATCTTAAAGCAGGTCGCCAGAGCTGAAGTCGATTATATAAACATGAAAGACCCACAGTATTCCAGTAGTTGCTTCAGATGAAACAATCTCTCAGGCACTGATAGCCAATAAATTAGCGCGTACGATAGTACCTGCCTTACCTGCGTAACCAACGATGCCACAGAACTTGATTGTCGTTTAAACTTTAAAGAAAAGTATGTCCAATTTAGTACCACAACTTGCAGGAAGCATGCTCGACTTTCGAGAGGCAATGTTCCAAATAAATGTCAGTCGTTCTCGGCCCCATGTATCCCGCCTTGAGTCTGACAGTTCGACAAAATTGTTATCTCGATTTCACAGCAGTAAAATTTGCTATCATCTAAATGGTGAATAAATATTTAGGCCTACTTTCACTAAAAACACATTTATTATTAATGATAACGAGAAAAATATTGTGAATTAATTATGCGATCGCCAGCTAGCCATCTGTGTATTTTGACACTGCAAATAGGATCAACTCTCTCCGCACATGTGTAGATTATTATTCCTTTTGTCAAAACACTAATAAGCTTCGCTCTTTATGATGTTCATTATTGCCTTCCCTTACATTTGATTAAATCTGGTAATCACGTGCTTAACAATCAGATTTGTATCTGATTGAGTGAAATCTTGATGAAAAAGAATTCATAAAACCGCGAACGCACGGGTGATCAAGGAATACAAGCCTGTTGTTTTTCTCCGTAAGTTCCAGATGGTGTAGTTTTTAAATAATTCTCTTTGCAGGCCAGGTGACATTGCATCCGCTGAAGTGTTTTATGCCCTTGACCTACTTGCCCACATTTTTATGGTACTTGGTGTTAAAACATTTAATTAGCACGAGTGATTAAAAGTTTGTCAAACTGATATGATAATGGAGAAGCAGAAAGAAGAAAATAGATACCCGCAATTTAAAAAGACAACGAGCTGCATTGTAGTGAAAGTGGCTTACAAACGGGACATTTGAATTGCTAGAGGAATTGGCTGGCGTAATGCTTCACTCGGTGGTGCATCTGAGAAAGCATTGAGCTCGTTCTTACAAATTCGATCGAAAGTCGGAGGGATTTTGGTATTAGCGCCTCGTGGCCGTACACCCAGGTGCCGCATTGAATCGTAATGCACTTTTTGGCCAATTTACCAAATTGTCGAAACTTCAAACGGAGCCGCGCGGCGAAGAGTTCGATGCATTTTAAACGAGCGATTGGTGTGTTTTCTTTCTCATAGTTTACCGAAAAAGAAAACAACTGTCGAATTGGACACCCATGGAGGTAGAACATGACATACGAGTCCGATTTCTACAAAGTAATTGTGATTTGGGTCCAAAACATAACGGTAAACGGCTAATTTGGCTATGGTAGACTTCATAAAACAAAGCTTTGAAACTTATAATCATGGCCATTATTTGACAAACAATTAATGCACGCAGTGAAAATTCGTGACATAGTCACAGATCTTCTTATTAGCGTTATTGAAATTCCTTTCTAATAATGTTTAATTCTAATGTATTCATCAATGAATCTCGAGTCTGCATGCGATTCTGCATGCCTTTGCAACCTCTTGCCAGCCGACACAATCACAGAACGAGTTGTACCATACGCTTACTCTCCAACGAGCCAGCATTGAACCAGTGGCAAGACCAAGGTGAAGGTAAGTATTCGCGCCTGTGTGTACGCGATCAAGAAAGCTTCGAAAAACAAGCAGGATATTACTAGACATGAAATCACCGGACAGTCACGTTCGATTAGCTACAACAACGACTATTTCTTTAAATAACTGGACACATATTTAGTCACAATCAAGTCACTCAATTTGCCACTGCTGAAATCAATCAGCCACAGATTACTTCATGACAATAGTGTTTAATTCGGATAAGATAGATGTTACAATGACTCGTGACCCGCCGCGCGCGGCGCCGGTCGAAGATGAAGTCGAGTGAAAGTACATTTGGGCCGGACGTCGAGCGTTTATGGACGAAGGGGCACGCTGTGTTTCCACCTGATTGCCCTCACACATCCCGAGCGAGCGGTCGCACTCGAGCGGAAACTTGTCGCCGAGATCGCACCGGAACGAGCGGCATCGGTGTAGGCCTCGGCGTCGTCGTCGGCGTCCTCTTGTCAGTGGTCAGCGGGTACAGGCGATGCAGTCGTGACATGAGAATTGACGAACATGCGCCGCAGACACTTTGGAGATCAGGAGGCGGCAGGATCATGACCGGTCATAGATGAAGTGGCCCAGAAAGACCTGCAACGGTTTTGGGGTACCACGGAAAACCAACGTCAGGATAACCGGCAGGTTCGAGTCTAGGACCTTCCGAATTTGCTTTTCATTGCACGCTTTGCAAAATTCGTCTCTCGAATTGCTCGATAATCCATTACTCTTCCTCCGGGAAATTGTACTTTGGCTGAGAAGGAGCAAGCCAACACGAGTTGGTCATCGCTTAGAAAATCTAATATCGTAATATCATACACCTAAATTTAATCATAAACGAAACATTTCGATGGATAATTTACTGATTATCCGGTGGGATATACAGCTGCATCGCTGCAGGCACAAACAACCGACTCAAATCACCTTTTTTTCTAACCACACAATTCAGAATTTATGTTACATGTTACGTAAAAGTGACATTAACATTCTTTCCATGACATCATGCCAGATGAAATTTGTCTGCAAATTGTTTTAGCATTTCGTCGCACGTCATCGCACTCAGCTCTTGTAGAGCATTGTCTCGTTGGTGAAACATTGGTAACATGTGAGCCAGTGTGTGGAAATTCAGCTCAGGGCTGAAAGGGCAAGTCCCCTGTCTAGTTGCCGATGCAGCCGCGTCGCCGCGTGGTGTACTTTCTCTGTGTGCTTCTACAGGAACCACCGCTGTACAAAACCGACGCAGGAATCGCGATTACTCGTTCAGATTTGGAAAAGATTTCCGGAAGTTTTTGTACACCTCGCTGCAGACTTCGATGACCAACGCAAAGCCGGTCCGAGCATTCTGGTTGCAGAAGGAGGTGGCTGTTCGACAAGCCTGTCTAGAAGTCAAAGTGACATAATATTGATCTGCCCACTATACGCACTGTGTGTGTGTGGTTTTTTCTTGCTGGGATATATAAGGGAAAGTGTCCATTATAGAGCGATATGAGAATGATTTAATGAGCTGGTCGAATATGTAATCGTATGGGTACAAAAACTGGATCGCGCTCCGCCTTGTTTTTCTGATTAGCGCTAACACGTTATTTAACATGTGCGCGTGTAAGCAGGAAGTTCAGATGGCATTGTTTCCGAATCCCAGTGAGCTAATGTTTGCTTAGTTCTCGCTCGATCTAGGTTGCATCAGCTGTCTTTGCCTATCGAGTTACAGGTAGTACAAATGAAGTCATTCAATAAAGGTGCAATACAATTTCTAGATGGACAAGAGCCGCGCATAATTACATTGATTTCGATCAATGAACCAAACAACACTCCACAATATCTTACATATTTGGATTTCCCGACAGTTATAATCGATAAACTGCCAGTCATAGCAAGCCTCATCAGACATGAAATCAGTAAAGCAAATTATAATTACGTAAACTAGCCCGTTTGTTTTGAATTATGTTTCGGAACGTTTGATTAGCCACACAATAACCCGTGCTTATTGTGCGGACTGCGGAGCAAGATGTGTCTTCGGGCTCTGCTAAATGTCGCAGCCACTGCTTGCCATGGTACTTCCCCGATGTCACAGATGGGTAGGCAGCCAGCCACTAGTCAGTTAGGTCTTAGCGAATCGGGCATCGCGTTGCGTGTAGGAAAATCTACAAATAATGGAGAGAATTACTGAAACCAATTATAATATCAGCTTACTTTCCCTGAATCTTATGTTTTGGTCTATTTGTAAGCTTCATGCGATACGCACTGCAGAGGAGTTGGCGGCTAAATAGTCTTATGCAAATGCAGTAATTAGTTTTTAATTGGTTCAATTAGAATAGGGTAAGATGTATTCATGAGTCGTGTGGTATGTGCACTCCACACCGTGTAGCCTCATTACCAAAAAAAAGCGCGGTTTCGGTTGGCGGAGTTATTTGAGAGTAAGATGTTGGTTTCTCGAATGCAGCGCGCAAACCTGTCAGACCATTTTTTCACTCTAGTTTCGACTGACAGCAACACGATTCGGTGATGCACTTTTGTAAGATGTAACTGGAAGAAACCAGCTCCGAAAACTGGTCACATGCATAACTGGCACCAGTACTTGCTAAGCTTACGAATGTGCTCTGCAAAAAATCAACTCTTTATTCTTTTATTGGTAGCAAGAATTTACAGCCTTATTTATGTCTTAACACATTTACGTGTCAAGGCTATAATTGTTTAGTGAAATAACTGGATTAATTGTAGTTAAATTACAATAGAAAGTAAAATAATTACTTTCATAGGTATTAAGTTATCTCTAGTTGCATTGTGATACGTTGCTTTAATCCGGCGTACACAGGTAGCTAAAGTTGATTCGAATTGATTTCATCGATTCTATCGGCTAAATGGTAGAAACTAGCAATCTCGGAATACGAGAATGATCAATTATCTTATTAAGCTTCTTTATCCCAGTGAATAGGCCTGTTAGTTCCGCTCCGGTTACGTCACGGCAGAGCGTGATCGGTGATTACCTGGACAACAATCGCGTTGTTCAGGGACACCCGTTTCCGAGGCAGGACAGCGCTGGTACCTATTATCATGCAGTCTACCCGGGGTGGCGATTTCCTAGTTGAAAACTTTGCATCTCCGCTCGCAAAAACCGTGTTGTTTTAAAAACCAAAGGAGATAGTCATGATACACTTTTAAGAACTGCTAATAGTAAAAATTTTGTGCAGTGAAAGAGTGAAAGTTATTAGTCACATAAATTGGATCGTGAATGAGCCAAAAGGTAATCCGATACGAACATGAACTAACTGCCAAAAAGCGGCAAAAGTGCAAGGTTGACTAGCGCTTTTTTTCCAGTGCCATTGAAATAATTCCTTATTTTCTGTCATTGTGAGTCCACGCTCAGATTTACTTAAAAAAGAACAATTGCTTTCAAGGTATCCTCTGTGAAGAGCCGATTATGTCTGCCTTTTCAAATGACCATACAATACGCAAGTAATTTGTGGGTAACCTTAGCCTACACGGACTTTTCCACGGGTGCCCTTTCACACCGAACATGACGATAAATTCAAACCGTCTGATTAGACGAACGGAGAGAACATCACTGGGAAGAGGATGCAGTCTTAGTTCTGCACTTTATCTTATGACGGCACTTGCCAATCATACCATTCCATTCCACAATATGAAACTTATCTCGGAGAAAATAGCAACACCCATACTTACTTCGTATGTGAAGAATAAGTGCAGCGACGATAAAATCGCTAAATCGCGACCAATAGCCCCGGGACATAGGAAACTGATACGCAGCAGGTAGATGAGGGATCAAGGGATCGATCCCCGTGCAGACTGTATTTATAACACGTGACTGCCCAGAAGTTGTGGTCCAGCTAGACCAGCCCGTGGTAGCCTCACTAAGGAAGGCGGTGGCAAATATCCCAAAGAAAGTTTACCTGCACGCATTTTAAATCAATCGCCACGCCGTGTGAATTATGCAGCACTGAGAGAGACACTTTGATCGATTGCCGATAACGAACTAAACACCCATGCAGACCCATGCTTGCATTTCAATCAGGCCGTTGATGCGTTCACTTTCCGGGCCTGGGGATTATTTGTTTGCAAATCAAATTACAGCGTGGGTGCCGTGAATTGCCAACGCAATCTCTTGTAGCATTGCATTGTTGACACAAATGAGAAATTTGAAACTGGTTTCAGGAAGAGTTTGGGACTATCAACACCGTGCCATTGTCACAGGTGACCTGATAAAAGTGTCATTAATACATCTTTCATGAGCTGGTTGCGACCGGTGTAAAATAATTGGACCATCACAGCTGTATCAGCATAAATCTGACAGACATTTATAATAGCTAGTTGAAAAATAAGTACCGGCAATTTCGATGGTCTTGAATCTGCTCTCATTATTTGCAATTTCCGTCTCGTCAGTGGCTTCTCAGTTCATCAGATCAAGTTCGGTTCATTCAGACGAGACAATCCAAATAGGCTGAAACCAACAGAAAGCACACATTGCCCACTTGAAGATACTTTTTATATTTCTCTTTTTAAAGTACAGAGATGCTAGCACCACATTTCTAAAGCTAGTTTATAAATAACATCATCATCAAAACAAACTACTTTTATTTAATTACACAGATCTCTTCAGTGCTTATTGTGCGGAAATAATTGAAATCACATTTTCGAAATGCACAACGTTCTGTCGAAATGTTGTGAAACCCAAGTGTGATGTACACCTTGCCAATCAACCACAAAACCACGGAACGTTGAGCAAACCCTTCGTCATCAGAAGCCAAGCATCGCGCTCAGTGTGATAATAAATCATTTTGATGTCTGCCTCCCTCTGATTGCCTAGCAATTCATTCATCTTGAACTAGCTTTGTGCTAACAGGCACTCGTTTGCCGAAATTAAAAACTGAATTATACGAAAAAATTATCAATACTGCAAATGCCCTCCGTTGCTAATTCACTTCAAATGACCCCTACCCCCAAAAATATGCAGGTATGGGTACCATACCCACCTCAGAGGGCAGAGATGCACGTTTTTATAGTAAGAGTCAATATTATCAGTTAGCCAATATTGATTGAAAGCCTAATTAATTTAATTTCAGCCTTGAACCGTGAGCCGTGCCTTTAGTAACTTAAAACAATTATCCAATAAATTACACGAGAATTAATCGACAATCAATCTTGCTAAAGGATCTACTCAGAACCCACAGCTAAATACCAATTGTCCGATATATCGCTGCCTGTATGGGGGTGGAGTCCTAAGTACCATTGCAAATTCCAGCACAGAACTGGGTCATGCACACTCATTGCTCATTAGTCTGGCTAGATATGATCGCTCTGACCTGCACATTTAGGTGTCAGTTAGTTATTAGGCAAGCGCACTTATCGGGAAACGCATGAGTGTGGTCGTGCTTTCAAAAAATAGCGCATGTCAAGCAAGGCGTGTCGCAGAAATGTGTCAGTCTCGCATGAATCCTGTAGAAATGCGTACTACAGAGAAAAAACGGGGTTTATTTGCGTTAGAACCAATTTTTTGGGGCAATTAAGCTCGTCTCGACAGCTCGTCTTCACTCGTCAGAAAGACCGGCATGCTTCGGATGCATCCAGCCAATGAATGCAATGTCAAGTTTATGACGGCCTCAGATCTGGGTAATTGGCGGAATTTGGCACAGATATGACGAAAACTCGTACAGAAGATATATTATAAGATGCAATATCTGGTCACTGTTAAAGAGATCACATGGTACATGATAAAAAGACAGTCAGTTTCATAAATGATAAATAAAGATATTCAGACCGACCTTGCTAATTTCTAATCTCTCAAAAAGGTCATGTCCCTTTTAAATGTTACTAAAAAATTTAATTTTTACAACTTAGAACACTGCCGTAATTTTGGTCATAAGTCCCTGATAAGGATTAGAATCGGGAGTAGGAACCCGGTGAAGAGACCAGGAATAGACCTACAGCGATCCTCCAGTCTGGTATTTAAACTGCTACCTTAAGCCAAAGAACGGAAATAATTGCTTGATTTACTCGACTTTCCGAGAAATTTCATAGACCGCACAAATTAAATTACAGAAATCCTCACTATTACCGTTAATAACAAATTATGAACTGATCAAAAATGTACCCACTGACCCTCGGCTGTCCCCCCTTCAGCCGTTAAACTTATAGAGCGGCTAAACGAGGCTATGGCGGCGGCTACTCCCTCTCAAAAATTATCTTCTCTCGAGGAATGGTAGCTGCAAATGCAGCGCTCCTATATAAAGGCGAGATGACTGATAATGTTGAGTTTCATTCTGAATTGTGCTAGTGAGTGTGCAGGTACCAGAGGTTCGACCACAGCAAGAAATCACCACCCAGGAGAAAGTTATCAAGCGATCACAAGAGATCGACAGCTCCTCAGGTAAGATATATAATTTTAAACTGCGCAGCAATCGCATAGACTCATCAACCTTGACATAGACATTCGCGAGGTGGACCGGGGTTCTTTGACTGGAGGTGCAATTCACTCTTTTTTGCAAGAAAATCGACTGACAGGAAGGTACCAGCTATGAAAATTTTGGGTAAGGAACCGCACAGGGTGGGATTGTGGGCGACAAGAAATTTTGTGCTAAAAGTGAACCAGAAAAAATTTCTGATTTCAAAAATGTTTGATCTGGCAAGTGTGACATGCATTGAGCTTCAACTATTTCATCGGCAACTTTTTAAATTTATCCGCACACCAATTTTAACAAACCAATGTCTGGGAAGAATGTGAAATAAATGACCTAGCACTAAGAGAAATTCTCTCAACATATCTTGAAAATCAGGCAATAAAATCATTGCAATTGGAAAACTGAGTTGCCTGAAAGATTTCCACTTATGACTCAGTGTGCTCGGCAATTTCAGTTATTGGTGCACAATGCATGCTAGTAAAATAATTTAGATTGCAGGCGATTTAACGTAAGTCTCGGTGCCCTAAGATGACCTTTCGTAGTTTGCCATTATTCCGAAAGCAAACAGGTACAAAAGCATGCTCCAACAAGAAGTGTGTCTAATCTCCACCAATAACCCGCTGATTAGCGGTGACCCGACTGGTGGAGAACGTAGTACCGAGCCAGCGATTTCTCACAGCCGAGGCGGATAATTGTTGGTAAAGGCAAGCTCGGAAATGCCATTGTTTCATCTCCCACCGTCTATCCGTCTTGTTACGTAACGAGTTGATCTTTGCCAGCTTCCTATAAGTGCACCGCTTCGCTTTCTATTTCACCAGTTACCCGGTAGGGGGGGGGGGGGGGGGGGGGACAGACAGACTAGGTGGTACCGGGTTTTATGGGAGCACCTGCGCCTGCCTCGCGATACACTCGATCAACCTGTGCTAGTCGACGGGAGGCAGTGCATTGCCCCAATGACCGACCGACCGCCCCATTGTTGCGCTGACTAACTCTTGCAGAGTAAACGCGCTTTCCTAGTGGAAGTGGTCGAACGCTCTCTTGCGAGCACCGGGTCATGAGCAATCAAATGAAACAAGACAATCTAAACCCCGACGAAAAAGGATATGGTTGCAATTATCATACTCTGTTGAATTCACAAAAATTCTTTTCTTTCTGCCAAGTTAACAATGCAAGATGAAAAGTCATCTTTTCTTGAACTCAGATCATCAGATATTTCGATCTCTAAATCAATTAGCAGGTTATCTTTTAAACTTGATATTGCAAAATTGACTTCATGGGCTACCCACTAAAAAGTCATCATTAAACGATCACTTGAATTGGACCGAATGATAGTCGATTGAAGCCATCCTCACGCCATGTCCTGTCTTTGCCCTCAGAATGAAGTTGTTCGTCCTGCTGGTGTTGGTGAGCGCCGCGTCTTGCCAGCTAAACGACGCCTCCGAAGGCGACCGCGATCGCCGCCAAGCGCAGCAAGTCTACTTCGGTCAGCAGCCCCGCAACGTGCCCGCCGGCGCTCAGCTGGTAACGCGATTCCCCAGCTTCGGGGGCTCAACGCCTCAGACGTTCCGCGCGTCACCCCTCGACGAGGACAGCATCAACCGCAACACGGTGACACCGTCGCCTCAGCGGCAGCAGGCGACGCCCAAGGCTCAGACACGACGCCCGGCGCAGGCGGCCGTCGACAACTCCAGAGACTACCAGCACCAAGTGCCGGTGTACCGGCCGCAGCCGCAGCAAAACAGAGGTCCTCCTGGTCAGCGCGGACAATACCCTCCTCAGCAGCAGCTCGAGGTAAGAATCGCGACTGAGTAAGTGGCAGATGGGATGAGCATGCGGTTTGCGGATCGAGGACGGACGGATATTTAAAGCGCGTTTCATGTCGGGTCATTGGATTGAGCGACAGGTTTGGGGCACATCTCATCTTGGTCTCATCTCTAGATCAAAGATGTCCACCTTTTTGTGTATGCAATTATTGATACAGAGAGGCGAAGCGCAAAGTCTATAGCGACGTGAGCCAGGCGCCGCTGGTAAACACGCCGCGTTGTTTATCGCCGCCGATATAAAGCGTCGCAGTCGCAAACATGCAGGACGTAGAACCCAAAATTAGCTCCATCTCCGTCGGTTCGTTTGGGTACAGTTCGCTGGTGCCATACTTGGCGTTTGACCAATACAGAAGTGCAGATAATAAGAAAGTGATTACCACTTTTACTGTTCTCATTACGTGGCGAGAAAGTCAATCAAAGAACTGCGACCGATCTGTCACATTCCGCGGTGAACGTGCTCTACCATCAAAATTCCGATGGTGCCGTTGGAAGAAAAATCACATTTTTGTTCTTTTGAAAAAAAATGGAGCAACCCTTTCACTTTTCAGTAGAGTAGCTTCGGTCCGGTGCTATGATTCACCGACGCCAAGACAGTTGCCTTCGCGACAGTTCACGGCCACCAAAATCATTCCAGTCTCTTTGGCGTACTTTTGAACAAAAACAATTTTGATACATTTCTATTCCGCGTTGGGTTTCATAACATAGTTGTCGCCGTACCACGGACGTGAGGACCAGTCTTGCCTCAGTGGATGCTGCAAGGCTTTCCTCTGTTGCATCTCTCACGCGGCAGCTGTCAAAGCAAATGCTTGTAACCTCTTGAAACATTGATTGATGTGACTGGGTTTAACAGCAGCTACTAAGCGCCACTTTATTTAGCTAAACCAAGAATGGGCAATCATTAACAAGTCATTACTTATTATCGATTAAAAAACTGTTCAATTAACCAACGCTTGTTTGTCTTTCAGGAAGAGGAACTGGAAGAGGAAGAGAAGCCTGACCGTCTGACCGAATTGCTGCCGCAGTCGAAATTCGACTGTGCCGCCAAGAAAACCGGCTACTATGCTGACGATGGCTTGGGGTGCGAAGTCTTCCACTACTGCCAGGAAAACGCTAAGCATTCGTGGATCTGTCCCGAAGGATTCCAGTTCCACCAGGTAATGGCTGTTACAGCACGGCTTTAGCACGTGGTTTAGCTAGCCAATTATTCTGCGCCTTCAGATTTCTTATCGCAACCGACAAGCCGAGTTAAACTTTGCAGTAATTAAATGATTAAATCGGTGTCAATAGAGTTCAAATCGTAGCTAGAAACAGAAACATGACATTGACATTGCGTTTCTTATCTCGACTAACCACCTCCTCCATGATTTTCTCTTTATCAGGTTCATCTGATCTGCATGCCACCGAGCAGCGACAACATCTGCGCCCAATCCTCCGACTACCACTTCGTCAACGACTACCTGTACCGCCCGATCAACACGGAGGAGCACGAACAGAAGCCCAACATTTCGCTGCGTTATGCTGACCGTTACTATCCCGAAAACTACTACGATGAAGAGCACCAGCCTCAGCCTCAGCGTCGCCCCGTACAGCAGGTGGCTGCCCCAGTACAACAGCAGCAGCAGCGTCGTCCTATCCCTCAACAGACTGCTAGGCCCCAGTACGTTCAGCAGCAACCCACGCAACGCCCCCACTTCTCTGCAGCGCCCACCCAGAGGCAGTCATTCTCCCCGCAACAGTTTGTTAGGCAGCAACCTAACCAAGTGTTTCACTCGCCTGAAGAAGTGAACATCCCTCTGCAGCACAGGAGGCCCGTGGCACCGTCGCCGCCTCCAAGGAACAACTACCAGGAGAGAGACGACGACGACGATGAAGATGAGGAGTACGAATATGAGGACCCTCCTTACCGACAGGGTTAAATCAAATCTCTAAGGCTGAAGAATACTTCCGTCTCGTCAGCGTGCCCATCACTCAGGAGGAAACTAAATTAATTTCACAGATCGGTTACTTATTTACAGGAAAACACAATTATGAAAGATGTGCGAATATCTTCAAGCATGCATCTAGTTAGTACCTAGTTAGTTAGGCATTGTTATTGAAATATTGATAGATTTGCAACAAAAAAAATCATCTGATTACTTATAATCAAAGAAAGGAAAAGCGTTGTGCTTTTTTGAATATTTATTTTGACGACGGGGTAATTATTTAATCTAGTTTCCAGAAGAGTCGATTATCGAAGAGCGAGTAGGTATTTATAGTCATAAGTTTCATTGTAGAAGATACGAGCAATTGATAATGTACCTGTGTGTACAGAACGTATCGTCGGTGAAAACAATTACTTTAAGTTGCAGATGAGATTGATCAATTACTACTACCAATGAAGTATCATCACTTATCACTGTTTGTTTTTCAATAAAAAATATAAAAATTTCATTGTTTTATACTGATAAGCGCTGCCATTTTTTTTGCCCGGTAATCATAGAGAGTTGAGGTATTTAACTCTAATGGCTTATCGCCTATCTTTATTAATCATTATTGGTACCATTAGGTACTATTAGGTCCACAGGTAAGCGCAAAAAGTTTATACAAATATCAAACATTCCTGGCTAAAGTTCCCGTTCAATCAGTGCGGCATGAACATTGTCGGCGGGATTCGCTATCTCCGAATCCTTTCGATTATCTTAGACACTGGTCCCATGATCTTAGCTCGATCTAGAAGGGGAAATTCTGTGCTTCGAGGTTGGCTATAGTGATCGCAATGGCGTTAGGTCTTCTCTCTCTGTCGTCGCTATTGTCGGCGAGTGGTGTTGCCTCGCTCTGTCTCGCGGTCGTTCTCGGTATCCCGGCCGTGGCAACGGATGGAAGGTCGGCGTTGTTCAACAGGCGAACGCGAGCCACCGGCAGAGGAGGCGAGACGACCGACCGCGCCGAGCTGCGCCGTTCTCCGATACATTATTTATAGAAACTAACTGTCAAAATAGGCAAATACTCAAGCATGCCGTGAGTTTTTGAGTGCAGAACAGACATGGTGCGGGAATAATTCGTTTCGTGCAGTGTAAGTTTCGCCGTTTTCGACTGGTTTTCGGCTTTGTTCGGTGAAGTCGAGATGGTTTCTCTACTCTGTGTGTAGTATTTACAGCTCCTGTTGCAAATGACGACAGCTGAGTACCTTTGAAGGTTCATCCTCGGTGGTGGTACGTGTCTTTGTGTTCTGCGCCCGGTGAAAGAAGTGTAGTTAAAACGTGCGTGGAAATGACTTTTAAGCCACGCCAAACGCGCCGGCAACGTGATACTTAAAATGTGTGAAACACACGTGAATTGTTCATCTGTCAGGATGTGCGGCATAGGTGGTGCAAGCGAACTGACAGCTGGGTTGGCCGTCGTGCATTCCCAAGCGGTGCTGCGCAGGGTCGACGATGAGTCAATTTGCTCCCAGGATTAAATCACTTCAAGCCCTTAAAGTCTGAATCGCACAATTAACTTATCATTGCGAAGGACTCTTTCGTAAATTGTATCAAATATGAGTCATTCAATTGCAGAGCACGGGACTATGTAGAGTTTATCAGGGAAGAGTCCCCTAATCATATTTGACCAGTCAGAATTGGGACAGCGTTCATTGACGTGATTTCCTTAGCATGGCGGCAGTCGAGGTACCGAATGCAGTCCACTGCAAGCTGGACGACAAAGCGGACAAGTCCAGCACGGCGTCGAGCGCCAGTGGAAGCACCCCGTCCCTCGACGCCGACGCCGCGTCGCAGGGCAAGCCCCGGGGGGCGGGGAAAGACGTCAAAGATGGGAACAACACGATCTCACGAAGACTCAACCTCAAGAAGAGCTTCAGGATGCTCTCATCTCAGATGAAGCCGGCGGAGAAAGGTCAAGAGAAAGGTCAAGGTAGGACACATGGACAATTATTTTCACGTAACGTAACGTAACGTAATGTCGTTTGTTGTTGTTAGATGGCTTTAATTCTTTCTGAGTGAACAACTTGGCGTTGGCAACTTCTTACTTGCAGGGTGGTCTACCAAGGACCCCTCGCATGGGCAGACCATTGGTCAGACTGAGCGCTAGACACGGCCAGTGATATTTGCAGAAATTTGCATCCCGCACCTGCGATGGTCCGTTTCCAATGCATGACAAATGAACTGCGTCTCCTGTCAGTGTGCGCGCATGGATTGCTAAGCGCATGTGCATGATTTATGATATTATTCGCAGTTGTGTGCGCACGCGCGCCCAGCGATCCCACGTGTGCGAAAACGGTTGCGAAAATGGTTTTAATTGCGTTTCCGCATGCAGCCAGCCAGCCAGCCGACAAGATAATTTCGCGTAACTGATCATTGCAATTGCGACCAGTTTCCCGTACTTGGGCTTTATGCACTGGCATGGTCCGAGAATCAAGTAATGAACGTCGAACGAGCCGGCCACCACATGATATGTAATGGAGGCATAATGGGCCGCTAAGTGCGTAATTGAATCATAATTAAAACTGACTGCTGCGGTCGTGTAATTGCAAGTGAATGAGTAGATTGCTAGCATATCAGAACGGTCAAGCCCAAGGTTCAAGACTGTGAATAGCTTGTCATCCAGGAAATTAATGATGGAATTTTTAGGTACCTGTACGTATTTGTACGTACAATCTTAGAAATGCACTTCTTATAGCGACTTGTTTGCTCAGGCTGCTGGTTTTAGATAAGAGGCTGTAAGATAAGCTCTTGAAGTTCGACTTTTTCCAAGATGTTTTGGTTTTTATATTTGTTAAAAATAGAACGCCCCGTAGGAAAGATGTTTACTGCCAGTTAATGAGGGAGAGACCTCTTGATAAGGGTTTGTCAACTTCCTTCCTGTCGAGACAGGAAGTGGCGCTTGGGTTCACAGCCCGAGCCGGGGGGTGGTGAATTGGATATTTTCTTCTCGTCCCCAAGCTGTCATCAGCCCAACGCCTCTATTATTCTTCTCCTTGGCGTTTGAGCGGAGTCACCGAGCAAACGTGCTTGTCAGGACACGGTACGGGACGTTCGGAATTCAAGGAGGATAATAATAATAATAATATGTGTTTTTTGTCATATGGGATCAAATTACAGTTGATATATAGACAGTCATTTTATCTAAAACTAGACACATGCTGCGTGAATGCGTGAATGGATGCTGCGTGAAACGAGAGTTAACACAGCAGTGAGAGGCAACGCGTGATTGTCCGAAAAATTCCCGAGTTGATAGAAAAACGCAATTCTCAGAGATTCATTGTGAGTCAAGCACTTGTCTAAATTATGCTGACGATGAGGGCGACCGTTTAGCGCCGGCCGATGCCGATGAAGTCCCGCGAGCCCACTGAACGTCTCGGGGGCCCCTTCAGATCAGAACCCAGGTCCCCTTGCAACCTTCGTGGTAGCAACACCCGCGGCTGGCTCTCTTCTCGCAGCCGGCCGTTGCATCGAGGATGTTGTAAATACTCGTGGACAGAAATAGTACCACCGCGCCGCGGCACATGGGCCTCCCATCACTTCATTCGCCAGCGAAATTCGCGCGACTAGCGCGTAACAATCTGTTGTCGATCCGAAACAGCATCTGGACCACCGCGGTATCCGGTTTTGGACACCCACCCTTGGACCAGGGGTACATAACAGAGTTGTTGCACAAACATGCAAGGCTTGCCATAAGTAGTGATCAGTTTAAATTGCGTATTTTACCGAAATTCGTGCTTTGAGGAAGAAAACATAATTCCATTTTAGTTAGGAATGTCACTCTTGTTCGGAAATTGGTAGCCACAGAATTAAATGAGCTTCTTGGTCCACTGGGTACTCGCACCGTGGGTCAACAAGAAGCTCTTAATATTTGTGAGTAAGCTCTATATACATTGTTAATTAGCCATGTGCGTCTAGATGCGAGCAAGAAACTCATCGCAAATTAGTACAACTTCAAGGGCAAATTATTTATGCCCACTTGCAAGAGAAGCGAGTTCGAAACAGTGCTTTCTTTGCACGCAGATTATCAATTGACTCCACAGGGCAAAGGAATGATTATTGATTTGAACTTTGACCCCCGGCCCAGAAAGATTGATGACACGAACTCCGAAGGAGATCAAATAACTTTCGACAGAGTTGTGGGTGTCGCGAGATAATAAAGAGACAATTGCATTGTACAGTGGGTATACGCGAGAATCAGAGTTCAGGTGCCAGACAAATAGTTACAGTGAGTTTACTTTCACAGATTCGAATGAAATAAAATTACGTTTATTTTCTGGTAGAAACCCGTCTCCTTACGAGTGGCATTTCTTCACTCTATATTTGTGATTCTAGATTGAAGCCAATAGCCAATTTGCTAATCACAACATTATCTAGCATCTTTTAGTACTTAATGCATCTTTTATTGTATCTTATTTTTTGTTTTTTTTTTATTCAGTGATATTGTGATTACTTGTTGCCAAACTCGAGTGATATTGGGAGCATTCATAGATGTTCTTGTGACATTCTTACTATTTTTCTATTTAACTATTTAAATATTTTGTTGACCCCATACTTCACATAACATTGTTCTTTGTTCAATTAAAGGGGAAAAAATGCTGCTAACTCCTATGACAGCCACCAACGATATGCAACGCCAGAGTGGTGATCGGTGACTTTTCAGAAGCTTGACTATACTTGCGAAAGTCCCGCGGAGTGTTCGTGGCTCTATTTAAACAATTATTTCCCAGAGAGCAGTAACCGCTCCCCGGTAACATTCATCGCGAGAAATTCTGGTTAAACATGGGGGGGAATTAAGCCTGATGACTGTACACTAGGTCTCTACTTTTCATCAGTGCACTTATTCGAAATTGACGTGGGAACTTCTGTCAAATAAAGTTGGTCTCTGAATGTGAATGATCATGAAAGCAAGCGGCAGATGAGGCTCAGTTGCAACGCTCCGCGTGGAAAAATCCTGGTGACGAAATCATAGGATACCTACTCAATCGCGACCTGATTTTCTTTCGGCCCATGCTCCCACATCCACATCCTACGCGCTACAACAGCATCTCGATCCTAACGCCCTTTCAATTCTATGTGTAATACCGACACTGACGCTAAATGTATTGTCAAACGAGCAACAATACAGGCAATTTGATTCCTCGTTGTGATTGCACACTCGCATCATTCGGTGGTCATTATTTGCTCGTATGGCCCAAACCAAGCACGAGAAATTGATCACATATACCAACAATTAACTTGTATCTAATAACAACATGAATGGTCGGCTATCCTCGCCATGAATAATTAGTTGAACCTTCCAGCAGCCCAGTTCGTTATCACAGCTCTGATACCAATCTAGCCTTCCCACACAACGATATTTTGGTTGCCAAAAACAAGTACGCTTCGCGACGATAGCTCGGTGCTCGCCACAGATTGTTAGGGCTGGCGGGTGATAGGGCTGTTAGCGGTGACATGGTCATATCCGGAGCTTGGAGTTGATAACCAACAGGATGCTAGTGTGCTCTGCGAAGAGATCGACACCCACATCGAATAATGCCCTAGTGTACCAGCTACATCGCCTTCTGACGTACAATCCACAATTTGCTAAACGAATCCACGTATTAGCACCGCCTAAAACATGTTTGCTCGGACCAGCAACGCACAATATTGTCCCACAAGTTTTGTGGTTGCTATGGTGAAATAATTGTATCACATTTCTAATGTACCACCGACCAAAATCGTCACGGCCAACCCGCACTAACAAATCACTGCATGTACAATCGATATTTTAACAAACCACAACGCGTGACAGCAACCGACAACATTTGTTTCCTTCCGATGTCCATTAACAGAGTAGCCAAGCGGAGTGCCCAATGCACATGGCCGCTATTGCGATCCGTGCATAGGGACGGTGGTGTGCACGCCCCTTTATCGACCCACCCTTGCGTAAGGCGGCGCAGCCACCCTGTCCCTTCCACGGCGGCATCGCCACCCTCCGTCGGATCAATGGACTGTTGGAAATCAATGTACCTACGTCGCCTCGTCGTTACAGTGCACGGGGTGTATTTTGCTCGGCCAGACGAGCGCTAAGCCAAGTCGTTGTCGTGCTGTGCCCGCGTTAGCAGGCTTTTTCGTGGCCGAGTCGCTGTCAAACGCGTAGCTCGAGGGTGCAGCTACGGTTTTAGAGTGGCACACAAGAAAGAGTCGGCGAAAATTTGGCCCGCGTGCTTGTCCGCCGCGTGCCTAGCCTTTTGCGAACGAGTTTTACGCGAAATTTGTTACAATTAGTAAGGATAGCTACCACCTCATGCAAACCCTACGCAAGAAAACGAGTCCATGCAAATGTAAGTGGTTTTTAGGAAGACCTGTTCCGACGATTGTGGTGTTTCGCGAGTGTTTCACGATTTCGTGGCGACGATCTTTGTACTGGGATTTTTATTTGTAGTGATATACTTAAAATGGTTGGCAGGCATGGGAGGGCAGTCTAGGGTAGAACTAGCAGAGCCGTTCCCTTTTCGAGATAAAATCTCTGGCTGGAATTAAATAATATTATGAAATGTTTGACGCCCTAGTCTTGGGTCTATATCTTTACGGCATCAAAATGCAGGAGAAAAATAGACACAGAAAATTCGAGTAGTGTGGCACCAAATGAAATATTTGTCTATACAAAGCTTAATTTAACTTTAACGTGTTAACTTTTTTCTTATCTCACGCCCAAAGAACCAAGCTTTTTTAACGCATTCAAAACGATTTTGGATTTGCTTAAAAAATCATGAAAACACATAATGATGACACATAATGAAATCATGAAATAACAGGCTCCACCCAGGGGGAAAAAAACGTAAAAAAGTCCCAACAGTCACTATTATCAGTTATTGTTGTTAAATTTGGTTAATTTCTCATGCATTAATGACAATTTTGAAATAGAGCATTATTAAAATAAAGCAGTCTGCCATCACTTTTCAGATAAAAATGAGCCATCACGGTTCCTGGGAGAAGGGGTGAGTTTCAAGGCCAAGCTGATCGGTATCTTGGAGGTGAGCGAAGCGCGTGGGGACCGCATGTGCCAAGAAGCGTTGGCGGATCTCAAAATGGCCATCCGCGCGGCAGGCGAACACAAACAGCGGATCACCATCAACATCGCCATCGACGGCCTGCGCCTGCGAGATGAGAAGAACGGGGTACGTTCGTGGTACTGGTGTCACTCCACCGCTCAACTCGAGGAAAAGGCTCTTGGTTTCGGTTTCCATTCGATGCCAATTTACATTTTCTGTGGATGAAGCTTGGGGCCATCATTTTGATCACCAATTCATTTCTGTTTGCTATTTTAATTTCTTAATCATTTCCTCCAATTTTGAAAAGTATGTAAAACGCCAGAAATTTGTTGTTAGCCTTGTTCTAATGGCTTATTTATAAAAACATGCACACGTTTACGTTTCACTGTCTATTTCAACGCTTAATCACTCGTCTGGTCCACTCAGTTGCTCAAAATAACCAACCGTCTTCAAAAAGAGTCCGCAGCCATCGCTTCTTGTGTCTTACGACTTTGTGAAAATTGCAGGACTGCTTGTTTCATCATCCGGTACACAAGATATCGTTCATCGCGCAGGATATGTCGGACTCGAGGGCCTTTGGTTACATCTTCGGCTCTCCAGACACCGGCCACCGATTCTTTGGGATTAAAACTGATAAGGCTGCCAGTCAAGTAAGTTGCAAAGACACCTTTTAGTTTTGTACCAATCACACAAATGATTTTAAACTGCCATAAAGTTAAGCTTTTTGCTTTGGGTACGATGGAAAGGTACATTTACAGTGGAGAAAAAGAAAATTTGTGTTCTATTGATTGTTTTTAGACTCATGTCTACTTGATGTAACCTTAGCACTAGTTTCAGTGTTCTTTTCTTAGCTTAAAAACATAGCGACAGGATAGTTTTGGTCAATGGTATGAGGCCTTACATTTATATTGAAAAAAATGGTACACAAGAAGAACTCAAAACTGGCTGTCGACGTACATGAAATCTCAATCTATGAGCTGGATTTTCGAACAGTAGCGCGTATATTATCACTTTGCAGTTAATAACCGGACAATGTACGTACATTTCAATCCAGCCAAACATTTTCACTCAATTGCTTGATCCACCAAAGTCTGTTTGCACTATCACTGAAAAATGGTTCTAAACTAAACAAATGTTTGTCGAAGGAGTGCTTGTGGTAATTTATTTGTTTGTTTGCTGTTTTTAGGTTGTGATAGCGATGCGAGACTTGTTTCAAGTTGTGTTTGAACTGAAAAAGAAGGAAATTGAAATGGCCAAACAGCATATCGAGCAACACCAAAATAAGATAGGAAGCGGAATGTTCATGGACCCGTCGCCCAGTTCCAAGGTACAAATTTTGAACAAGCGGTTAACAACATAGAAAAATCTCTGCTATCAGAAATACTTATTTTGACAGACATTGCTTTCTTTTCAAATATACAATAGGAAGTAGATTAGGATAACACATTCTGTCACTCTTAACCAACTTGAAAAGAGGAACATTCTGTATATAACTTTCTTTACAAGCTTTGCGCCAGTAACTCAAGTCTTCAATTTCAGAACGGTGTAGGAAGCTCTGAACAAGCCGCCACAAAACGATCAATTAGGGAAGACACAATCAAAGAAAACGGAAACACAGCGACGTCAACCAAGCCGACTAACAAAACCTCAGAAGAGGTTGTCGATTTATTAGATCTCGAATTCGAACTGAACAGCATCCGACAAGGAATCCATCAAATGGAACGAATAACTCCGTCAGATCCTTTCGGTCCGAATTCGGGTAGAGATTCGTTCGGTAGTGATCCATTTGGTGACTCGTTCACGCCCCCTGCAGTGATCCCTCCGCCCCCCAAGTCAGTCAAGACGTCTGTATCCTTGCTGCCTCCGCCTTCCGTGAATGAGCCGCTCCCTCCGCGGGCCGCAGATCCTTTCAATGTACCTTCTCCTTCGAGACAACCGCACCGAAGGGGCGGAGTCAGGGGCCGGACAACTGCTGCCGAGAAGTTTAGTGCTGCCGTCGTGGAGGCAAATAAAAGCGTAGAGCTCACACCGCCAGCTCCGCAGCAGGAGAAGCATTGGTTCGATCAGGAGACGGAGTCGTTGTTTGCTGACTCTGAGACGGGATCTCCGGCATTCATATCAAACAATAACACGTCGACCTTCTCAAACCTTAGCGAGCCGGTAAGTTGAATGTTAAGCTTAGTAGACTCTTTGATGGCATGATTCAACTAAAATGAACTGTTTTAAAAGCTGACTAAGCCACGAACAAAATCAATAGATATTCTGACTACTGATTTCTTCAAATCTAGAGTAGATCATGTTATTTCATAGCTTAGCAACATTGAGAGCAAAACAGGCATCAATCAATAGGCATAAGTTGTAAAATTCTGGGAAAATAAGTTGTATTTATTTAGCATTAAAAACAGCTTTTCTCACAACAACTGGTGCTAAGTTTAGATAAAGTAGTATCTATCGAGTCCAGAAACCATAATCGCAATCACACCAAACCCTGGCGCCCTCTCGCAAGCAATGCAACGCTTCTTTTTGTTTCAGATGAACGACATGAGCCGCAACTCTCCGTCGCAACAAACTGGTCTGTTTGACGTCTTCACCGAACTTGATCCTCTCGGCACCGGGCGCAGCAAGCCTTACATCGACCGCAAGGACTTTTTCCAGGACCTCAAGAACCCACCGAAGAAAGTCCTCAAAGACCTAGTAACAGAGCTCCCCTCCGAAGCTACTGCCCCACTCTTCGAGGCAACTTTCGACTCTGGAAGCAATCGCCAAAGCAACGCCAGTGACCCAGCCGGTTCCAACGGCTCGTTGGCTAACATGGAGGTCGCCTCGTTTCCCGCCGCAGACCCGTTCCACAAAGTCGACCCGTTCTACCACACGGACCCGTTTCAAGAACCGTTCCCGTCCAACGGCGATCCGTTCAAGGTCACGTTCGCCGACTTTGCTAAGTTTGGCGGCGAACAGAATGCGTTCCCCCAGACAGACGACTCGTTCGGGTGCCACGATTCGTTGGCTGCACGGCTGTCGTCGTCTCCACAGCCTGAAGCGAGCCAGTCCGTATTTTCACCTCGGACCAACTTCCACGGTCCGCTCCGAGTTTCTCTGCCGCCGGAAAAGTCTGGAGGCGTCGCACAAGACGAGCTGTTTGATTCCACGCGACCGAGATCCGCCAACCTCGCCAAACCTCGCGCACGATCGCGGCTCCACAAGCAGACGACTCTGTCCGCACTTCCGAAGCTGCCGAGTCCAAAATCGATACCGCGCGCCAGCCGATTGGCCAAGCAGGTCACATTGGACGCGGTCCGGCATTCGGAGAGCCCGGCCCCCGCGATAGCCTGCTTCCCAGATCCCGACAGCGCCACGTTTGAAATCGCTCCCGAACCGCCACCGCGTCCCACGTTGGGCTCCGGCGTAGCTCCGCCCCCTTTGCCGCCAAAGCGCCAGCAGCCGGGTCACGTGCTCCGCCCGCCGCCGCGGCCACCGCACGTTGACGAGCAGCATTACGACTACATCGAGAACTACGAGACGTCGGAGGCGCCGCGGGAGGGCGACGAGGCTAAGAGCCCGCCGATCCCAGTTCCGGCTCGCAGACCCAGGTTTGGGATGGACGATGCAGGAACAGCACCGCAACGACCGCGAAGGAATCCGCCGCCAAAAGCAGAGGATGATTACCTGACGCCGACGCCGTTCCCTCTGATCCCGCCGCCACAGAAACGTGGCCAGGACGGGAGCAGGGCAGCAGCTTCCATTCCCGTTCCCACGACGATGGCGCCGGTGCCAGCTGCAAACGAAACGGACACGAAGCAGATGCAGGCGACGTCGTTGAACTTGACGCTGAGTCAACTGACGAAGACCGGATTCACGGACCTCGCCGTCGCCATGGGGATATCTCCGAGCGAGTTGTCAAACATGACATTGCAGGAGCTCACGGTTTGTCTCGCAAAAATTTCTGACGAAGCCGCGCCTCCGCCGGTCGTCAACGAGACCGAGAAGACGATGGCGGTGGCGAAACGAGAGCCGGGAATCCTGCGGACATTCCAGCTTTCGGCCGATGCACGCGCCAAGTTTGACAGGTACTTCGAGGAGACGGACAAGAAGAAGCCAGCGGAAGACGCCTTCCAAGAGACTCTGTTCGACAAGTACGCTGTTTTCCGGGAGCTGATTAACGAGGAAAAGACTGAAGCGGTTGAAGTGGAGGAAGAGCCTGACGTGGAGGAGGAGCCTGACGTGGAGGAGGAGCCTGATGAGGCCGACGTCTTCGAGGAGTGCACGTTCGAAGAGACTGCGGCCGAGTCTCCGCCCCCGATGACGGGAGATCGCTACGCAGCGCTACGAGACATCTCGCTTGACGACGGCGAAGATGGAGTCAGCGACAGCGCCGCCGTCGAGGAGGAGGACGACTTGTTGACGTTGTCGCGGCAACACAGCTCCGAGTCTCCGACGATGGAGACGGCCACGATGCGCGGCTCGGTGATGGAGACGACAATATATGAGGAGGACGTGAGCACACTGGAGGCGGACAACGATGACGCTGCCGAGGACGTGCCGGAGATCATTGAGGAAGAGGCGGAGGGCGTGGCCGAAAGCGGCGACATGGCCGCGGCGGAGATCAAGGCACCGCTGGCGACCGAAGCTTTCGACTTGTCGCCGTCGCCGGAACGGGACGTGGAGGCGGAGTTCCGTACGGAAACTCCAAGTTTCAACGAAGAAAATCCAAGTTTCCGCGGCGAAACCCCAAGTTTCCGTGGTGAAACCCCAAGTTTCCGCGGTGAAACCCCGAGTTTCCGTGGTGAAACCCCAAGTTTCCGCGGTGAAACCCCGAGTTTCCAAGAGGAAACGCCAAATCTCCGAGTGGAAACGCCAAGCTTACGAGCGGAAACTCCTAATCTCCGCACCGAAACACCAAGCTTACGTGACGAGCCTGCGACTCTTCGCGTTGAAACTCCCGCCACGGAAACTCCCGCACTCGAAACAGCTCCGACGGAAATGCCTGCGGACGGCTGGGCCAAGTTCGAGACGGCAGCCGCAAGCGACGCCTGGTCATTGGACGGCAAGGAGGTCAAGGGGGCAAGGCAAGAGCGCTTTGAAGAGGCGGAGCCTGGGGAGGGACGGAAGCCAGGTCGTGGGGCAAGGGAGGGGGGCAGTAGGGGGGGCAGGAGTCCGTGGGCAGAGGAGTCAGAGGGGGAGGGGCGGGAGAACGGGTGGAGCGAAGGGGAGGGTTTCTATGACGATGGCCGAGGAAGGCGGGAGAGGGGTTACCACGATGACAGGAGTGGAAGGAGGCGGAGGGTATCGCCGTACAAGAAAGGTCAGCGGGGTTCGCGGGACATTTCGCCGTGGGAACACGGAAGATATCCAGACAGGTGAGCAGATTTCTCTCTTAAACAGTTGAGTTAACCGTGGTAACCATTCTTCATCATTCTTACTTCTCATGTCAATAGTCCAATAGCAAGTAGCAATAGGAAATCGGGATTTGAGTCCCCATTTGAGCATAAATTTTTTAGAGGGTAGTTGTGTTCTTTATAATAAAATACTTTGCGCATTACAAGCGTTTGCAATTTAAATCAGATTAAAAACCCAAGAATTAACATTGTTCTCAACTCCTTCAGGTCCCTGGATGACGAGGAAGACGAGGAAGACTACGACCGTCGTTGGCGCGTTCGACCGCAGCACCGCGGGTCGTCGTGGGACGAGGAGCGGCGACGCTACGACCCGCGCGACATAAACGGCTGTGAGGTCGACGACCCGCGCAAGCGGCGGCCGTCGCCGTGGGGCTCGGAGGTCGACCGGCGCGGCAGCCGCGAGTCTGTCGAATGGGAAGGCGAAGAGAGGTTTGCGCCGCGGGATTACCGGCCGCGGGATCGGGAACGCGACGACGAGTTTATTGAGCCGCGCAGGATGCGAGAGCGGGAGGAGGATTACCGGCGGCGGCGTGACGTGGAAGAGTCGCGGTACGCTTGGCGCAAGGGAGCGCCAGAAAGCGAGTATAGGCGGGAACCAGCCCGGCGATCGCAGGATGGCGGTCGAAGGTTTGTTGAATTTTTTAAAATTTAAGAAAAATTGTGGAACTGTGTCGGATAAAATTAATTATAATAAACTCCAGCGACAGTGCTAATGTTTGTCTTGGTTGTCCTTTACAAAAATTCAATTCTTCGAGCAGATTTCCTCAATCTTTGAGAAGCATTAGCTGTTAATATCTAGTTTTGCACTTTGGAAAGAATAAAGTTAGGAGGTGCCAATATTTTGGCCCAATTCTGGCATTTGTCCGCATCGAAGTTGCCTGAATGCGTTCAAGTAACACTCCACAGATATAAAAAACATCAAGTCAGGTAACAACAATGAGATCATTACAAAACAAATATCTTATTGGCAAATAATGAGTCTTTTTGTTGTATGGCATGCAGTTAAAATTACTAGAAATAAGATCATAAGACTATAAAGAAAAATATTAAAAGATAAATTAAGAAAAACCACTGGTTTTGCCAAACGCCACCATTAGATGTCCACTTTCTGACCAACTGTTATTTGCAGGTATTACCGAGACCGATCGCGCGAGTCTCCCTGGGAAGACGAGTACAGTGAGCACGGCGAAGACGCATCGCCTCAGTACGCGAATGCGAAACGCAGTTGGACAAACACACGTCCCAGCAGCGCGTCGGAGCCACGTCGAACATCAGACAAAAGCCCGGGCGAGTTCAAAGCACGGCTTTCCGACAAGCCTCAGTACTCGCTGCCAGTCATGCGGCAAGACCGCAGTCGCGGGTCGTATCGAGGGGAAAACTCGTCCGACCAGGAGCACGATTACTGGCCTCCAGAGCGACCACGCCGCGAATCCGGCGGCTACGAGAAGCGCTCGCAAACACTGCATGCCCGACGCCCAAACAAGTTCAAGAAACCTCACGAACGCAGCTACGGACAGAAGTCGCAGTTCGACGACGACTTCTCGGCACATCCGCTGAGCGTGAGCAATAGCGACATCGTCAAGAGTCAAGACTCGGACACGTCCGAGCATTTCCGGAAGAAATCGCCGATAAACCCGGCGGGGCTTTTTACGTACACTGACTCGTTCCCGAGGAGGAGAGACCCGTACGGTGACGAGGTTCGGACCAATGAGATGGTGCCGAGCAGCCCAATGGACCCACGCGATTCGCCGCTGGATGAGACGGGGCGGAGCCGGGCTTCTCGGGGCTCATGCAATCGGCAGTCGCCATTCGAAGACGACTTCACGCCGCCCGAGACTCGACCGAACAGTGGCAGGCGGATCTCGAGCGTTTCGAGTGATGTTAGCGACAGGCGGTCGCCGTACGAGGAGGTCAGGGTGGGGCGAAGGGTCCCAAGCGTCGCCGAGGAGAAGGAATTCGACGCTGATTTCAAGAACGGGAGGGCTAGCGACGATGTCTTTCTGTCTGGCGACACCCCAGACGCCAACGAGGAGCAGGGCTTTGCCGATTTCGAAAATGGTGCATTTACTAATAGCAGTGTGGGCGAAGTCGCGGCCAAGAGGCACACTGTTGAAAGTAGAAGAACTGAACGTAGGATTCTGAGAGAAGAGAGTAGGAAATCGGATAAAATGTATGCAAATAAAACCAGGATGCCTAGCAGCGGTAGCAATAGAGGCGACCCGCTGAATATCAAAAAGTCGGAATCAGTAAACATCTTCGCGAGAGAGAAGGATCCGTTTGACGACGATGAATTTTTCAAAACGGAGGCGCCCTCGAGCTCGGCTCGACCGAGGCCTGACCAAACGTCGCACCAATCGGTTCGAAGCGCGGATAAATCCGCCAACAACAATGGAGACCCGTTCAAGTGGACAAGAGCCTTTGATTCTTTTAACTTTGAAGAAGAGAACTAATTGATTTTATCCTCAGCACAATTTTAAAACTAAATATCATAATTGCCCTAGTATTATTGCATTTATTTGCACCACCTGCAAATCATTGTAAGTTTTCTTTCTACTGGTTTGAATGTTTTTATTGTTGATCATTCAGCCCAGTGTCTCCTCAAAGATCTTGCCAGTTGTTTGTGTATAATCTGACTTGTTTTTTTTATTTTAAAATACGTGCCATGATATTCGCGCATTCGTGTCCCTATTAGTATCATATTTCAATTATCTGTGTACCTTCCTACCAAACAATCTTGAAATGAATATCCTCATATCTATTATGTCTTTTTCAGAATTTTCTAGTCTGTGCTTTAAAAAATTAAGAGTAATTTGACAATGCCACTTTGACTTTTATTAAGACTGTCAATATCGCTGTGACATTATCAAATCTACATTACCTACCTAGATATTTTACGATGAGAGCTCGAAGTTGTATTCTGGCCCAAGTTCAGAAATATAATCGTTTATATATTTATGTTGACTTGTTGAAATGAGTACGAATGAATAACATGCCATGTATGAGTTTTAGTGCGTGAAATACAACTGATTTATAATACAAGTTGTTCGATAATGACTACCGAGTATTCTTTTAGCCTAGTACAATTGTATTTACAATCACAGGTACAATTGCTTGCAAGCCTAATCACAGTACGTGGACAGAACAGTTAGAGATGCATGGGGACTGCCTTACCTTTAAAAGTAAATCCGGATCCGTTTCATGGTGTGAAGATTGATAAATTCTTATTGAAGAAGTGGTTTCCGATCATTGAAGGTAACACGAATAACATTTGATTTTAGTAGGTTTAAATTGATAACATATTTGAATTTAGTGCTGTAAAACATGTGTTTGTAAACATCGCGTATTTTCCACTGATCTCAATTTGAGATCAGTGGTATTTTTCTAGCACTTAAACATAGAGGAGAGGTTGTTAGAATGCAATTGTTCTTTTCATTTCTTGAAAAAAAAAAATTTGAATTTTGTACCATGAACCTACGATTTTTTGTTCAGGGTCGACGACGGGTGGACAGTGAAGGTACATCTTCCGATTAAATTATGCACCATTAGTCGTGCACCACGGCTACTTACAGAAATGTTGCAATTGTAGTGACAAATATATAAAGAAATCTTAATCTTAATTAAGAAATAATAATAGTAATTAGGGCATTCCTTTTTGTCCATCTATATCTTTTTTGTTACTTGTTCTATCTACGGCAGTGGCATAGGCAATGACAGTGGTGGTTTTTGTGACTGCAACTGTACAATGACGTAACGATGATCCACGAGATTTATGTCTGACACAGTCTGACACTTTGCCCAGTTGACAGAGGCTGAATAGGCGAGCAGAGTTTGCATAGGTTAGTGTGGGTTAGTAAGTAAAAAGTTACTTGTACTTGCCACTGAAATGGAATTCAAGTACCGTTTGTATCTCAAAATAGCATTATGAAAGTGTATTTTACTGTAATTTAGCTTGCCAAGATAAATAGCTTGATTGTTATGGTACAAAGACCGAGCTGAACGTTATCTAGGTGTAATAATCAACTTTGGACTTTAAATCCTTCCCTATCTTTGAACATCACTTTTTTATTTGCAGTTGCTGAAGTGAGAGATTCATTTTGCAGTCTGTCTTACACCTTCCACGATGTCTGCACTGACAAAAGGTATATATCCTGATTTTTCATAACCTAAATTGCAAAATGAATTGCCATGTTCTTCTTCCTTCCCTTCGTGAAGTACGTATACATCACAACTCTCAATTTTAGGAATCTTCATTGTTGCGGCAAAGCGCACCCCTTTCGGTGCACTTGCAGGCAAGTTTGTAAAGAAGAGTGCGGCTGACCTCCAAGAAGTTGCAGCGAAGGCAGCACTAGCTGCTGGCAACATCAATCCGGAGCTCATTGACTCAGTAGTCATCGGCAACGTTTTGGTGGTATGCACAACTTTCAACCATTAGTGACCTATTAATGTTGTCATTTACAGGCTTTATAAACAAATTTTTTTTTGGCTTTCAGACGTCTTCATCTGACGGTGCCTTTCTGCCCCGACATGTGTCTCTCCGATGTGGGATTCCTATTGATCGGCCTGCGCTTGGAATCAATAGGTTGTGTGGATCTGGGTTCCAGTCCATTGTAAACGGAGCTCAGGTATGGTAAACTTTATAAGAGTGAAAATTCAACAAAGAATTGTTGTTCAGTCATATTTTCAACCACTTATTTATGTCTTGTTTGGTAGAACATTCTGGTTGGAGATTCCCAAGTGGTCCTGACTGGAGGCACCGACAACATGTCCCAGTCACCTTTTGTTGTCCGCAACATTCGTTTTGGAACCGTCCTTGGCGCTCCCCTTCAGCTAGAAGACTCTCTGTGGGTTGGCTTGACAGACACCTACTGCAAGCTGCCAATGGGGCTCACAGCCGAGAATCTGGCTGTCAAGTACAAGATCTCTAGGGAAGAGGTTGACAGCTTTGCCCTTCGATCGCAGACCTTGTGGAAAGAAGGTGTGTATTAATATTTTTTTCTACAGATCTTTGCATAGCATTGCTAATATCACCATCATCTTAATCATTTTTCTTTCATGTTACAATTTCTTTCAGCCCACGACAAGGGTTTCTTCAAGGAGGAACTGGCTCCTGTAACAATTTTGCATAAGAAGAAGGAATTTTCGGTTGACTTTGATGAGCATCCACGGCCGCAAACTACTCCAGACAATTTGGCCAAACTAAAGCCTGTTTTTAAGAAGGATGGAGTCGTTACAGCTGGCTCTGCGTCTGTAAGTGCCTAGTCACGTCATGCATAGATTAGACCTTGATTTCTGGAGATAAAAATGTTGGTGCCTCACATAACACATATAGGCTATATATCTGATTACCAACAAACAAGAACAAGATAAAATTGTGGGTACTTGACCCACAAGAAAATATTTGACAGCTTGCGAAAACAAACTGAACTAAAATTATAAAAAAGTTGCAAGGCTAACAAAATTTGTCAGGGTAGTAGAATTTTTGTTGTTATTTTTAACTAATTTTGTTCGATGCAGTTAGTGCATTGATCTTGTGAATGTAATTTTTAACTATTGTTAATGTATTAATCATGATCACTAAATCAATGTGAACAGAATTCAACACAAACCAACTGCATTAAAAATACAAGATGACTTTCCGCCATGATTACCTTAATAAATTAGATCTCAAGTGTGAGGATCGCATACTCAAACTCAAGATGTTAAAAGTAAAACCTTTACGCAGGGAGTAAAACAGTTGGTTAGGACCGTTTGCCAGCCTTGAACCAAACCTAAGCTATCTGCACTGTGCGATTGACAAACAAGTTCAACTCCACCTCATTTTGCACTTTGCTACAAGTTTTATTTACCCATTAGCAAAGAAAGAACGCAGAAAAATCAACACTTACACAATTTTACACCAAATTCTGGAACCCTGCTGTTGAAGGGTCAAGCAGGCCTGAAAATAATACTTTCTATCAGCATCAATCCTTTGAGGCCAGTTGCTCAGAGTGATGATTTTTATTCGTCTTGCAGGGTATCAGTGACGGTGCTGGGGCGGTGATCCTCGCCAGTGAGGAGGCTGTCAAGAAGCATGGCCTGACGCCACTAGCCCGTCTCGTGGGCTACAGTGTGGTCGGAGTGGATCCCAGCATCATGGGCATCGGCCCCGCACCTGCCATCAACAATCTGCTTAAGGTCTCAGGGAAGACACTCAACGATATTGACCTGATTGAGGTGAGTGCAGCAAGAGAATCATGAGATCACTGATGGGTTTGAGGATGCTAAGGTGGATTTACTTTTCTTTAGCAAGGATTAACATACCAGGTTAACACTTCACAACTCTTAAATGTTTTTTTTTTGTAGTTTAAAATCTATAACAAACGAAACTAACTCCCACTTGCCACTGCTTGCAGATTAACGAGGCGTTTGGGGCACAAACGCTTGCGTGCATGAAGGAGTTGAACCTCGACATCAACAAGTTGAACGTCAACGGAGGAGCGATTGCGCTAGGCCACCCCTTGGCGGCATCGGGAGCGCGTATCACCGCGCACCTCGTTCACGAGCTGCGACGGCGGAAGGCAAAGTTTGGCATCGGTTCGGCGTGTATTGGCGGCGGACAGGGAATCGCACTGCTCATCGAGAGCCTCTAAAGTAATTTGCAGGACTGATGACGGCTGAAGTTTTGTTCTTACTAATATCTGAGCGTCGGTGGACTTTGTATTGCATGTATTTTTGATACGAGAGTATTTTCAACCCTCATTTCCAACTGTAATCAAACACTAATCAGGGAGAGATTTATTATATCATTGTTTTACTTAAGTTTTCCATCACAATTGTTATTCAACCATTCTGTTTTTCTGGATGTTGCATTTTTATACAAAGAAATGCTTAATAAACCTTTTTAAAAGTGTTAATCTTTATTAAAATTACGTTTTGCTTCAATTAGTACACAATGTGCCAAGTGGAGGAGGGGAGAGGAGTTGGGTAGTCTTGCCGTGAGAAGCATACATTGTCGTACACTAGTCATCCACTTCGAGTCTTGGAGGAGCAAGAGACTGATACAGCTTTGAGACGGCTGTCTGCACGATCTGCTGGAATGTCTCGTCGTCTTCGCACACCACAGCCTGAAACAACACGCGTGCTTAGTGACACTGCAAAGCAATGAGCTGCACTACCTCACTAGGCTCATCCAAGTATTTGGCAAACATTACAAAGTATTACTAAAAAAAATTGAAAAATCTCTTGGCATACATTTGCTCAAGCTCCGGCAACTTGAGGCAGGTACCGAATTCCCTTCATTTATGATTTGCGGATCAGCCTGCCTGCCAGGTTTCTCAAACTTACCAAGTCAACCAAATCAATGTTTGCCTTCTTGCCATCTACGGTCACGTAGAGCTTCTCGCCCTTGAATATCTTGGGAACGGAGTCCTCGCCAAACATCTCCTGCAACATCTCGATGAGACACTCCTTGAAGTGCATGCGATCCATCTTGGCTTGCACGGGCACGGGCGTTGGCGTCGAGTCTAGCATGTCGGCCTGCAGCACAGCGGCCAGAACAGCGTCGGCGTACATGTCGTTGACGGGCGTCGCCACCCACTGCAAGCAGGAAACTTGCTTCAGCATACCAAGCCCCGGAGTCGGTCTAGGCCTCGACTTGCTACAACTGGCAACTAGTGTAACAAATACTTCCTCACATCCGGCTTTAATTTAGTGAGAAAAAAATTGTATTGTCAATTGGCGGCTGTCGTTGGTAGGATTGGTTGGTTGGAACGAAAGACAATATATAGAATATAATAGACAATATAGAATGAATGGCACATTTTTTTTTGTATTGATGATTACAATACCCAAAAGGCTGCAATATGTAATGAGAAAGAGCAAAGAAGGAACACAGCTCGATCTCACAAACACAACTCTACTTGACATAAAGAAGGTAGCATAGCAGAAATGTAGATCTATTATTGCCATCAGCTTTTTGAACTTTGGTGAGTTGCTTTTTTCTTGCCTCTCCCCCATTAAATGAATAACAAGTTTCAAATGATACGCTTCAAAGAATGTCTAAGCAATTTTGGTCACATAGAAGAAAAAATCCAAATTGGTAAGAAGTTGGCCAAATGACTGGATATGAGATTGAGGAACCATCTCTTCTCTCGGTTTGTTCTGTAACTCCATTCTACCCTACTCTACCCAATACTCAAAACCTTAAGTATGTTTTTCAATAGAATTCAAGACTGGATTTTGTGTACTTCTAAGTTCGTCACTATTTCCGATGCGATACCTAGCTCCTTAAGAGCGCGATGCTCGAGTCTATAGTACCTCGAGTGTGACCAGCTTGTTGTCGTGGGTGAGATCAATGTTCTGGAAGAGCCGGTACTTTTTGTCACCAGTGTTTTCCACCAAGCCTGCGACCTGTGTCAGCAAGTGCTTCAAGACGGCGGCGGGGCCTGCGTAGTGCACGCTCTGTCGCTGAACCACCTGGCTGATGTTCATGTCTGTGTACTCTGGATCCAAGCAAACACATCATCAGAGTCGGAAAAAGCTGTGGAAGAAAAGTGGCACTACTTTGGAGTATTTAATCAAAGCCTGTTTCTTGATCACTTCTGCTAAGAATAAAATACTTGACCTTTCTTAAGAAGCTAGCGCAAGGTTGAGCTTGAAAAAGCCAAGGATTTGGTGATGATTTCCATAAAATTCCAATTATTACACATATGATAATTTGCATCCTTCCAGTTTTGTATGATTAACTAAGAGCCAGACAGCTCATTGGATGTACATCTGTTTTCTCTCCAACAAAGATTCCTTGCAGCCATGACTCACTTGACAGATCAGTCGGTGCCAACATGTGGTAGTTGAAGTTTCTCTTGACAAGGATGCCGGAGAGTTTGTGTCCGGGCTTTGGTCGGTCGACCGCCAGCGATCCCATCACCTTGGCCGTCTTCTCTCCTCGGAAGTACAGTTCGACCGCAACTGTGTTTCGAGGGTTGTGAATTTCCATTTTAGTCGTAGGATCGTCTTCATATTCCCTCGTCAGAGCAGCTTTCAATCGACTCATTTCATTCTGCTCTCCGTGGACTAGAACCTTATAAAACAAATGTCATTTTCAGTTCGGTACTACAAAAGTTAAATTTTTTTAATCGAAATATACTGATATTTTAACAGATTCTTGACACTACGCGTTTAGGCACTATACACTTACTACATGTGGTGGCTTCAGCAACCTAATAAACTCGCTGGTCTGCTGATAGTCCGTGTGCGCAGAAAATGAAATGTAATCGACGGACATCTTCAACGGCAGCTTCTGGCCGGACATGGTGGCAATCTCCTCGGGCTCGGACAGAATCGTCTTTGCAAGCGTGCCTTCCACACAGTAGCCAGCAATTATGACGCCGTTCTTCGCCTCCGTACACCACGACTCAAAGAGTTCTCGAGAGAGACCACTTTGCATCATTCCAGGTGATGCCATCACAACGCAAGGACCAATGTCATCAAAGTGGTCGATGCCCTTTAGTAGGAATAAATCTAAAGTAGATTAAAGTAGAACCAGACATTGACAGGATAATTTTGTTAAGATTATTATTTTCTTGCCTTGAGATTAGAAATATGGCGGAATACGAAGGGATTGTTGATTGCTATCTGCCTTCGAATTTTGTCATTCATAGCATTGATGTATGTTTGATAAACAGCCATGCACTTTTTTGCAAGAGACGATGCATAGTAGATGGGTATGTCATGCAGTTCTGGATGCAAGCCCCAGTATTCGTCCAAAATTAACAGTAGCTCTTGAGCTCGACCCAACGCAAACACAGGAATCAAGCAACGGCCTCCGCGGTTGACGATCTCGTGAACCAGGGATGTGAAACGGCCTTCTCTTTCTTCCCGCTTCTCATGGATGTGTGTGCCGTACGTTGATTCCTAGGTCAGACACCAATGTTAAATCCTGAACAAGAGTTTGATATGTACGAAAAAATCACAAAATCAAGATTAAGGGGCTTAACGTCAAGGTTAACTTAAGGTTGGCTGAAGGTTGATGCTTACTGTAATAAGAACATCTGGATGGACAGTTGGTATTTCTGCTGACATTAAATGCCGGTCTTCTTGACGTGAAAAATCTCCAGTGTATAAGATCTGTAAAAAAGGATGTATCTTTAGTCTGCAAGTATCTTGCAAACCAACTATTTCAATTGTCCAACAGCAAAGAATCTAGCATGCAAAAAATAAAATAATATGTATTGATATATGCACCTTAACACCAGCAATTTCAATCATGAACATGGCTGCACCAAGTACATGACCTGCGTTGTAAGCCCAAAACTTCACTCCGTAAACATCTTTTTCCTCGTGAAAATTGATAGTCTCAATTTTATCCATACTTGCTTCCAGATCAGCTTCTGTGTAAAGCATCTGTTCTGTAGCTATGTTACTAACTTTGATGTAATCTGACAAGAGCCACCTGTATATAGCTTTAGTGGCATGGGTCATGAAGCAACGCCCTTTAAAACTGGTTTTTAAGAGAAACCATGGCAATGCTCCACAGTGATCGAGGTGAAAACTGGAAAGGAAAAATAAACAAATAGTGCAATTAATAAAAAGAATACTTAATAACCTAAGAGCATAAGCAAGTATAGCAAGTATAGCAAGTACAAACAAGTAAACATACTGTGAAATGAGAAGCAAATCAATTTCGTCAGCTTCAATGAGATCAACGAATGGTAGTGCATCCATGCCAGATAATCCTGGATGTATACCACAGTCAAGCTGAAAGCAAAAGAGTTATTTATAAATTAAGAAAGAACTTACTATAGAATAAACATGCTATTGATTTCAGAATATTGGTTCCTAATGGCATAGAAAAATGATTTACTTGACCTCTGAATGCACTACTAGGTAGTACAACGGTCGTACTTAGGTTCTTATTCGATAACTAGAGTTAGCACAATTATGTTATTTTTAAGAACCTACCATTATTTTTTTTCCTTTGAACTCTAGCATAATGCATGATCTTCCAACTTCTTGTCCAGCCCCACTAAACAACAAAAGTAGTTAAACATTTTTTAAATGCAGGTAAATAGACACAGATTAACAATGTGAGGTTAGATATTCTACGGTGGAAGAAATCGGCGTTGCTTTCGGATGTTTGGAGCAAGATAGCAAGAATTGTGGATCTACTTACAGAGGACGAATGAGGAGAAGATCGCTTTCCTCTGCTGGTACCTGCGACTCAGGTTTCCTTTTAGAATTTGAGGACATTTTGCAGCAGCCCGCTCTCGCACTGACAACCAAAGAGCTGACAACTATCGGCACCAAAGACATCGGCACTTGGTTGCTTACACAGTGTTGCCAAGATGGGATTGGAGGTGTACTATCGAAAACATACACAAAATGTGTATTTTTTTAAATTTACCTGAATTTTAATGTATTTTTCTGTATGGAATTGAATCGTAAATAATAATACACACTCAACGGTAAAATAATGTAATTGTAAGTACAAAAAAAAAATTGAAAGCAAAAAGTTTGTCCATGGAATTGGTTTGTTGTCATATTTTCTTGAAGAAGATTGACTCGGACATAAACGTTCATGTGGTCTCCAAATTATGGAAAACACAAAGAAGTAAATAGAAACTCACAATTTTTTCCATCCAAGTAATCCAGGCTTTTCGCCCTGAACAAAGCGTAAAAATGGTAAGAAAAATAGGTCTGATTAATACAACATAATTGAAGGATGAAGTGTTTTAAAGTTTACATTTGTGAATAAGTAAGAAGAATCTAAATGTCTGGGTGCAAAGAATGCAAACCTAGTGGAAGAATATGTGGCAAAACGTTGCAAATATGTGGCTGCAAGAAAAAATCGTATCGGATAATTTGAGGGAGTTGCCTACAAGGATGTCTCATGCAAAGTATCAAACTATAGAAATAATACAGCAGGATACAACTGCATGCCGTTGTACAACATAAATATCTATGCTGTACGAAAAATAGGACAACTAAGAAAATTGTAGTTCTATTCACAGTCAATAATTGGGTGTTAGGTTCATCAAAGGATTTGCGATAAAACGTGGAAACGGTGAAGCAATATAAATGTAACACTTTCAACATTTATTGATTACAAATTTTATTTTTCTAATAATTTCAATAGTTTCTTTCATGTATCAATATGAATGATCATTCACTTAACTACCAATCATTGAAAGTTTTAAATTCCATTACACACAGGCAATCAAGTGTGTACTGCTATGGAATTTCTTTTCGAGGAAAAATAGCCACCTTATTATAAAATTACAAAATCTACGCTACCTGCATGGCAGCCCATTCTACCAGCAATGCGAATGCCGGTTGACACTTTTATGTGCTTGCAATATATACAGATAGATAACATCCAAGGACTAGCTCCTTGAAAAATTACCTACATGCTCTAAGCGGCCCACGGATGATCAATTGAAGCGGTGTGCCTAAAAAAGACCTTGAATCTCGCCAGTCTCCGTGTCAAGATCCATATCGTAGATGTTGGGGCGCGTGCCAAGTCCAGGCATGCGAGAAATCTGAAAGCCGAAAACCAAATATGCTTTCAAGCTGCCCGTCTCCAAGCGCAAACGTCTGCTGCCAAAAACCACACATGGCACGTGTCAACTCAGCTTTAAGGTAAAATGGCTGCAATCGGTTTGCTCACCTCGCCACAGATAGGCACAATAAAGCCCGCTCCCACCGACACAGTCATGTCGGTGATGGAGAGCGTAAACCCGGTGGGTGCTCCCTTCACGCCAGGGTCTCCCGTCAGTGAAGCCGAAGTCTTGCACATGCAGAGCGGCAGATTTCCGTAGCCCTAAAGAGAAAGCAATATTGGAATAATGAAAAGAGAATCTCTGGGCACAACACAGCTGTAATAAAGTCGTTTATTTGCTAATCAATGTTACATCAACGACATTTCTAGACTCGTCTGTTTGTCAATTCTCTCACTGGAATCTAAATTTCTGAACTGATCGTTTGTCAGCCTAAACGAAAAGACTCTCGACACTGACCTGACTTGTGTACGTCTTGATTAACTCTTGGACTCGTGGCGCCAACTCAATCTGCCCTGCTCCGTACATCTCCGTTGCAATCTTCTTGATCTTGTCTTCGATCGAAAGGTTCAGATCGTACAGGAACCTGTGGAGTCAAGTCATTGCATTATGATGGTTTTTAGACTCATGTCTACTTATTTATCCTTAGCACAAGTTTTTAGAAAAACTATTTGAACTGGGTTTTGAATGCTAAGTAAAGGGCTACTAAATTTCCCGACGTTTCGTAACATATACTAGTTACTTCTTCAGAGGTTTGAGCAGTCCTGACAATTTTCCGATAATAAAAGAACCACATAAAATTATAACAATTACCTAGTTCGAGCATCCTAAATACATCTAAACAAAATAATCAGGGTCAATAACTCAAAAACTAATGTATTGTGTATTTTCTGAAATAAGAACTCGAACACATTGGCGTTTTTTAACTAACTAATTATGTGTATGGAAAAAACGCCAATTTTTCGAGGTTGTCCTAACGTTATGTGATACAATCAAAATTTCCGTATTCATTACGTTTAGTTCTTAATCTACCAATCCAAATATTTTCTTCTGGATTCTTTGTGCTGATTTCTTCTGTCTCCTCACTGATATTCTCTATTCTATTTTTCTGTTGTAAAATTGTTCCCCAAGCTCTATCTAGTTGAAAACTATCATCTCTATTGAAGTTATTGGGTTGTTTTTTAATTTCTATTGCTTCTCTGACTTTTCTAGTGAATTTCCTATCATCTCGACATAAAATCCTTACCGTGTCTATTTTAATGTGGTGTTGAAACTCATTTCCGTGTTCTGCACAAGCTGATTGATTTAAGTGTCTTTGTTTTTCCCCAACACTGCTAGATTGTTTTGCTAATCTTATGTGTCTTTCGTGTTCCTTGACTCTTGTGCTAATTTTCCTTCCTGTTTCTCCTATGTAAACTTTTCCACACTCACAACTTACCTCATAGACGCCTTTGCATTCTAATGGAACCTGATCCTTCACTGGTCTTACGAAACGTCGGGAAATTTAGTAGCCCTTTACTTAGCATTCAAAACCCAGTTCAAATAGTTTTTCTAAAAAGTCATTGCATTCTTTTCAATCAAGACTATAATTCGTTAAAGGATTCTTTTCGAGAGTTAGTAATTCATAAATTGAGCACCAAGCGTATACACATGTCAAGAATTACATAGCCTTATTTTTACCAGAATGCAGACATTTTCATAATACTTTATTAAGGTAACATCTTGGTGCTAATGACTCGAATGCCGCTAGGGCTATAAATAAGCCTGCGAAGTAACCACACTGAATCCCAAATCTGGTCTCTTTCAAACGTTCCAATACTAGTGCAGTGCGCTATCTCCCATCAGGTTGTGACTGGTCACCTGAACGAGGCTGGCTGCTGGCTTGCACGGATGACAGCATCGGCAAGATCGACAGCACCCGCACCTCCACGAGCCCAGTGACTGCAGATCACGGCATCAGCAGCGCCGAACAAAACACTGGCTGCCTTCACGGCGTTCAGCTCCTCAGTTGAATCCGTCCTGATTAAGGAGGGAAGGAATATTATTTAAGGCAAACCGTGTCCCTTATTAGATGCAACTGGCGTGCTACAAAACATCTATTGTGAGACATGGTTTCCAAGAAAGAATTCACTTATTAGCATTGACTTGGCCACCTAGATTGCCACAGTTGCTTTAATAAAATGAATTTATATCAAAGGCAAAATAGAGATTGAAAAGTGTTGGTGAAGATAGCTAGGTGCAGTGACTGCTTTAACGATGTTATGCTAGCTAGAAAGTGGTAACTGTATTTTGTGAGCCGAGGTCCCTAAACTCCTAAACTCACGCAAATGTGTTGATTGCTACTACGACGGGCACTCCGAACTTCACCGCATTGCTCACGTGCTTCTGCAGGTTTGGTAAGCCTTTCTTCAAGAGTACAAGATTCTCCTGGACAAAAAAACCAATACAAATAAATCACATTAGAAAATGCACAAAATTACCACCAGGATTCTTACTGGATATTTCAAAGGTATAGAAGGCGTTGATTGCGCCCATGCTTGCAGTGCTCACCTCTAGGTACTCCTTGGGCATGGATGCGCCGGGCGCAAAGCTCGGTCCCCCGCCGTGCATCTTCAGCGCACGCACCGTGGTCACTATGACGACAACGCTGGGAGACATGCCAGACGCACGGCACTTGATGTTCATGAACTTCTCCATGCCTGCCAGACAGATAGAGCTTCAAAGTACAGCAGAGATTCAACACATAGAACCAATATAAAATAAACACTAAAAGATATAAGCACTTCTTGCACTGACGAAGACATTAGCGAACAGAAAGTGAATTCTCATGTTGACACAACTACAAAATGACTCGTCATTTGTGTTCCTCCGCTCGTTAAGGATTTTTTATATAAAAGGATAGCTATTTATTGCAATTTTTCCCACTATTCCACTTAAACCAGGTTTAGATAGTAGCAGCCACTTACCGATGTCGGAGCCGAAACCAGCCTCGGTGACAACGAACCCATCCGCACCGACCAGCTTGAGTGCCACGCGGTCTGCCACGATCGACGACGCACCGTGAGCAATGTTTGCAAACGGCCCAGCATGCACCAGCACTGGACTGCCTTCCAAACTCTGCATCAGCGTTGGCTCAATAGCGTCCTTCAGAAGGATGGCCATCGCACCCGTGCACCCCTGCTCAAGACAAGGACACACTTAGTCCGAGACTGTCCCCCAAATTCTGCATCAGGATTGGCTTAACAGCATTGTTTAGAAGGAAGGCTATCAAAACTTTTAGCGGCCAACCTAGCTTAGGCAAACCTAACCCAGCCCAGTTATTCCTGATTTTCAAAACCCCTGGTTTTCAAACTCCTGGTTTTCAAAATTCACTTTAAATGGCCAACTACATCAATACTCTTATGGGTAAGTATTAGAAGATGGTAACTTTTTACTGGTTTTCTACTTGAGTAGTGAAAATCTCATACAATCTATCATTTGATAGTGGTTTATCTCTTGTCACAAACTTCAAAATTATCCAGCCCCTAGAAACGTGCGTCAAAGCGGAGAGGGCTTCTCACCAAGTCGTCGGCGGTGATGGGCTGTCCGTGCTTGTCAAGTCCGACGACGATTGCAGCCAGACGGCGTTTCATGTCCGCCAAGTCGCTGGCCAGCGCAAGAATTGCCATCACCTCACTCGCAACCGAGATGTAGAAGCCAGTCTCACGCGTCAGCCCCTTTTCCGTGGGCGACTGACCCACTGTGATCTTACGCAGGTGACGGTCATTGGTGTCAACCACTGCACGATCAGACAAGACACTTTTTAACCCTCTAGAGTCACTTTTTGACCAGTGAGATGTGGCCAGAAGTCACAATATTCATAACACAAGGATCGAAATTATTAAATTTAGCCAGATGAATTTTCTATATAAGTTACTAAGTTATCCTCAAACTAGCAAGTTATTCCCGAGTCTCGTAAGTCCTTGCCGAGTTGCCCATCCTTCCCTTTCCTATACTCGAAAGTAAGCAAATCGTAACAATACAACAGTTAATAGCGAAATGGCCTCTTCCCCCGACGATGGTCGTACTTACCTCGTTGCCAGGTGACTGTGGCAGGGTCGATGTCCAGCCGGGCAAACCGGGTTTGTTCCTCCGGGCTGAGATCATCCGGATTCTTCCCAGCAATACCCAGCCGAGCCAAACGACGGAGCTGGTGGCAGTGAGAACATGTTGGCTAGCAGTTAAACTAGGAGATTCATAAAGAGTTTACAGTCTTTTATTATTATGAACACTACTACCGTCTCAAAAATGTATGCCCAAACAGGGAATCGACCCCGATCGCTACCTATCGCGGGTGTTGCTCTAACCCATTGAGCTACCTGGACACATGCTTTTTGAGAAAATTTTAGTGTATTTGATGAGAATGACAGTTCTCCAAGGAGTAGAATCATGAGGCTGTGAATACTCACAGTCACTCAGATTCTAGTGACGCTATACCACGTCACATCCACTCAATCACGAGTAACTCCAATTTGACGTTGAATGCGTTGTATTTAATTGAAATCTTATTTAAATTGCGAACGCTTGCAATGCACGGGGTATTTTATTAGTATGAACACTACTATCGTCTCAAAAATTGATTCCCAAAGGGTGACTCACCCCGATCTCCACCTATCGCGGGTGTTGCTCTTACCCATTGAGCTACTTGGACACTGGCTTTTTGAGACGAGTTTAGTGTATCGGAGGTCTGTCATTCTCATCAAATACTCTAAAATCGTCTCAAAAAGCATGTGTCCAAGTTGCTCAATGGGTTAGAGCAACACCCGCAATACATGGAGATCAATATTTGAGACGTTAGAAGTGTTGATAATAACAAAATACCCCGCGCATTTCAAGCGTTTGCAATTTAAATAAGATTTCAAACAGTTAACAGTCTTGTGACGAATTTGTCAAGAGTGTGTTGGTAACATAATTCAACAACTTGTATAAAAAAATATAGTGACAAGAGCAAAACAACTTAAGTTATCAATCCTCGCTTGTCCTTTGCGTTTGCCGAGCAATAGAAGCTCTTAAAAGCCTGGCTCAAGCAACCTAATCAACCATCAGTTTCGTGGAAATGATATCACAACATTGCCTACCTGTATCTCCGAAAAGCCACGCTTGCCTTTGGCGTTGGTGACGAGACGGTTGTATAGGGCCACGTCAGTTTGCGTTGCCTCGTGGAACATGCGGGCGTCAATCTGTGCTGCCAGCAAGTTGTTGGCGGCCGTCACTGCGTGGATGTCGCCTGTCAGGTGCAGGTTGAACTCCTCCATAGGGATAACCTGAGAGTAGCCACCGCCTGCCGCTCCGCCTACACAAACCCGTGCGTTCAAACCCGTTCAAATGCGGAGGTAACATTTATGAATATTGAGAGAGAAAATCACATCGAGTGTTGAGAGAGAAAATCAATTTATTTAAAAATCGACAGCTTTCCATAGATATGGTTGACCATTAAGGTCTAGTTTACTAATCACTTACTGCTAACAATTTGTTATTAATATTATTTATGATTATGGTTATGGAATGAATACATTGTAATTATGAATTGTTGTATAAATGGTTTTGTAAGATGCAAATTGATGATTTAAGAATGGCAGGAACTATTGAATCTAATATTGAGAGCGAGCTTTTGAAAATTTAGGAAATTCTACTAAAGTTTCAGTAATGCATTGAAATTACTGTCTTGACCATTGTTTATTACTAGAGATAGGATAGTTATGCAATTGCATGTTTTGATTTATGCATTAAATCCCATGCAAAAACGTGGATATATCCATTTCATCACTCCCTGGTTCTAAAAATGCTGTTTTTATTTTGCATGTTTTGCATATTTGGGTACTTTTTCTGAAAATTGCATATTTTTGTTTTTTTTTGCATGTTTTTGCATGTTTTGGCCTTTTTACTAAATATTCTGAATTTCTCTCGTTTTTTCAAATTATGTGTAGGTACAAAAAATTATTTCAAAATATTCGAATAAAGTTATTCCCGACTCGTCAACTATAAGAAAAGGATATCTTCCCAAATCATACGGAATGGCGTTAGAAAGGATCCGCGCTGACATCGGCACACATGACATCTGGACAAGTGTAGATGAAACAACCGATGTAGAGGGGCGATATATCGCTAATCTAATAGTAGGGAAGTTAACCAACGAGGGACCTGGTATACCACATCTTCTTTGCTCTCATGTGTTAGAGAAGACAAATCATAAGACAGTATCAAGTTTGTTTAATGAGGGGCTATTGTCTTTGTGGCCTAGTGGCGGCATGAATCAGAAGGTCTTACTTCTTATTAGTAAAAGCGGGGGAAGTGTTACAAAACATCTACCACAATCTCCACCATTTAACGTGCTTGGCACATGCCATACACCGAGTTGCAGAAACAGTAAGAAATCTTTATGATGAAGTCAACACCCTAATATCATGTACCAAGAAAGTTTTTTCTAAAGCTCCATCGAGGATAAATACTTATCGAAATTTGCTACCTGGAGTTCCGCTGCCACCTGAACCTATCATCACTTGTTGGGGATCGTGGCTCGAGGCAGCTATTCTATTGTGACCACTTTGAGGAGGTCAAATCAGTGATAGTGTCGTTTGATCCAGAATAGGCGGCAAGCATAAAAACCATTCAGAAATTATTCACATCCAAATCAATAGTTAGCGATCTGATATATATTAAATCCAATTTTGGTACCATTCCTGGAAAAAGAAAATTGCTAGAGACGATTGGAGAACCTTTGACGACATCGCTTCAGATAATACAAGATCTCCACTCGGAACTGTCTAAAGCTCCCGGTGGCCGTGCCAAAGTAGCACTTAACAAACTGGACTATGTACTGAATAAGAATATTTCTTACAAGCCATTGTGTGGAGTGCAGAAAATTATGGCAGGAGACACATATGATTTTGGAGAAGATTGTTTGTCCCCCTCTCAAATCTGTAATTTAAAATATGCCCCAGTGACGTCGTGTGATGTTGAAAGATCGTTCTCCTCATATAAAAACATTTTATCAGATAGGCGGCATCGGTTAACGCCGCATAATATGGAAATGATTTTAGTTAGCCATTGTGCATCTAGGTTTAAGTAAACAGTTACATACTGACGTATCGGTAGAGTTATTAAAACCAAATACACGATGATAAAATTATAGAAATTTGTGTTTTTTACCCGCCAATCCACTTCATACCTGATTTTTTACGATTTTGCATGTTTTGCATATTTTGGCATTTGTTTTTGCATGTTTTGCATGTTTTGCCATTTGTTCTTGCATGTTTTGAGGTTTTATTTTGCATAACTATCCTATCTCTATTTATTACTTAGGAATTGCAACTTACTTTCAAATTTTTACATTCAATCAAACGTCCTTGGAAAAATTATCGGCCATTTAGAGTATGTGCACATAGAATGTTGTCATAGAGCTTTTTTGTAATTGATCTATTAAATTACTTTATGGCAACTAATAAGAGTCTGGTTGACAGATATCAAGCATAGCAGATAAATTGATTTAAAATAAATTACTCAGTTGACCAATCTGAACTAAAAAAGTTAAGAGATAACACCACCATTATTTTGTTTACTCTACTTGACAGATTTTATTTACAAAGGTTGAGTTTACCACTCAGGACTATGGAGCCAAGCTTACCTTTGATGCCAAACGTGACGCCTTGTGCTGGCTGTCTTAGGCAAGCGAAGGTGTTGCGATTTCGGTGGGCAGCCAACGCTTGCACCAATCCCATCGTAGTTGTGCTTTTGCCCTCTCCCAAAGGCGTCGGAGTCACTCTGAGAAAACAAACAAATACTTGAAAACCAGCAACAAACCACGTCAAGCGACTAACAGCAAGGTCCCGTCAGTTTAATTGGGGTGACATGATAGTGCAATATCCAAAGTCTAGCAAACTAGAACCGTTGAGTGTAGGTTATAGGTAGAGAAACAACGTCAATGTTACAGTCTCTGCGTGAAAGATGGCCGCCAAATGACCACCTTACCGACAAAAATGCAGAGTACCGGAACATCACGTTAAGTGGAGCCACTGTCGTATGAATTTTAATTTCGATATTTCTCGTAGGTTAACTCGCTTTTGAGACTTTTCATGCTTAAAAAATCTCCATCATGTTTACCTCAACGATTGATATACACGTAAAGATATTAAAAAGCGAGTAACCTACAAGAAATATCGAAATTAAATTTCATGCGACAGTGGCTCCACTTAACGTGACGTTCTGGTACTCTGCATTTTTGTCGGTAAGGTAGTCATCTTTCACGCAGAGACCGTAACATTGACGTTGTTTCTCTACCTACAACCTACACTCAACGCTAAAACTAAACGGTGTCAGCAGATTGTTTTTGGCAGAGGCAGCTACCAAGATAGTACTTAACTTACCCAGCCACTAGCACTAGCTTGCCGCCCGGCTGCTTGGCCAGCCTGTCCAGCACTGAAAGCCCGATCTTGGCCTTGGTCCGGCCGTACTGCTGCAGCTCCCCAGGAAAGACCCCGATCTCGGCCGCAAGTTGCGCGATGTCCTTCGGTTCCTGCCCACGAGATATCGCGTAGTCACTGAAACAAAGCAAAACACATTTATTAGAGTGACTTCTCGTTTGGTTTCTTCTAGTTTATAAAAAGTGGGGTGACATATCTTGGCATAACAGAAAGTTTTTTTTTTTTTTTTTATTGAAAGAACTTTTTGAGGACTTGCAAGTCTTTTAATGTCAGTGAAAAAATATTGATTTTTCGTGCGCACAATTCACAAATAATTCAATTTTTGACGAAATTTTCTACGTTATGAATATAATTTGCTTGGATCAATGCTAAAATAATCAATTTTTGCCCATTGCTACATGGGGGTCAGTTTTGCAGCATAAATGCAATTGGATAACACCTATTAAGATAATTAATAAGTAACATAGGAAGCTGACAAGACTTTGTAATAGTAATGTGAGGGCACCTAGGAACGGGTGTCTCGATCTTGAGCGGCAGAAGACGCAGGTTCCAAGTGACGTTGAGGATCGCGATTGCTGCTCTCTGTGATGATAGCACCGTATTCTTCATAAGCATGGCGACAGTCATGGGACCAACACCGCCTGGTACTGGCGTGATGTACGACGCAACTAGTCTCGCCTCCTCATAAGCAACGTCACCCACCAAGCGCTGGCCAGACTTCTTGCTGGCGTCTTGGGGAACAACGGGAGGTTAGCACTTTCAAAGTGGATCAGGATTAATTGAGCAAAAATCAGTTTCAAATGCGAGTAACCCGAGTAAAATAAGAGCATGATATTTCTCAAATCTCTAAACAACGGTGACTAAACACGTATTAGCATCTCTCATTTTTGTTGGCAAAGTATTCATTTTTTCCAACGACATGACATCAAAGCCATGCTAGTTTGCCATAATACGCTAAATTTCTTGCCTCAGTTGTAAGGGTGGGATGCCTGGAGGTAAAAAAGGAATGTTTAACGAACCTTCCTCCCTTAAACGGTTTTTAATTTACTTATAGAAGCTTTGAGAGGACACAACATTAGCTGCAAATAAGGTGTCATTAGTAATGACTCCACCTGGTCAAACATGAGTTAGGTGCCACGTACGTACCTGGAATTGAGTTGATGCCGCAGTCGATAACAACGGCTCCTGGCTTGATCCAGCTTCCTTTGACCATCTCCGCACGGCCAATGCCCACGACTAGGATGTCTGCCTGCGCAGTAACGCGGTGCAAGTCCCGTGTCTTGGAGTGGCAAACGGTGACGGTAGCATCGTGCCACTTTAGCAGCTCGGCGCAAGGTGTGCCCACGATCTTACTGCGGCCGAGAACCACGGCCGTGCTGCCGGCGATGGGAACGCCGCTCCTGCAAAGACCAAACGCAGTTGTTTTACTAACATTGCAGACTCCAAGTCGTACGACTCACAAATTCCTTTATTTTCAGGTAAAGTCACTTTGACTTCAGTAGATATTTTCAAGAGTAGAGTGATTTGGGTTTGTTCTTGACAGATCCTGTGATATTCACCATGAGCATGAAAACAATTCATGCTTCAAAACTCAATCTGCCTTTATTATGTTAAAGTCTTAAAACAGACACTTTTTATAAAAACGCAGCATATGTTATAAAAAATGAATTGCACCTATTACACCAATTGTACTGATTTGACCACCCATTAATAGTTGAGGTAGTTTAAAGCATGTCATCTATTAATTTCAATCATAGGTATGCACACGGTGGCACATTAAGTGGGCCTATTGGTTAATTCTGGTTTGGGTGGGCAGGTGGAGTGTGGGGGGGGGGGGGGGGGGGGGGGGGGGGAGGTAAGTGAGTAGGGTACTTAAGTGAAATTGAAACTTGGATCTTTCCATAAATTTGACCTAACTGAACGACATATACCTAGAGACAACTAATCTTAAATTCTTATGGTCAGCATCTCGAGAAAGGTTACCATTTGTTACTCAAAAAGTTTTGAAATCCCATGGCCAGCATGGGATTTCTTTTCCAAATGGCCATTCGAGGAACATTCAAATACAGTCTCCCAATCTCAGTGCTGGCATCTCGTTACCTTTTGATCAACTCGATGCATCCATTGGGCGTGCAAGGCACAAAGCCACTGAGATCACCAACGGCACAGCGACCTTCGTTGATTGTGTTTAGCCTGCACAGAGCAAAGGTTCGGTGAGCCAGCAGCATTCAAAGCCAATGAACAGATTTCATTACACACCCGCTAGTCAGGTTCAGAAGGTCGAGGGTCAAGGATTTTCTTATCTGGCCGACAGAAATAATTGACGTTGCCTGACCCATTACCAATAAATGATTACAAACAAGTTTAAACAAACAATAACATCATGTTGCTTACGTCAAAACTCAATGCAATTTCTCATTTTTATCTGAAACAATTATTTTCTTGCTAGGGCAGAAATTCATGCTTTAGTATTTGAACTAACCCATCAACGTCCTTATCTGGTGACACAGAATCAGTTATGAGATGATTATCAATTGGATTGTCAGAGTCCAAAGGCATCTGAACAATGATTCCATGAATCTTGGGGTCTTCATTCAACCTCTTCAACTTCATCAATAGCTGTAAAAGAAGATACCAAGATAAATGGTCCGGTAGACTAAAAGAAAAACTTTATTCCGAAAAAGTCTTAGCCAAAATGAATTTAGTGGGATTCCGCATCTCAAATTTTCATTATTTGTTAAAAAGACTTTACCTCTCCTTCGGTGATAGTTCTCGGCAGTTTCATATGCAAAGCTTCGATACCAATCTCGCTGGCGGCCTTGATTTTCATCCTAATGTACACATTCGAGTCTTCTCGGCCTCCCACTTGAACGATCGCTAGGCCCGGCTTAAAGCCAGGAAGCTGCTTCGAAAGCTCAATCACCTCTTGTGTCAATTTCGCTCTAATGTCTCTGAAATAAGACCACATTTATGTTACAGGGAAAAAAATAAAATTAATTAACAATTTATTGCAATCGAAGAAATCAACATTGACAATCAACATTCGACATTCGATCAATCGACATTCAAGAATTTCTTATAAATGAAAGTGAGCATTAACTAAAAGGTAGAATTTAAACAATACTTGATAAAATATTTAAATATTTTCTTACTTTGCAACTTCCGTTCCAGACAGCACAACTCCTCTCGGCAGAGAATCACCCTGCTCATTTACACTCATCTTATAGTTGTAAAAGTACCTGCAATGTGCACAAGCCTTGTTAGAAAACTGCACTGGGTTTCTGTAAGGGTGTTTCACTAATGTTGAATAAAGCTATTGAAAACATTGTAATTAGGTCATTAAACCAAAGGAATGTGCCAAATTATAAGGCCCAAAAATGGCCCTGAGATTATAAGCAACAAGTGGAATGGCTATGTACAAAGTATGCACGGTCAAAAAATGACGAAAATGCATAAAACCGAGTGAAATGAGGGGTTATTTTTAGAATTACTTAACTTACTGCAATTAAAAATGAACAGATAATCAAAGCAGACATATTTTCGAAAATCGCACAAGTACCTACCTTCTCTCGACCTGGTACAAGACACCCTAATAATCAAAGTACAATAGCTGGTGAGCTAGCTCAATAATTAAGAATAAAACATCATTATGAGAATTACCTACTGATAACCAGGAGAGATCTCAAGGCAGCTGCACTTCTCCGTCAGCAGAGATACAAAATATGAAACAACAATCAAGGGAGATAATTGTTTTTGATTATCGTCAGGCCGGCGAAACGAAGGTCATCATGGTCATCATGGAGCTGGCTGGATTGGCATATGAGCGACCACGTGCGATGTTTGAGGACTCTTTTTGTAATGCACCTGTAATTCGCAGGCAAAGTGCCTGGGAATACGAGAAAAGGCTCGAGAGTTACCATTTTCCTCCGTAACTCAAAACGGTTAGCTTAACGTGTTTTTGATAAAAATTCTTTAAATTACTCCATTTTTAACGAATGGTCATACTTTGTTACGTCCAATAACTTGGCAACATCGGTTGGATTTCAGCACATGTGTTAAATGTAAACAACCCGACTAGGTTAGAAGCACCTATTATTACGTGATAAATATGTTTTTATTGTTACCTGATTGAATATAATATTCATATTTATGCACTTGAGAAAATGATCAGGGTAGACTAATCGTGATTGACACTTGCTAGTTGCTTTTGTATCTTGACCGTCGAGACGAAACATTTGATAATGGTTTGGTCAAAAGTGGGTTTTTAACAGGTGTGTATTTTAAAATTTGAGATTAAATTGAATGTACGAATTAAGTATGTACCTATTTAAAAATGTGCACATTTTTTATCTTATATAAAAAAATGCGTAGCTCTTTACCTATTTGTGGGTATAACCATTGGTATAACGTAGCTACAAAGCTTGTAAAGCTGTTGCGTAACCTTTATATTTGTCTTTTTCGGCTGAAATCGATTAGATCCCCTTTGCTACCAAGCCTATTTCTTAAGCATTAGCAATAAAAATTTCAAAAACAGAGTCATGGAATCGCGCTACGCTGTGGTTTTAGTCCTACAGCCAGAATACTGATCTGGCCGAATTTTTGTCGGATTCCTGTTTTCCATGTGTACTTTCTAATTAGTAGGTTAATTTATTGCCCCTGGAATTTTCTATCATAGCCTTAAATACCATAATAACTGCTTTTAGACTTAATTTTGTTTAATTTTTTAAGATATTAGGCATATTGGGATATCATGAACCAATTCCATGCATGAACCGCCGTTCTTCACCTACTGTCATTTAGTAGTTGCGTATTACTATAGTATTACCCAGTATTACTGGTCCAGTAGATCTGCTATTTTTCACAAGGTAACCATGAGAAAAGATACCTTACCAAACCTCTCATGATTTATTTTTGACAAAAGAGCTAGCTGAAACAAGATAATAATTTGAAATGCAATATAATGGTGTGCAATGCTTTGAAGTGGTTTCTTCTCTTGCAGGCTAGACATTATTATACTTTGTCTGCTGTTTGGTAATAATCTGTTTGTTTTTGTGTTGATTTCAAGAATAATAACATGGTACCGACACGCCATCACACATTAGAAATAACTGCCTATTTTCTCATTTGGGTAGCAGGAGTTTTCTATTCAATCTACCAAGTTCACCTGACAAGTAATTGTAAGTATCTCAACTACGGTAACTAGCTTGGAACTAATCAAAAGCATCTTATGTTTAATATTATTCAATCAGGAAATGTTCTTAAGTTTTCAGTCATGACGGCAATGCTTATTTATCAGACGACTTTGCACCAGGATGGTCTGTGCTTGGCCGCAAAAAGGACAATGCAGACTTTGAATGGAAGACATGGGTAGATATCCTGCTTACCTTGTCACCGTGGCTGGTTGTTCATTTACTTGTCGCCGAACTAGTTCGCTACTTTTTCCAACAGGTATTATTCCTTTTATGAAATTTGGGTTCATGCTATTTAGACTGAGTGTATGCTTATTTATTTGTTTGTATTATTTTCAGCTCTTACCGTACTGGTATCTGATCATATCAGTTTATTTTTCTATCACATATATTGGCCTAGTTGCTACGGCAATAATTTTTCTTCAGCCGTGTATTTTTTTTGTTATTCTTCGTATGAGAAGTACACTGGCTATTTGGTCAGCTAGCTTAGCTCTCTTGGGCACACTTAATGCAGACTTCAATATGGTAGGTATGGTGGCATTTGACTGCTTCTGTTAGTATAAACTCTGGCTCCTTTTAAACTACAAGACTATTTTCTTTTCAGGATTGGCTGGAAATGTCTGAAGCACAACACTATTTTCTCTTTGTTTGTATCGCGTGGATGCACTTACGATGTCTCAGCTTTTGCTTTGATCATTTATCAGAGTCGAGCTGTTTGCCCAGAGCCATTGATTTTATTTATTTTCTAAGTTACGCATTCTATCTCCCAACAATGTTCCTAGGTCCTACCATCTTGTATAGCACATTCAAGACTGGGGTAAGGATTTTCAATTAAAAATTAATCTTGGGGGCCTGTTTTTGTAATTTTCAAAATTCTGGATGTTTAATGGAATTTTTGGAATTCTCACCTTTTCTCTGAATGTCTTAAGAAAAAAGAAATTATTGCATTTTTTTTAAATTATTTAGCCTCTAGATAAACAAAAAAATTTTGCCCATGAATAACAAACTGAGTAATTAGCATTTTTTGTCGCAGCTGACGAGTTCGTATGAGCACTGGACGTTGAGCCGGGCAGGCTCATTTCTTTTCGGTATTGGACGTTTTGTTGGCTGGCTATTGTTTACTGAGTTTGCTCTACATTTTGTTTATTGCAATGCTCTTATCTACCAACCAATGGTAAGTAATGGTTTAGCAATATTTAGGAAACTTGTTCTTACCATCACGCTTATATTAATGGATTGGTAACCACTTTGGTTGCAGGTGGTGGCTCAGCTGACAGCCTGGCCGCTCTGTGGTTTAGGCTACTGCATGGGCCAGTTCTTCATGCACAAATACGTCGTGTTCTATGGCATCACCGCGACGGTGGCCCGTGCCGAGAAAATTGATGCCCCACGGCATCCCAAGTGCATCGGACGAATACACCTCTACTCAGATATGTGGAAGCATTTCGACCGTGGCCTCTACAAATTCCTCGTCAGGTCGGAAAAAATTGCTTTTTACTTTGCAAGATAATATTTTGTAAAAAGGAAATATAAAAGTCTGAGTTTATCAAATAGATCTTTCTTTGGCTTATTTCTACTTTCACCATTACAGGTACATCTATATCCCATGCCTAGGAATAAATCCTCACACATTCAGGAGGTTGGGGGCATCATTCGTCTGTTTCTGTTTCATCTACGTATGGCATCGAACATACATGTTCATTCTTGTATGGTCGGTCCTCAACTTCCTTGGGGTTACAATCGAAGGGTTTGCCAAGCTGGTCCAAGCATCTGAACGGTACCAGGCGTGGCAGGTAATTTGTCTATTATATTTCCAGTTCTATTTTGGTTCATTTTTCTTTTGCAGGCCAACTAATTTTAAAAATTTTGCATAGAAAATGATCGGGAGTGAAAACACCAGGCGCCTCCACGCTCTCATTGCTAGCCCACTGTTTGCCATGTCGTGCGTTTCCAACTTCTACTTCTTCGGTGGCATGGAGATAGGGAATATCTTTGCAAAGAAGTTCACTGAAGGTAAAACGAGTGGTGTATCTCAATGCGTAAATGTAAAGATAAGGTCTGTAATAGTTTGTATTGATAATATTTGTATTATATTGTTATAATATATTGTAATTTGTATTGATAAAGGTAAAGTTCACTTTGGAGTGAATTCTCACCTTGATACACTAAGTAAAAACAGTTGTTAGACCTTTTATATGCTAGAGGTACCTAATCTTTCTGCTTACAGATGGCTTCTTGAACATTTACGTGATTTTCTTCTGCTACTGCTGCTGCCAGGTGTCTACCGAGGTCAAGATTTGGGAACAACGCAAATTTTGCCTGCGCCACCCCAGCTAATAAATAATTAAATTTATCGAACCTTGCAATTTTCTATTATGACAGAAGCCCAGTGAAGAAAATAATATATATATTTTTCTATTGATTGTTAAGAAAGCCATCCTGTCTTCTCTCCTCCATGACATATGGAAAACTTGTCTTAATTTATTCTCTAGCTTTTACAAAAATATGAGTACCAATATCAGGGGTTGTTACTATGTCAGGTTGTTAATGGATACAAACATGTCCCTGTTCTTTTGTGTTACTTATACTGTTAGTTATTTTGAGTTTGCAAAACTTGAGAACAAATATGTCTATTGGAGTGGCAGGCCGCGATAGTTGGTTGATGTTTCGGCCGTTGCCTTTATCACGTTAGAGAGAAAAACTTGAGAAGATACTTCCTGTACCTTTGGTGTATAGGATTGGGTTGCAGTTTAAATCACATCTGATTTAATTAGATCTGAATGCCTTGTTTAGTGTCAGCCATGTCAGTGACAGGTGCTACTATCTGCCATCAGTGCAATGTAGGTTTAGTACATATAGTATTACATGTTCTTTTATTAAATAAAAGTATGGATTTTCTGAAATTATTTATAAAAACTAGTAAAATGTAAAGAAAATCAGTCTATTCTTAAATTTAGATCTTTTGCTAGATCTTGCAAGTATTAACAGTCAGTACAGAGTGAACTATGAAATTGTTCAACTTAAAATCAAAAATATTTCACATGTCTGACGCTAAAAATAGTTGTAATTCAACTTCAGACGAGATTTTCCCGAAGAAATCAAATATTAAAACACTAACGGTTAAATAAAATATGAAAGTACTTAAGATTAGTAGAAATGCCTTTTTGTATTAAATATATGTATGAGCTCAACAAATATATTCTATTTTCCCTAGGTCAGTCGTTTTGTCTCTGTTCTGTAGGTTTTGTCTACAATTTAACAAAAACGAACCCTATATCACAGACATCTGTAATGCACAATTCATCACAAATAAAAAAACTACACAAATTATTGGCAGCTTTGGAAGTACCTAAATGGAAGGTTGTGAGGTATCTTTATCTACCACAAAGAAGGCACTTCGTTTAGTAGCGTTATTATTGCCATCATTCGACTGGAGGTCTCGAGTATTACCCATTGAAGCGTCTCCCCGACTAATTTCCTCCATTATGACACCCACGATTATATCGGACGGACTCCACATTGACGGTTCACTATTTTCTTCGAAACAAGCACTGCCATTGGCGTCTGCATTCATATCCAGAGTATTTTCTTTAGCGAGATCTCTTGGTTTTGACCCCAGGGTCTCTGCAGGGGGTGCGTTTTGCCCGCCAGAAGCCGATTGCGATCCGTCGCCAGGTTGCAAAATCATCTCGCCTATTTCCTCCTCCAGTTGGAACATTTCCCCGGAAGCCGTCAACACCTTGCTGTGTCGAGACCGTAGGTGCCGTTTGAAAGTATTTCGGGTCTTGAACCTGTAGATCCCAAGGGCAGAGCGTGAACTAATTGTAAATCAGGGACCTGGATCATTGGATCATCAGCATATAATTCCAAAGTGAGCGAGATACAACAATTAGACTTGGTGTTTTTGTTTTTTTATACTGAGATCCTTCACCACTTTGAAATGCAAATATAGTTAAAAAATTGCAAACATGCTCTGCAGTAGTAAGTGGAAGGAACAGGCAATGGAGGCAAACTACAATGTAGTGTTTTAGAAAATAAGGGCAAAGACTCTCAAAATGATTCATGAATAATATTTAGTTCACCTCATCCCTTACTCCAAAAATCGCTCACCAGATTCTGTTATTTCTAAAAATAAATTAAAAGAAGACATGAAGAAGAAGAAGTAGAAGAAGTAGGGTGGGACTGCGATGCCTTTTCAAGGCTTTAATTAAGAAGCCTGCCTGGCAAGGCCTAGATGGGCTATGGTCATTCTCAACCAAAATAACCCGGCATGACCATAGCCTCAAACTAAATCTACGGCGCTACAAGACCAACATCGGACTGCACTCGTTCCTTGCCAGGCCAGTTCCTTGACTCTGGAATCAACTGCCTGCAGAGAAGATGACGACCATTCCTACTGCTTCTCAATTGGAGAGAATATTCTCCACCTGACTTATATTGCTTCAGCCACCGGATAATGCCTAAGCTGAATAATAATAATAAATAAAAATAAATAAATAAATAAGTATGAAATTGAATTCTTGAGAAAATCATTAAAAGTGAATCTGGGAACTTTTTAAGGTCACCGAACACATTGAAGCAATGAGCGCTGACAACTCACCTTGCTGTGCAGTCACAGCAGTGGAATGGTTCCTCGCCTGTGTGTTTACGCAGGTGTTCACGAAAGTGCGCAGGATGGCGGAACTTGCGCGAACAGTGCGAGCACGTGAACCGGGTTGCATTCTGGTGGATGAGCAGGTGGTACTTGAGGCTGTGCTGCCGTGTGAATGAGCGATGACAGACCAAGCACTTGAACGGCCTGATGCCTGCAGGAAAGAACAAGCCAGTTACAAGGCAACCCCATGTAGGCTTATTTATTTGTAGTTACTTGTTGATATTTGTATTTGTATGTTTTTATTTAGCATTTTTCTATTCTATTCCATTACATTTGTGTAATATGTTGCCTTACATTTCTACTAAATTCATTTACATTTCTACTCTTTCTAATGTTTGCAGGTAACTTTTTATATTCTCTTATGCCTAAGTACGTTATTCCCCTATCTACACTCCCACATTTATCCATTTTATTTACAATCTTACATTCATCCCTTGTTCTATAACTATTTTCTTTAAACTCCAACCTATTTTTCAAATACATTGGCAGTTCTCCATGTATCATTTTATGTGTAAAAGTATGTACATTTATTGATATTAAGTCTTTAACATTAATCCATTCTAATTATTTGAGTAGGACTTCTTCTCCAGTTTTCCAGCTTTCTCTTAGTATACATCTCATCGCTTCATTCGAATACTAAAAATTCTATGCCATAATAGGAGGACCATAATAAATTACCTGCATGGCTTCGGTAATGGCTGATCAAAGTTGTTAAAGCTGTGAAATGGCGGTGTGGTTTGCAGATTGTGCAATGGAGTGGCTGTGACGACCTCTTGTTCTTGGCCTCTCCTATTAATTTTATAGCCATTTCCTAAAAATAAAATTCCATGAGCGTCAACCAGAGAAGAACTGAAATGCTAAACAAGGCTAATCATTTGGATTATTACGTTTACCTCATCAGTCAACTTCTCTGCTGGATGTTTTTCTTGTTTGGTGTCAGCTGCAAGATTGAAGTTGTGTTTCTCAGCTTTACCTACAAATACAATGCCGCACTTAATAGTACTATTTACAGTGTGTACAAAACTAGTGGCATTTATGTTGGAGGGCTTTCCTGGAGGGTACAATGGACCAAGCTTGGGTGGGGAATTTGTTACAATTTGAGTATCACGCACAGCTATTTTATCTTCCCGGTCTTATTATCTATTATTATTGGCTGATCTGGCAAGTAATTTGCATCTTACCCTTAGGTGTAGAAGAAACAGGAGCAAATGTAGTAATAACAGACACTTCTTTTCCAACAGAAGGCAATTTAGTCAACTGTGAATTATTGTTGTTCTCCAAACATGTCACAAGAACCTAGAGAAAAAGTTGCATTCAGGTTAAATACATAATCTAATGTAATAAATAGGTAATACTTCAGATCTGTGATACTTTTCGCCAACTTACGTTTAGATAATGAGCTTCGTCCACCATGAAACTGTTAAGGCTGCTTAAAGCATTGTTGTCTTCATGAACATCAACAATTTCAGTTAAACGGCGATCGGCATTTGAAACGAAAGGCAAGTCCAAGGAGATCTCAGCGGAGTTTATTTTCGGTGCAGTGTAGTTATGTTCATCATGTGCAACGTAGAAATATGGGTGTAATACATTTCTATTTGGTTTATCACATTTTGGACTTTCACAGATATGTGTGAAATTGTGTTGTTGCAATTTGAGAGTACTTTTAGTAACTGCAGACGTTTCGTCAGATTGAATTTTGCAATTTGATTTTACACGACATACATTTTTATGTAGTGTATGCTTTGAAATTGAATCTGGATGGTCATATGCAAGATAGCTTTTGGCAGAGCCTTTTGAACCCAAAGATTTCCTGGTAGTTCCTTGAATTTTCCCTGGCTTAAAAACTCCTAAAAAAGTAACAAAACATGTAGAACAAGACATAAATGCACAAATCATCAAAGATAACAAGTTACAAAAAGTATTTCATTACAAAATCTCGTGAAAAATACCCATTTTAGCTTAACCATAATTGATCCTGATGGTATATTTTGTCATGATTATGATATAGCAGACAGATAATGGTAACATCACATAAAAGGTCATAGAACAAGGTGCAGTTACAAATAATTTTGTATAACTTACTATCAGTGGTTGCACCTGCTTGTTGTGCATGGTCAAGCAAATGCAATTTCATACTCTGCCTGGCTTTCAACTCGCTTCCAAAACTAGAGAAGGTCATTGCACATCCTCCGACATCAAACATACATGTGAATGTAAACCTCCTGCGCATTTCATCTCCATCAAATTTAGAGAACAAATTGAGAAGCCGACTGGCTGTGTTACGAGCCCGTTTGGATTCCGTCAGATGTAGTTTTGACGGCGAAGCAAGACTGGGATCATGTTGCAAGGATTTTGAGGCCACTTCGGCTAGCATGTCAAGGAGGTCCACTGGCATTTGTGCATTTGTCTTCAGAGATACATTTAGTAAAGTAATTTCATCCTGGCCTTCATCTGCAAAAAAATAAACAAAAGACGTTATAGATGCAACAATCACAATAATCAATTCCATTCCCCATATCAGGTTGCTGCTCAACTGCACCTCAGATTCAGTTTGTGAAACTTTCTCACTACCAATTGGTTTGGCATAATTTCAACCTGCCCTTACACAATTAAATATTTTATGTTATCCTAGACGCTCGCCTTTATAAATGTTTTAAATGTTTTAAATGTTTTAATGTAAATATTTTTAATTTTAATTTTCTAATTTTATGACGCATTCTATTACAATGTACAATTTGTTCACGGAATAAAGACATTATTATTATTATTGGAAACACCGGTTCTCGTGAGATCACCGAAGTTAAGCAAGACTGCGCTGGGTCTGGTATTGGATGGGTGACCATAATACACATAACCAGTTCTGTTTGGGAGAGAGGTAAGAGGGATGAAAGTTAGTACAGCAACTTCACTCGCCTCGCTTATGAACTTCTCGATAACATGCATTTGTGGAGGAATCCTGCTGTTCGCATTGTACTGTCCTTCAGAAGGGCTGGTGGTCCCCAAAGGACCACAGTTAAGCTGGTGGTCCTCTTGGTGCTATTCAATTGAAGGCTACGTACCGCCAAGTTTTCCCTCATCCCTTCTAGGCTAGGTTAGGTTCATCATCATCCACTCATTAACCGGCTCATTAGACCAGTGCCGCAGAGCCCGTCGTCAAAACAGTGAGTCGCTAAGCCCCCAAATCATCAAACTTTCTCATCAAAAATAATCCAGATTAAAGGTTTGTTAATTTTAAACCAACCACTCTACAAGCACTACCAAAATTTTTGTATTTTCATTTCGATTAAATGAGTCAAAAAGTTTGCTAATCATATCAAATTAACAAATATGTGTATCTACATTTTTTTATTTATGAAAATTCAAACACTTTGCTAGAAATTCTTTCCACAACAATTTTATTTAAAATTGAGAGTTTTTGGTGAGCCAAAAAAGAAAGAGATGCTGCAGGGCACAACCACTACCCACAAAGAATAAATTATGTGTACACTCATTTGTGTTTGCTATGTTTTCTATAGATGTCCTTAAGCAAGACCCCATTGAGTTAGCAACTAGGTTATCATTTAGGCCGTAGACAGCTGCTAAATCAAATCAAATCAAAAGGATATCTACCAAAAATAAGATCTTTGCTTGGGTCCTTTTCTACAGCATGGAATTGGAGCAATGTAGCCTACTCTAGAATTTTACATTTTTGACATCTTACCTAGGTCAGTAAAAATGTATTTTTATCAGAAATAAGATTTGTTGAGATAAATTACAATAAGTTGCAATTGGGGATATATGGGTGAACTCATAATTAAAACTCAAAACTCAGAATGGAAAGTTTAAATTTAAATGTGTTGACAGATTCTTGGCGCGGAGAGGTCTAAGGGCGGGGGGGGGGGGGGGGGTGAAGTGCCTTTGAAAACAACATATAAAGAAATACGACAGAAATGGCTGATGAATGTCAAATTTCTTGAAATTTTATAAGGAAAATCGTCTTACGTACCATCACAGTGTTTCTCTAACAGTGAGCCAGCATTCGATGTAAAATTCTGCATTGTTTACGTATGTAAACTCTTTGTTCACTTCAAGACTGTGATCCACAGGTGCCATTTATTGAAGTTCAAACAAGGTTGCCAAATGTATATCTCTATGTGGTCCGCCCACATCCAATGCTTTTGCAGGTTTACCAACATTTCTCATTTGGTGTTGGAGGTGCTCGGAGGAGGTTGATGGCGATAAAGGGTTATGGCAGGAGTTTCGAGTGAGATTTTTGTGACAATAAAAGTTCTATTTTTCGCTAAAGCCAGAGAACTTTCGGGTGTGAAAACGTCTGATTTTAAAGTCACTCAATCGAACACATACGAACAATTATTGGAAAGTATTGTCAAGAAGTTTTCCCTGGAACCGATTAACAGAAATGTGATTATTGCCCTCAATGAGGAATACTGTGAGAAAGGTTCAAATCTTCTATTAAAAGAAGGAGACGAAGTTGCCGTTATTCCACCGCTTAGTGGAGGTTTGAAATGTTTTTTATGTTACCGTTATTTTTGGGATACAGAATACTGTTTATGACATGTCAATAATTATAAACCTATTGCAATTGGTTATTGACAGTGGACCTACTTACAAGGCAATGTGATATCATTTTTATTAATATGTATTTATCCAAGAACTCGACTTTGTTGCTAAATACAATGTCTCAAATTATCCTTGGTACTTCAAGTTATATCATGCCCTCTGTTACATAATCATGCTGACCATCAACACAAGGCCATATTAACAAAAATGAAAGAACAAAAAAATGATAAATTTGTGAACACTACTATAACGCTAATATTTATCTTCTTTATCTTCTTGGTCTTCTTGCAATACTAAATTTATCTCAATTCATGGATAATTTGCCAAAAAAGTCTTTGTAAACTATTTTGTTTGATCTCTATGGACGTCACCTACATCCCAAACATTTGGTGTACTTTTGTGCTCGGTAATGAGTTTTATTTCACACTTATTAAGTTAAAAATCAAGCTTCGTCACTAGCTTTAAAGTACAGTGTGTAGCTTCGGCAGGCTTTGCATGATTTCAGAACCAACTGAAAATTGAAGTAAATCAAACATGAAGCTTTTTTAATCAAATATTGACTCAGATTTCCACCATGTTCTAAATGTGTCTAAATGTACAATGTTTATCAATTTTACCTTTTATCTGTGCCAATGAATGATTATATTTATAAAGCCTAGAGCTGATATTTGATAAGGACCTCAGAATATACCAACAAGTGGTTCAAAGGCATATTCATTTTTGCTTTTTCTCAATCTGTTTCTATTTACGAGCATACACACATTTTGGTGTCATATTCTTAAAGGTACAGAAGCAAATTACGTGACCTGTTCAGGCCCTTTCCAAATTTTACCTCCTGCGGATGCCTCTAGTCAATGAGTGCAGAAATAAATTTCAATTGATAAAACTCAATACTAACTTGATACTACTATTTGAAACTAAACAAGTAAAACCCACCATGGCCACATACACGCAGCCAATTGCACCATACTTATTGGCATGTGCAGCCCTGAAAGATTAGAAAAAGCAGTGTCAAGATTTCCTCCCCCTTATCTTATTTTTAGAAAACGCTGTATCAAATTTTTTTTTAAGTAAAATAAGTATATGAACATATTCAAATTTATGTTCATTGTCTTTATTTGTGGACCAGATTTAATTTTTTTCTTGAAAAAATGTTTCAATGAGCCCCTACCCTCCCAGTGTGCTACTGATGGTACAAAGTTTCACCTTTCATCACTGATTTCTATCTTTGCAGGGTGACACAGTCAGTATGGACAGTGTTAAACTGGTAAACTCCAAGCTGAGTGTGGAAGAGATTTCCGACTTGGTTGCCTCGCCATCTTGTGGGGCTATTTCTTTGTTTGTCGGCACCACGAGGGACAACTTTGAAAAGCAAACGGTAATGCTTGATGCCTCCATTAGTTTTCTGAATGGAGAATTGATAGATAGTTTTTAAGTGAATTCTGTTAAATGTTGACCTATATTGTCTAATTTTGTTAATTGTCCCATCTTATCCTATTATTGGAGGAAAATTCACAATATTGGAATGCAGAAAATTGTCATATTCCTTAAGTGCACATAGTGCAAATGAACAGAGTGAATTCACGTGAAAATTTGGGTATCTAGGAAAAGAAACATCGATATTCAAACACCTTTCTGAGAACATGCTAAGGGAAAGAGTCTCTTGACAAGTTTGTAACCTTCTACGCATTGGACAAAGTATTATTTAGCTGTGCAAGCAAATTTGGTAACCACACATACGATTTTTGATAAATTGCTAATGTTTAGACATGGGCCAGATGCCAGCAAATTTAGGAAATAAAAGAGGATAAGTTAATTGCTAGTAACTAAGCAGAAAAATTGACTACTAAATAAACATTGTTCTATGAGACTTCGGCGATGATTTGAATTGGTTCCGGGAACTCAAAGCCCCAGGTCTGATGTTCCCCCTCCTGCAGGTGGTGCGCTTGGAGTACGAGGCTTACGAGCCGATGGCAGAGAAGGCGATGGCGCAGGTGTGCCAATCAGTGCGGAAGCAGTGGAATGTGGAGAACATCGCTATCCATCACCGACTGGGAGTGGTGCCAGTGAAGGAAGCCAGCATTGTCGTGGCGGTATCGTCTCCACACAGAGCTGAGGCCCTCGACGCTGTGCACTTTGCGATCAACGCACTCAAGGCCACTGTGCCCATTTGGAAGAAGGAGGTGTACAAGGATGATGCACCGCCAAAGTGGCAAGAAAACAAAGAATGTGCTTGGGCAGCTAGGAATGTTTGAAAAAACCAGTGAACAATGAAATATTGGAGAATGTGATGCTCCTTATCAGAGATCAATGTGCTTCATGTTAGTGATGTCAGATTCTATAATTTTAAATGAAATTAGTCAAGGCAATAAGCGTTAGCAACAGCTGAGTGTGATTTTGTTAATACCTGCTATCTAGCTGCAAATTTTATAGTCTATTAAAGCTTAAAGACGTTTATTATTAGTTTAAAAAAATATATATTGTACAATGAGCGCCATGATTTTGTCATGGCTTGTTTGCCGACTAGATGCCACTATTAGTATAAAATCATTTGTGTTCACGAAAAACTAAAATGTCAATAATATAATATACAATAAATCTATCTTTCGTAAACATATCAACGTGCTTGTTTTATTATTTTTTAGCAAAAAGTCATCAATACTGCTATTACTTTTCACTTAGAAACAGTTTCGGTAAAATTGAAGTCCAAATCGAGCTAATTTTGCTCCGTTAATTTTGAGTACCGCGGGCTAGTTGCGAAGTTATGCCATCGGTATTCGTCGGGTTACGCGCTAGCTGTCATGCTGGTTCGGCAATTTTCGGTCGCTCGGCGCGCGGTCTTCTGCTTGCCGCTTTTTGATAGCAAGCATCGGGAACGGGTCGACAGATGTGTCTACGACTCGCCGACCTATTTTTTTATAATCGTTATATTCATAATCGTGCTCTTCTGTTGCTTGTTTTCACGTTATGGTATACGTTGTGGGACTCTAGTTTGAGTGTGCAGTTGTAAGATTGATATACATCTCGTCGTGAGGTTGTGCAAGTCGATCGAACAGATTTCAAGGGGCCCTGCTTTCGACGAAGAGGATCGTGAGGGTTTCCGTCGGCTTTAGCAACATGCCTATGAAAGAAAATGTACCGTTTAAGAGGAAAGAAATTCGGGTCGATCTGAAAGACGACGAAGAAGTATTTTACTGCAAAGTGACTGATGAAATATTCGAGAGCTATGAGTAAGTGTGGCTATGTCAGTGCCTATAATCACCTTTTTCCCAGGAACCAGCATATCTTTTCTGAATACACACAAGCTAGGTGCATGCAAAACCTTGAGCAATTAGTTAACCTACCTAGCCATCGCTACGAAAATAAGTTGCACAGTAAGCAATCTGCATGTTATCTGCATTGAAACAGCTTGATATCTGACACTCTAGATATGGTAGGCTAGTATTTTTTGTGTCCAAACAAACAGGTATACTATGTTCCTAAGATTAAGTGTATGCTATAACCTGACTTTGCTAGGCTGAAATGGAGTAGCAGGGAGATGCCTCACAGGTCATTGGCCCACTCCTCATTCACTAAACTAATTCTTTGCATGGACTGATTCCAGGGAGTTTTGCGAGCAAGTTCTTCTGTACAATTCTCTTATATGGTCGTGTAGTTACACGGGGAAATCGGGTCTGACATTTGAAGAAGCCCTTGCATCTGAGGAACATGTTCGAACGGTCATGAAAGACTTTCCGATTGAGGTTTGTTAATAATTCCAGATTGAGGCTGAAAATGTACTTAGATGTACATGAGAGGTTAATAATTTAAGTGGCACTATTTTAAGCTGTTTTATTTAACATGTCTTAATATTAATATTTTTTAGCTGAGGATTCCAGTTCTTTATCTTGGATCGATCACACAACGGACTTCCCTGGAAAATATGGCCGAAGATGTCTTTAGTTTTTCTAAAGATAGATTCTTTGTTGGTGAATCCGTAGAAGTTAATTTCTTGGGAAATGCATGGTAATGATTAGAAGATTTTCTACCTACCAATAATTTCTACTTTCATTTAACATTGTTAGATCATTAGCTTTAAACGATCTCGTTCATCAAAAAAAAGTCACCGTAATGCTTAAATAATTTATATGTGCTTAAAAGTTACGAGACCCATACTTAATATGTTCACACACTTGCTATGGATTAATGTTTGAGAAGTAGCAAGTGGACCATATACCTTATATCAACATCTTTAATTTAAAGATATAATTTATATAAATTGCATCTTCCTTTGCAGGTGCGAATGCCACGTTATTCAAGTGATTGAGCCCACGCTAGATGAAATTGCTACCAATGCAGCAGAATCCAAGCGAGAACAAAGGTGACATATTTTATTTTTACATTCATTGTTGACTACCAAAAAGTTGCTATTCAACAATTTTTTATTTGTAGTTGTTCAGACTTTTACATGTATTTTTCCTAGACAGTTAACATTTTTTCTCTGGTGTCAAAAACCCACAAAGCAGTATTTTATCAGCATTCCTGTCCATCTGCATAACTCCATGATGAATACCCTCAACACAACGTAAAACATTCCTTGATAATCGGCTAGCTTAGCACATTTTAGTTCTCTCCAGTTCTCCAGGAAATGTGGAAATTATTCATACACAAAAAGATGTGCCATAAAAGTTCTGTGATGTGTTTTATTATTGAATCAACAAAGTTAAGTTCTTCACTGAGGTCAGAAATTGAATGTGTGATTACTAGTCAGTGTAATTTCTAGATCATACATTATTTCGAAAGAATTGAATCCTCCCTCCCTTAAGTGCTTGACAAGTGCCGACACCAGGTTTCCTATCCTACATCTTCATGTCAGGTTTCCCATCAATCTACATTGCAATGAGACCAACAAGGTCATTGTCAACACTGCACTTAAAGACAATCAATCCTTTCAGCAACTTTTGCCAATTGTTCCTCGTTACACCACCTGAAATCAAGGAACATCACTAGTCGGGGACCTTGCATTGACTAACCTAGTCTACCCTTAACAGCCGGCTTCGTTTCGAGTCCGTCCCGTCGTCGTTGTTCCGCTACGAGGTGGAGTCTTTAGACGAGAACACGGAGTGGGGCGAGCAGGTGGTGTCAGCGTCACAGGTGCGGCGGAGAAAGGGCACCTACACGCGGGACAAGAACCGAATGTACCTCCAGCAGTTCTCTGAGCCGGGGCCCACCGGCGTGTGGAAGGTCAAGGTCAGTGTGTGGGTCACGCTATAAGTCTGTGCATTCCAAAGAGCCATCTCTTGAGCAATGAAACTGGATTAAGAAGTCTGGTGGAATGCTGACTAAGAATGAGCTAGCCTCGCTCCTCAGAAAACCTTACTAACTAGCAAGCATGCAAGTCTTGTAGATTTTAAAACAATTTGCTGTAATAAGGGTGCCAAAAAAACCTAGGTTCAAGTTGAGGGTTTGCTGATTGAATGTTGAGCTGTTAAAAATACTGAGTACTTGAACAGGTGCCACTTAGCTTTGGCACAGAATTTTAATCCCTGCAGATTTCTTTCTAGAATAGCGTTAATGTATGGTGATCTGCCTTCAGAGGACAAGATTAAATATGGTTTCAAATCTGGATTGAGAATTCCTGCAGAAAATTGAGTATAACTGCATAATATAGTTCAAAGTTAGTCTCCTCACTCAATTGACAATGTCGTTTTTTGTTGACAGAACGACATACTGGTGAAGCACGGGGTACAGCGCGTCAAGTTCGAGAACATCTTCATCGGCAAGCCGCCAACGTTCCAGGCTTCGACCAATGTGCGCAAGCCCGCCGGCGCCTCCAAGGCCACCAAACAGGGCACGATGGACCGCTACCTCACAGCCTCTAACAACCAGAACAAAAAGAAGCCGACGACGGCAGCGCCCACCAAGCGCACACCACAAAAGGAGGCCGCGCAGAAGGTGAAGGAGAAGTACCGCAACCCAGGCGGGGTCACCAAGAAGTACCGCAAGAAGGAACAGCTGGTAATGTCGGTCGAGATGCTGCAGAAGCTACGCGAGCAGCAAAAGGAGGAGGCATTAGAGAAGCGAAAGAAGATGATCGAGGAGAAAGTTTTGAAGCGGGCGCAGCTCAAAGAAGAGAAACGTCGGCTGGCTGAGTTCATGAAGAAGTGGAACCAGCAACGTGAAGACCTGGAATGCGAGGATCTGAAGCAGCTGCCAGTACCAGTTGCCGTCCAGTGCCGAGTACCCAACGAACACTTTGGGCATTTCCTCATGATCCTCGAGTTTTTTCACAACTTTGCAGAGGCGTTGGCTACCAAGGACTCGTTCCCTTATGGCATGACGTTTGAACTGGTGGAGCGAGCGCTCTCGGAGAAGGAGGTGGCCGGTCCTTTCAGCGACATGCTGCAGTTCCTGCTCTCGACGTTGTTCTTCATGCAGGGCGAGGAGGATGACGAGATACTCGACTCGAAGACGGTTCCTGACTTGGACATCGACGATAATGTGGACGTCACAACTTCGGAGGCGATTCAGCAGGCAACGGCTGCAGCTGGGTGGAGCCAGCAGTACCAGGGTAAGTTCAGGAAATAAGTCTGCACAGAAACTTGTTAATGGTCCAAATAAAATTGTGTTGCGTAGTTATATTTTACCAATGAGAAGTAAATCACGTCCACTTAAACAGTGGTGGGTAGACAGATGGCTCTGGAGAACATATCCCTGATCTTATTTCTATGTCTTAGCGTCGGGACTGAAACTAAAGATTAAGTAGGCTATGAAACTGATTGTAACGATTATGGATGGATCAGAATCAAATTATTTAGCTATCCTGGGTAGGGAACATGTAACTTTTTTGTTAGAGATCACGGATGTTATCTTCCACAAAGGCATTATACCCATTCTTCACCTTATCACTCGTTTACAGGTACAGCGCTCAGCAAGCTACCGCTGGACTCTGTGACCGTGACGGAAGTGCTAAGGCTGCACCTGCTGTCGTCGGGCGGGGAGGTGAACGTCAAGTGGCGCTACCAGCAACGTGGAGGGTACACGAGTCGAGATGATCCCGGTCTGCAGCTTCGGATGCAGCAGCCACACATACTGCGAGCACTCAGTGTCAGTACTGTCTTCGAGCTGCCGCTAGGTTAGTTCTTCATAAGTCCTTTCTGTGGAGATTAAGTCGAAGTGCATAACTGAAAATCACAAATGATTGGTACAAAAGTTCTAATCGGACTTTAAGCTGGTCTAGCTGGACTAGACTTAAATAATCTGATGACCTGTTTTCAAGAATCCTTTTTAATGTGATGCTAGTGAATGCTGACTACCTTTTTCATCGTTTTGTAACTACGTACCTTGGCTAGTTAGTACCTAAGTAGCTGTCTTTTTAGGGAGTTCAGGTTTTACTGTTTGCTAAACAAAGAACCTTAAAAGTAATTCTCAAACATTTTCATTACATAGGAAAAAAATATTGCAATAGCATATTTGTAAGCTTTTTGATATTTCCAAAGTCCCATTGATGTATCAACCTATTGAGCAACTTTCATGGAAGCTAATGCAAGTCCCTGGCCTGGTTTTTAGCGGACAAGCTGTCCATCATGACGTGCCTGATGGACCAGATCCTGACTTATGCCGCCTTGCGAGACGTTGTCGAAGAAAGTCTGGAAAAGTACCGCGTGCAGAAGATCGAGCTGAAGGTGAGCCAGCTCTCGGTGCTGAAGCGGGAAAAGGAGCTGAGCACGCTGCGGGTGAAGCAGCGCAAAGAGCAGCGGCGTGCGAAGGGCGAGGCCGCCTTGCCCGCTCCTCCTGAGGAGACCGAGACAGTGGAGATGACTGAGGCCGAGCTGCAGGAACGCATCGGGAAACTAGAAAAGGAGCTGACCAAGGGCCTGGCGGACGTACAGCGCAAGACCGCGGAGGTTAACGCCATTGCCACCGGGCATCGGGTTGTGCCGCTCGGCATGGATCGTGCGCACCGACGCTTCTGGGTGTTCAACTCGTGTCCGGGGCTCTTCGTCGAGAACGATCCCAACTTTGTAAGTTCGCGACTTGCCTGATTAGAGTGAATAGAGATCCAGTGCAATTGTAATAGTTTAAAGGCATTGCATCAGTTTGCAACTTAACCTTTAAATTAAATCACAACTTTATTTAGAATGCTTGTTGAGAAGCTTAGTGTCAGTTATTGGTGCTTCTTATCCTGGAAAAACTGTTGCGTTTGACCAACTCCCAAAAAAGCTATCACTCAGAGCTCCCATATCTTGAGAACCTGTTGGGTCTCACAGAACCACATTGGTTATTTATTATTAATAGAAGTTTGTAACTAAATTTATTTGCAAGGTTGGAACTTCTTACTGCTGTATACAATTTGGTGCTTGTCTCGCCCTTGCTGTTTGCTAATCCCTGGCTGCTTTCTTTCGCCAGGTCGGTCCCTGTCTGTCTAAGCCTACTCCTGCCAACCCTGGGGCAGATTGCCAGGATACGCTGACATACGTACGTCGCCTCTTTGAGGAAGAGAAGTGCCACGGAGGCAGCGACAAAGAGAACGACGTAAACGCTGACAAGAAACGGCCGTTGGCGTCGCCCAAGAAGGCACGGACGGAGTCCCTACGCTCGGAGCCAGAGGACGTGAAAGTGTCGCCGCACGCTCTGGTCTGCTCGGCCAGCGAGAACTGTGTGGTGCATTGCACGACCATGCACCGGACTAAGTGGTCGTTCTTCAGCAAGGAAGAGCAGATTGAGAGTCTGCTGGCCAGTCTTAACAGTCGGGGGATCCGGGAGAGCGAGCTCAGGCATAACCTTGCCGAGGATAGCAAGACCATAGTCAAGTTGCTGGCCAAGTGTCCTGTGCAGAAGCTTGATTCAACTCAGGTGAGGTTATAGAAACAATGGCTTTATACCACTTCTCTACCGCTATGTACGAAAATTATTTCATGCTAACCTCTGTTTGTGATAGGTGGACGAAGCTGCTCCTGAGGAGCGGAAGACCTCTCGTTTGACATACACGGCTCGCTACGTTGACTCAAACCTCAACTTCCCGCCCAACACGGACGCCGCCGAGATATTCGAGCTCACGCTACGAGACTTGATAGTGGACCTGGAGGAAAAGATCCAACACGGCGGGCTTGGGTCGCTCAAGGCAAGACATCCTCATTCGAATGCTTGGCTTTCTGCGTTAAGTTTCTTTATGGCTTGAAGTGCTCTCATATATTGAGAGTTCAAACGCTTAGCGCTTTGGGGAAGGTTCAATGGCATAATTACATACTTAAAAATTCTAGGTGTACGATCGAACGGAATGGAGGACGGCCATCATCGGACGGAAATATGACAAACAGTGCGACACACTTGAATGGGGCGGGCAAGTGAAGGTGAGCCACTAATACCAAGCTTGCTGTAGCTTCTAGGCTATGCTAGACAGTGGAATAGAGAGGGTTAACACTTAATCTCCTTATTTGCGGTATCAATACCATGGCCGAGTGTGTCGAGGAGTCCAGTGAATTGCACTGAGTATGATACTGGATGGGTGCATGCCCTACAATGGCTAAATATGACTTGGTTACTTGACTAAACCCATTGGGGTCATTCCATGTGTAATCACTCACTTTTAATTAAATTTCACTTTGACCGACCCAGATTTTGATGAAAATTGGTATACTTGTTAAGTTTGTTGACTTAGGGGCTATTTTTTTTTTTTTTTTTTTTTGGTCCAACCGTTCGGATATTACAAGGGGGGGAAGTTGGGGTCATTTTGCCCCCCGGGCGTGTAGTGACCACCCTTTCTACGCAATATCTAGGGTTCTATGGGAGCTACAGAGCTGGGAAAAAAATCATCTGAAAGGTAATTTCATACCCTACCTGAATATGGAAACAAAAATGACGATATGTTAATACGAATTTAATTGTGATTTTACACATCTGCATTTTCCAAAATGACCATATCGCTGATGAGTCATTTTTGATTTGCCTGATTTTTTTTCTATATATACAGAACATACATATGATCATGTGTTCCAAAAATCAAGATGGGTGTTTTACCACTTTCCAAGAAAAAAAATTTTTTCTATAAAAAAGTGCCTTTTTGCCAGTAGAACAGCATTTTGATCACAATTATTGTGATCAGAGCACTGGCATATATTTTATATTAAAGTTGATTTTTGTTTGCACAGTTGCATGTTCTTGAAATGTTATTCTCTACAATACAAATCGATTGTTTGCCATATTCCTGTAAATCATGGATCAAGTTGAAACAGTTCATAGAAGTCAAAAGTTTGTTCATTTCTTGTCTGGACTTGCATCTACAAGAATCTTAAAATGGTATTCCCTAGAATACAACTATAGATTGTTTGTCATGCTCCTGAATCATGGATCAAGTTGTAACAGGTTACAAGTAAAAAGTTTGGTAATTTCTTGTCTGGACTAAAGCAATCAGTCTCTGGCCTCATGTTGATGAGGATAGAAGCTAATTTGCTCTCAAGCACCTTTTATTTAGAGATTCATAATGTGCTCAATTGGACTGTTCTTTGAAGAAGAATGTGGACCCATCGAAGATCTAGCGATTAAAAGCATTGAAAGTTTCAATAGTGACCAGCAGTTATCATTAGCTCTGCGTACTAAGTGTGATAATGTGAAGACCGTGTGTCATTTACATGAAAAGAAATTCCTTCGTCTGTATAGCTGTCACCACAAGTTATGCTGCGATCCGTTTCAGGCTCACTGTGGAATAGTGAAAGTTAATGGGTTAAGAGAAATTAATGCAGCATCCAGGACGAAATACTTGGAGATTGCCGACCTCATCCCTGGAAAGAAATTATGCTCAACTTGCCGTAAGCTGCTCTCGCTCAGGCTGAAGGAACTAACAACCGTTTCTGTTCTAACGCCAACTAAATCCACTGAACTTGACCTACCTTTCGTGGACATACCCTGTGAAGCAGATGCCGTGAATCAGTCTTTAGCTGCATTTGGTGTGTCACCTATTAATACCACCAAACTAAAGGGTAAATCTATGTTTTATTCGAAAAGAAAGTTCAGCGAAATAACACAAGGTGTAAAGAAGAGATTGGAACTAGTATCTCCCAGTAATGAAGAAATCAGCAAAGAAGATTTGACATCTTCAGAGGAGTGCAAGGACAGCATCCGTGATGGGTCAGAGATAATAGCACAACTGAAAGAAAAGTTTAAGACGAGTACCAGAAGCGAGAAAATAACAATTTTATCTGTGCTTCCAAAAAGTTGGAGCATTAAGAGAATAATGCAAGAGTTCAATGCATCTAACCATTTGGTACGTAAAACCAAACAACTAGTAAAGGCCCAAGGGATACTGCCATCTGCAAATCAAAAAGCAGGAAAAACTCTTTCCCCTGATTGCATTCAACTGATTGAAGAGTTTTATGAAAATGATGATGTAAGCCGTGTCATGCCGGGTAAAAAAGATTTTGTCTCGGTTAAAGTGGGTGACAATCGAGTTCACCGCCAGAAGAGACTAGTGTTAAGCAACTTAAGTGAAGTGTATCGCAGCTTCAAAGATAAATATCCTGACATCAAGGTTGGATTCTCGAAGTTTGCAGAGCTCAGACCCAAACATTGTGTTCTGGCAGGAGCAGCTGGGACACATTCTGTCTGTGTCTGTACGATACACCAAAACGTTAAGTTGATGGCTTTGGGAGCAAAGCTGCCTTTGCTTTCAGACGGTACCATCAAATCATACCAACACTGCCTTGCCAGCCTCATGTGCAACCCCCCGCTTCTCAACTGCTTTGTAGGAAAGTGTGGCAATTGTCCGGGAACCGATGAACTTCGTGAATGGCTAGAAATCTCATTCAGTGAAAATTTCATAGACTCTGTGACTTATAAACAGTGGCTGTCAACAGACAGATGTACCCTAGAGACAATTACGAAACCTACAGATGAGTTTGTTGACTGTTTTATTGAAAAATGCATTTTATTAAGAAATCATGATTTTATTGCACGGCAGCAAGCGGCATTCATGCAGGAGAAGAAAGCCAACCTTAAACCAGGGGAAGTTTTAGTAGTGGGCGACTTCGCTGAGAATTATTCTTTTGTGCTCCAGGATGCTGCACAAGGTTACCATTGGAATAACAGCCAATGCACCCTTCACCCATTTGTGTGTTACTTTAAGCCTGAAGATCGAGACATACAACATTTAAGTTACGTTGTCATTTCTGACTCGCTAACTCATGACACCGTTACTGTGCACACTTTCCAAAAGCACCTGATAAGACACCTGAAACAAAACATTTCGGATGTATCCCATTTAATTTACTTTTCTGATGGAGCGGCAGCCCAATATAAGAATAAGAAGAATTTTTCCAACTTGTGCCATCATGAAGTTGACTTCGAACTAACTGCTGAGTGGCATTTTTTTGCCACATCCCACGGTAAAGGACCATGCGATGGAGTTGGTGGGACTGTAAAACGAAATGCAGCACGGGCAAGTTTACAGAAACCATATGCCGACCAAATAATGACGCCGATAGACTTTTACCGGTGGGCAACAGAAAATGTGTGGACTGTAAATTTTGTGTTTGTAGCCAATGAAGAGATTACAGCAAATGGCATCAAACTTAAAGAACGATTCAAAGAATTAAAAACTATCGTAGGCACAAGAAGCTTTCATGCGTTCTACCCAAAATCGCTAACTTCCTTACATGTGAAACACTTTTCTCTTTCTGAAGAAATCAACATTGTGAAGATTGTTGAGAAAAATGAAGAAGGAGAAGAAGAAGAAGAAGAAGAAGAGGAGGAAGCAACAGCAGCAGAAATACCCGAGTTTGAGTTCAAAGACGTGGGCAGTTTCATCACTGTAGCATACAACGAAGACTGGTGGCTAGCGTGTGTTCTTGAAAAATCATCACAGTCTCTTGAACTTCAAGTCAACTTTCTACACCCTCATGGACCAGCTCCATCATATTTTTATCCCAGTGTACAAGACAAACTAATTGTAGCTTTTGCTGATGTTTTAACACTGGCCGACCCCAACACGGCAACTGGTCGAACATACTTTTTGTCGGCTACAGACACCAACAGGGCAACAGCAGGGCTTATAAAATATGTACCTCAATAAGGTAAACTACATCTCTCTTAAGATATGCAAATTTGTACTTCATAGTAGCTATGATTGTAAGTAATGATCATTTTCTTGAATGTTGTCTTAAATTCAGTTCATATTAATTTATATTATGAATGAATTTGCAGAAAACATTTTTTTTTCTTGGAAAGTAGTAGAACACCCATCTTGATTTTTGGAACACATGATCATATGTATGTTCTGTACATATAGAAAAAAAATCAGGCAAATCAAAAATGACTCATCAGCGATATGGTCATTTTGGAAAATGCAGATGTGTAAAATCACAATTAAATTCGTATTAACATATCGTCATTTTTGTTTCCATATTCAGGTAGGGTATGAAATTACCTTTCAGATGATTTTTTTCCCAGCTCTGTAGCTCCCATAGAACCCTAGATATTGCGTAGAAAGGGTGGTCACTACACGCGCGGGGGGCAAAATGACCCCAACTTCCCCCCCTTGTAATATCCGAACGGTTGGACCAAAAAAAAAAAAATTAAAAAATAGCCCCTAAGTCAACAAACTTAACAAGTATACCAATTTTCATCAAAATCTGGGTCGGTCAAAGTTTGAGGTGAGTGATTACACATGGAATGACCCATTGTTCCCTTTGTCAAAACACCCCAAATCAGTAAATGTTCGTCTGCCCCTCGACAGACTGAGAGTGTAGAGCCAGCGGCTCGATTGAACGGTAGTCGCTCTGGACGAGGAGGCAGTCGGCCTGCCACACCTGCCTCGGGAGTTGAGATAAAGCAGGAACCAGTGGAATATAAGGATCCCGGCATCCTCGGCACGCTTGAACCCGCACAGAATCCAGTTGTGCGGCATCTGGCCAGCGCAATACTGCAGCTCGGGCAGAGTCTCGAGAAGAAATACCGGCAGAAGCCTCTTGGTGAGTTGGCTTTCAGAGACGAGTTATACAGGCCAGGTAACCCTTGTAGCAAGTCCAGATATCTTGCTATGTCAGTCAAAAAATAATCTTTAAATTTAAAATAAGTTCATGTTTGAATTTAACAAAACATGATAAAAAGTTGGAGTGATGAGTCCCAAAAGGCTTGATATGCATGTGGGGAAAGTGGTTAAAAGTTTATTAAAATTTGTGTTATTTTAAGAACTTATTTAGACTAATCGGTCCACTGATTGATGTCAATACTTTGGCCTGAGCCTTTGTCTACCTATGCTCTGCAACTGCCAATTACTTGAAGTGTAATAAGTTGCATGCCACAAATGTTATCCAGCTTGATAGCTTATTGCTCGTCAGTTCATTGTTGAGAGTGCGAACATTACGTGTGAGTGAGGTTATGCGTTCTATTTGCAGTGGGAGAGGAAGACGACTGGTCGCAGGTGGAGCGATGGGAGATGTCGCTGATGGCGTCTACAGGCCTGTCCCAACTGTTCGTGCATTATTACACCCTAGGTACGACTCTGGTGCAATCACTCTCGTACTACCTGTTCAGAATTGATCCCTTGGCTAGCCATCACAGACTTGCCAATCTTACAACATAGGTACCAACTAGGGGTGCCTTTGAATAGTGATTTTTGAAACCAGATACCTGGTCCCCCCTCAGAATTATAAAAAAAAATCACATTTTTGTATTTTAAAATGTTTGATCATTGGGTGATTTATTTGACATGTATTTCATGGCACTTATGCAGCGTCTTTAATTATAGTAAAATCATTCCAAAAATACAGTGTTTTTCTTGGTTAAAATGTCCAATTGCGCCATCCAATTTATGATCTGCAACAGACAGAAGTCAACCGGTTGGGCAAGCTCGAGAAAGGGGTAGAGATGCTAGCTAGAGATAGAGACCCTCAGGTACTAGGTATTTGAAATTGCTATACTTTTGGTACTAAATGGAAAATTTTAGTTAAAACACAGTTAGAATTTGGCTCATTGAGGTCATTGATCGAAAGCATGCATTTAATGCTTAATGCCATGATATTCTGGTGCCTGAAATCGAATGTCTTGTGATTACAGAAAGCAGTATTCAGTGGTCACGTTCGGCGCTTAATGCAAACTGCCGGCTTTGTCGGCGGAGAGGTGACGCCGAGAACATGTTGCTCTGCGACAGCTGTAACAAAGGCCACCATCTCTACTGTCTCAAGCCCAAGCTCACGGTAAGCCAAGTTTTGCTGTCCCTGATTTGCTGGTTTTACTGTCCCTTAGCTACTTTTTCTAACCCTGGTTTGTGTTGGGTGTGCTGCAGAAAGTGCCGCAGGGCGACTGGTTCTGCCCAAAGTGTCGTCCCGAGGTGAAAACACCTCGCGCCGCACGGAAACGCAGGGCCATCTTCGTGCCAGATGAGGAGGAAGACGACGAGGACAACGAGCTCATAGAGTGAGCAAAATCTCTTAAACTTACTTTTCTTTCAAATTATATTCTCTTATACTGATGTGCACCCACCTGCGTTAGATGAGTTTTGTAACAAATTACAATCTGTAACATCTATGTTAACCAAACCCATGACCAAATGTCAAAGCGCCACCGCTGCTCTGCGCGTAAGGGGGTACGTGGGTTTATCATTTGGCCTTTCTGTTTATTAAAAGTAATGACTGATAGTGATAGGATAGGGTGACACTGTGACCATGTTCCTGTCACCTGATTTCTACAACATTGTAAAGTTTGCCAAATGGTCTGGATCCTCATTTAGTGAATCTGCCACTTTTAAGTAGTCTTGCTGGGCTAAAATTCATGGAAAAGCCAAGTTATCCTTTGAATTATTTGGTTAATGACTTGATACCAAATGTTAGCCCCCAAACTGGATGAAAATGCCAATCGCGTCCCCCTATTTCAATGTTTTGCGCAGAGGGCTGACTTGACGTTTTGCTCATAGGCCAGCGGAAGGCGAGCCAATGTTCGTGGAGGTTTGCGACACCTGCGGCGAGGGTGGTCACGTGATATGCTGCGATACGGCTGCCTGCGGCCTCGTGTTCCACATCGAGTGTCTGGTGCCGCCGCTAAAGAAGGTGCCTCGCGGCAAGTGGTACTGCCCCAAGTGCAAGGCGCCCGGGGACGACCGCAATCCGCGCGCCTCCAAAGGTAAAGCCAGACGCAGAAGCGCCCGGCGCAGCACCGACAGTTGGAAGTGAACGCTAAATTGAAGGCGTCCTGTTTTATCGATGTGTATATTAAAGACGTGAGATCTTCTGGCTTAATATAGTGCAATTCAGACCATTTATTTCAAAATTTATTGTTTATTTCTGCTGTGTTTGTAGCTGGAAATTTCAAACAATATTGGGGTGAAGGGAGTTGCATTAATTGAATAGTAGATTTCAAAACTTTTATGTTTTTGTACCAAAATGTATGTTTTCTAATTATTGTGGTTGTGAACAGGATAGGTTTTAAGCAGATGGTTGTTCAAAGTGGGAACATATTTTGCTTACTAAAAGCCATTCAACTAAGTTAATTTCAAAGAAATCATCCTTTTCTCTTGCCCAGTATTTCAGTCACAAGGCGATATTTAAAACACGGGTTATTTGCATGTGTTGTTTCAACATTCTAGTTAATGGAATTTAATATCCATGGTAGATTAGATCTTTGTAGGTATTTACTTTTGGGTTAGTGTAGTCAATTATATCAATTTGCAGGCAAATTTGATGCAAGACCCTTAATTTATTTAATAAACTTCAAAACTTCTTTGTAAAAAAAGTTATCTGTATACATTTGCAAACTTTGTTGCAATGCATCTCTGGTTATCTCTTGAATCTCCCAGAGCGCGTCTAGTACAAATTTTAAATATAACTAAATACACGCGAGTTTTATCTCTATACTTTTTATAAATATATTTTTAAACATATAGGTCGAATCAGGGACCAAATAAATCAGCACACGTCGCCAATTTGTGGCCTTAAACTTTTAAAGGAATTATCCATTTGTTTTTAATGACGTAGCATCAGACTACAGTCATTAGATCTCAACTCAGTAATTGCTGAAAATCAGGATAGGGCAGGACACAATTTACCTCACATTTAGTATTATTCCTGCAAGTCAAGTCTACAATTTTTTTATATCATTCGACGATGCTTTGATCTCGCTGCTTTTGTCGATAAGGGTTTCGCTCGGCCCTTTCTGCCCTCAGACTCTGTACTTCCGTCTGTATCATAGCACAAACGCATGTAATCTGGTTCAAGATATGCACCTCTGGTGACGTTGTGTTGACTAGCATTGTGGTGGTTTGCATGGTGTTGGCAGAATATGGCAAGTTGCTTAATGTAGCTTTTTCTCTTGACTTTAAGCGTCAGCTGCAACTGTAAATATGCATCCCGTTGTACTACTGCAACGAGTGAGCCAGCCTGTATAGACCGCAAGCCCGTACATTTGGAATTCAAGGAGACTCGCACAAATGTGACTGGTCATAGTGGTTTAAGGCTAACTTTAATTTGAGCTGCTAGCGATGACAAGTGCTATGTTTTGAAATGTGGTGCCTTTTCCTAGTGTCGTAAATGTTGCAATAAAAGGCTCATTGGATACTCTGTTGATAAACGGTCAGACTCGAAATTATTCCAAGTCCAGTTACAGGCAGTCTTGTAGTCCCAATGATTGGAAAAGTAGCCGTCACATTTGTGATCATATTTTTTTCAATTTAGCCTATTGTGGAGAACAATACCTGAAAATTGACAGCATTTTTTCAAGTATCAATTAGTTTTATTGCAGTAGAAGCAAAATAAAACACATATTTATTTGTATTTACTTTGCATTATTTTGCATTACTCGCACCTAAATTTGATGTTGTAGCATGTCTCATTACACTCTCTAGCTTAATTTTTTGGCAGTAATCCCTTTAGAATGCATTTACACTGTTGTTACCAAATCTAAGTCTAAGCCAGTATTGATCCTAGTGAAAATTACAACTAGAATATAGTAAGCAAAAGCGCATTCCTCTCTGCCTGCATTCCATCATTTTTACTTCCTCTCTTTGTCTCTCTTTCTCTTAAAGCATGAGCATGATGCTTCTGATTGACTGATTGTAATAAGTTAATTGAGGACCTTGACATATTTGATAGACTGATCTTAGAGCTAGGAATAAACCATGAGAAATCCAGCACAATGTTTTATGACCTTTTGGTGAATGGACAATTTAATTATCCCCTCGGAAATGGGGCCAGAAGCTGGACTGGCATCTTCGACCTCGCTCTAACAGTGGCTTTGCCGGGGATACTAATTTTTTAATCTCTAGTTCAATGGGTCACTAGGTCTAATTTACTAGGAAATGCTGAGTTAGCAACATGGCAAGTTTAAATGTTTGCAAATTCTTACCGGCTGCACCCATCCAAGTATATCAGTAACAACGACAGCATCTTATTAACCCGGTGTGTAATTCTCAGCAAGTAATTTGCTTACAATCTCTTCCGTTTCTCGGTGATTGGTGTGGACCAGACTCAATCATGAACAGTACAATTTGTGTGTACTGTACACACTTTCCTATATGCCACATTTGTTGGTGGCTTCAGATTCGGCGGGGAATGTTTGACATTTTGAACGGAACATGTCCATGAAAAGTCAATCTGTTAAGTTGTAATGGCAAAAGAATTTGTTTCAAACTTATTGTGTTCTAAAGTTCAACATTTCTTTTGTTGCAATTAATACTCACAGCTGACAAAGTATGTTTAATTTAAATCCATGAGATTATATGCAATGAAATTGAAAGAATTCAATTGGTAGCACATTTCCGTGTTGATGTGGTCGTGCAAAGCCACTGGGACAATTGAAATGAAGCAATTATCTATCATTATTTTAGATTTCACAACAATTACTTGATCACGTTTGGGTTATTTGTTGCCTGCCAAACACAAATCGATTTTAACAACTACAATTGACACTTGAATAATCGTTCACCAAATACTTTTACGGTCTGCCCAGGTATCTAGTTTCAAAATGCTATGATCTCGAGGTCTTTGATTAAACAGATCAAATGACATTTTAGTAGTAGTACCATGATTTGAAAGGTTTCATCGTTTAACTTTTAATTATTGTTGCTTGCCAGTGACCGGAATCCTAGCTAATTGCATATTTTAATCGGTAGTCTTAGTTTTACCATTTATTACATAAATTAAACATCATTAGATACAAATTCTCTATTTTATTCATTTGGTTCCAAGTATCCTATAACGTCCCACATCCTGAGGCCACGGCCTGTGAACATTAATCCACGGAGGAAATTCCAAGTACCTAATGACTCCTTCCCGTGACCTGCCTGATTGATCAAAGGTGCCCTTCGTGAGCATGTTCTGTCTTGCAATTTCGCTTTGAACGGTGAATGTTAAATGTTACCCTGCTTAGTTTGAGCGTGCAACCATTGTCCACGGTGCTGGTGCTAACGTCTTGAAATGCCATCCGTTATTTTACTGATGTTTCTTCGAGCGTGCCTTGGTGCACGGACCTCTTACGTGGATTAATTTTTGCAGGTTTGTGTTACTGTCAATTTTATGACTTACCTTTTAGTTATGTTGTGTGCTCGTACTGGTTCTCTGAAAAGGTACTTTTTGTATTTAGGCTAGTTTTTATGGATAATACATTTGTATTGTTAGTTTACATTTTAGCAATAAGTTTAATCTTCTACAGTTTTGAGTTATATTATATTTTCTTATTTTCGATTAACGGGGTGAAACTCACAAACACAAATGAATTGCTCGTAGGTATTTATTTTTATAAAAAATGTTATATACATGAAGACACTATACATAATAAGCATGGACAATACCTTCATGATACATTTAGATTAAATATAAATTAAAGTTGCTAAGAATAAATTAACAAAGTCAATAAATGCAAAGTCTACTGATACATATGTTTCTAATGTTGTTTTAAATTCTGAAAACTTCATTTATCCAGTATAAAAAAACCATACAAAGGCTGCCTCCAGGCTGTTCATTTGTGTGCTAAAATTGGGGTAAGCTTGCCTACAAGCCTGGAACATGAGAATGCCATATTTTGACTTCATGCAAAATCATCGACTTACCCGAAAACACAGCGGAATAAACTTACGGGTATGAATGATTTTCGATAATACGAGGTGTCCATTTGAAATTCATTTTATAATGCCATAAAGATTTGGTTTCTCATAAAGAAAACTTAAAAGTTATAACTTTTATAAATATAGACACTATAATTGAACTTAAAAAAGCGCAATCTACACTATAGTCTCCATTCGATAAGTACTTAAAACGAAAATGTGAGTTCACTGAAACGATGGGTCACTAAGTGCTTTATCAAAGTGCAGTGGCTAACGCTAGTTTCGTGGTTGGCCGACAGATTGTGAATGGCAGCCGAAGCAGCAGTCTCCGCCAGTAGCGCGTAGCCGCCGCGGATGTGCCGCCGCTGCGGTGGCCAAGATCTCCAAGTTCACCAAGCGCATACGGAGTCGAGCGACCTGGGAAGACGACGGTAAGATCCGCCTTGAAAACAAGCGGTTCCCCCACAGACACACATAAAAAAATATATAAATAAATGTTCAGTTATTTTTTTATTGCTTCTAAAGTAAGTCATTGGTGGGAGAAATAAGACAGTCGCGTATTGTGAAGCTTTTTTCGGAAACTTGCACAATCATTAGACTTAAAATGTCATTTCATAACAATGCAAATATACTTGAAAAAGTTGCAGCTGTCTATCACCATTGATATTCTAGGAGAACTGAATACGTTTACTTGGTACACTGACCTATCTTCAAGCCATGCTGGTAATCAATCCACATGTACCATGTGGTCAACTAGTTGATCATAAGCGAAGGCATTGGTAGTAAGAAGCAAAAACTTTGCATCTCACTGAAGGCTAGTAGCTACTAACAAGGTCTTGTTAGTAACCCTTCATCACGTTTGTGTAGATGAAGGTGAGGAGGAGGAGGCGTCGTCGACGAGTGCACTGAGCGATGAGACGCAACCTTCGCGCCGCAGTGCACGCAAGTCTTTGGAGCCCGACCCAGACCTGCCGCTAAACAATGCTGTGCTGCAAGACCTTCTCACCGACGTCATGAAGCACAGGGACGCCTGGCCCTTCCTGCGGCCCGTGCCCAAGGCACAGGTACGACACTCGAGACCTGGGAATCCAAATATTTATTTGAATAGCAAATGTCCTATAAACGTTACCAGCTGATTTTCTAGAGAATGTCGTTAATGTCTTTGTGTTGGTTTTACAAGAGCAATACTATTTCAAAATCATGGTGACACTAGGTCTACAGTCCCACTTCCACATTAATGAAATTAAGCAAGACCCCATTCCTCCGAGAATAGCAACTGATAAAAGTTGTCTTACTACTCTACGCTCAGTGTTAGTTTTTTGTTTACTAATCTGAACATTTGTATATGAACGTTTGTCCCAACTGGTAGCTGAATTCCTTGTGAATGGTATTCCACTATTTTCATTCTTTGATTACAATCAGCAAAAAATAAAATTAAGTGTATTTTCTCGACCCAGTTGTGAAACATCCTAGTGCATATGCAATCCAGTCACATTGGGCCAGCCAATGAAAACTACAAGGCTTACCCTCTTTTGCTGGCATACAGCCTTTTGATCAGCCGTGCCATATTCAGCAACTAATTACATACCTTCTCATCCAGGTGCCCGATTACCACATAATCATCAAGCGGCCGATGGATCTTGGAACGATGAAGAACAAGCTGAACATGCTGAAGTACACAAACAACTCTGAGTTTATCGCAGATGCTAACTTAGTGTTTGAAAACTGCAAGATGTACAATCACTATGAAGCCGTAGAATATAAGTAAGCTTTGACACTTTCTAGCTCTTTCTTGTATGCCGTAACAAATTCTACAATTCTAATAGACTACAAAATCCTACAATTAAAACTGTAAATGTTTCAGGGCTGGAGTGAGACTGCGCAAATACTTCGAAAAGAAGTGCAACGAAATGGGGCTCCACCTTTCCTTGGAGGAGTTGCAAGACTTGGAGAACGGGGAACATTCTGCTGAAAGAACAAGGAACGGAGTGGCAGAAGAGAATGACGATAATGAAGACGATGTAGAGAATGAAGAGGATGAGGAGAATGAAGAGCAAGGAGATGAAGAAGAAGAAGAGGTTGATGACGAAGAAGAAGAAGAAAGAGAAGCAGATGATGATGAGGGAGAGGAGGAAGTTGAAGAAGCTGAAACTGTGGAGGAATCTGAGGGTGGAGACAGTGATAGTGATGATGAACCTGTGAAAAAAATACCTCGAATAAGCGACGACTAGCCCTCTATCGATTACCGAGACCGATTTATATTGTAATAGACTGTAGCTTACAACGATCAAAGAAAATTGCCGTTTTGTTGGTTGTTTCTATGATTGTCAATTATATTATAAAAATTAAATTTTTTGGCTGCAAACTTGATAGTTAATTTGTGGCTGGATGAACCTTACTACTTAATATTTAGCTAATTAATTAATAATAGGTAATCTTAATCTGTGTTTAAATATAATTAGTTTGTGTTTTACAGTTAAATGAATTTTTTGTTATGTAAATTGCTATGATAGAATGAAATTGTCAAGTGCAGTCATGGAAGTCCACTTCCTGCCTACTGTTTTTTTGCTACATGCATATTGTATTGATCTTTTTTTTGCAATGTCTTGCTATTCGAAAGAAACTACTGTCGGCCAGTGATGGCTGGTTGTTTTCCTCAAAACACACTTTCGTACGGCTGTCTTAGTACGTTAAATCTGACAGATGTAATATGTACCAGCTTAGTGCCTAGTGCTAGCTACAAAATAAACATTATTTTTAACTATGCTTAACTAATTATTTATATTTATTATCTTTAGATAGATCTGCTAGAAACTGATGCCAGTTCTTAAATATATAATCACAACAAAGAATTGCTATGATTTTCTTGTGTGAAATTGTGATTTATTTCCTGTACCTTGTCTAGTATTAAAAATACACAATTCATATGTATAAATTGATTGCTAAAAGTAGTTATTAAATTACAGTAATATTTCTTAAATTTGCCAATGTCTATTTATTGTAGTCTATGTTTTAAAAGAACCTACTTAATCTTCCTTTATTAACTCAATTATCGATGATATCACCACCAATTTCAAAGCCATCAAGACCAGCATGTTCTGCCATAAGAGCTACAGCAACCTAATTCAAGCAGATATCTTAAAAATTGGTGGTTCTGATAAAGGTTAAAACAAGACTAACTTATCTTGTTTCCATTAACAATTGCAACCAAAGTGGGCTAAATTAAGTCGCATTTATCTTCTGGTTCATTAATAAGTGTCTTTCCACCCATGCACCGATTTTCTTCTCCTATAGCCCAACATTCCAACTTGCCCCTGGCAAAATGTTGGCAAAAGAGCACTTGGAAGCAGTTTCTTTTAACTCATTAATCAACCAATATTTGTACCTATAAAGAAAGGAAAACTTCAAGGATTTGTACAAGTTCAGTTTATTAGTTACTCTTATTAGTAATTACAGATTTTTATCACTCATTTCTCATCTAAATTTCTCATCTCTGGCTGATTAGGTGACTTTTGCAGGCTGCAGAAGTGGTGGTGTCGAGATTCTGGATTCACCGTGGACCACGAGAGGAGCGGGCGTCTCTTCGCCCTGCCCCGCACTGGGATGGGCATTGGTCTGCACTGCCCGTGCCGCGCTGGGGAGCTTGCGATGGTGGAGCATTTAGCTTGCGGAGGGCAGGGCGCGGAGCTTGCGTGCCTAAACAGGGAAGAAATCACAGTTAGGAACAGAGTCCAGGCGGCAAAGCTCCAGTGCAATGCGGAACGTAACTAATGGGAAATTAAGACCTTGCGTCACCTCTAAAACATCGCTCAGTACACTTTGCTGGCCACTTTCAACTACCTTCGCTTGTCTTTATTACTACCTTTTAAATTTTACGTACCATGATACTGCGATTGATTCCTGTGAAATAAAAAAAGTGTTAGAACTGTTGTTTCATATCAAATTAATAAATACATTTTGTACTGAGTACTTCAATGCGGCAAAACTGTTACTCTAAGAAAGAGTATTTGGTTGCTTACTCGTTGTGGCTCTGGTATCGGTCGTCCTGCCGTTGCGGCTTGTGCAAGGTGGTGATCTCTACGGTCTGATCAATGCCCGGTGCCAAGCGATGCAAAGAGATTTGCTCGCTGGAGTCGTTCTCGGTAGTCGTTAGGTCAATGGTCTCGTCGGGGCTTGGCTCAAAGTGGTCGTGCCGAGACTTCTGGTGCCGGGGAGCTGGTCGTGATTGTGCGGGGCAGCGGCGTGTGCCGCGATCTCGCCTCTGTGTTGTCAGGATGTTCGTTGTTAGGTGTTATTGGTTTGAGACGTTTGGAGTAAGCGTTCATTTTAGGTTGCAATTTGCCAACAACCGAAACGTCAATGCTGTGAGGATGGATCGATCTTCGAGCAAAACAACTCAGATTGGTTAAAACAATCCTCAAGGAATGAGATGAAAGAATCATGTTATGGGGTGCAGTAGGTCGGTGGATCTTTTTAAATGCTCTTCTACAAAATTACCCTAACATTTTAACTGCTACAGATCTACATTCTCTGACGGAAAGGGTCCATGGACTGTCAAAGGAAAGTGCTAGCTATCACCTAGTAGGGTGGATATCTTTGGTTTTTAATGCACTTACGTCTGTGGCGTTGTCATCGTTGTACGCCTGCGCACTCGGTCTGGGGGCAGCTTGTCTGCGGGGAAGCCGACTCCCCTTCTGCCCCTAAAAACCACAGTGTCAAAGGACATTCGAACCCTCAAGGTCCTAGATCCTAGATGCCACCAGTTGACCAAGCAAAGCTGCACTTACACTCGGCTGCGTTGGCGATCTTTCACCTCGCACTTCCCTTCCCGAACTGCGATAATCGGCACCTTCCTGAAGCAACAAAACAACGCCGCATTGAAAAACGGGAAAGATCAAAGAGGAGGTGCTCCCTATGCGTGTTACGTGCTTACTTGCACCGTTCCCTGCCGCCGGCCGTCGTAGATGCTCATGTTCTTGTGTATCTGCGTGACGCCGCCGTCCAGGGCGTCCCTGGAGACGACCGAGTGACCCTGTGTGATGGCCTGACTGATGACCTGGCGCCCGTCGGAGCAGTTCTTCTCCGTGCTGCAGGTCTTCTTCACAGACGCGACTGAGCCGTAGAACTTTTCTGTGGGGAAATGCGTTAGCTTTTTGGGGACCAAGAGTTCTCCGGTTATGCCACATCCCTCTTTCCCTGACTGTGAAGGGTGGGGGGCAACCGCAATACGCACCCTCAACGAATTGACAACACTGCAGGTATTTTATTCTTCAACCCAAACAAATTTGACTGATTCTATCTGCATCAACCCTGGAGTTGCCCATATCTTTGTGCACGCTGCTTGAAATCTTCGACATTCTGTTCGAACCGGTCGAAGAGTCTAATTGGTGATTACCTCCGAAGACGTCGTCAACGTTCCTGTCGAAGCTGATGGCAGCATCCTGTGGAGTCGGCGCTGCCCCTCGGCCCCGCCCGTCACGGCTCCCCTTCATGAACGAGTCGTTGGTCAACTCCTCAAGGGTGCGACTCATCATCTCCAGGTGCTTGTCAATCTCAACTCGGCCCTCCAGAGGATCCCAATCGATCCCCGTCTTCTCCGCCGGTCTACATCAAGAAATCAGGAAGGTATATAAATAATCTTTGAGATCAAGCAAAACTTGGAACCCTAACAAGTAGCCAAACCTCTTACGTCCAAAAGGGTGCTAAAACGATTATATAGTTATTATAAATATTATAAATTATTGATCTAATTTGTAGATCATTGTGTAATCTATAGATTACTGGCATATAGGAACACGACAATATGACAGGGTTTTGACAACAGTACCATCCGCCAATTCACTAAATACACGTGACGTCTTTGACTGGCGTGCTGCCATGACTGGAATGATACCCTTGGGGTCACAGGTCCACAAGAATGCATGAGCAGCTTACTCGTCGGTCCTGTCGAGCCATCGGTAGCTGTCTACAGCATTCTTCTGGGCCTTCGCCTCGGTGGCCGCCTTGCGCTGCGTGACCTGTGCTGACGCCCCCGCGCACTTCTCCGCGCACGTGTGGTCCAGCTGCTCGTACTGCAGCGCGCATTTGCTCTTTGTCGGCGCGGAGGTGTCGAAGATGCTCTCCTCGTGGCTACGTGCGCCGCGCGGAAATTGCCTACGCGTGTGCAATTTCAACCCAAGTTTTGTTGCAATAAAAACTGAGATAAGATAGCGGCAAGTACTTTGTCATACGTGCAATGCCTGCATAAGAAAGACTGAACAATATGAAATTCCCGGCTCTAGTTTATAGTTCCTGATTAATGACAGGAGAATTCTGTAACCTCTTTCCCCACCCCTCTCAAGATTTCCCAGTTATGGAACTTATGCGGTTAGGTTTGTAGTATGTTGTTAGACTTACCCTTTATCGGCGTCCCTCCATCCCGTGATCGCTTCCCCAGAGATCGCGTAATAGCAGTGCGCACCACACTTGTTGAATTCCTGCGCGACTGAGTACTCCTTGAGGTCCGAGGAGACGGCGACCATGTAGGGGTTGGGCTCACCGCACGCGACCTCCTCGATCTTAGCCTCCAGTGCTATCAGCTGCTTGGCCACCTCCAGCAGCTGGCGACCAGGACCAGTGTGATGTTGATAGGTCACAAATTGCGATTGGAAATGTATAGTTCCTAAGAAATATTTTTACCCCAATTTTCAATTGTACATCTTACGATTTATCCTATCCCGGGAGCTCTTTTTGCGTTTGGAGATTACCTGAGAATTGAACTGAACTGAGAGGATTGAACTGAGAATTACGAGCTTGCCAATAATGCATTTGTAATCTGATGCCCTCTGTGCGCTGGCTTTATGGAGGAACTCACGCCCTGCTTGTCGGGAAAGGGCTCGAGCGGCGCGTCATAGTCTGGCATCTGCTCAAAGGGCCCCACCAGCCGCTTCCTCTGCAGCACAAACAGCAGCAGCTTTAGGTAGTCATTTTTCAGCGCGGCGCTTTCTGGGTCAGTCACGGACTTGAGTTTCTTCAGCCAAGACGCCGCGCGGCTTTTCTCTGCACATCAAGAGCACAATGCAGTTGCAATTAAGGCGTCGAGGCCCTTGTCGGGCATCGCAGTAGATGCCTGGCGCTTGCAGTTAGAAAAAATCATTTCACTGGGCTTGCAAGAGTGGTGGGAAAACCCACGCATTTTCCACGACGGTGCTAATATTTAAACAACACTTCACGAAATTGGCTGTGGGTTGGCGCTGTAATGTTGACGAAATTTACAGTGATAAATTATCTCAAATATAATTCATATTTCCATTTCCATTTGAGTTTGGTACGAAAAAAAAAAATGGGATTTCTGGTCGGAAGTCGTTAGAAACCACCTACCGATCGGATCAGGAAGATTCAGTACAAGAGATTTGGCAAATTTCATGTAGAAATTGAACTCCTCCTCGGGGTTTTGTGGAACGTGTTGCATCTTGTCACGGCTGGATTCCTTCCTACCACTTGGAATTTATCATTTAAGTTTTGTCAGGGTAATAAAGTGCATGCGACATAATTTGAAGTCATAGAAACAACGTGTTTTTCTGTTTAGGTGCGTTTTAGGATTGTTGAACTGGTTTGAATCATCACGAAATTAGGAAAATACAGCTTTGAGATTAGGAACGAGTTCAAAAATCAAATCTTCAGCTAGCTCGGCATGACAGTGACTTCTGTGTTGACACTTAACACTAGCATTTTTTTTTTGTAAAAACATATTACAGGTGAAATAAATTTCAAGGTACAATTAAAGGGTAATAACTCATGAATTGACATGTAAATGTATTGTGCCTATGCGTGATAAGCAGGTCTTGAGACAAATTTCCATTGTTGTCTCATTATTCATGTTCAAGATTAATTGTTATTTATGAGCATGAGATGGCATGAATCGATACAGACTAGCACTGTTTGCCGAAAAATTGTTATCAACGAGACAGTTAATAAATTTCAGTCAAATAACAACGTTATAGCTGTGCAGATTCTAGCATCAGAGCTCTTAACTCTGAACTAAGCTACAGATGTGAGTAAAATCCTATTTATAACTGTGTAGGTGCCTACCTTATTTAATAACTAAATATTGAAAGGGAAATGTATTTATAGCTCTTATTTAAAAATGATATTATGAGCATTCGATCGTTTCATTTGTGCCGCATCCCAGGCGTATCTATCAGATGGTCAGTCACTCCCACCTCTTGTGTGTTCTGGGCGACAGTTTGATATGGCAGGGTATTTCGAGGCTTCTGAGACGCTAGAGCGTCTGAAGAAGACGTGCGAAGAGATGGGCACCTCGTTGACTAGCATCCGGGAAGACGCTGAGAAGATCAAGGCCTGGATTCAAAAGCAGCCTCATCTGCCCGATCCACATCCAGAGGGTATGTGGAACGCATTTACCAAGCCGATAGCAGCAGGCCCATAAGTCTTGCGTTTCATTCTGCAGACGGCCTGCTCTACGAGAACATACTCCTGCGCTGCAAGGGCAGCGTCGAGCTGGCTAAACAAGCCCTCGACTTCTATTGGTCACAACGGGCAGCCGTCCCGGAGTTTTTCGCAGACCGTGACCCTTGCGAGAAAGCGTTGGTTACCGTTCCCTCTTATGTGTAAGAAAATTTATTGATAAGTGAATTAGTGGGATCCGTGGACCCTGCGGTATAGGCCTAAAGGCTCCAGGGAATTTATTGTGACAGGGGATTTTTACAGGGGATACTAATAATTTTCAGGAAAACCACTGTACTCAAGAATACAACTTCTCAAGGATACAGAGTGTCGATTTTTCAAATATTGGCTAATAGCGAGCTCTTTACGTTCGAGGACATGACCAAGTGGTGGCTGCTGGATGCCGACATTCGTCTAAATGCGGTGAGAGAACACTTTTTGGTGGCACCAATTCAAGTGGCATATCATATCAAGCATTAACGTCCTGATACCGCCCTGGGTTCTGATGAGACATGCGATTCAGTGACTCTTTGATCCGGCAGGACGCGAGCGTGAGCGACGTCTACTTGCACGACGCATCACACCTCACCATGGCGCACGTTGTCAAGTTTTCGGCTTCCTCAATGCACAAGGCGTTGGTCTGTGGATTGGTAAGAAAGCATGGTGCAACTAGTTTAAAGATGTAGCCATTAAAAGAAAATTACTAAATTGCAGACAACATGACTCAAGAAACATTTTCTAGTTGCCCAAAATAACCGCAAAAAACATCTAAATTACATAATTCTTAAATTTCCAGAATGGTTACAAAGTGCGCGTAAAAGGCATACATATCATTAACTCGTCGCCAGTTGCAGAAATTATCATAAACATGGGAAAGAAGATGATGCCCAAGAAGATCAGGTCCAGGGTTCACGTTCATTCTACGCTAGAGTCTTTGCACCAGCACATAGACAAAAAGATTTTGCCCAAGGAATACGGCGGGGACCAGCCATCTCTGACCGACCTCTCAGGTAATATGTCTGTCCGTTTGGGATAGGGAGATCCCACAGATTGAGATCTGTGGAGATACGTAATGCCATGTGAATTAGTCTCGACCCCATGTTTCAGATGAGTGGTTTAAGGAAGTACGCAGTCGCCGAGCCTGGGTCCTTGCGAAGGACGCGCGCTGCAAGGTGGAGGAGTCGAAGCGTCCTGGGAAGGCTTTCAACGCCAGTTCCGTCTTTGGGATGGAGGGCAATTTCAAGCAATTGGCTGTTGATTAGTTTCATGAGTTTATCGAACGACATGTGTTAACACAAAGTAGTTGTACCGGGAAAGATGCCTGACAAATTAAAATCTGTAGACCCCTCGGTCTTATTTCTTCTTTTAGCACATAGTTGTAGTTAGTGCCGCATATGGCTAGTTTATATTTATAAATCAAACCGGAAAACAATCCCGGGACCTCCCAATAGCCGGTCGGTTGCTGAGCTATCCCGGGCACACAGATTGCAGCTTCGCAGGGATAATGGATCCACGTACGGGGAAGAGGTCTACGACTCGTGCATGGACGAGTACTTGGACGGCTCCGAGTGCATACTGGCTTTTACCATATTCCCGGTTTATCTGTGAAAAATCATAAGTCCCAGGTGCGTATCCCGGTTCGGTTCCACATTTTTCCAGACTAGTTTCCCTTCCATCCACTGCTTGCTGGTTCAGCTCCTATTAGGAAACAACAGAAAACCAAAAACCCTGCAACTACCGTTGATCTGTCATAAAATCAACTTTTAAGGGGGGAAATCAAGAAAGTTTGCAGACAAAAATTTGGCCTTACCTCATAGGTAAGAATGCTAGTACTCGGGTATGCTTTGACCGTGGTTGGTCTGCAATAATTGTTCTGCTTAAACATCGCATGACTACGATATCTTGCCGTCATTAAGGCGAGTGTTTTTTTGTGACGCAGAGTCTTTGGCGTAATAGATCATCGCCGAGCCATGTCTAATACTTATAATTATACTTTTGTAACATTCACATTTCTTAACCTTCGCTCACCGCTCAACATAAACATTCTGAAAACAATGACGAGATTTTTGTAATGCAGTTGTCTCGTAATTGTCAGTCAAAACTGGCTGGTTTTGCTTCTTTGGGCGGCGAACAAGAATTGGTCTCCCCAATTTAAAACCAAATTTTCTTGGTCAGAGGTTGTCATCAAAACTTTATAAGAACTTCATAATTCAGCTCTAAGCAATCTCTAAGCTATGAGTTGAAAAAATAGCGTAATTTTTAAAGTGTGGATCCAATACAACGTATCGGACCTCTGAAACAGAGAAGCCTCTACTGGTTGAAATAAGTTCAGATTAGACATGTGCTTTATTTCTCAAGCAAGTTCCTTTAATATAATACCCCTAACTACACTGTAAGATTCCTCCAGTCTCGTCTAAGCTTGAATCTAAGCTTGAAAAACCTTGCGTTCTAAACCCAAATCCCGCCGGGCATCAATTATCGAGCGCATCTTAGTCATGAATTAGAGCACCTCTGACGCAAGTGGCACTAAAAAAAAGTGCGACCACTTTTTATGCGGCAGAACGCGAAGTTCGGGGCTAGCTTCAAGGCCGTCAACTTATTTCAGAGTGCATTATTTTGATTGCATCTTCAAACCTGACCTGTCGGTTCATCATATTCAAGAGATCCTGGTTTGTATTCTTGTTGTTAAAACATAAGCTATTAGAGTGGGAGGACCAGGTGTGTTTGAAAGGTTTCGTTTAGCAATCCTACTTTTGAGGAGATTGGAGAATTCTCGGATATGGAGAGAATCAAATTGCATCCGCAGAGCTCCGAACATCAGGGGGACAAAGGTCAAGTAGTAATTATATGCATGCGTTTCTTATTACCTAAAAGCAATTGTTAACAGCATATTGTTTTGAATAGAGTCAGGGAAAATGCGTTATTATTTATTACAAATTACAAATCTAATCTAAATACAACCTAAAGCTTCATGTTTGTTTCGATCAGCTTCAAGAAAACTTTCTTAAATATAATTACGTTGAAAATGGTCTCGTTTCATGAAAAATAATTAATTAAAGATCAGTCCTGAAGATGTCGGCGCCAACGCCGACGAAACGTCGACTTTTTAGGTCCTTTTTAGGACCACAAGTCAATCACAACAGAGCAAATCCGATCCTCACCACAACAATAATAGATCGCCGATTTTGTTAACGCATATGCAACAACCATCTAGCACTATCGTGGACTGCACAGGTTAGTTGTTGCTCCAGTAGCAACGGCAGGCAATTCACTGTGACTTTACTTCAAGTCGACACCGTGGATACACTAGTATGCTGCTGTGGCTCTCCGACCACCGCCCTACGCAATATTATAGCGATATGTTTTGGATTTTTTCCCCCATCCGCCATCGGCTCAAGGTCCCATGGACCGTGATTGGCCTTTCCATGGTCCATGGCTCGATCGTTGGTTCTCCAAGTCTGCACCGTTCAGTTGGAAGTTGTCTGCGAACGAACCATGCACCTCTTCGAGCCAAACAACGACTGCCTCCTGAGGGCGTGCAAGGAGATCGGGATCTCCGGGGCGCAGCTGCAAGAGGACGTAAAGATCGTAAGAGAATGGCTGACTCAGCAGCCTCATCTGCCGGCCATCAACGGTAAGCTCTCGTCTCTTTGATCATCGACATCCTGGATAGAAAAGACTGGTCGCAACTTTGACTGCGAGTTGTGACCGGTAGCAATGTTCACCAAAGGGGGTGGGTACTTGAAGGTCTCTACAGAACTAGGGCTGTGCGATCGACACTATGTTATAGACTACCCAGACACAATTTGACTACTAGGAAAAAATACAATATGCACGCTTTTTTTGTGTTTTTTTTTCTGCTCTGACCGAACAGCTTACTTGATTTCAATGACATTTTCAGGAAATCTTCGAAATCTCTAAACTTGTGCAACGATTTTGGGAATAATCAAAAGAAAAGTTTTTTTACTGTTTTTTTATAACTTTTTGATGATTTGAAGATGTTTGGAAGTTTGAAATGATTTCATAACGATTCTGGTCGTATTTACTCAATAGTCAACGGAGGTTGGTTGCCAAATTGTCAACACATAATCTTAACAACAATATCTTAACGAAGTATGTAATTTACCTTCGATGCACTTTTTTGGAGAATGCCTCTCAAAACGCTCATCCTCTAGCACGACAATGTTTATGCATAGCGTTCGCGTTGTAAATAATTACCCCGCATCCATTACTTGGGCAGAAAAGGCACCCAGGAAATTGTTACCCGTGTGTTGGGTACCACCACGCAACCGCAACTTGGGACTGACGCTTTTGGACGATAATTTCTTCAGACTGTAGGTTCTTGGAATTTTCTGAATTGACAGAGAATGAAAGTTAATGCTGTCGCTTGGTCCACCAAAAAACTGAGCCCGTCTCTGTGGGTCCCGTTTGCAGAGAGCCTGCTAGTGGAGAACTTGTTGTTGCGGTGCAAGGGTAGCGTCCAGATGACCAAGAAAGCGCTGGACTACCACCTGTCGATGCGAAGCGCAGTGCCTGCCTTCTTTGCTGACCGCGACCCTCTTGGAGACGACATTCAGGGCATCGCTCGCCACTGGTATATAATCTTGAGGTCGCCGAAGACCTCGATCTTGGGGCCTGGTGCATGGTGACCTGTGATGGGAACTACAAAGCTCTATGCCCCATGATCTACGCATTTAGCAAATTTGCTTCAACAAGCTTGAGATGTCAAATTAACTAACTAAATCCAAAATATTTTTAAGAAATCTTGAAAATATGAAGTAAACCCCATGAATGGAAAGGTTGGTCTTTCTGAATAATTTTGGAACTCGCTTGTACGAGAACGAGCAGAATCAGGCATACATTTTCTCCATCTTCACCAGTAGCAATTTTTGTAGGCCCTGCACGATTCTGTCCCAACTGACGTCCGAGGGCTACCGCACCGGGATCTTCATCCTCTCGAAGAAGGAGAGTCTGGAGCAGCACGGTATGCCCACGGTGTTCAAGAGGTGGCTGATGCAGGCTGACGTCTGTCTGAAGGAGGTGCAAACGCCATCTCGATACTTTAATTTCGTTTGTCAAAAACTACTTGAGATTTTTATCTATCTTGTTAGAAGCTTGCCACCGGGCACAGGTTCTGGGCAACTAAAATGTCAGGATTGAACTATTTGCTCAAAATTGCAGCAACATTATTTGTCTATCTAGCAAAGATGGGAACAAGTGATCCTCATCGCTCCAAAATCTGCTCGCTTCTCTGGTCGTCCAAATACATTATTTAAGATCAATCTCAAATAATTGTCACGCTGTCACGCGCTTTTTGCGCCTTGATTGCCTTGATCCTTGTTTGCCTAATCCGTGGTAACGTTCTCTCCCAAAGGACATCAGCCTGGGCGAGGTGCACATCCACGACCTGCGCAATCTGAGCTTGCGACACATCAGGCAACTCACCCCTCTGTTGATTCAGCAGGGCTTCCAGTGTGGGGTGGTAAGTCACGAAGCCAAAGTGCCCTGTCTCAAAATACGAGAGGGACAGATACATAACATCACTGGATTAATTTACTGGGTTAACAAAGGTTATCCGGTTTTCATTTCCTATTATTTTTTAATTTACGTGTTTAACGACTCACGGTTTCGACTACTGATTATGTGGCAATGGTCTATTGGCGGCGGTGAATGTGTTGAGTAGGATGATGATGATGATACACTTCACCTAGACTAAAGGAGAGGAGGGTAAACCCGGTGCCGGCACGTAGCCTTCAAAGAGCACAGCCGATTTAAAGTCCCTTCCAAAGGTCGGTAGATTGTGAACATCGGGATTCCCCCACAACCCCATCCTGTACAGTGGTTGATAAGCAAGTCGAAGGAAGTTGTGAACCTGTGAACATTGTTAATGGAAATAAATTGACGGTTCGATGTTAAAACAAAAACAAACAAACTCTCTCTCTCTCGAACAGAAAAATGGCCACAAGTTTGACGGTCACCCATTCAATAAAGCACAGTTTTGCTTTTCTCCTTGGTTCCACGAGAACCGATGTTTTGAAGGTCAGATCCCCTGAGCTAGATCAAATATCACCATGACTACATTGTGGTTCGCACCTACAGAACGGCTACAAGGCTCGAGTGAAAAGTGTGCACCTTCTCAACTCGCCGCCAATCGTAGACACTCTCCTCTCGCTCGTGAAGGCCATCATCCCTAAGAAGCTGGCTGCCAGAATCTACGTGCATCCTGACCTCGAATCCTTGCACAAGTACGTCGACAGGGAGATCCTGCCGAAGGAATATGGTGGGGATCAGAAACCGATGCTCGAGCTCACCGGTAAGTCTAAATGTAACCAAACGGGGATTTCTCGTGGGAAAAATGACTACCACGTCTTTTGATGAAATCTTATTTAAATTGCAAACACTTGCAACGCGCGGGGTATTTTATTATTAACCTAACCGTCTCAATAATTGATGCCCAAACGAGGACTCGAACCTCGATCTCCACCTATCGCGGATGATGCTCTAAGTCTAACCCATTGAGCTACTTGGACGCTGGTTTTTTTAGACGATTTTAGTGTATTTGATGAGTGTATTTGACGGATCTCCAAAGAGCAGAACCAAGAGGCTGTGAAATCGTCTCAAAAAGCCAGTGTCCAAGTAGCTCAATGGGTTAGAGCAACACCCGCGATAGGTGGAGATCGGGGTTCGAGTCCCTGTTTGGGCATCGACAACCACGTCTGATCAACGGCGATCGAAGCACGAAGCCAGAGTTCCAACAGTTTGCGTTTCGTTTCACAGGCGACTGGATGAAGAAGTTTGAGAGCTACCGAAGTTGGTTTCTGGAACAAGACGTCAATGGAAGGGTGGACGAATCCAAGAGACCGCCAAATAGCGTTAACCGCAGCTGCGAATTTTTCGGCTCGGAAGGAACATTTAAGAAACTAGAGATCGATTAAAATGCTTATTTGCACATTTGCAATGCTAATTTATGGCATATTCAAGTTCTAGTTCAAGTTATAATTCAAGTTCATAACAGCACCATTTAAAATGTCAATTATACGCAATTATTTTAAATTGAAAGTTATGCTTTGTTGAATTATTAGTTACAAGGCAATGCAGCACAAACCTTTCCTTTTTCCCAAGATACGATGTGTGCCCCATTTGTTGAGTTGTACCTTCATGTATTCTTTATCAAAGTGAAACTGAAAGGAGTCCATTTCTTAGCGCCAAAAATAAGGGATATGTTGTTCTGTGTTTTTCTAAGAATAGATCACCGCTGCACACTTCGTCCACCCTTTACTTGGGAGGAATTGAACTTATGCCGGTGAAGTTGAAAGAGGGACTGAATTAGTACAGTCGGCGTAATGTTATTGTAAAGAAAAAACATCGGTGCTATAAACATGATCAAAAAACTACTCACACGCTTATCATTTACAATAGAATTGGCACGTGCTGTCGAGGCGATTGCTAACGATAGTTATAATTGATCATACGGCATTTTCTCATTCCAGTCTTTCATTTGTGCAAGACTTGGAAATGTTTTACAAATAGGTATTTCATAGATCATTTAACTGACGAGAATATTGCATCAAACTATTTTTTTTCCTCATCATTAATTGCGCATTTAAAACAGCAGTCACAACTCACAAGGGAATGGTACAGAAAAGTGCATCATTGTTTGGTATGCTCTCCCCTTGAGACGCAATGTCGGAGTATTTCTCTCCTCGTGAGGAGCAGCTGAAGAGGGCTAGCAAAGCGCTGGGGATCCCCGTCAGCCAGCTACAGGAAGACGTTAAGAGAATCAAGGACTGGATGGAAGCACAGCCATATCTTCCCGACCCGGTCGATGAGGGTGAGAAGAACGTACAAGTTGACCAGGATGACCTCTTCATCCACCTGGCGCGCTTAATTGTGTTCGTTTTTGTCTTGAAATACCCACAAGGTAAGAACCTTCCTCCTAAGTTCTACTTCTTCGGGATTGCAGACGGCCTGCTCTACGAGAACATGCTCCTACGCTGCAAGGGGAGCGTCGAGCTGGCCAAACAAGCGCTCAACTTCTACTGCTCGCAACGGGAAGCCGTCCCTGAGTTATTTGCAGACCGAGACCCTTGCGGCGAAACGGTTGCCAAGGCCTCTCTCTATTGGTATGGTAATAGCTTGGAATCATTTTTTTATCCCCGTGCGTGTTAAGACAGTTCAAACTTGAGCAGAATTGTTTTTGACGCGCCATACAATGCATTATCCATGTTTAATTTTAAACATTTTTTAAAGGAAGTCGACTGTACTCAAGGACTTGACTCCCGAGGGTTACCGCGTTCTTATTTTTAAAATAGAGCCGAAAGAGGATCTGGATGATTTCAGCGTCGAAGAGATGATCAAGTGGTGGATTATGGATGCTGACGTTCGCCTCAAGGAGGTACTAACCAAAAGTAGTCTAGAATTGAATCCAATTATGGATGGCAATAAGTTCAGTGATTGCCTCTAACTGCGCCTGGTATTACCAGACACGGTGGTTGTGATTTCCAGGACATCAACTTGGGGGAGGTTTTCGTGCATGACCAACAGTATTTGCGACTGGGACACGTCATGAAGGCGACGGCTACCGTGCTCTACAAGGCAGTCGTTTGCGGATTGGTGAGATTAATCCCGTGGGAAAGAATACCAATTAGGCTCGGCTCTGATCCGGGACACTTCAACGATAAGTTGTGGGATCTCGAGGCTTTTCAACTGCTTAAGTAGCAAGATAAAGACGCATTTCTTTCTACAGAATGGTTTCAAATCGCATGTGAAAGGCATCCATATCCTCAACGCCCCGCCGGTCGCGGACATACTGTTTACTGCTGTGCGAAGTATCCTGCCCAAGAAGATCAAAACGAGATTTTATGTTCACTCCAGTATTGAGTCTTTCCATAAGCACGTCTGTCGAAACATTTTACCGAAGACTTACGGTGGTGAACAACCTACCTTTGAAGAACTAGCAGGTAATTTGCTGGCACGGTGCTATGTTGTGATCTTATCCATTGAAAACAATATGTAGCACATTTGCCTCATCTCCTGAATTTGTTATTTTCACAAAATTGAAAGGTTTCTTGGTATTTTTGGAACTTGGTTTGCTATGATAAAGTGACAAAACACGTTTTGATGAACTTTTGGTGGACTCTTGGTCGTGAAGATTTTGGTTACAGCAAGCTACAGATAAAATGCCTTGAAAATTAGGGACAAAGGTAGGAGAAACAATTGGCTGTTATTCTGCGTGCTGGCAAAATACAGTACACTAAATAGACGCACTAACGCGACTAACGACGACCCCTTAGCGACAACTGTGCGAGGAACCTAGCATATCAACACGCTGTACGTCACCACGATGGTTGTTGCAGACGCTTGGGCCGAGGAAATGAAAAGTCGCCGGGAGTGGATTTTGGCAAAAGACCTGCGCTGCCGAACAGACGAGAGCAAACGCCCTGGCAAGCGCTTTGACGTCAATGATCACTTCGGCATCGAAGGCACCTTTCGGCGGCTCAATGTGGACTAGAATTCGTCTAATTATACTTTGTAAAAATAAGCAAGTCAGGTCATATACAAGTAAATGGTATTTTGTTAAAATCTTCACATGAGATCATGTGTTCTAGGCATAGAGATTATTTGAAAGCATGTGGTGGTTTTTTAATTTTCCTGGATTTTCTTCCCTCGCTGAATCGCTAATAGCGTGGCGCAGGCTGGGGATGGATCTCCCATCTTGCACGGGGATCACCCTTGCGATGCCGACAAAACATGAAATTCACAATATCTGTAGGGATATTGAAATCTAATCGATAAGAATCGTATTGTTTTGCGCTCTTTTGTAAATTGTCATTATTGTTTTGTTTCTTCGCGGAAACTGAGAATGTCGATTTTTTCTCTCAGCAAACCAATGAACTGCCCATTAGACCAGTAGACTAGCGAGAGCAATGTAGTCCATAAAGCATACATTATTTTATTGGGCGCCAAAGAATACTTCCTCATACGGACTCCAACAGTTATATTTTCGTGAAATGTATACCTTATTTTGATTAACCCATAGCTCATCGCACAGTATTATGTGGATTGAATTATTGATTACTGGGGCTTATCGACGCACTGTTTTGACAACTGGCCATGCGGCACTGGTCACATGACGTCGGTGAATGAGTGGATGATGATGAGAAGGGAGGAGGGGAAATCCGGTGCCGGCAAGCACGCTACTCATGTCGAAGAGCATCAAGAGACGCCCCTTCCGAAGGACGGTACAACGCTAACAGCAGGATTCCTCCACAAATTGATGCTGTCGAGAGGTTGATAATCAAGACGAATGAAGTTCCTGTACTAACTTTCATCCCTTAAACCTCTTTCTCTCGAAATCGTTTGAGGTCACCCATCCAATACCTGACCCAGCGCAGTGTTGCTTAACTTCGGTGATCTCATGAGAACCGGTGCAGTCATGAGCAAACCTTTGGTGCAGTCATGGCAGACACACGTTTAATTGAGATTTTGAAGTGAGCCCCAGCACATCTCTTTGGTCAGAGTCAGTCACACGCGTCTGTTTCGATTTTAAAATGCAGTTATTTTTAAGCTGTACATTTTAAAACTGGCCCCACGAAGTCGATTTCCTACTTATTGAAACAAACAATTTAGTGTGCCATTGATGTCAATATTTTTTTTTTCATGAAAGGTGCTAAAAAAACCCACTTATTCAATATTGTTCCAAGATGATATCTTGTTGTTGTGCTAAGCAGAGAACGCGGCCCAGGGCAGGTAATTACCAGAACATCACGGAGGCAAGAACTGTTAAATGTGTGTAATTTACTATTTATTTTCACCTCCTTTTCTCAATTTATACGTTTTCGACGATCATCGAAGTGGCTGGGCTGACGTCAGCTGTTTCAGCTGATCGATACCACGAGGCGAGGTCGATCGAGCACATGGAGTCTGACGTCACGCGTGACGTCTCTGAAGCGAGTTCGGCGATCCTCTTCGGTCGGCTGCGCGCCTGGTAACTAAGAGACAGATTTTGCATCGCGTTTTGGCTGATTTTAGTCGACATTTCGTTGCGCTTTGTTAGCCTGGCGTGTAGGCAGTCCCGTGGCATTCATGTGTACCACCAATTGTCTATCATCAGGCTTTAATTTATCTGTGGTGTTTAACGACGCACTGGCTAGACGACGGACCCTGTGGTGCTTGTACAATAGGGTGTTGATCTGTGTTTTTCGTAGTTTGTGTATGAATGAATAGACAAAATACTAAACAGCTGATATTATGGTAAGGAAGAAAATAAGTAAGGAAGTAAAAGGGTCATTCCATGTCAATTCAACAATTTTTTTTGGAAAATTGACCGTCACCTCTTAGAAATCGACCAAACTTGGTAGGATGATGACCACATCATTTCTCTTGTTGACATATTTTTTTGTTTTCCTCTGAGTCAAATGGTTCGCCCGGTACGGCCCCGAAACGGCGGGACGGCACTGAATTTTGGAGTACACGCGTCTTTTTTCTTTCTCAAATTGCGCCGGCTGTAGATAAGATAGATTAATGAAAAAATTTTGTATGAAAGGTATTGAAATTTTGTTTCATAAAACATAAATTTCGTTTAAAAAAAAGTAAAAAATCCCCCCCTTCCCCCTTTTTATTTTTTCTACCCCTATTATCTTTTTAAGTAATATTTTGATTTTCTTTAAAAAAATTCCATTTGATAGCTATAAGTATAAACTCCATTTTCTGAAAGTTTCAGAGTGGGACATCGAGGGAATTTTGAGATAAAAATTAAAAAGTATCGCCGTGTGAAAAAAAACGCATGTTTTTACATGTGTTTACGTGCATATGGGATAGTTCACACAAAATCAACACATCATTAAACCTGACCAACTTTTATATGAAATAAAAGTATGCTTACGCATAAAGTAGGCTTAGAACAGACTTTCACTATTTTTTTCAAAATTTTGTCCCGCATCATTCATGCGCAGTAGCAGTCCAAACTTGAGCACTTTTCAGTGTTTTGGTTCGCCTTTCAAGACGTTTGGGCTTCTAGCTAACGACCCGTTAGTGATAACGAAAAAATAAAAACACTAATAGAAAGCTGAGAAAATTTAGGAAATGTCGAATTGAAAAAAAATCTTAAAAATATAAAAACTACCCTTAATGTACAAACATCCCCTAAATTGAGAAGAAAAAAGATTCCCCATACTTTGAACCTGACAAAAATTTAAAGAAACATCACCAAAAAACTGGTTAAGCTTATCTGAAAGTTTCGTGATGGAACTCGCAACAGTTTTTCAGATATTTTTTTATCACGATTTCTGAATCGAAGTGGAATGTCACAATTTTACGAGATGTGCTAATTTACCTACCACACATATTTGATCGAGAAAAAAATTGTATCTCAAAAACTGGAGCGTTAGTCGTCACGAAACTTTTAGATCAGCTTGGCCAGTTCTTTGGTGAGGTTTTCTTAAATTTTTGTTAAGTGAAAAGTAGGGTAAATTGTTTTTACTCTTAATTTAGGGGATGTTTGTACATTAAGGGTAGTTTTTATATTTTTAAGATTTTTTTTCAATTCGACATTTCCTAAATTTTCTCAGCTTTCTATTAGTGTTTTTATTTTTTCGTTATCACTAACGGGTCGTTAGCTAGAAGCCCAAACGTCTTGAAAGGCGAACCAAAACACTGAAAAGTGCTCAAGTTTGGACTGCTACTGCGCATGAATGATGCGGGACAAAATTTTGAAAAAAATAGTGAAAGTCTGTTCTAAGCCTACTTTATGCGTAAGCATACTTTTATTTCATATAAAAGTTGGTCAGGTTTAATGATGTGTTGATTTTGTGTGAACTATCCCATATGCACGTAAACACATGTAAAAACATGCGTTTTTTTTCACACGGCGATACTTTTTAATTTTTATCTCAAAATTCCCTCGATGTCCCACTCTGAAACTTTCAGAAAATGGAGTTTATACTTATAGCTATCAAATGGAATTTTTTTAAAGAAAATCAAAATATTACTTAAAAAGATAATAGGGGTAGAAAAAATAAAAAGGGGGAAGGGGGGGATTTTTTACTTTTTTTTAAACGAAATTTATGTTTTATGAAACAAAATTTCAATACCTTTCATAAAAATTTTTTTTCATTAATCTATCTTATCTACAGCCGGCGCAATTTGAGAAAGAAAATAGACGCGTGTACTCCAAAATTCAGTGCCGTCCCGCCGTTTCGGGGCCGTACCGGGCGAACCATTTGACTCAGAGGCAAACAAAAAAATATGTCAACAAGAGAAATGATGTGGTCATCATCCTACCAAGTTTGGTTGATTTCTGAGAGGTGACGGTTTTTTGGTCGGTTGATTTGACATGGAATGACCCAAAAGCCGACTGGGTAATTTTTATTTCACATCTTATTTGCTTTGATGAGCAAGTGCTAGTAATACTAGCAAGTACTTCCCCTGTTTCTCACGCCACAATCAACCCCGAATCGGAGACATTGCCTCTATTCCCTTGCATCTCATATGATGATATGAAAGAGATGTAGACCCCATTGAGGAGTGATTGATTGGATTTGGGTTTAACGACTTAACTGTTTTTACATCTGGCCGTGTGGTCTTATGGCGTCGGTAAATAAATGTACGATGATGATGAGGATGATGATGAACCTAATCTTGCCAAGAAGGGAAGGGAGGAAACCCGGACAACCGGCTTAACGTCCTTTCGAAGGACGGTACAACGCGAACCGCAGGATTCCCCCGCAAATCCATGCTGTTGAGAGGTTGACAAGCAAAGCAAGACAAATAAAGTTGCTGTTCTAAATTTCATCCCTCCTACCTTGATCCAACGTCTTTGCCTAACAGAACTGGTTTTGTGTATGATGGTCACCCATCCAATACCTGACCCAGCGTAGTGTTAATTAACTTCGGTGATTCACGAGAACCGGTGTTTCAAACACGCCAAACCTTTCGGTTATCACGTGGAATATAGCCACACACAAATGGGGTGGAGAAGGGGCAGGTTTGAGATCTCTCAATCTGTGGATAAAAGATGGACACTCCTACAGCGAAGACAAAAATATAACCACTAATCAAAACAAGTCGTGTCTTGATAAAAAAAAGTTCGCAAATATCGTATCCCGAAGGTCACATTAAGGTGTCAAAACACAGGCGCGTAACAGTAGAGCAGCTGTTGAGAGAGGGCGTCGTGTTCCTCTGTACCTTTGAGCACCGAATTTACTAGCATTGCGACCTGAAAACAGATTTGAGGTATTTGGGCGGTGTGATTTATTCTCAGTACTACTTCAAAAGCCTGTGATATTGTTAGTTATAGAATCATACGATCGGTAAGGACAATTTCTTAAAAGAGATCTGGACCAAAGATCTGGGCGACATGGCTACGTTGTTGAGGTTGGTCAGTGTTCATACAAAGGGCGCATGCGTGTAGCTGTACGTTGTAGCGTGCTACTCGGTTTGAAAAAGTCGGGGAAAATGCCCAGTTTAGTTACCAGGGTCCTTGCTAGCTCGAAAGCGTGCCGCTTTGGTATTTCTTCACGTTCACTCAGTGCAAATCCAACGGAAGGGCCGTTTAACTTTGTTGATGGCAAACGTGTGTCACCCGTTGATCGTTTGGGAGAAAGAAATGTGGTTGATCCCTCGACTTACGAGTTTCTGTGCCGTGTACCCCTTTCCGGTACCGAAGAAGTGGATAGAGCAGTTTTGTCTGCTGAAACTGCTTTTCACAAGTGGAGGCAGGTAATTTGGCGTAGCATTTAAAAGATACATGATATTTTGACTTTCAAGCTGATTTGCTTGGCAAAAAAAATGTAGCTTGAATTTCTTGAGTTATAGTTTTTATTGCAATTCAGTGGCCGAGTGTGGACCGAGGAAGAATCCTGATGACTGCTGGCAGAAAAATCAGGAAAAATTTGGAGGAAATTGCGAGGCTCGAAGTACGAAACAACGGCAAGCCCATTTGGGAAGCCAGGGTTGACATTGCATCTTGTGCTGATGCACTCGAATACTTTGGAGGAGTTGTGCCATCATTCTCAGGTTCGGTTCTAAAATCTTGAAAGAGAGTAATGCGTTTGTAATTAAGATTTTTCTTGTTGCCTAAAAATGATTTAGTTCTACCAAAGCTTTTCCTACTTTCTAGTGTGGAATGAAAACTGACGTGAAAGTTCACGCAAATTGAGATTTTCTAACTAAAATCCTGTCTTGTTGGTGATACTTATATTTGCTGCTTTTTAGGAAACCACTTGCCCTTGGGAAACGGATCGTTTGCTATGGTGACGAGAGAGCCGCTTGGAGTTATTGCCGGAATCGGAGCGTGGAACTTTCCTATGCAAACATGTTCTTGGAAGGTGACTATATCCACCACATCGTGGTGCAATCTGCAATTGTCACATTTGTAGATCAAACGCTTTGATCTGATGAGATCTCATCTTATGCTTCTCAGTTAAATCACTTCAAATATTAGCATTTTTTAGCAACAGGAAAATTTTATTTTGAACCCAATGATAAATAACAATGATAAATAATGCTTCTAAAACTGCAACAATGGTTTTGCATGTCAGTTTTTTTTTACCTTTACCAATTTGAGTTCCGTTGAAATATCTAGCGCGTCATAAAGCAACACAGAATGAATGATCTGTATGGAACCGAGCAATAAGAACTTGTTTGTTGTAGGTTGCCCCAGCACTAGCCACTGGGAACACTGTGGTCTACAAGCCATCACAGCTGACCCCGCTTACTGCAGTCACGCTGGCCGAAATACTCGCGGATTCCGGCGTGCCCGACGGGGTCTTTAACGTTGTGCAGGTACAGCCCTCTGCAACCCTTGCGAATGCATGGAGTATGGTTTTAAATTACCATGTGGGACAGCATACATTCACCGACGCCAATAGACGAGTGCTGCAGGCCAGTTGTCAAAACAGTGCGTCGTTAAACCCCAATAATCAGGATACATTTTAGAAGAACCATGGCTTGGTTTATACTAGCAGTGTACTTGAGCTCTGCTATCAATCAGTAATTGCAAGTTTCAATTTTTTTAGTTGGTATTATATAAATACCTGTTACAGATTGTAATTTTGATGATGTGTTTTGCTATATTTTCTTCTAACGACATAACTAATTTTTTTCTCAGGGAGAAGGCGAAACTGGAACGCTGTTGTGCAAACACCCTCGAATAGCTAAAATATCATTCACTGGTTCAGTACCTACGGGAATTTCTGTCGCTTCCATTGGTAAGATTCGACAACTTTCAACCAACTATCAAAATTGAAAGGTTAATTTTTTTGACATTCAGCTTATTTTTGGAAGGAACAGATGTTGAAACTAAATGTTTTGCCGACATTAACTTTTGGGGTAATTTCTAGCTGCTTCGCAAATGAAAAATGTTACTTTGGAACTAGGTGGAAAATCACCGCTAATAATTTTTGAAGATTGTAACATGGAAAATGCAGTAAAAGCTGCTTTGATGGCTAACTTTCTGTCTCAAGGAGAGGTGAGTCACCCGTCACTATCGGTAGAAAATAGCTTCTTGGCTGTGTTAATCTTTTCTGCGACTTGTTCAGTGTTTGTTACCGGATCTACGAATAAAAACATGGCTTGTAGCTTGCAGCAAACAAAAATTGGCATAAATGAAACATTTCATTTCAGGTTTGTTCAAATGGGACGCGAGTTTTTGTGCACCAAAAGATTGCTGCTAAATTCACCGAAAGGTTGGTAGCTGCAACGATGAAACTAAAAGTCGGAGACCCCAATGAAGAAGACACTACAGTTGGAGCATCCATATCTCGTGAACATGCTGACAAAGTTTTGAACTTCATCTCAGGGGCTGTGGATGAGGTAAGCTCTTTTGATGGCCTAGATTTCTAGTGTAAATAGTTCTGCACTGTAAGAATTCTTCATCGTGGCAAATGCAGTGTCACACTTGACGCTGTGCGTGTAAGTTAAGGGTAATTATGTAAATGTAACTATGTAAGTGTAACTATGAAGGCTAAAATGTGGTTTGCCAAGATCCAGTAATGACCAGTGAGATTCTCCACACCAACGGTGCAAAATAATGCAACGGCTCCACAGCTACCAGGTATCGTTAAGGTGGATTTCTATCCGCCACTTGTTTAAATAAAACACACCCCAAACTGGGGCTCTGCTAAAATCTGATTAAATTTAACAAAAATGTCTTAACTTACATTCCATTTCAGGTTGGACCAACCAAAAAACAACAAATCCAATGCCTGTTTGACACCTGTTTTGCAGGGTGCCCGTGTACTTTTCGGGGGAGAGAGGGTGCCTATGCCAGCGCCCCTATCCGGTGGCAACTTCCTGTCACCGTGTGTGCTGGGGAATTGTCGTGATGACATGCGTGTTGTCCAGGACGAGGTCTTTGGTGCCGTGTTGGCACTGCTCACCTTTAGCGATGACGAGGAAGTGCTGTCTCGAGCCAACCAGTCTCAGTTTGGTCTGGCAGGAGGAGTTTTCACCAGGTAATTGCTGGTGAGGCTGTTTTCACTTTGGGCCTGTTTATTGACAGAAAATTTGCCTTATTTATTCTCTTCATTTGTGAAATCTGAAACTGAAATATGGGAATTTAATAACACTATGTTTTAGATTTGATGGGCATTAGATTGTGTGGGCATGGCAATTTTAGGCAATGTATGCTTCGATAACTATTTAGGCCAAATCTGCAGAAGTGTATCTCAGTGGCCTTTCTCTATTATTTAGGCATCGGCCAAAACGTAAAACAACTTTGCAGTTTCCAGGTGCCGTCAAGGTGACGTACGATTCACACGTACATTGTATCGCTGTAAAAATTCCGTGCCCCTTTATGTTCACTGATTGCATTGCGCTTGACTTGGACTTTGCTGCAGCAACTTGAGTCGAGCGATGCGTATCTCCCAGCGCCTGCAGTGCGGCACCGCGTGGATCAACACTTACAACCTCTACCCGCCGCAGCTACCTTTTGGCGGCTACAAGATGAGCGGCACGGGTCGCGAGAACGGCACTGCTGCATTGGAGCAGTTCACGCAGATCAAGACAATCTACGTCGAGGCTGGAGATGTCGACTGCGGTCCATTATATGCAGATTAAGTGGCTCCTTCGATGCAATTTTTAACTACAAAATCTGTCTGCCGATTATTTACAGAATAGGTTTCTTGCATGGAAACCGTTGAAAACTGCAGAAATTTTATCACTCAAGGAGGTCATTTACACTACAACTTTCATTGTCTATGAAAATATCCACATGTTGGTTCTTGAGAACCTTCTGTGGCTAGTGCATTTATTAATTAGGCTCAAGACATTTGGAGAGGAAATTATTCCATTGCAAGGCTGAATGGCAAGGCTGGTGCAGTTCGGAAAGGTTGCAAGGCAAGTGCAAACGATTGTAAAATCTTTGTAAACATGGAAATAAATCAGTGCTTTCAGTGGCTGATTGCTTGTTCTTGAATTGATGAAATTAGTGTTAATCATGGCTTTTAGTTAGTGGCACAACGCTGAATAAACGGAATAGACGGTCCCAAATGAGACTTCACACAACAACCTGTTAGTATTGCAAGCCCAAGGAGCAGTAATTTAATTATTTCAGTTTAAGACTTCATGTGCTTACATGTCTTATGTTAAATCAAAGCCAACTATCTCAATTGCCATAGAACCAAAGCCGTTTGTCACAATGTGCTTTTGTTAGTCACATTGTTATTAGAACTCTTTTAACTGAAAAAGCCAGAATTGAGTTCCATGAGGGCCTTGCTCCAGCAACTTTTGACATTTTTACCCGTTACGTTTTCTGTCAGTGCTCGCTTCTGTTTTTCGTTGCGTCATCCTCCATCCGTTTTCCATCAACTGCTTGCGCCTAATGTGGGTATTCCCTTCGGCTCAGTATAGAAGTACTGCATCATGCAGCACTATAATAAAGAGAAAAAATATACAAGAGAGTAAAATAGGCATATTTGTCCACAATTTAAAATATGTTATCTTTATTAATCGTCACATTCAGTACAAAAATCTAGCTACATAGCATACATAGAGAAAATAACATTATCTAACCTTAAAAAGTCTAAACAAACTGCATGTCACACAGGAATAGTTATATTTAAGTTAAGAATGCCAAAAGGCTGGTATGGTAAATGAACTGGGGAAAGGAACTTTTCTTTCCTTGTCGTCTTTCTTTTCTCCAGTCCAAATGTGTTTTGTAACAGGTAGGTACCAAGTAATTGCACAAAAGTGTAGAACAACCTATACACTCAACGGTAGAACGTGTTAAGTTACAGTCGTACGTTATTCAAAGCTTATTTCACAACCGTAGTTTTATGCAATCATATAAACTAATTCAGGAATATGCAAAGTATTAGTTAGTATCAGGTATTTACCACATAGGTAATGTGGCGAGTTGATTGTAATTAATGATTAATGTCAAATCGTAAGCAAACTTGGGAAATCATATTGAACTATAAGAGATTTGAATTAAACAGATAAAAATCTCAGCTACGCTAACATAATTGAGCATTAGGCTAAGTAATGGTTGGTTTTGGATATTTACCACATAACATGGCGAGCTACTTGTAAAATTAGTGTGGAATCAGAAAATCACATGTTATTATAAGAGGTAACAAACACAGCTGTGCTATATGCCGGCTACTTTGCAACTGCTAAGTTGGCCAGAAGTCTCTTGTTAGGTTTGCTGAGTATCTCATAAAATGGCGTCTCGTACATGTCGTCATCTGGCGATGTTTCATCCAACGTGTAGCTGTAGGGAAGTTATGCAAAATTAAACGAGCTGTAAAGTCAGTGACTCAGTTAGCTATGGAATCATTGAGATAATGGGCATTCCAAAATGTAAGTTACATTCCACTTACTTCAGAGATTTGAAGAATGACAGAGCGGCAGGATTGTGCAGAAGAACAGTGAGGACAACTTTCTTCATTTGTGCAGTGAACCCAATTAATTCAGTGACTTGCAACATAAACTTGCCAAGCCCTTTCCTCCAAACTTCTTCAACCAACTGAAGTTCGTAGCTGAAGAAAAGCAGCTGTGATAAAATTTGTTTACATTATTTTAAACTAACAATGCATAAACAAAAAATCAAAATTACCAATATAGAACTTCGTCACCAAAATCGAGGTCAAAACGAAAATATACGTATCCAAGTGGTCTCCCACCAGGCGTTCGGGCAATCAAGTACCAAGACGGTTCTTCGGTCATCTCTTCCTTTTTCTTTTTGGAATTCCACCCCCATTCACACTGCTCGTATCTGAAAAGTCATTGTCAGTTAAATATTACCAAAATTGTAAAATGGTCCATTTATAAAATTAGATGGAATACAGTATAATGTTTAATGACAAAGGGTACATGGGCACGTCATGTGCCAAAAATTTATTTTGACAAACCAGTTCCCTTATCAGTAGCTGCCTTGCTTAACGAAATGGTGGTTGACAAAGTCCAGTAAATGGTTTGTTAGACACTTCTCCTAAAATATCTCGTTTTGGATATGAAAACAATCCTGTTGCCTCTTAATGTGACACACTTCTTGATTTTCCAATATTGTGAAAAAAATTTGTTTTTCCTACTCAGCTGTATTTTTTACCAATTAATTGCTTCTGTTATCTCCCAATCAAGGCAGTCTTTCCACACATGTCCTGACCTTTGTGATTGCTAACTTGTCCAGGTAAACCTGCGATAACAAGAAAAGGAGATAATTCAATTATCGATGCCGATTACTATGATGCAGTGCGATTACTATGATCGCAAGGACAATGTAGATTTGACAGTGCAGATTTGCTGCCATCATGAGTGGTGAATGTGACTTATAATGACGTGTATGAACATTATGGTGTTCGTGATGAATTTAGAGTATTTTACAACGCAACAACCTGCTGAAAAGACAACTGGGTGGCAATCAAGATGTTTTTTTGATTAAGTTCAAATAGTTTAGCAGAAGTTTTTAAAGCCGTCGGTAGATGTTGAGATGTGTTTAACGATGTTGCTCCGGTTCAAAGAGTTTGCCACCCTAAAAAGAGAGAGGCCTTGGTGCTCGACATTTTGGCGGGCCTGTTGCAAATCTTGCCGTTTTGCTACGTTATTCATTTAGCTCTTACAAATGCATTCTGTGCATGCTTGCTATTTCTAAGCAAAATTAAAACATTTATCGAAAGTGGTTTCAAGGAGGCTTTTGGTGTCAAAAACGAGATATCGTTCCTCAATTTGAAGGAAAATGGATATAATCACCAAATAATCACATGACATGACATGTGCTCGGAACGTATCCTTCTTCTCTATACTGTTTTCCATCTAGTTTCTTGGTCCTTGAACATTTTAGAGTGAACAGTTTTCTGAGGCCAGGGTATTTATCATGTAACTTGTTCGTTAAAGATCACAAACGTTATCTCGCTAAATAACCTGTATTGACCTTGGAAATTTAACGAGATTTTTGAAAAATTTTAATTGTTATAGATTGATCGTGTTACGTGGTATTACGAATTGTATAATACAGTTGTATAAATAATTACATAAAAAGGTATAGTTTTCAATATTCATGTAAATTTGTGAATTGAGTAAAAATAGTTTGCAATTAGGAAATCTTTGACGTCATTTTTAAATAATTTGCAGCTTTTCTCTTGATGATTGGCGGCAGCTAATTATAAAATTTGATATCTATGGCCACAGGACCACGTGACCATTCCTTTGTTTTACATAAGTCCATTCAAATTATACATCATCTCTAACAAAAAAGTTACACTATCGATACTGGAGTGTATTCTACTTTTGTATTACTGATGTTACTACCTGCTGTAAATTAACATCTATCCACAATTTTTAATTTTTGAATTTAAATGTTTATTTATTTAAGAGACAAATGAGGTAGCAGAGGCAGACCACTTGGATTGCAAATGCCCATATTATGTTTTAATTTCTAACAGAGTAATAATATATTAAATAAAATCAACTGAAAAACTACTCGGGTAGTGGCAAACATAAAAAATTCTAGGCAGTAAATATATGTACTTACAGGGGGCGCATGTTCTTCTCAACTAACTCCAGAGACCATTGAGAACAAACATCATCTAAATCCACTCCTCGCACACATTCGAGAACTGCTTCCACCCCATTCTTTTCAAACACCTTGAAAGCCGGGAACGGAAGTAACGGATTTTCCTAAAAAGTATCAACCCATACAGCATGACACTCAACTAAGATGCTATTTCCATTCTAATCAGAGTGCTGGAAATATTTAGGTCTACCTGTTGATTTGCTTTGTCAACCACCGCCTGAGCCATAGCAAGTCGCTGTCTCTCTTCTTTTCGCTGTAAGCGCTTTTCTTTTTCCTTGCTTGTGTCGTGGGATGATTTGCGCTGAAACATGTTTTATAGTTGTAAGAAAAAATACAAGGAAAGTAAATAAAATATATAAAAATATAATCATATCAATAAATAGCACGATATCGACCAGTTATTCAATTCTTGCGGCAAATGACATGGCGTGTCGTGCACAAGCTGCTTTGCTTATATCAACGCTTCTATGGCTTGGAATTAATATGTTCTCTTTTCAATTAGTAGCGGATATATCAAAAAAAAAATTTCGTTTCAATTTCATTGCAATTTCACCCAAAATTAAATGTTGACGACTTACACCCATTTTTATTGCGTAAAATTTAACCCGAAATAGCGCGAGAGCAGAAGCAGCGTGCGCGGGATTACAGGATTATTTCAGTTTCAACGGTTGGTACGGTTGGTACACTTGTCATCTGTCTGCGGGGTTCCGTCAGGCAAAATCAAAAATTTGAAGTGGAATTAAAATATATTTTTAACAACTAACCTGTTATGGCAGGTTCGAATCGTGTAAGGACATTTGCCTCTCTCAAAGAAGAAAAGTATAATAATGATGGCCTAGAAACTCAAACATCAATTGAACAGGTACAATTTAGAATGTATACATTTTTATCTTAAGTAGGTAGTTCCTAACCAAATTTTTCTAAAAATCAAAGTATTGAAATGTTAGTCATTAACATTACTCTTATTACTTTCATGACATTATTCTTTCTACGCAGAAAAAGGTAGAAGCCACTGTTGAGGGACTATTCAACATTTTTTCGAAGCGTGCTGAAGTAGATCTTGTAGCACCGACCCTTTTTAGGCGGAATCACTCGAGCTATCTCATAAAACAACTTTCATACTTACCACAAGGCTTTCAGGTAAGTTGTTTGAGAAAGCACTTCAAGCAAAGATTTTTATGAATGCCCTTATGTGTCATACACTGTTTACTTACTAGTTAACAGTGTCTAGATTCGAGTCGCCCATGGCTATGTTATTGGATACTTAATTCGCTGGCTTTGTTGGAAGAAGAGCATAGACTTCAGCCAGATGATCTATCAAAGGTAGTCTCATTTCTTAGCAGGTGAGTTTTTATTTTTCTATCTCATACCATGTATTGATGCATAGTCACTTGAAACCTCCCAATTACCTGTGTATGTGATGGCAAAGATGACATGACATGATGTGATGACATTATTCATTGCAAACATCTCTAAAATTAAAAAAATTAAAATGTTTGATACAGATGCCAATGTTCTGATGGAGGCTATGGAGGTGGACCTGGGCAATATGCTCATTTAGCGCCAACTTATGCTGCTGTTAGTGCGTTATGCATTCTTGGAACAAAGGAAGCGCTAGATTCAATCAACAGGTAAGTTCAAGGGCCAGTTTTTCAGTAGCTGCTCAGAACCATCCACTTATTTTTTAGCCATCCACTAATTTCTTATTTGCTTGGTAAGATTTTTGATTGTAATCTGATAAGATTTACACATTAATACATTACCTACACATTAGGTTCAATCAACAATTACTCTGAAAAATACTACTTTGTGAGATTTCATCCCTTTTAAAACCTATTGGTTGGTTTCTCAGAATGTAAGGAACTGATTGTCGTATGATAATCTTAGAAAACTGATAGTAACAAATTTATGGCTGTTTCCAAAATGTTCCTGACACAGATCCATGACATGTTTGTCAATTTTCATCATGAGATAGTAGGACATGAGCAAAGTGGGCAGTGGGACAGTGGGACATGAGCACAGTGGGCATGGGACAGTTTAAAAAAAAACAGCAACTTGGTGAATTTCCCAATGTGCATGTACTCCTCACCTTGCACAATGAGTTGTTCGTACATTGGTCCAAACAATTTTCTTACGTTTCTTTAAGGCATTTGGTATTGGTTACCATTCTGTGCACTGGATAAAATTAAAATGTAACCTTTACTTCAGTAACACTTCGTATACTATGACCCAAAAGGGTGAATGCATGCTTTGCTTTCTTTCTGTCAGGACCACGTTGCTAAAGTTTCTGTGGACGGTGCGATCTCCCAATGGAGCTTTTCACATGCATGTCGGTGGGGAGGAAGACGTACGCGGAGTCTACTGCGCCGTGGATGTCGCCAAGCTAACCAACATCTTCTCGGAAGACCTCTTTGAGGGCACTGCCGAATGGGTTGCAAGGTAACACCACTTATCTCTTTGACAAAATCCGTGAAGTGACGTCTATGGTTATCCCTAATGATGTTATGAAATTAGGTGACGGTACTAGCTGACTTGACTCATGTGTAAACTTTGGAATATGTATAGAAAGATTGGCTCGTTTTCCATGGAAGGCCGTAATAAATCTTACAGTCAGCGCTCTGCTCCAGCGAAAGGATATGGTTATTAAGGGTATTAACAGAAGATGCAACAGTAACCTGTTCACTTTCCTGATTGCCCTCAGCTGCCAGTCATATGAGGGCGGCTTTTCGGGTGTTCCTGGAATGGAGGCTCACGGTGGATACGCGTTTTGCGGTCTCGCCGCATTGGCTCTGCTTGGCAAGGAGCGGCTCTGCGACACCACTGCCCTCCTGGTATGCTTATTTTTATATTGTCAATCTTCATTAAAAAAGTTAAACTTCTGGTTTACAGGAAGCAGATGTGTCTGATAGTCAGGGACTGACGAGTTCTTTCACTTACATTTTTGACATGAGATACCTACTTGACACAACCTGCTACCTCTCTCTGTCAACCCAAAATGCATCACTGTGATTCTTTGTGCAACTTTAAATTATACAGATAAGCTTAGCTACATATGTATATGCATTTGCCAATCTGTTAAGATTGTAATATTGTACTTTATAGCTAAAATGTGCTTTTCAAGGGAGTGCAGCCGGTTATTGACATCCTCTAATCCTTGCAGCGGTGGCTGGTTAACCGCCAAATGCGGTTCGAAGGTGGTTTTCAAGGTCGAACAAATAAACTAGTCGATGGGTGCTATTCCTTTTGGCAAGGGGGTGCGTTTCCGATAATCCAGGGGGCTCTGTGTGGTCTTGGGGGTGAGTTAAAATGCATTATTTTCGAGAGATACTCAACGTCCAGAAAGTGTTTTCAACTCCGTGCTTCATTCGTTTGCATGGTGAAGACACTCACAGTGAGAATCCTGAAAATAGTGAAGCAAATAACTTGCGTCTTAAGTATATGGAATCTCTTTGAACTTTGCTAATTGAAATTCCGAGTTCAAATGTCGTTGATATATTTTACGCAGGATTTATTGACTGCATTTAAAATAATTATATTGTTTAACTTCTATTTTATTTTGTAGAAAACGAATATTTGAGTACAGAGGAGTGGCTATTTCATCAAGAAGCCCTTCAAGAATATATCCTTATTTGCTGCCAGGACCCAAATGGTGGCCTTCTTGACAAGCCAAACAAGTACGAAGATAATTTTTTTAACTTGATTGAGCATTTACTAATAGCTGTCAAAATATTTTAATTATCTGTAGATTAGTTTGACTACACAAATTTTCATTCTCAGGCCTCACGACCTTTACCACACTTGCTACACTCTGAGCGGCTTGTCGATAGCACAGCACTCGCCAGTTCTTCCGTCGAGAATAGTGGGAAGCTCGGAAAATGAATTGGTAAGTTAGGAACCAATCTCTACTACCTGTTCATGATGAATGTGAGCATTTCTGTCAATGAAAGACTCTACATTTCTTTGGTGTACCAATAATTACCAAAGTGATGCTGTTTCATTAAAGTGAGTGGCACAAGTTAGGGTGTGATATTACTAGTTTGTGTGTAGTGAGCTAAAAGGTTGGATGTGTTTAATGGAGGGGAAGGTAGGCTGCAAAGGAAAGCATCGTACCGATTTGGCTGTTGCCATGTTCACGCTTAGGCAGTATGCAAGGAAACAGCAGATAAGGTATTCGAAGCTTTCTGTCACAGCCTACCATCACAACTTCGGTAAGTTCCGAGACTTCTCTCTTCCTTCTTCCCTGGTATGGGTGTCGGAGAGTTCTAGAGAAAGTGAGTCCTAAAACCTGGAGAATGACGGTGTGTGGTGCACTTCAGTATTTAGCATTTTGGCTCGTGCCTACGTCACTGCATATTTTAAGCGTCGAAGACTAAAGTGCAAATGTCTCGTAATGTCATTCTTCAGGTTTCTGGTATGTTACAATTTGTCCACATTTTCTCCTTCCCATGCCGACTGTTGAGCCATTTTGTAAACTAACCACGTTCATCTCCGTTCGTCGTAGTACTTGTTGTGCACTAGCCTGTACCACTTATAACGCTTCCTCACCAATCAGTTTGAAACTTTCAAATGTCAGTACATTCAATTATACATCTTGGCTATCCAAAACTTAGTAATCAGCGCTCGTTAAAAAATGTATTGATGATTTGCGTCCATGTGCTGACTATGATAAAAAAATCTTTATTACCGATTATCTATTAGTGTTAATTAGTGTCTATATATTTCTTACTAGTGGAGACAAATTTCAGAGTTCTTGTGAATTCTTTTCTAGGCACGAACGCATCCGCTCTTCAACATAGGCCCTCTGTCTGCATTGCAGGCAATATCGTATTTTCAGATTCTGTCCACTCCCAAGGTTTCACCCGTCGAGACTACAGTAGATCATTGACTGCATTTACCGATGGTATGGTACGACGTCAACTTCTTACAATCGGGCAACATTTACACTGGCAAGTTTCGGGTTTAAATGTTGATTGCCTAACTTACAACCTGATTCAGGAGCGTGCAGTCAGGGTATGCTGGGTAAGCGGCGCATACCCAATTCAACGTTACCAAGTTGTTTCCAAAACAAAGCCGGAGAATAGAATTCAACTTCGAGTGGTTTAGTCGGTCAATTAAACTGGGATTGTAAAATGGGAGCATACCCTCGTCCTCACCTCACTGCATGCTACTGACCTCATTAATCATTTAACGTCAATTTGATTCTAAAATAGTCCACATGGAAAACCAAACGATGCTTGATGAACTTCAGTAGTCGTTGCTATTCCGAATGTGACCTTTAAAAAAATGGTTTAAGTTTCTAGCGTTGGAATTACCTGCGATCGTCTAAGCAAGGTTTAATCTATCCAAACACGTCAGATACTGCGAGGGAACTCTTGATAAGATTAATCCTCTGAGCTGTTAGACCAATGGACCATTAAATTGAAAATAGTATTTTTTTTTATAATATTTATGATATTTTCAACTCGACATGGTTCTTGCAGAGAAGCTGGATACTCAAATACTTCCTCAAAATAAAATGTTGGCTATTGTAGAGAGATAAATTGCAGTGAGGTAGGAAAGAGAGATGGAAAGCTACAACTTCCCAGAGATAAAAATTGGCGGCGAGTTGAGAACACTAGTCGCGAAATATCTAGAATTTGTAGAAATAACATTTCTAACAATGGCAACGGCAACATACCGAAAAGTCTACATTCTTGAAAATTCTAGAAATTTCTCGACAAATGCACCTCGCACCACCAAATTTCTTCATCGGTTTTTTTTGCGCTCCCTCTCTTTTTTTGTTGTTAATGCAAGAAATATCCAGTCTCTTTGCACCCTATTCATATTGCTATTCTAGATAGAGACAGACATGATAAAAATAATCATTGTGGTGACTGATAACTCAAAAATTCTATGTTAACTTTTCTTGCTATGTTCTAACTGTTTGATATGGATATTATTGTAAATATAACATTTCATTTGTTTATGTGTGGTTGTCATTGGAAGTATGCTGCCATGAACAGAGTTCAGGTACTTACAATTACTGCTGGCGATCGCTCCCCCATTCATGAGGGTCGTGGTCAAAGCTCTTTCTTTGTGCACACCCAGAACGGAGCATTGTTTTTGTTTTAATATGAAGTGCCTATGGCAAACTTAACTTTTGCAATAAAAGTCTTCAGAAATTTGTCTGAACACAAACCAGAGTTTTTGGATCCCCTTCTTACTTCTTTTAACTCTCATTAAACACTTGCTGACAACAGTTATGACAATCTGCCTGTCTCAACTTGGCACTTAGTATTTATATTTCACATTCAGAGATACACACTGCTTAGATCAAATGAATGTTCACTGTAATTCTACATATTCTGGAGAAGAGACCATCTTTGTAGGTGGTCAGTTGCAGATTCAAGCTTGATACCAAAAACTCGAGAATGATTTCCCGAAAACAATAGGAGCTGATAAATAAAATACGACAGTTCACACTAAAGTTCTTGGTCAACCTTCGCTTGGAACGTCTAAATCTTCACAAATATTGGATAAGGCCATATTAAGTTTAGTTGAACAATCTTTAGTTTTTCATACCCCACATTCTTTGTATCTTTCATTCTTTTTTTTTGGTGTCAACTTGTCAGTACCCAAAATATACAAATACAGTGTGAAAAACTTGGGTCAATGATTTGGTCGTCATGACTTTAAAATGAACAGTTTTTAGATTAATCTGCTTACCTTTTAACTTTTAAAAATAAATTTCTATTAATCAATACAAGACCTATCCACTTAATTTCTTTCCAGGTAACTTTGCTTTCAGGTTCTTCAGGATGATAGTACAAACACATTTTTAACACCTACCGAATTGTTGATGTTTATTTCAAACTCTAACAACCACAGAAGAATAAGATGTAGAAGATCTTCAGCCATTGTCTCTAGTACATGTAATTGTTCACTAGTTAACAGGAGTAGGGTGTCAGGGCGCAGAGAGAAAACTGTCATACATCTCACACATTTATTTATGGATGAATAATGAAAGAGTAAAATAAAGAATAATGGTATGTAAAACTGAATCTTCCAGAATATTGTTAGCAACAAATGAAAAACTAAACATCCTTTCTGTCCAGCAACCAAAACAGGTGCCAGAAATTGATCTGAGAATATCTTTATAATTTCATTAATCAAGATCTATACTTAAAATAAAACACAAAGCCATGAAAGTTTCACTAGCGAAGATCAAGTAACAGGGTACTACAATTGAGCATTGACAATTGGCATGAACTGCAATCTTGTACCGGCAGTCACTGCAGTCTTCGTAACGAAACGATGACAAACTGCATCAGAATCACATATTTTGTGTGGCTTTGCTCGTTGTTGAACTTAATCCTACAAAATCATCAAATCGTCAAAAAGAGTTTACTAGAGCACAGCATTGCTGTTGAAGTGTTTTTTGCCCACAGATTGCTTAACTTTTTTTTACTTGTTAGGTTGTTGCCCATCATATTTTCAGAATTGTGATTGGATATAAGCGATTCATTGAAATATTTAATGGTAAAATTTCATAAAACTGCAATGAGAAGATTCCAGTTGGCTGTTTACACAGAAAAGAAAGTTTAGTTTGATGCCCATGATATTGATATTAAAAAAAATATCATTTTGGTCGTTTTCCTACAGATTTTAGCAAACAGGACCTATGAAAATACCTTGAACCGTATAAGGTATTTAGGTATGATAGCTTATTTCTTATTTGTGTTAAGAGAAAAAAGTATGACAGACATCACCTATGAATCATTAACCTATGTAGTACAAATATACACTCAGGATTCAGGTACAGCATTTACACTGGGTTTTTGTATCGTAGATCACTAAACACTTATGCAGCAGGCAAATTATGTACATGCTTCTAGCATTGTTAAATTGTGTATTGAATAAAATTCAAAATTTGATATCTAATGGTATTTAAGCAATGGCATAATTCAACAATCCAGATTTGAACAGTTACATAATATACCTGCAAAGTGATTGATTAGAACTGCATAACGTGCTGCACCAGAAAATAAACTTGAAACGATTAGATCCCATTCACTTTTAGTTTCTTGGGCCTGCGAGACGTGGCTCTGGCTGTTTCACAATCCGACGTGTCAGATTCGGACTCGTGGGGGTAGTTGGCCATGTCTGCCTTGGAGATTGAGACTTCACTGGTCTCTGCTGCAAAGTTCCCTGTAGCCTTTGCACGCTCGAGTGTCCGTACTGAACAAAAAGATAGCATTAGCCATGTGGTGAAAGTGAGAAAATTAAATAAACATTAGAATATTTGGACCCTTTATCATCATGTTGCAATTAGCTTACATTGCAGAGCAGGAAATCCATTACAGGTAAAGAGAAGATATTTTAAAAATAGAATGAATTCACACTTGAATTCTTTACTCTTTAACTTACTTTGCCCTTCCAAAAGTGTGTTTTGCCTTTTGAGATCATCGATATCTTGTTGATGAGCCGAGTTCTTTCTCCTCATAAACTGTATGTAATCTGCAGCTTTCTTTAATATCTGAGCACGGCTTGCCTAGAAATGTAGGTGCAAGGAAGATTAAGATCTCTGCTAATCGGTAATCTGTCTAAATTAGTTATGGTGGAATTATTTAGTTAGGGTGGCATGCATTAAGTATGTTATGATTTTACAACAGGAGGAATCGATCTAAGAAAATTTGGTACAAAACCGTCGATACTTACGTTAATACTAACCACTTTCTCTCCCTGCAAAGCGGGAACCGATTCACGCAAGCTGCTAAAGCTGTCTTTTATGTGGTCACGGCGTTTTCTCTCCAACGCATTGTGGTGCGCTCGCTTTTCGGCCTGACAAAATATTTGAATATTAAAAATCTACCAAATGCAGAGCAATGACTACCCAAACACCAAACAAAGTGACCATCCATATTTGGCACCTGTCCAAAGCCTGAATATTTATTTGTCCAATTGAGCCAAGGCCTTGGAAAACATGTATCAATAATACCGTAGTGAAAACTACGTGCATATGACTTGGATAATAAAAGCATTATTATCCGTGGAGCAAGATAATAAAACGCATCTATAATCGCACTGGATTGTCATGGCAGCGAGATCATTGCATGGCTTTGGCATGGCAGCCTGGCCTACGGCCTCGATGCCATTCTCGCACACTACCAACTCCAGAGCCCCAACTCGAAATGCCAAACGCTACATGGAAAGCAAATCTTGCCAATAAGTCAAGTATTCCATACATTCCGAAGTAAATCTTGCCATGGACAGCTAATGTTTACTTTCAATTACCATTTAAGTTAGCTGACAACAGAATCCCAGATTTTCTACCACACGTCACTCGTTAACAAAACAAAGTCAATGAGGTTTCAGAACTGCAGATTTTACAGGTAGGTGGCAGGGGTGGCAGTGCAAAGCGGCACGAAATAGGGCCAACTTAACAATGAAAATATACAAATATCAAAATTTCAGCGGGTGTTGATGAGGCATGAAGGCAGATGTCCAGTTTACTATTTTTGTATTATCATTATTGGTTTAAGCTTACTTTCTTCATAATTGCTTCAAGTTGTGCAATAAATTTCCGTTTGTCTGGGAATTATTCTGCTTATTCCGGTAGTCTGGTGATCTTATTACTATTCAAGAAGAATTATTTTGGTCTGGTCTACAACTGAACAATTTGGAATACACACCAAATTAAAAAAATTGTCTGAACTGTTAGAAACACTAGTTCCCATGAGATCATCATCGCACACTGCGAGTGCGCTCGGTAAGGAATCGGGTGAATAACCACCCATTAACTGTCATACCGTTGACCTGCAAACTCAACGATCATACCCATAACCAGTTCTGTTCAAGAGAGAGGTTGGAGAGAGTATGAAAGTTAGTACAGAAGCTTAAGACAGCATCTTTTGGGAGCGTTGCTACGCCAGTGGGTCTTTGGCCAAGGGTAACCCTACCTTTGTGGTTTCCTTGGTGCTCTTTGATAATTAACGAAAAAAAAACAGTTCATTTTTTTTTTAATATACTACGTCCATAAACTTACTCAACTCCTCTACAAAAACAAATCATGGTCACAAAGTTCCATCCAGCAAAGTGGATGGAAAATGCAAAACCATACTAGACAGAAACAATTGCAACTTCGAAACAATTACAAAACAGATCGGCTTAGATCCAAATATTTTTGATTGTCTGAGTTTTCACCACTGATCTCAAATAACCGTTTTTGCACAGTTGATTAAAAACACTCCTGAAAAGAGTAATTTTCATTCATTTTTCTTGGGTATTGTTTGGTAGAAACCCTTGACAGTACTTATCATTTTTATACACCTTGATGCAGGGTATGTATACGATAAAATTTTAGCTACGCATAATTTCTTGATAATTTGATTCTTGGATATGACCTTCAAAGATCCAGTTCAACATGCAAATATCTTTTTTAATTGTTAGTTTCTGACAAGTTATTTCTATGAGATCTTTGATAACTTATGCAGCACAGTATTTACATAAAATCCTGTAACATGCTGTACGAGCCAAATATTGGCTATTTGCTGAATTTTGTAAGGTTTGGTCACAAGACTGTTTTCAACTCGTTGTGTTAGGGAAATAACTCTGCACTTTATTACAAAAATTAATCTATAGATACATAAATACAAATAAATTCACTAAGATGATAAACTATGTATAGAAAAATGATATATACATTTATGGTATCTAATTTGTGAAGTAAACAAGGTAGTCCATCAGTTGTACTAATATTAATATAAAAATAAACCTAGTGGCAGCTAAAAGACTCAATTTTGTATTTTCGTCGCAGAAAACTGCTGGCTCAATAGCTTCATAACGTCGGCATGCTTCAACACCGTCTGATACTTTTTTACAGCGCTGTAGTTTTCCTTAACGTAGAGAGCAAAACCGCTTGGGGCCTTAGGCGTTCTAGCGACTGGCGTGTCCCCGTTCTTCGGAGTTCTAGCGGAGTTGACTAAAAGTTCGAAGGTTCCTCGGCAATATCCGCAGCGTTTGGCATTTGTGTCCAGGGACTTGGAATGCCGGTGGATACTGTAGCCACACACGGTGCACTTGTATGTGTACTTGGTGTCGATTTTGTAGTTGTGGCAGCGTGCGATCACCGGCAGTTCTTTGTAATGTCTCATTGCAGCAGCAGCCCTATGAGCAAAGAACCAGAATCTGAACATCTATTACATCACAGTTACAGTTATTGTGCCCTCTAGTAAAGGAGTGGGCACTGATTTTGATATGAATAAACTTTTTATTTGTTTGTTATTCATGTTTCTAACAATAATGTAATCCTGATTTTAGTGCCATGAACAGCACAGTGGGGAAAAGTTGCATAGTGATTCACAATTTTGTTATGAGCCTCACAGTATATTTAGATGTTTTTTTTGTCAATTTCTACAATTATGATAGTTTTTAGACTCAAGTCTACTCCATCTAACCTTAGCACTAGTTTTGACAAAAACTATTTGAACTGGGTTTTGCTAATTGAAACACAACTAAATTCCCCAACGTTTCGTAACTTGAACCTGTTACTTTATCAAGGGCTCTTATAAAAAAATTACAAAAAATTACATTTTTCCAAAAGGTTTGTTTGATTTTGCACAGATGGTTAGTGCATTACCTAAGAGAAAAGGTCGGTGGGGTTTCTTTCCCTGTTTGTGTACACATTTTTGAGTAGGTAGTACCAACCTACTGTTCACAACAAATAATAGAATAGAGTGCCAAGAGCCAAGAAATTGTTCGTGGTGAAGAAAAAAGGAGTGAGGGAGCACAACTTACTAGAGAAGAAAAATGACGTTGTGTAATGCAAATGTCAAGAAATTCTCGGGCTATTTAGAAATTTCTCGGCTTATGCACCACGCAACCCCAATTTTCTTTTCAGGTAAGTTGCGCTCCTTCTCTCTATCTCTCTCTCCTAGATAATAATACATTATTTATTAGTATTTTGACAAGAAACAGCTAACTTGCAAAAAGAGTTACGATTGTCCACACTATTCTCCAATTGGAAGCAGAGACAAGCAAGGTGAAGACTTATGATGGTTTTTAAACTCATGTCTACTTGATTTATCCTTAACACTAGTTTTAAGAAAACTATTTGAACTGGGTTTTGAATGCTAAGTAAAGGGCTACTAAATTTCCCTAGGTAGGTTTGGGAAATTTAGTAGCCCTTTACTTAGCATTCAAAACCCAATTCAAATAGTTTTTCTTAAGGTGAAGACTTGGTGCTCTCAGGCATCATGAAGAAACGTTTTAAATATATACTAACCATGCCTTCCATGACGCCCCATGTCCGTTGCTGACCCCACTACAGATCCAGTTGGCGGCGTGGCACAGTTCGTGAATAAGGGTGTCCCGCAGACGGTCCGCGGAGGTGCACACTTTGGTAGCGATCTCTATGCGTGACGATCGGATCATCACCCCCGTTCGAACGTTGGTGGAAGACCGGTTGTAACAGAATCCTGCTGTCTTGTTCATCCGGGCGTTCCACTCAATCAGCAAGTCTGGTGGGAGTTTGCTTTCAAAAATGTTTTCGTTATAGAGCTTGTAAAGTACCTTGGCCAACTCTTCTTTTTTTTTCTTAAAGTTGTTTCTAAAATCCAGTGCTTCAGGGTCGCACCAAGGAATCGGGGTCAAGGCTACAAAATAATTGCACAAATTAGTTATTTTTATTACACTTTGTTTATCTAATACTAAAAAGAATGTGGTTTGAAAATTGGCTCCCACTTCAAAAAATAAAATTGTCTGCTGCTAAAAACTACTCTGAAGCTACTGCACGGCAAGCATGAATTACCTTTACAACTTACGTGACAAAGATTCAAGAAAACTGCGGTGTTTCAGTCCTGAATTGGCTGCAATTGGCTGCAATGGTTGTTTTGCATCAATCTTGCCAGTGATAGCTGAACTAGGCTTTGTGGTAGCTGAATTGTTCTTTTTCAAAAGTTTCACTACTGGTTTAGCAGGCTTATTTAGTTTAGCCACAGGTTTAGGCGGTGGCATTTGGGTCTTTGATTCATCCAACTCGTAAGAAAGTTTCCTATTCAGAGGTAAAACATTTGCAGAATTATTTTCTTCTGGAGCAGTGGATTTTATGCCAAAAACACCGAGTCGATTTTCTTTATTGGGCATGTACTTTTGCATCACTAAAAAAAATACAGAATGTTGTGTTAGAACGCAAAGTACCAGAACGTATTCTTTTCTCTAAGCCAGAACCATGCTGTAGGTAAATACTAGGTGGGTACTTACTAGTAACTAGGTAGCTAAGTAGGCTGTGGGTCATTCCATGTGTAATCACTCACCTCAAACTTTGACCGACCCAGATTTTGATGAAAATTGGTATACTTGTTAAGTTTGTTGACTTAGGGGCTATTTTTTTTTTTTTTTTTTTTTGGTCCAACCGTTCGGATATTACAAGGGGGGGAAGTTGGGGTCATTTTGCCCCCCGCGCGTGTAGTGACCACCCTTTCTACGCAATATCTAGGGTTCTATGGGAGCTACAGAGCTGGGAAAAAAATCATCTGAAAGGTAATTTCATACCCTACCTGAATATGGAAACAAAAATGACGATATGTTAATACGAATTTAATTGTGATTTTACACATCTGCATTTTCCAAAATGACCATATCGCTGATGAGTCATTTTTGATTTGCCTGATTTTTTTTCTATATGTACAGAACATACATATGATCATGTGTTCCAAAAATCAAGATGGGTGTTCTACTACTTTCCAAGAAAAAAAAATGTTTTCTGCAAATTCATTCATAATATAAATTAATATGAACTGAATTTAAGACAACATTCAAGAAAATGATCATTACTTACAATCATAGCTACTATGAAGTACAAATTTGCATATCTTAAGAGAGATGTAGTTTACCTTATTGAGGTACATATTTTATAAGCCCTGCTGTTGCCCTGTTGGTGTCTGTAGCCGACAAAAAGTATGTTCGACCAGTTGCCGTGTTGGGGTCGGCCAGTGTTAAAACATCAGCAAAAGCTACAATTAGTTTGTCTTGTACACTGGGATAAAAATATGATGGAGCTGGTCCATGAGGGTGTAGAAAGTTGACTTGAAGTTCAAGAGACTGTGATGATTTTTCAAGAACACACGCTAGCCACCAGTCTTCGTTGTATGCTACAGTGATGAAACTGCCCACGTCTTTGAACTCAAACTCGGGTATTTCTGCTGCTGTTGCTTCCTCCTCTTCTTCTTCTTCTTCTTCTTCTCCTTCTTCATTTTTCTCAACAATCTTCACAATGTTGATTTCTTCAGAAAGAGAAAAGTGTTTCACATGTAAGGAAGTTAGCGATTTTGGGTAGAACGCATGAAAGCTTCTTGTGCCTACGATAGTTTTTAATTCTTTGAATCGTTCTTTAAGTTTGATGCCATTTGCTGTAATCTCTTCATTGGCTACAAACACAAAATTTACAGTCCACACATTTTCTGTTGCCCACCGGTAAAAGTCTATCGGCGTCATTATTTGGTCGGCATATGGTTTCTGTAAACTTGCCCGTGCTGCATTTCGTTTTACAGTCCCACCAACTCCATCGCATGGTCCTTTACCGTGGGATGTGGCAAAAAAATGCCACTCAGCAGTTAGTTCGAAGTCAACTTCATGATGGCACAAGTTGGAAAAATTCTTCTTATTCTTATATTGGGCTGCCGCTCCATCAGAAAAGTAAATTAAATGGGATACATCCGAAATGTTTTGTTTCAGGTGTCTTATCAGGTGCTTTTGGAAAGTGTGCACAGTAACGGTGTCATGAGTTAGCGAGTCAGAAATGACAACGTAACTTAAATGTTGTATGTCTCGATCTTCAGGCTTAAAGTAACACACAAATGGGTGAAGGGTGCATTGGCTGTTATTCCAATGGTAACCTTGTGCAGCATCCTGGAGCACAAAAGAATAATTCTCAGCGAAGTCGCCCACTACTAAAACTTCCCCTGGTTTAAGGTTGGCTTTCTTCTCCTGCATGAATGCCGCTTGCTGCCGTGCAATAAAATCATGATTTCTTAATAAAATGCATTTTTCAATAAAACAGTCAACAAACTCATCTGTAGGTTTCGTAATTGTCTCTAGGGTACATCTGTCTGTTGACAGCCACTGTTTATAAGTCACAGAGTCTATGAAATTTTCACTGAATGAGATTTCTAGCCATTCACGAAGTTCATCGGTTCCCGGACAATTGCCACACTTTCCTACAAAGCAGTTGAGAAGCGGGGGGTTGCACATGAGGCTGGCAAGGCAGTGTTGGTATGATTTGATGGTACCGTCTGAAAGCAAAGGCAGCTTTGCTCCCAAAGCCATCAACTTAACGTTTTGGTGTATCGTACAGACACAGACAGAATGTGTCCCAGCTGCTCCTGCCAGAACACAATGTTTGGGTCTGAGCTCTGCAAACTTCGAGAATCCAACCTTGATGTCAGGATATTTATCTTTGAAGCTGCGATACACTTCACTTAAGTTGCTTAACACTAGTCTCTTCTGGCGGTGAACTCGATTGTCACCCACTTTAACCGAGACAAAATCTTTTTTACCCGGCATGACACGGCTTACATCATCATTTTCATAAAACTCTTCAATCAGTTGAATGCAATCAGGGGAAAGAGTTTTTCCTGCTTTTTGATTTGCAGATGGCAGTATCCCTTGGGCCTTTACTAGTTGTTTGGTTTTACGTACCAAATGGTTAGATGCATTGAACTCTTGCATTATTCTCTTAATGCTCCAACTTTTTGGAAGCACAGATAAAATTGTTATTTTCTCGCTTCTGGTACTCGTCTTAAACTTTTCTTTCAGTTGTGCTATTATCTCTGACCCATCACGGATGCTGTCCTTGCACTCCTCTGAAGATGTCAAATCTTCTTTGCTGATTTCTTCATTACTGGGAGATACTAGTTCCAATCTCTTCTTTACACCTTGTGTTATTTCGCTGAACTTTCTTTTCGAATAAAACATAGATTTACCCTTTAGTTTGGTGGTATTAATAGGTGACACACCAAATGCAGCTAAAGACTGATTCACGGCATCTGCTTCACAGGGTATGTCCACGAAAGGTAGGTCAAGTTCAGTGGATTTAGTTGGCGTTAGAACAGAAACGGTTGTTAGTTCCTTCAGCCTGAGCGAGAGCAGCTTACGGCAAGTTGAGCATAATTTCTTTCCAGGGATGAGGTCGGCAATCTCCAAGTATTTCGTCCTGGATGCTGCATTAATTTCTCTTAACCCATTAACTTTCACTATTCCACAGTGAGCCTGAAACGGATCGCAGCATAACTTGTGGTGACAGCTATACAGACGAAGGAATTTCTTTTCATGTAAATGACACACGGTCTTCACATTATCACACTTAGTACGCAGAGCTAATGATAACTGCTGGTCACTATTGAAACTTTCAATGCTTTTAATCGCTAGATCTTCGATGGGTCCACATTCTTCTTCAAAGAACAGTCCAATTGAGCACATTATGAATCTCTAAATAAAAGGTGCTTGAGAGCAAATTAGCTTCTATCCTCATCAACATGAGGCCAGAGACTGATTGCTTTAGTCCAGACAAGAAATTACCAAACTTTTTACTTGTAACCTGTTACAACTTGATCCATGATTCAGGAGCATGACAAACAATCTATAGTTGTATTCTAGGGAATACCATTTTAAGATTCTTGTAGATGCAAGTCCAGACAAGAAATGAACAAACTTTTGACTTCTATGAACTGTTTCAACTTGATCCATGATTTACAGGAATATGGCAAACAATCGATTTGTATTGTAGAGAATAACATTTCAAGAACATGCAACTGTGCAAACAAAAATCAACTTTAATATAAAATATATGCCAGTGCTCTGATCACAATAATTGTGATCAAAATGCTGTTCTACTGGCAAAAAGGCACTTTTTTATAGAAAAAATTTTTTTTCTTGGAAAGTGGTAAAACACCCATCTTGATTTTTGGAACACATGATCATATGTATGTTCTGTATATATAGAAAAAAAATCAGGCAAATCAAAAATGACTCATCAGCGATATGGTCATTTTGGAAAATGCAGATGTGTAAAATCACAATTAAATTCGTATTAACATATCGTCATTTTTGTTTCCATATTCAGGTAGGGTATGAAATTACCTTTCAGATGATTTTTTTCCCAGCTCTGTAGCTCCCATAGAACCCTAGATATTGCGTAGAAAGGGTGGTCACTACACGCCCGGGGGGCAAAATGACCCCAACTTCCCCCCCTTGTAATATCCGAACGGTTGGACCAAAAAAAAAAAAAAAAAAAAATAGCCCCTAAGTCAACAAACTTAACAAGTATACCAATTTTCATCAAAATCTGGGTCGGTCAAAGTGAAATTTAATTAAAAGTGAGTGATTACACATGGAATGACCCCTGTACATAATTATTTAAAAAAAAAAAAAAAAAAAAAAAAAATCAAGATATAAAAATTGATTTTTATATTTTTAAATATTCCCGAATATTTTAAATATAGGTGAAGGAATTCATAGCCTAAGAAAAAAAGTACCCTAAGCTCAAACAACTGATATATACATTTTCTTTAAACAAATTTGCATTTTAAGTGCAAAGTTTTAATCAGTTATTTTTATTAAAAAATGTGTTGATTTATATTAATTGTTGCAACCAGTCTAACTGTGCCTGTACGCATTCAAATCAATTGAAAGGCACCTTCTGATGGCATCATTCAAATTAGATTTCATGCAAAATTGAAAATGATTGAGCAACTTACTCCTATCAAAGCTGTCGTCACTTTCTGAAGATGAAGGGACCTTAGTTTTTTTTTCACTTCTCCACATTGGCCCATACAATTCAGCCATCAACGTATCAAGAAATTTTGGAGAAGTATTGTCCGTTTTGGGGTTAGTAGGGGGGGTTAATAACTCATTGCTGCATTCAATGATGGGTGCTGCAATTTCCTTTTCTCCAATTTTTGTATCTTCCAAGTTTGTGTCGGTTTCAAAAAAAGAATTCCAGACATTTTCACTAAGCCACTTATTGATATTTTGTTTCTTATCTGGGGATAGTGGCGGGAGGTTGTTTTGTTCGCCAATAGCTGCATTACAGGCAATAGGTTCTTCATCCTCAATTTCTGACGATGACTCCAGCACAATTCTTCCTAAATGATGTAACGAGTCTTTATCTATTTTAAAGCTGTTGCGACTGCTGCTGGTTTCTGAAGTAGAGTAAATTACAGCTTTTGGGGGCTTTTTGGCAGACAAACGATAAGTATCAAATGATGATGATGACGAGCTCTTGCGATCATCTGATGAATCTGACAAAACAATAGTGTCATGTTTGTCATGATAAGGCTGGGATAGAATTCCTCTGAAAGAATCCGGACTATCGTTGAGTACTATGGTATTTTCATGAGCCATAATAGTTTTTAGGTCAGATGCCAAACCACTACTCCATGTAGGATTGTTGATTTTGACAGACAAAGCCGGGGTTTCATCAATTGATTTGTAGTGATTGGATTTCAAAAAAGCTAGTTTACTGGCGCCTGAAAAAAAGGCAGAAGAGTGTGTGATGAGTGGTTTTAAATAACAGACAATTTTAAATGTTTACAAGTCAAGCTAACACTATAACCTATATTTTTCTATGCAAACACCTAGGTACCTCGGAGTGGTAAGCGAGCTGGAGTAGGTTTCTTTTCTTTGGGCTTAGGACTATAGCCAAAAAAAGAAAAATCCAGTTCCATCAGCGCCCTTGTCTGCTGTTAAATTAAATTAATCGTTTCGGGAAGTGAGAACCAAAGCCCAAAACCCCAAAAACCATCAACATGAATCTAGTGCAACAAAGTCGTCAGTTATTTCAAATGACACAACACGCACTCTGGTAGGTAAGAACGGCGATTTTCAAGGGCACTAGCCCGCTGTATTCGAATCAAGGGTTTGAGCTGGTTTGTCCGATGGTTGAGCTCTAACTTTTTGGACTTGTGTACAAATGAACGACTGGCATTTCTGAAACACTGACAACTAAAGGAATAAAATAAGATATTATCCCTAACAGGTAGTGAGTCGGAACTTTAAGTCATCCATTTGTACAAAAGTCAGAAAAGTATAAATGAATAATGTCAATAAAAATTGTCAGGACTGCTTTAACCCTTGATGAATGAACTGGTACAAGTTACGGAATGTTGTGAAATTTAGTTTTTCTTCACTTGCATTCTAAACCAAGTTCAAATAGATTTTGTAAAAACTAGTGCTAAGATCAGATAAAGTAGACATGAATCTAAAGCCCCATATTATATGGTGACCCCAGATGGTCAGTCATTTTTCAATTGTTTTTTCTGATGACATTTTTTTTTCAATTAAATGAGATCTTTGAATGAGATGTTGGGAAGCTGGATATTGAGAAGTATTTAGATTTTAAAATAAAACTCAAAGAATTTTTAACAATAATAGTTTTGTAATATTAACCAATGATTATTCATAATTTAGGAAATCATGATGAAACATGTAACCCATGCAAAGAACCCATGTATGTATGTAATTGACAAATAAAAAAATAATATAATACTTTGCGTAGGTACACTAAAATGAATTTTGATTTACGTTTAGTAGGGAGTCAAACCATAATATCTTTCAACAAATCAACATCATTTTTGATCAAAGCATAGTATTGGAGAGCCCTACACCGTATTTCATCTGATGGCTTGCGGGAGCTACCCCCCAATTCACTGTCAACACATTTTTCTAGAATCTCGCCAAGTATGTGCTGGTAAACTGCCGGACATTGCAAAAATAATTTGACAGAAGATGTCAAAATCAGGTGCTGAAGCTCGTCGTCGTAAAAGCTAAAATTCACAGCCATTGATTCCAAAATGTATGGTACGTTCTTACAATTACTACCAAACTCCCCCAACAAACATGGTAAGATTTCTGGCAATTCACTTTTGTTTTCATCAAAATTAACAGAGGAAATAAGTTTGTCCAAAAGTTGTTCAATACTCTCTTGTTGAAAACTAGTGATTTCTAAATTTTGAAGTGCTGCTAAAATATTTTTTGTGACTTGATAATTTGGGGCAGAATCAAGTAGTGAAATAAAAATATTTAAGCAGTCTGTTTGCGACACTTCTATCTTTTTAGAAATAGTGCAAATGCAGTCTAATGCACATTCACCCAAATAGGAGTGGCCGCAGTACTTTTCATTTAAAACGTTTAATATTTCACTGTAGTTTCTTTCGTTGCTTAGATAAGGCAAAAACTTCAATAACTTTAACGACAAAGTCAAATCTAAATTATCACGTGGATAAAAAAGGTGCAAGTCATTGTTAAAAGATTGGAGCCAACTCGAGTCTTTGTAATTGACTTCGAGCAGAAACTCGAGTACATGGCTTGTAGATTCTTTCGGAGCTGTTGGTGCGAGGTATTCTTTCATGATTGGGACGGACTGCTTGACAATTTCTTGCTCCAGGTGTAAGTACTTGGTGGATATCAATTTCAAGAAAAGACGAACACAATTCACAACCACAGCAGCGCTTGTGGTCCAAATGAGATACGGATCAAGTAAACCTAAGAAGAAAGAACAGACGTTATACAATAACAGTGGTGCAATGCTCAGAACGAGGTGGGTTAACTGTGATTTTCTGCCCACTTGGAGGAAGGGAAGAGGGGATAGAATGAATGGGATTTTCAATATTCGTAAGGCTATTTTTAATTTGCTTACAATTAAAATGATTCCAAATAACAGATTTATTTGAGTTGTTATACCAGATCAATGATCCCAGATCACCAGATACCAGATCAATACCACATTGTTGCAGAATTCCAAGAAATGTACAGAACTCGCAGGCTTCTGCCGCTTACTAGCATATTTCTTTAATGCCAATGTGGGTAACTATTTGCTAAGTTGAGAAATAAAATATCTGCATGAACCCTGGGCTGCACCCAGTCCAGTAGGTTTCAAGCACACATCTCGAACTTATCTCTGAAATCCCAAAGGCTATTTTCTCAAGGTATTATTGACCAACCTGCAATGGTGATGCCTGCATCAATTCAATATGGGAGCTCAACCATCCAATTAAGAACGCCGTGCAGAGATTTTTTTTCATCAGCCTGGCCAAAGCCCCAAAGTAAAGGGCCCAACCTAGCCCATATTTGTTTACGAAAAGAAAAAACGACCCGAGAATGCCCTAAAAGCCCTATAGAACGAATCGTAGCCTAACCATGTTAAGAAATTTCTTATGTAGTTTTATTAAATAATTTAGCATAAAATGCATTAATGCCTGTTCATGAGAAAATGTATTGTCTCTAACGTAAGAATCATCCTCCCAAAAAGCCCAAAAGTCCACACGCCCGAGAAACCCAAAAAAGTAAAAAACTTAGACATCACACCCGACCAAACCCATTGTAGTTAAATGATATTACCCCGGTCCCAAAATGTTTCCAAAAGGTGGACCCTATCCCAGCCAGGCTTTTTTCCTTGTATCTAATGAGGCAGCACTAATTTGGGAATAATTAGGATACAGACACTTGTGAAATACTTAAAACTTTCTTACTTAGTTCTTTGAACAATTCTTCTTCACCTGCAGGCTGATATTTGCACAGAACTTGCAGAACGGTGGCCAGTTGTCGGTCGGGAAAACATGGCAGCCGGCCGAGAAGGTGTCCTGCCACGTTCCTGCTAACCACGAGTCCCCCCTCCGCAGCCAAAATCGTATCCAGAACGATCAAGCTCGACGTTACCACAAATGGGTCAGGATCTCGAATGCTGGCATAAAGCCTAAGGAATGCAACACACCTTATTTTGTCGAAGAGCCTCTTATTTATTTGCACAATATCTTGCTTGGTTTCAGTTCTGACCTAAAGGCTTAAAAGTATTTGTTTAGGATACATTGTAAGTGTCTGTCTATCTCATTTTAGTTAGACAAACAAGCAATTTAAGAGATTACATGTAGTCTACCTAGGTTCCTACCTTTCAATCATGACCTGATCTTTGATCAAATCCTGTGAGCTTCTGAACACTGTGCCGCATCCATTGACAGCTGCCAAGCGAACACTAGGGTTTCTGTCGGCTAGAGCAGCGTTCAGGGTCTTGCAAGCATATTCTTGGTGCATTGATGGTATAGCAGCCAAAGCTTCAATAGCCAGGCATTTTACTATCGGATTGGGATCTTCGGTGTCTAATAGCAGTGTATTGGAAATCAGCAGAGCTGTATCAGGTAGTGAAGAACAGATTCTGAAACATTAAGTGTCTTAACTCCTGTTGAGAACTGCAAGTCTGTTTAAACAGAGCAGAACCATTACTCTCAACACCATCTACCCACGGCTCTGAACCACGTCGCCAATCCAAATTTTTAGAAGTATCTAGTAAATTAAAAATGCATGTTAGCACAATAATCTAAAAGACGAATAACATCAGTTGCGAACAAATAGGTAACCTCAAACGAACTTGAATGTTAAATGCTTTGAATGTTATACAAACTCAACGATGGTATGAGCCATCTGGCTCCTGGACAGGCAATACATGCAAACAATGTCCATAGAGCAGATGAGGAGAAGAGCTTGTGAAGGTTAGTTATTTTTTATTTACCTAGGTATAATGTAATACACCGTTTTCTTTATTTGAAGATTTGTAGAGGGAAGCAATTGAACTACTGGTCCGATGAAGCAAGTCATGTCTCCTGGTATGTTGACAGCGGCCGTCAGCTAAAAAGATAATACATTTGCGTGGTACCATTACTGGTAACGAGAGGCTAAGAGACTTGTTGGGAGTAGGTTTAGATGCTGGTGCAACAATTGCGCTGATAGGTTTAGTGTAGGGTATATGTGCAGTGGAATAGGCAACGAACCTTTCAATTTCGGAAATTTATTTTTTAATTTTACCAAAACTATTTCATTTTAAAACCATAAATAATTTAGGATTCAATCAAGACTTCTCTCTATCACACACTTCATATATAAAACTCTTTTCCATCTATCTTCTCATGTAAAACAAAGCATTTTTCGACCGACCCATCACGCTTAAATTTCAAGAAAACTTGTAGCTATCAAGGTAAGATTCTTGCTCTTTTAAGCTTCAACAAACATGTTCTGTTGGTGTTTGTATCAATATGTTATTACAAAGAAGATCTCAGAGAAGAAATTTGAAGGAGAAAGTGAATTGCAAAGCATGAGCTGCAAAACACAGTTAAGGATTTGGAAACTAAGATGGAAGATAAAGAATCAGTTTTCGACGGTTTGGATTCTAAGATAAGAAAAATTCGACAAGAATCAAATTAAATTGGAGAATCAGGTATTAAACTTTGTTAAAAATTTAACAGTACTCAAAAAGGTATGCGAAGATGAATTCAAAACACGACAAGTGGTTGAAGAGTTGGCAAAAAGTAATATGGAGAGAGAACAACAACTATAATGGGGTCACAACAAAGAATAACATATAAGCAATCAACCAAAGAGGTGCTAAGAATATAAATAATGATAGACATGAACAACTTTTCTGTGAGTTTGAGCAAAGCTGTATGAGTTGTGAGAGAAGTAGTCAAGATACCGTGAATAAAGAAAAGGGAACGATGTGCAAGAGAGAAATAAGAGAAGACATCGAAAATACATAGAAAAAACAAACACGCGAAATGACCTTAGAAAAAAAGAACCGAGGAAGTAAATAATAGTAAAAGTGTCAGAGTTAACAGAAAAGTGTTGCTCGTGGGAGAGGTTAACACCATGATTGCACAAGAATTGTGTGGCTAAAGTGACTTAAACACGTAGGTCAAACAGCTGCCAATGAAAACTTGTAAATATATCAATTACCTACTGCAATATCTCGTTGCGTGTTATCTGGTGTTATGTCTTAATTTAAGCTTACGTTTGTAAAAAGTCATGTTTTTAATTGTTCATGTTTCTATATTAAATGTTTTTATGTTTTATGTCCTGTTCTGTTTGTAATGTCCTTGTATTGTTCTAATTGTATTGTATCACACTTGTGGACTTGTCTCCAATCATTATTATTATAATAATTAAGTGATGCAGCATTTTGTGCAATGAAAATGATTACCTCTTGTAATGATTTACTCAGTTGGGCCATATTATTTTGCTGACTGGCCTTTAAAATATTTGATGCAAGTAAATCCATCGAAAAAAGTTTATGGTGCTAAACGGTTTATTAACTAGTATACAATAATCAGTTCGTAATTCCAGAACTCACACTCCCCTAACATTTAACGGACTTTGTTTGGTCTCACGCAGTCTCACGCAAGTCTTACGTCTCACCAGAGAGTCTCACATATCAGCTGTCATTAGTATCACGTGTTTGATGCACTGGTTTGATCACCTCTGGTTTGAGACGTGCAAATAGTATCTTTAAAATGTTGCCTTGGGGCTAGCTTGAGCAACAGGTTGGAAACATTTTATCATTTTATATAGTTAGGTAAAGCGGCTGAGTGGACATTTCAAATAATTTTATTTTTATATTGATCAATTCATGCCGAATAGTTGTAACATAGTCTTTGGTTGTAACCATTATCAACGTTGAGAGTTAATCCACATGAGATTCTGACATTTGGAGGTTATCTACAAAATGGAATGTGGAATACCAAAGACTGGAATACAACGCCAATTCCAGGTTTGACAGGATATGTAACCGTGTTCAAAACTTCTGTGTACTGTTTTTGCGGCTATTTTCCGAATTAAATGAGCAGATGCAGATTTGGTCTGCCTTCAAAGTCAGAATACCAAGGTTAGTTGGCCAATAACAGTTTTCCGTTCGAGCCTTTGCTAGTCATCGATATACTTTTTTTCCACTTCAAATTTTAAATAACATCTAGGTTACTTAGCTAGAACATTTGGATGTTCCTAACTACTGGGGAGCATATAATCTTCCTTTTGCTTATGTATAAAATCATTTGACTTGCTTAATATATTCTATTCATAGGATATCTGGATCTATTGTCTTTGATCTGGACTATTTCAGATGGCAGCAGCTGCTGTACCAGATTTCTTTGACATCCCACTACAGGCCCTAAGAGCATCCACAAAAGAAATTCTTTCAAAACGACTAAATCCACCAAAAATACTTTCTACTGATGATGGAACGCCAAGGTACAAATATTATGTTGAAATATCAGACCAAGAAAAAGATGGGTAGAAACAGTGCAAGCAGATTGGAGGAATGAGGTGGAAAATGGAGTGAAATAGAAGAGAAAGAATGTTGGTTGGACAAAGAAGTATGACAGTATGGGAGAAGTTGGTGTATAAAAAAGAGTATGAAGAAGAAAAATCATTTGGCATAATCAGGTCATATGCCTTGAATGAAGTAATAGATGAATAGATTAATAGATGGAAAATCAAATTGATTAAAAAAATAGCAGTTCTTTGGGCTTTTTTTCTATTATTATTGATTTGTATGTTCCTCCAGGGATTGGCGTAGGCTTGCCGAACTGGCTTCGATCCCAAGTGAAGACATGTCACTTGTTGCCTCCAGGCCAGATCAAACATTGCACATTCTTGAAAACTGGGCTCGGTATTCTGGTACTCTGGCAGATCTTGTCGCCGGTCTGGAGGGTATGGACCGATTTGACGTTATCGACGACACATCCAAAATGATGGGTAGGCTAATGCATGATGTTTTCCTATCGTCTCCTCATTGTGACAAAGAACAGGGTCTTGCATAAAAATCATGCGGCTTAACCATGTCAATATTTTGGATCGTAACATTCAGTCTGTCAACATACTTGGATCTGATTTTTCTCCCATTAAGAAAGATTTCAAATCATGCTTGCCTTCAGAAGATGAGAACCTTGAGGTAAAGGTTAGAGGTAAAGGTATTCTTTTTAAAAATTACCACTAGTGCAATTTCCTGGGCATAACTTAACAAATAATAATTAATAGAATGAAATAACAACATGAAAGCAACTATTTTGTGCCCCTGAGCATAGGTTAATTTAATTTGTTTTCCAGCGGAAGATGCTGTGCAGTATGCTGCAGACCGAGAAAGAGCAGCCACTTCTGCAGCCACCATCGATTCACAAGCTGAAAGCAGAATTATTACATATGGTACGATCCGTAGTCAAATCTGGTTGGTGCTAGTTGTAATCATTTTTGCAGCAATATCAGATCTATCTTCGCAGTATGAATTACAATGCTCCGCTCTATTTTGAAAATGTATACATGTAGAGCCTTGATTGAGATAATTTTATCAGGTGACAGAATACGATTGCAAAATGGCCTAGAACCGCAACACTACGATGCATTCCTTCTATTTGCTGATGCAGACATGGAGTTTGCTACGCAAAGTATAGAAAATTTAGAAGGGATTCACAATCTGAAGGTAATTCTTTTGCACTCTTGTCAGTGAATTGAAAAATTTGGATGCCTGACATTTAAGAGAACCCTTTTTTCTCTAATATTACTAGCTATTACCACAGATTGACATACACAGATATATCACCTTACCCAGCTTTGGCTACGGCACGCTACGGCAAAAAAATACTTGGTACGCGAGCACTGAGGGGCGCTGGCATCGCGATATATAGTAGCATCAGTTGAATATTGGGCCACCAGAGTGCAGGGTAATCGGTTTGACCGAGTGGTGGGGCGAGAGTACAGCTTGCTGAACTAAAAAATGGGTACTGGATTTGGCGAAGTACTTGTCATTGGAAAAGGGATCGTGTTAGTGTTAAAAATTGAAGAAAATTGAGGATTTAGGTGCAAACGTCGGTACACTGCAGCTGAATAAAAAGAAAGGCGAGTCCATTATCATATTTAAACTATATTTTAATCGCAAGCAGGGACATATGTGTGTTTCCTTCTGAAGGCACTGCAAGCTGACAGTACCTATTTTGTTTCTATTACAAATGCATAATGGCTGGGGAAATAAAAATACATTAACAACAATATATTGTTATATTTCAGGTTTCAATTTGAAGAAACTAGAACAAAAAGTCAGTCTCATCTAAAGAGATCAAATGAAAATACAAAGCAAGTCCCAATACCAGGGGCGCCGACTTCGTGTGTGCCCGAGAGCTCGAGCAACCCTCGAAAACTCTTTAGATATTCTCAAATCTTTCGATACGAGATTTTTTTCCGTAACTCATCAATAGCTGTCAACATTCCAGGACTAAAAAGTAAAAGCCATCCGTATGGCATGAGTTGCCGTACAGTAAGATGGTTCAAAGAATCTTACAAAATCATTCTGAAAAATATATGACAACAGCTATGCTCGCTCATAATAATATTGACTACGCGATCGCGAAACTATAAGCTTGACCAAGGTCAGCGCACCGCATACCCTTTGTAAGGCAGCGCCGACAAAGCAATGCGAATACCCCTATTTTTGTAGTTTCCACTCTCAGTACATGACCGATCCTTTCGTAACAAGAACGACCAGCAATGATGTCATTAAAGGGGCACAAATCACGTTTTGGTCAGTTTGCAGTTTCAGATTTACTAATGTTTTAAGGATTTGTAACAGCTGTGAATTGTTTGTTGATTTCCTTTAATAGGGCAGTGTTAAACGCATCCGGGGGAGTAATACGGGACGCGGTGTGCATTTTCCCTTTCCACACTTTTTCAACCGTGGCAAAAGGGGAGTGTATCGCGTGGGTGTCTAGCTATGCGACTAGATTTGATTTGGAACAAAACACTACTGAATATCTAAGCCGATTTGCGATAAAAATGTTCCGAGAATCGCTAATACCAGAGCCATCTAACTCACAAAACCATCTTATGCTAATAATTGAATTTCGAAATTTTTTAAATCACCATTACATTCGGCTTCGAAACCTGATTTCAAATCAGTTTGAATTTTTGTTCTAATGTTGAAACTACCCTCTCTAGCATCAATTTACCGTGATCAACCAGCAAGGTTACTGGGCCACCTGCTCAGTCTCGCCAAACCATCGTAATCGCCTGGCGATATTATTATAAAACCCAGCAATGCGGGAATTCCAAGAAAATCAACATTGAGATAAGCACCCGCCAAGTCAAAGTACCTATCATTTAATAGATTTTCGAAATTTGAAACAATCCACATTACTTTCCGAAATTTTCTATGCGGAAATCTTTTTTGATCGACATCCTAGCCCCAGATTTAGCGATTTGACATAAGTTCTCACCCAACAATTTCAATATGACTTGGTCATGATCGTGAATTTATGCAATGAGAGGCTCACAGCGACTTCCAAGCGTGTTTATATAAGCAATATCCACCGAGTCTAACGGGCTGCAATATGGTATCACAATTTAGTTCAGTAGCAAGCATTTTACTGGCCGAAATAAGCAGCCGACTAGATTTGACATATCTCGTGTACGATTTACAGCTAAGAAAACTCGTTCATGACATCGCTCTGAGGTGCATTGTGACAATATTCTTTCTGTACCGAACTGAACTTCTCGGTGCAATAAATTGAACTAATTAACGGTGTAACTAATAATGAAAATATACAACAAAGCAGGGAACAAGAAATCACCCTTTATGTACTTAATCCTATTTCTTATTGATTTCTTATTGAACCACGCAGATATTTGATATTTGATATTTTTATTCAACTTGATATTTTATTGAAACGAATTTGAATTAGATCTAAAAAAAACGATCGCGAACTTCGATCTTCGATCGCGATTGTTTTTTGACGACGATCTTGATCTTTTTAAAAGATCGCTTGCAAAACGATCTTCCCCAAATATGGCACCAGAGCATCATTATAATTATTTTCTGGGATGTTTACATTTTTCTTCAATGTTGGACTTGCTCGAACTCCGCTGCAGTTATCGCCTGGATACAGTAGGATAGCGGCAGCGCTGAGAGCGAATGTGAGCGAAAGGACTTTAGACCGATGACCGAGCAAGTTTGGAACAGATAGTATACTTGAGAGGGAGCGAACGTAGCGTCATCCCGTGTCCAGAGGGCAAACTATTTTAGCTTGTGGGTGAGGGGATTGGCGCGAATCTTGCGGGGCGAAAGCTTTCGCGTAGCTCCCAATAGCATAGGAGTGGACAATCTGTGTATGTCTATCTGTGCTATTACTGTATGTACAGACATACTGTACCTCAATCGATTGAACCAGCTGATATGGTTAGGCAGAATCCTATGTAACGATTACAGCCAAGTGGATAATAATAATAATAATAATAATTTTTTATTTATTAGCTATTTAGCCAGTATTTTACATATATAATATTACAATTGTTTTGCCCACTTCATACATATTATTTTAAATTCATTTATATAACTTACTTTATAACTTACTTTATAACTAACTTTATATAACTTACAATAACAATTTGCCGATACTTCCTTGCAGTTGTGCCTTAAAGACAGAGATCTTGTAGGAGGCCTTCGGTTCGAGCATGGGGCCATCACAAGGCTTATATCAGAACGTTGCAATCACCTGATTGTCGTTTTTTCTCCGAGCTTTCTTGAAAGTGAAGATAATATGTACCTAGCAACATTTGCTCAGGCCTTGGGCATTGGTGAGTTGCATGATTATTTGTTTATTTTTGTTTTTATGAGATTATATTTTTATCCAGTAGTTTGTTGTTAATTGGTGTGCCAAAAGGCACAGCTAGAAAGAAAGTACAGCAAAATTAAACTTAACTTTAAAACTCTTGCGGTCTACCATCGCTTTTCTCGATAAGATCAGTAACTTCGCTCTTCCTCTTCCCTAAACTCACCACTATTCAGTAGTGCAGACTTGGCTTTGATGAAACAAGAATGGTTGTGTTTACATATATGTTAAAATGTTTTGCTAACCACCTTCTCTTAGCTGGCCAAACCTAACGTGCCAGGACCGGGCTGCATCAACCATTGAGTGTTGTGCTCATTTCTTGCAGATCAGCAGCAAAGAAAAGTGGTACCAGTCCTGTACAGGAAATGTGATCTTCCACCAGATATGAAATTTATCTATAGATTAGATTATACTCGATTTGAACCAGCAGAATTCTGGATGAGACTCAAGAAATCAATCGAAGCTCCTGTGATACGGTAAGCCAATTAAAAAAATGTTTGGCCCAATAGATTTTAGACGCTAATCCAGCTCGCAAATTCCCCAAAATTAATCATGTGTTCCTCTGAAAGTGTATCTAAAAATCTATTTTAATTTGCTTTTAATTCACCAAAAATTGACAGTCCCTTTTTATGGAATGAAAAAGCATCTACAAATCATTGGTTGGTAAGGTTAGATTGTGTTGTCAATAAAAAAAAAAAAATAATAATTTTCATAAAATTTTTGAAGAACTGTTAAAAGTTTTTCAATGATTCCTAACCTAGGTTAGGTTAGGTTAGGTTAGGTTTGGTTTGGTTTTGTAGAGGTCATGTTAGGTTAAGTTAGGTATAGTTAGGTGGGGGTAATAATTTAAAAAAAAATATATATATATATATATAATTTTCTACAAAATTTCAAGATTTGTTTAAAGTTTTTAAATAATTTCTGAAAATTTTATTTATAAGTTTTTTTTTTAGTTTTTAGTAAAATTATCAAAATATTTTAAAAATTTATTTCAAATAGTTTCAAAATTAGAAAATATTTCCAAAAGTTTTCAAATTTTTTTTTTTTTTTTTTTTTTAAGGTAAGGTTAGGTTTAGGTTAGGTCAGATTCGGTTAGGTTAGGTTAGGTTGGGTCAGGGTAGGTTAGGTTAGGTTTAGTTAGGTTGGGTTGATAATTTTCAAAAAAATATTAGGTTTGGTTAGGTTTTGTAGAGGTCATGCTAACCGGTATAGTTAGGTTGGGTTGATCACTTAAAAAAAAATAAATAAATAAAATAATCATTTTTCAAAAAAAATTCATGAGTTGTTAAAAGTTTTTAAATAATTTCTGAAAATTTAATTTTGAAATTCCTTTTTTTTTTTAAGTTTTTAGTAAAATTATCAAACAATTTTCAAATTTTTTATCGAATAATTAAATTTTTTTTAAAAAGAATAAAAAAATATTAACCTTCTAACCTTATATAATGTAACCTCACATAAAATTGTCGCTGGGATGTCTCATTGCCCGGCGTAAAACTACATAGAAATCGTGAAATTTGGTTCAAAACGTTCGCTCTTAGGCTAGATCGGTTTGTAATTCAGCTTTACATTCCGTTGTGACATTTGAAAGGCGATGCGAGCGCGTTTAAGCGGTGAAATGTTGAAAATTAACAAAAAATCACAGAAAAAAAAGTTGGAAAAAATTGAATGTTGTCGGACAACAATACATTGTTTTCATTTCACCAGCGATAGAATCGAATAATTTGTAGCGTGGCAACAGAAATTTAGAGCTCAATTAGACAAAATGAAATTTAAATAATTAAAAAGGCTGGCAGATTGTTACTAGCGTAAATTGTGGCGAATTTTTGTATTAGCGTAGCAGAATTTTGGCGTAGAGCCAAAAGGCTTCATTATTAAGTCTTAAGGGCATTTTTCTCAGTACTCTTGGTTGTGGTCCCATTAGAGGCTTTGGACAGGAAATCTGACAAAACTCGAGCAATTTTTAAAAATATATTTCTCTCTGACCAAAATACCCACTCCCTCAACACCAACAGCGGCCGTCAGGCAGCGGGTTCTGCTAGTTAGTCTTAATTACTTCAGTTGCTATGCATAGATATAGCTACTGAATATAATATTTAATTGGTTAAGGGTGTCAAAAGTCTTGTTTAATACTGGGTAAGAGGAAAAGTTAAAGAACCGGTTGCAAAAGATGGGTTAGTCGTACCTTGCTCATGCTAGAGTACAGAGATGGAACCAAGATCAGTGCAGAAATTTCAATGGAACAAGTTTTAAATCTCTAGCTGTATTTTATTGTTCCCAGCTAAATTATTTTCAGTTCTTTGCATTTGAGTGTATGCACTAACTTCATTGTTTGTTATTTGTTTGACCAATGTCTCAACTAGAAAAGGCATGGATGAAGACTACAAGAAAATTACAGAAAAAGGCAGCAATAGCGTCGTCAAGAACTTTACAATATTGTCTGATTCTGTTGTTGCAACAGAAAGCCCAGATAGCTCAAGTACCTCGAAGAGTGGAAAAATCAACATTGAAAGCAAGTCAAGCTCAAAGGCTCTTCTGACAAGATTTATTGACGTTTTGTCAAAAAAGAAGTCAAAAAAGCAGAAGCCCAAAAAGCAGGCAGTTGAAATGGCACAGTGAATGTGCTTTCATTTTGTGAATTATTGGACCTCACTATAACATTCTTTGGTGAGAGTTTGACATGTTTTTTGGGAAAACTGTTCAACATCTGATTAGCTTAGCTATTTGGTTGGAAAGAAGAAGTACATTACATTTTCAGATTGACCCTGGAAAGTGGTCAGTGACACCCAAGCAAATATAATTAACGTCATAGGGTTGTATTTTAAATTGCAATTGCTACTTTGAAGTATTTATTTTGGTGTAGCATCCAATTGAAACTGGTGGAGATTTAACTTTACAACGTGTCTATGATAAATACAAAATTGTATGTTTATGCCTTCTTTTCAAATGGATAAGCAAATTACTCAGGGTTATTGATTAATTATAGATTTTAATAGAAGCTAAATCTAAAGCAACATCAAAGTAATAATTTGTAAACATATATAAAAATCATTGGCTTAATTGGTGTTTTGAATAAATATTTTACAATACATTAGTGTCGTTATTGTTGTGTTGATGATCCATGAAACTGTTAAGTTGATGAAACGAAACTAATCTGAAATACGCTAGTACTATTTGCTCTTCTACGCTGGGTACTATTTTTTTTCATTTTTGTGAACGCCATAGCTAATGAAACGTTCCTAATAGGTAGCATTTTCTTGCGAGCAAATAAAGTTGAATATATTCACAATGCGCTGTAATTTTATCAAGTCTGCTTGTAAATACGATATTTTGTAATTTCTAGATTACCATTTCATAAATCGCGCTCGGTGGTCTTTATCAAGCTTTCGTGCGCTTGCGCACGTCAATCTGTGTTCCGTGTACACGAGGTGTAGGATTCGGCGAATTTTCTCAGCTTTGGTATAGCAAATTTTGTAGCGAATAACCGGGATACTTGCAAGTTATCTTGCTCTAGATTGGATTAAAAATGGCCAAGGTAAAATCTCATTTTTTCGTTGCATGTACAGTCCAACAGCTTTCAAAAAACTGAAACATGCTGTGCGTAATAAAAATCATAACCTCACTTAGCTAAGGTTTGCTTTCCTGTAGGTTATTTAAGCACATTGCCTCAATGGTATTTTCTTGGTAATTTTATACATAATTTTATGAATTTTCAGAAAAAATCTAAGAAGTCTCGTGTGAGTGGCATAAAAAAAATAAATCAAAAGAGAAATAAACTGAAAAGTAAAAGTAAACAACCTGACAACAACAAGCATATTTACCAAGCAAAGAAAAAGACATTCAGTCATGGAACAAAGTCAGCTACTAACTCAAAGGAGCAAGAAAAGAAACCGGAAAGACCATCGCAGAGCCAAGGAGAATTTTCTGATGAAGAGGAGAGTGATCATGGAGAAGGGATGCTAGGAATGATGGAAGAGGATGACATCGATTTTTTAAGGAGTGCTGTTGGTGGAAAAAGCTACTCTATGTTAAAGGGAATTGCACTGAAAAAGTATGATGACTAAGTTCATCCCGGATCTTAATTTGTTGCTTCAGACAATTTTTATCGTGGCTTCATTCAAGATGTTTGCATTTTTCAGGGATGAGTCAACCAAGATTGCGAGGAAGCATAAAATCGAGGATGATGTTGAGAGCACTGAAGATGTGGAAGACCGATACACAGAGCATGTTGAAAAATATGGTGCTAAAAAAACCAAACTTATGCTACCAATTAAGACGAAGCATGGGCTGGTTCAACGATTAGTTGACGTAGAAGGTTGGTGCAAGTATAAATAATCTGTCAATACCTGTCACATATTTCATAGTTGGTAGATCAGCCATATGAGATAGGCTTACCTACCTAGTATCTAGCAACAAACATTTTGAAATAATGGATAAAGTAAAAACTTTGACTTAAATAATAAAATATTTTACTGCAGAGGAAGAGGAGGAAGTGGAAGAAGAAAATCCTTCTGAGGCTGACGAGGAAGTGGCTAGAAACAGCGATGAAGAGATGTTACAGTTTGAAGACGTTAGCAATGGGTTGGATCTCAAGACACCTGTTAGCACAGCGAAGATGTTGGCCATCCGTGAGCAGACGTTGAACTCTAGGAAGGTGCTCATTGGTGTGATGGCCAGTGGACTGCTTGAACTACCAGAAGAGAAGGTACATAACAACAACCTCGTATCGATCATTATTTTGTTTTGGTGGATCCATTTAACCATAACATTTTATTTGGTTGTAGAAATGAAAGAAATTGAGGTAGAATTTTATATGTTTACCTATCCTTTCCTCCTGTCTCTTCTGTTCCAAATCAAAGTACTTTTTTTCATAAACATTTGTTTTTATTTTAGACCAACAACTTCAGACGGCTGCTTGACTTGCTTGATGAACCTAATCCAGAAATTGCCATCACCGTACGGAAATATGCTGCGGTTTCCTTAACAGAAGTTTTTAAAGATTTGATACCTAATTATAAGATCAGACCTCTTCCAGAGTCGGGAGTCAAATGTAAGTACCAACTTCTAGAGTTATTTTCTGTTCACTTTGTTTTATTTTCTTAATTTTCTGTTTTAGCTGCCCATATCATTGTATTTGTTACAAATTCATCTCTTAGCATTAAATAAAAAAATATTTTACAGTAAAAAAGGCAACCCTAGCAATGCAAGATTTTGAAAAGTCATTGCTGAAAAGTTACAAGATTTTCCTGCAGAAGATGGAAGCGATGTCATCTATTCTGCAGAAACGACCCGGAGACACTAGAAAGAGGACACTGGTAATTTTTTTCATAGCTTTTTTTAAAAAAAAACTTTCGATCCAAAATTATCACCTTTGCATATCTGTATTCTCTCATCACATCAATCTAAAATATCTTTCACTAATTCTTGAAATAAATTATTTTATTATCAATCCCAAAATGAAGATATGTCGTACAGTCCTGTAGATGACGGCACCAACGTTGACGAAATGTCGACTCGAGTCCTTTTTAGGTCCGCAAGTCATTCCTAACAGAGCAAAACCGTTGAATACATTACCATCAGCTCACAGCTCTGAACCACTTTGCCATTCTACATCATATTTCTAACCCTGACACTTGCTCAACAGCAAGAGCTGCGGCTTGGAGAGATTGCCATTAAGTGCATGTGTGAGCTTCTCGTCATGCACCCATACTTCAACTATTCTGTGAACGTTGCTCAACTGCTGGTGCTGTACCTCGACAACGCCCATGCAAACATCCGCAAGATCTGTGCCGACAGCTTTAGGAAGATTTTAAAAGATGACAGGAGGGGAGAGCTGTCTCTTCAAGTGAGTTGGTCTCGTAATTGTGCGGACGAGTATGCGTGGTGTAGGACGTTACAACCTTTTTTATGAAGTGTAAACACTGAAAATGAGTTAAAAAATGCTGTATCTTCTGAATTTACAAGTTGTTGGTTTCATAGTTATCATTGTCGTTTTTAATCTTGTAGTCCATTTCAATATGAAATTAATTTTCAGATTGTACGGCGCATAAATAAGATGGTGAAAGCAAAGTCTCATCTTGTCAACCCAGAGGTACTCTCTGCTCTCCTTGGCCTTCGGATAAAGGAAGTTAATTTGGATAAAGAGAAGGAATATGAGCTGAAGCAGAAGAAATTCATGAGTCACAAACAGAAATTGATTTCACTATCAAGAAAAGAGAGGAAGGTAAGAGATCCATGGTCTTTTTGCTGTCAAAAAACATCAATTTGTCTGATATCAATTTTTCAATCACAAGTATGTTAAATGGAATGCAGTTTAGAGAAAAGCTCCTCCAATCCAGGCAAGTAAGAGATAACAGGAAGGGGAAAAAGATTTATTACCGACGCTGATTTTTTACTGCAGTGGGGAAGTACAACTCAGTTTTACACATTTCAATGGTCAAAAAGGGATGCCAGATATCACGAGGATTATGACAGATAATGATACAATTATCAACATAATGATGTTTTCTGTCTATTTAAAGGATTTGTTAAAACAAGACCCCTCTGAAAAGGCAACTGGTTTGTCATTTAGGCAAGGTCATGTGCTTGGTACCTACCACTTTTTTGCTATACTTTATTCCATCAAACCGAGACGTCGAGGAATGTACATTTAAGTCTCACAATTTATTTTAAAGGTGGGCAAGCAACTAGAAAAACTTGAAAAAGAGATGCTGGAAACAAAAGCAGAAGAAAACAAAAAGTCGAAGCAACAGAATCTCACCGAGATTACAAAAGTGGTCTTCACAATATATTTTCGCGTATTGAAGAAAGACCCCACTTCGAAGCTACTTTCAGCCACATTAGAGGGCTTAGCAAAGTAAGTTCCTAATCGATTTTCATCCGTGTGAGGTGTTATGGCCTAGCAGTATATAATGATTTGGCAAATGCTTCTGCGATGCATTGTTTGCCATCTAATCAATCTGTAGTCTTGGCCATACAGATGACAGTAACATTTTTTGTACAAATTGATGAGAAGAAGGAAAGAAGGCAGGGGAGATATAAAGGTTCTCCCAAAAGATAACTATTATTTTAATATTTTGACAAAAAGATACTTTCATCTTTGTCGCACCATAGCAGCGCCCAAGCAATCAAGTGCCTGGTTAAGAAGAGAGCTAAGGCAACCATATAACCTCATCAGTCGTGTTGCATTCTAGATTCTCGCACTGCATTAACCTCGAGTTCTTCCACGACTTGGTGAACGTTGTGAATGTCCTTATGGAGGGTGGAGAGCTGGGTTATCGAGAGCAGCTTCACTGCATCCAGACAGTCTTCACGATCCTCTCTGGCCAGGGTGACGTGCTCAACATAGACTCCCTGCGCTTCTACACACACCTCTACCGGAACATGCTGGTTGTCAACTCAGGTATGTACTCAAAGATACTCAGTGTTGGTCATTAGCCGTAATCTTGTATAGTCAGATACGGGAATGGAAGTGGAGAGTTTTGATACATGACTACACTCATGATTACCGAGAATAACACCCGACAAAAGATGGCCAGTACTGCAGAACCCTGTACGGGGTCTAAAACCCTTCAATATGTTACAAGTATAATGCTATGTAGGTTACTCTGAAATCTAAACATACATACCCTATAATTTAAACATATCAGACCCTCGATACTATTCGAGTACTTTGGTTATTCTATCATGGCTAGAATGTGATCGGCATTGTACTTCAGTAATGGTCACGCAAGATTTTGGATTCCACATTGATTTCAGGTGCGAACCACTCTGACCTTCTGATCGTACTCCGAATCCTGGACCTGGTGCTGATAAAACGCCGCAAGAAGCTTTCGCACCAGCGACTGCTAGGCTTTGTAAAGCGTCTTTCCGTGCTCACAACGCAAGTGCTGCACAATGGTGCATTGGGCTGCCTGTCCGTCATACGCACAGTGATGCAGCTCGACAAGTCGGTGGACATTCTGCTGGACACGGACTCGTCCATTGGTGAAGGCACCTATGTGCCCGACGTCGACACGCCGGAGTACAGCAACGCAGCCAACTCGGCGCTGTGGGAGCTTACTGCAATGCAGCGGCACTATCACCCGATTGTGTGCAAGTTTGCAACCAACATTCTTATCGGCGTTCCGGTCACCGGGGAAGGGAGCTTGTTGGCAGAACATTCGAAATTGTGAGCGTTTTTTTCTTTTTATTTACATATATTACATGTTATATTATGATGATTCCATATGATGGGTACATTTCTATAAGCTTTTTCTTATTGTAATGGAGAGGAACTACACAACTCTTGCCGTAGGTTTCTTGTCAATTTTTAGTGCTCAAAATTATTTTTTCCCTTTTGAAAGCTTGCATTATAGCAATGTTTTCTATCCTCATTTCAGATCACCAGAAGAAATGTTCAAGGCGTTTGATGCCACCGAAGTGAAGTTCAATCCTAGCATTCCTGTCATGAAGAAGAAAGACCCTCGATCAAAGAGCAAACCGATTCGATTCCAGTCAAGTTTTGAAGGCTTGCTTGGTAACGACTCAAAATTGAATGTGGCTGATTCAAAGTCTGTCTTGCATTTGAATTTCTTTGGTGACTGGTCTGTAAAGAAAAGTGCTTGCAAGGAGGAAGAGCTCACAGATGAGTTGTTAAATTTTGACAGTCAGTTCGATAATAAAGTCAACTTAAAACGCAATAAGGCTTCAACACGTTCTACAATATCAGGAAAACCCTCGTCTAAAATGCACCGCCTTAACGCTTCTTCCATGGCCGGATCATTCGAGCAGACAGATGAAGCTGTTAAAAGTGAATAAAGGTTTTTGGTTAGAATGTATTGTTTTTTTAAATTAATAAATGTGAAGAAAAACAGAATGGTATGGTTGGTATGTGTCTCACGTAGGTTACCCCAGTCTGTTGCCACGTTCCTTTGCAGCAGTGTCGTCAAATTGTCCTCTGTGTCCTTTTGCGTCTCAGTGACAAAGTCTGAAAGAATCAAGTGATACTTACTCAGATCAATTTTACTTTAAGAATTGTTAACGAGTAAGTAGAATTACCCTCGAGTCGAGTCCCTTGAATTACGTGCCTGAAAGTGGATTCCCGTGGAGAAACTGCCTTTCCAAGAGTTTCTTGCAGTCTTGGCAGTGGTTGGTGCCAGATCCCCTTTCATTGGAAACAAACTTAAATCGGAACCTTCGAGGGTTTGCCTAGAAATTGGAGTTAATCAAAGGGCTTAGAGGAAATTATTTTATGAATTGCTCAGAGAATATAATAATGGAAGCTCACAGAGCGTTCATCAACAAATGCCATTATTGCGCCTTTTGAAATCACCCTAATCTGCTTGCATCCAACAGGCACAGTCAATGTGTCATTAACTATAGTATTTTGGGTGATGATGAGCTGATTGTTCTGAAAAAAAAGTAAGTACAATTAGGGAAAATTATGACAATTACAATACCATTATTGCATTCTAAAGGAAAATAAAGTTTGGTGGTTTGCTTGGAATTCATGTTCCTCACTGTCAAGAGATTTTCTCATTTCTTCTGTTTTACAAATTTTTGTCGGAAGAAGGTAGACAAAAATGTACAAAGCAAAAATAAAGTTGTAACCTTCAATTATGTTAATTTGCTCGTAATTACTTTAAGTTGCAAAGAAAGTGTTCCTTGCTCCTTCTTAATTGTTTTCCAAGTAGAATTTCTTTCCTGTGTACCATACTTTTCTAGAAACCACATTATGTCTCGACTTTTCACAGACTAACCGCTCGTGTTCGTTATTCCCGCGTTGTTCACCGCCTTCTTGAAATATGTACATTTAAATTATTTCACAGCTCATGGTTTCACGTTTTGCCGGTTATTTAGTGGTGGCTGGTCGTAGTTCATTTAAAATATCCGGTTGATATGGACCTTTGATATGGACGAAATAGATTTTGATGCACTCATTATCAATGAGAGACATAAGATATGGGAGGACAAGATGAAATTAACTAACCAGGTATTTTCTTTCATATTACATTAACCTACAAGCGTAGTAGAAAATTGCTTCCCAGATAAAGTATCGTAGAAAAAAGGTTTATGTTGCCCAAATCATGCATCAAAGAATGCAATTCATGGTATTTCTAAGTAAAACTGGCATTAGGTTTACTTTGAGTAATTAGAAATGAGAAAGGTAAAATCTTGCACATGTGACGTCTCCAGACCCATGTCGACTCGAAATTGTGCAAGGAATACAGTAATACCAAGGAAAATGTGATCCAACAATGATTATCCGAGCGGTGGTATATCACATTATTACCATAAGTAACTGGTGCGCTTTTATTCATAAATGGTTAAGCTATGTATGATTTATGGTTGAACCTGTTGGAGGTTTACCTGCATGCAAGTCATGAATTTGCCTTCAACTGACAGTGGCTACTGATAAACCAACTTACTACCTAAAATTGTAAAAAGCCTGTTGAGTCCACACTATTTGTGCTAGGGTAAAAATGATAGTAAAAATGTAGGTATCTGAAAAACTTGGTTGCTATGAACTTATAATAGGTACAAAAATACCAATTAAAATGTGATATAGTAAGTATGTGACAAATTATTTTCATAATCATATGTTTTTCACCAACGAAAGCCCCCATAGATAAATGTACCAAACATGACATAGTACAAGTTTAGGAGTTGATGTTGTAGACTTTCTAGGCATCAAAAGTTAAGTTGCTACAGTTAACTTGTAGTTTAACCCATTGAAGGAAACCTTTATTGATGTATCTACAGTTAAACACAATCAAATTCAACCATCAAATTAAATAGTAATTAAATAGTTTAGAATGTGCAACACTTTGGAATCATTGCAATGAACTCAAGATTTGGTGCAGAGTGCCAAATAAATTTAGCTGTGTGAACCAAGCTTAGACATTTCAATTAATAAGTCAATGTAGTAATAATAGCAAGGCAAAGGGGTTCAGAGCCGCCGTTTGGTGTTTGCGCCTGTAATGGTTTTGTACTGTTGAGACTGCTTTTTGGTTCTCAAATTGAAATTGAAATTCTCTAGAAAATTTAAATTGAAAGGCACCAAAATTCTCAGCACCAGAAAAAACTATGCCTTTATGAGCAGCAACCGTCAGCTGCCACTCAGTCCTCAGCCTGGAAATGTTGGCTTTTTGTTGATAAAGTAAAGTTACGTTCCTATTATGCCAGATATTGATGACTATGTAATCTAGAGTAGCAAAATGTAACAGCATTTTCTTCTGGTGAGGTAAACGTTCTCAAAAATATTCTCCTGCACGAACATTTTCTCCAATTCACATTGTCTCTTTGATTTAGGTATTGATTTCATTCTAAAAATTACCATTCTGTGAGCTAGTAAAAAAAAAAGTTCTTGGTCAGAGTATTACCAGTTTTATCAATTAAACCCACTGGGTCTCATTGAGCTTTTTGATTTCCTTCCAGGCTTTTGTCAAATTTCTTAGTTAACAAATGTCTTCATTTGAGAAATTATAAAATTGATTTTGTTTGTTTTGTTGACATTTCAAACCAATGGGAAATATATGCTCACACTTCATGCTCATAGCATTACCTCTTGAAGTACATTTTTGAGAATTCTCTGATTGCATCTCTAGGTAATATCAAGGCACTGTTAGGCAATGCTAATGATTGCTATAGAGTGGTCAATGCCCTAACAGAATATTTTGTTTGATTTACTGGAAACCTTGTATTTATTGCTTTATACTCACCACCTTGGTAGTGGGGCTAGGGTTATAGCTTATAAGCCAAGCTACTATACAATTTTTTCTAGTATCTGTGCATTACCTATTTATTTATGACAGTATGTGACCTTTCTATGCATTAGACAATAATAAATCAATATTGGTTTTGCATCAACGTGCTTAGCAGCATTTGGCTAGCCATTACCTTCTCACCCTTGTAAGCATGTGTAACCTGGCACCAAAACTATTGATTTGATACTATCTTTAGCTTTTAATTTCAGTATAGATTCAGTGCTCTAGTAATCGGTTTGTTCTTGCCTTTGCTTTCAAATCTGCAGGCTTATTTTCCTTGTTCTGTCGTCCGTCCAGCTTTGTAATTTTTTTTCTAGCACATTAAAAATGAAATTCTCTTCTAGATAAAATCCAACGATGACTTGCTCCATTATGAAGATCGTTTGAAGAATGATGGGAAGTTTAAAGAGTTTAAAAACAATGATGCCAGTAATGTGGAAAACACTTCTCCAAATCAGAATCAAAATCAAACTCACTCCAAACTTCATGTAAGTTATTCTTTTATATTTCGATTAAAAAATCGTACTGAAAAAAATCCACATCAGTAACGTTTATTGTTTCTTTTAGCATATTGGAGCCCTAAGTGAAAATAGTCCTTTCAACTATGTTCAATGTGAAACCAATTCTCTGGCAAATGTTGCCGGCAAACCCTCTGACCCAAGGTGCCGCTCTGCAGCGTTTACAAAAGCCAACACCGAGGTAAGTCTGCCAAGACAAGCCACGTGCACTTGTGAATGGACAGCTGGAAGTAAATTCTCTAATCGTTTAAATTTGATCTCTGGATAAGGTACCCTATGATTTTAGGTCATTCAAGGTCAGACATGCCAGAGCATTATTAACAATGCAAGCCAAATAACTGTTAAATAACTGGCAAATATCAGCACTGCTTCCAGTGTAAATTGAGATGCAATAATTAGAGTGAAAATTACCCTTGGCCGCATCTGAAAGTGAAACTTAGAGCTTTGTGGTAGAAGTAGGGGGGTTTGAGGGGATACATGCAGGTACAAGGTTCCATTTGGTGGTTGTCTGCAAACACAGTTGGTTCTGTTTCAGCCAAGGATGGCCACGATGGTGAGGTTTGGTGAGTATTCCCCCTTGAACCCCAATCTGCTGTCTCCAGGCAAGTCCTTGCTCGGACTGGGTGAATACGAGGAAAAGAGACGGTTGTTGATGAATCGGAAGAAACAGGAGTACAGAGAGTACTTGTCGCAGGTTAGTCACAACATTTATTCGGGTTTGATTTGTACGGCTCACTTAAATGTGTGTACCAAGGTACGCAATGTGCCTGTCACACATTACAAGCACTTACTAGTTGCTATTGATTAAAACGGTTTAACAGATGCAACACGTAATGGTGGTAACCCACATTTGAAAAAAGTGTTTATTTCGGTGCTTTTTTTCGTTTTCCCTGCACTTAAATGATCCTAAGCAATCTTGGAGCCAGTGATTTGTTCGACCTGTTCAAACTGGCGAGATTCCCAAGCAGCTCAGACCTCTCAGTATGGAATAAGCACCAAAGTTAAGAAGTAATACTACTTTCCCACTTGTGCTTTAATTCCATGATAAAAATCTAGACTGCCATTAAAAAGTACTAATTAATAATAGACAACAACCAACAATAACTTTGGTACCCATAATGTCAATTCAAAGAGACTCTAAAATATGTTTTAAAAACACACAGTTTTAAAGAAATAAATTTGGTGAGAAAGAATCACTAGCAATCTACCTACCATTCTGTCTATTCTTAATTTTTAATCTTTAAACCAGCATAATTATATTAATTAACCTAGATTTCAGATAACAGTATTTTTAAGCGCAATTGTGAACATCTAATTAAGATGTCACGCTCTGTTTGTTGCAGGTAAGACGGTTTGACAGTAAGAACTCCACTCCAACAAAGCCCAAAGAAATCACCAAACAGACAAACCTATTCTCCAATGCAGAAACAAACAATATCATGTCTGACAACATTAACAATGAAAACAAACCTTTATCGACTGTGGCTAACGCTTCCACAAACACGACGCCAAGAAAACCTGTTGAATATGTCAAACTGTCCAACATACTGCATGACTCGAAGACAAGTCCATGCACCAAGATATACTTGCCAACTTCTTTAAGCAACGTTCCTATGGTCGTGACGAATGCATCTACTAATACCATTCCGGAAAGTGTGTCTAGAGACATGCAGACTGAACTGGACTGGGATCTGGGGACCTTGAGTGTACGTTTGCCGGAAAAGAATCACACCGAGACAAGCCCCAAGGAAAATGTATGGACTGATTTGCCAACATCAAAAAACTTGAAAACTCGGGGTGTTGCTGGGAATGAGGCCACTCCGGAAGTTTCCAGCCAGACGGTTGAAAAGCCGTGGGCACAGAACTCGAATCAACATGCTGCTGTGAATGAGCCGGTCAAATTCTTGAGTCCCCGTGAGCGCAAGTTGGCAGACCTTAAAGATAGCGGAGCATTAAGTCCCAGCTTTGATTGTGCTGATGCGTTTGCTCAGGACGGAATATCCCAGGTAGGTGCCCTTGGAGTGTCATCAGTTCCTATGGTTAATTGCACATTATAAATGGGGTATAAAATGTTGCTGCCAGAAATACTGGTCATATTGATTTTTTAATATGATTGGTCTTTGAGTAAGCCATTCATATCAGTTTGAAAATAGTTTATAACCTGGCCGAGAGCTAGGGATTCAACCCTAAATTTCAAATGACAAATCATTATACATTAGATGCTTTCATTGAACGGTATGCATAAACCAAACTAACACCTAATACCAAGCATGTAATCTTCACCATAAGAAAAGTTAGGTGTCCAGGTTGTAGTGGTAGGTTTTCCCATTTGAAGATTAATTGTTCCTTCTTACAGACAGCAATAAAAATGCAACGCGAAGCATATAAGGAAGAACTGCGCAAGCAGATCGAAGAAAAGCAAAGATTGGATGCGCAACTGAGAGAGAAAGCAAGGCTTGAAGAGGAAATGATGGCTAGGAAAATTTTTCAACAGCAAGAGCAAATGAGGCAAGAGTTCCTAAGAGAAGAGGCTGAGAAAAAAAAGCAACAATTGCAAGTAAGGGTTTGATATGTTTGTGTTTCATACCTAGGATACCCCAGCCATTGGTTTTAGCCATAATGACATGGTTTAGCAATCATCGAATGGTTGTGTTTTTAGTCTTCAAATGTCCAGTGACAGTGGTTCCAGAAAAAAATGGCACTCTGTTGTTCTTTCAAAATTCTTCAATCCTGTTTGCCTTTGCAGATCAGTTCCAAGATGGAAGAATTTCGTCGGCGACAGGAAGAAACCAAGAAAGCAGAGAGGGAACGCTACCTCCGCACAAAGAGCAGCGCCAATGTAGCTACACAAGAACGTGGAAGGGGTTGTGATGATGACGAGGCTAGAGGGGAAGAGCAACTGCCTGATGAGAGTCTGCCGGCTGTGCCGGCGCCAGCTCGGGCCCTGCAAAAGCTAAACCGGCGGCAGACAAATGCAGCCTCATGCAAACCTCGCGGAACCCCCTCCGAGGAAGGGCCTGCAGATTCTGTGCGGAATAGGAACGAGAAGGTCGACCTAGATGATTCGCTGCCCATTCCAGTGTTCCGAATCCGAATTCCGCCGCTTATAACGACTGTGGAAAAGAGCCAAAATCAGGCGTCAGCTAACAGCAAGGAAATGCAAATACTGGAAGCCAAGTGGCAGGTGAGAAGTGTTGTGATGCGATTTATTGCATCTTGGCAATTAGTTTTTTTTCCTTTTGCTTAGGAAAAGTCCTTTTAAAATTTGAACACTTATACTCCTGCCATCACATGTACATGCAGCTGTTTTGAAGAAGGCGTTATCGGTTCATTTAATGGTTCACCTATGGTCCATAGATCTGCAAAATATGAAACTCATGAATTATCCTATACAACAGCTTTTACGTTCTTGCGTGTCTTGGGAAACTTGGAAGGAATGTCATATCACGAACTTCATACTGATTTTTGATGCAATCTCTTTAAACCATGGATCATTTTGCACTGATAAAACCTATGTATCTAATGTAAATATATGATGCCTATTTTCTACGTTGTTGCAGATACCTGCAGTCCAGAAGACCAGTTTGGCTCCGACGGCAGAATTCCTTGGAGACGGTTCTCAAGGTAGCCTGACGATGATACTCACTCAGCAGGGTGCTTTCCGAAAACAACTGCAGATCGAGCAGATGCGCTTGGAGGAGTTGGTGCAACAGAGGAACCGACCAAACTTCATAGAGTGAAGTTATACCTTTTTATAAGAAACTCAATTGTGTGACGGCAATCAATATTACTTATTTTACTATATAATAATGTAAAATCTTGTGCCTAATTACTATGTTTAACTGATACTATTACTATGTTTAACTGATACTATTACTATGTTTATATTTTAACTGACAAATGTATGCCTTTAAATGTCTTGCACCCAAGGATATCAGTGGTCTGAGTTGTAAAAGTGATTTTGCTTATGTGAATGCAAAATTATGCATACATGACATCAAACACCAATATTGATTTTATTAAACAAGGAAGTATTCTTTTAACTCGTATTCCTTGTCCTGATTATGATGGTGTGAGGGTAGTTTCCCATTAAAGGTAGGTAGTCGTTTTGTTGGGAATGTCATGTATTGCTAGATAGTAAAGATACGATACTTAAAGCTAGAAGCAAATGTCTAGAAGAACATGAACAGGTAAAGAAAGGATTCAAAAGTGTTAAGTGCTCCTTTTACGTTATTCGAAAGACCAGAGAGTGGTTTTACTATGTTAGTTAAAAAATATGAAATTCAACAGGAATGAGTGACGATGTCGGCGCCAATGCTGACGAAACGTCGACTTTTTAGAACTTCAAGTCAGTTCTAACTGAACAAATCCCATACATACTACAACATCTACCCACGGCTTTAAACACATCCCAAATCCAAATAAATTATTTAATCTTTGAACTTAAAACACGCTCGTAGCTTTGTCAGTGTTGTGTTTTATTCAACGAGCTCGTTGGTTTTATTAGAAACACCAATTTCAAAACACCAATATGAGGCGCTTTTCCTGCGCCCCAATTTGGTTGCAGTACAGTTGTAGCTAAATTGGTTGTAGTGGTTGTAGTGGTTGTAGCTTATGTAGCTACTACGGCCAAAATGGGTTTAGAAGGTTTTGAAATAAGTGGTTGGACTTGACGTCTTTGGAATTGACCCGCCATCTGTCGGTTGTCATGGGAGTCTTTGGTCAGGGGTTATGGCTGCCACAGGCTGTCACCACCGTCTTTAGTTTGACAGTTCACGGAACGTAGTTTTACGCGTATAAGTAATTTAGGAAACGATGGTTTCGTCTGAAATCGGAGTGTATAGTGTCAGTTACTAACCAGGGTTTATTTCCGGGAATCATTTTACCTGGACAAATATTTTTCTTGGAGTTGTTAAATTCAAAGGAATGCAACACCCAAGTATCATTCACACACCTTGCTAAGGTAGGTACTGTACCTGCCTTTTATGGTTTCTTAAGGTGTTATTCAATTTTAAGTCCCCGTAAGCGTTTTCTCTAATTAAGAATTTCTTGAATTTGTATATTCTTTATAGGGCCCATTCGCCGACTGTGGAAATATGCCGGCCACAAGCAGGCTGCGAGAACTCCATCTCGGCAAAAATCTGGCAGATTTGGAAACTCATTACAACATTGAATCTATAATTAAAGGGAGAAAAGCAGAACAGTACGTCAACACAACAGTGTTTTATAAATTATTGCATCCAAGCACACATTTAAGTAAAAGTATATAGACATACAAATTTCCAAAGCTTTGAGAACCACTGTGGATTTTTGTTGTGGATGTTTGGTATAAAGTCTTTTCAAAGAGTTTAGAGCCCTTTTGATATTTGTAGACTCATTTCTACTTGATCTAACCTTAGCACTAAATTTGATAAAAACTATTTGAACTGAGTTTTGAATGCCAAGTGTATTTCCAACTAAATTTCCCATTTCATAACTTGTGCCTGTTACTTTTTCAAGTGTAAAATCAGTCCTGAAAATTTTCTGAAAAAAAAGAACCACACAAAATTATAGCAATAACCTAGTTCAAGCATCCTGAATGCATCTAAATAAAATAATCAGGATCAATAACTTAAAAACTAAAATTTTGAGAAAAACTATTTGATTTGGGTTTTGAATGCTAAGTAAAGGGCTACTAAATTTCCCGACGTTTCGTAACATGTACTAGTTACTTCTTCAAGGGTTAGAGCAGTCCTCTAACCCTTTGCTAATCCTTGAAGAAGTAACTAGTACATGTTACGAAACGTCGGGAAATTTAGTTGTCCTTTACTTAGCATTCAAAACCCATTTCAAATAGTTTTTTTTTAAACTAGTGCTAATGATAAATCAAGTAGGTATGAGTCTAAAAACCATCATAACATATTTTGTATTATCGGAAATAAAATCCAGAAAAAATTGGTGTTTTTTACTAGCTAATCAATTATGTGTATGGAAAAATATGTACTTTTTTATAGGATACTCTAAGGATGCTTGAACTAGTTAATTTTTATAATTTTTTTGTCAGGACTGCTTTTACCCTTGAAAATGTAACAGGTACAAGTTACGAAATGTTGGGAAATTTAGTTGTTCTTCACTTAGCTTTCAAAAACCAGTTAAAATAGTTTTTGTCAGTTTAAAGTCCTCTTTAGGGCTACAAACTCTTTGAGAAAGAACACCAAGAAAACTACGATTAAGAGTGTATAGATGAGTGTTAATATGCATGCATTTTGCTCTGTACGTAGGTTACTCTAAAAATGTAACCGTAACTCTATATGTACCACAGATTTCTATACCGTAGAATTTGAAAAGATTCCAAATAAACATTCTAAATTTGTTATTTCCCTTTTCTCAGCTTATGTGTAACAGCCAAGAAGTTGCTGGAAAAGGCAGTTGCAGAAAAGAAACATGGTGACGAGGAATCGAGTTTTGTTTACTACATGAAATTTCTATCAGTGATAACAGCAGTCCAAAAAATAGAAGGAAAATCACTACCACCAGCATTGTCGGATATCTTTGGTGGAAAAGACAGTGTGACTGGTGCATTGCTTAGAGCTGAAGAGTTAAAGACAAGCTTGAGTCACAGGTATGAACAGGTGACTTGTGAGAGGTTGTCACAGAAACAAGGCAAACCTTCCCACCCACATTGATAAGTCCAATCAGAAATCTGAAAACTTTGGAGAAAATCTTATGGATATAAATTTGCTAGAAAACTATGATCATTTTAATCTGATTAGGCAAAATAATTATGTATTTGGGAGGCGAATAAAATGCTGCGTCAAAATACGTCCTCGCAGTGTCTATCCACATTTTCGGTCGAAATTCTCTGAATTTACCTAAAAATTTGCTAATACATGTCTTTCAATTGCTTTTCTGGATGCTATTGCTCATCTTTTTCCATTCTTTTTGAAAGGTATTGACGCTACAATCCTCACGATATCGAAGTAGCAAGACACAGCCAGCTATTATGGATTTTAAAGAATTGCAGGGTTAATGAATGTTAATGAGATAATGATCATGATCTCTAACAAGTTACATCTTAAAAGTTACATTATCCCTACCCAGATCTAAATTAATTTCATATTTCAAGAACCTATCAATGTATGAAATCTGATTTAAATTGCATATGCTTGCAATTGGGGTATTTTATTGTTAGGAACAATAATAATTAAAAACGGACAAATGTATTCTTTGGACTAACATTTCAAAATTTTGATATTCCCATAATCTACCAAATGCTTAAAATTCCTAAAGATCAGGCAGTTAATCATGGCTTTGCAAGTTCATCACGATCAACAGATACCTTTTTTTGACGTGTCACAGCTTTAAATCACATAATCCATGGCAGTCAGCAAAAAATTGAAATAAATAGCCAAAAATAAAAATGTGATACATACCAATTGCTTGTTGGAATTTCTCTCAGGTATAAGCTTATTTCCGAGAAAGCAATCGTCGATGCAACTCTAATCCAGCAGGAGCGTAATGATGCTGAGGCAGAAGCTAAGAAACGATTGCAACCGCGTGATCAAGAACTCTGTAATGGAATAGCTGCATTACCGATATCAGGTATCTACAAGCTTTAGTGTACTCGTACTTAAACAAGTACTGCTTACACATTGCAATAAAATAAAACAAATGAGTCGCATACAAAACACAGTGAAATAAAATCAGCAAACAAAGATAACAAAATGGATACACTCATGGATTTAGAAAACGGTCCACTTAAAACCTTCCGAGTATAAGTTCGACGGAACATAGTATTGGAAAGAGTGGTGGGTATCCAGCACATGGCATGCTTTGTGCTTACCTAAATAACAAACCAGTTGTCTTTGATTTGCATTCTTGTCCTAAAACCTTCTTTAAATACACGGCGCACATCATTGCGTTCATAAGCTTGTCATTATATGTCACAATATGCAGTGAATCTGTCTTGTCCTTGATGTACCTAAGTTCCGTCTCTTAAATGTCTCAGATTGATGCTACGTTATGGATTACATTTTCCCATGGTTCTCAAAATATTGAGATTGTGCTGGAACAACATTCTTTGTCAACGTTCCGAGCAGTTCTGGAAAGATATTTGATTTCTTGCAGAAGAAGACCTCACTTGCCAGCGTTTGTATGCAATTCAAAAGTCGAAGAAGCACCGGGTCTTGATCCTGGACGCGAGATCTGCCTTGTGTTTTAGCAAATCACACATGACTTACGAGAACTGTATCAACATCCCAGAGGGACTCATCGAGGCCGGGTGAGATTACACTCGCTACTTGCTAGTTACTGAAGGAATAAACCTTGAGCTATGTTGGGAGTTTATTATAGAAGAAACAAGAACGTACCAGGCACCTATGATTCTTTTTTGAAGCTATTTGATTGGAAAGTGCGCTAGTTTGGGAAATTGTGTCACCAAACCAGGATTCAGTTGCTTATTTTTTCAGACTAGCTACCTTTCCATCCTGTGCTTGCTAGTTTCAGCTCCCTACAGGAATCACCATAAAAACCATAAACCCTGCAGCTATTTGATTGCATTTTTCATTGTGAATTAGGTACAATCGAGATTCCCTATTTATTTTCCTCCATTTTTACCGGTAAGGTAGTCATTTGGTGTTAATTTTTTTAATAGACGGTTGAACATTAGCGCCATTGTTGACACGGTAGTGCGATATTACGTATACACTTTTCACTTGCGTTCCTAATGATTTAGTGGTCAATATACTTAGTCTAACGCAATACCCTCGCTTCTTATTCATTGAATTCATTGAACGCAAATGTTTCATCAAGTTAATGTTATATAATATATCTTACTAAAACTGTCGATGAAACTCATGCAAGAATATTTTATCACCCCAAGAAAAAGTTGCAGATAAGTCAGCATTTTGAAAACGCTGTGAATATTTTGAAAATTCCATAAATTCTGCCTCATCAGCCGGAGAAAAATCACTGTACACCCACTTATTTTTGGCACTACTCTGTTGAGCATTTCCTTTAGCAAACTGAAGGCAGTATTTGTCAACTTCACTTGATGTACTGAAAAAGGAATCCCATTGACTTACTAACGCAATGCCATTTGTCACGTCTAGGACTAGTGCTGGCGCCATGGAGAAGAACTTGCCCGCGGAGTCGAGGGCCGTCTTCAGCCAACGCCGCTCGTTTGACCTCGTTGTGATGCTCGATTGGGACACTACTCAAAGCAAGTTCACGCCTGGCTCCAAACTATACATTCTACGTAGCATCCTGCTCAAGGTGGGTGAAGTTTTTTTTTTTTTTTACCTTTTGCAGGGTATTACAGAAAAGAATCTTTCATTTACAAGTACATTTAATAAAACAATTATCAGTTAATCATAACAAAAATCAAGAAAAAGGTCAAAGTATTCCAATTAGCTGATAATTTCACTTGCCATTGGTGGGTTATTACAGTGTGCAATGGTTAAAAAAAAAAGTCTTTGAAGAAATGTCTTAAAAAAAATAGCATTATTTCGTGAACTGCACTGGCAGGTTGCAATATATGTGTTTTCTTTTAAATCTTGTACATTCACATTAAAATAAATTAATTTCTTCTATTTTATAGTGATGCAGTACCAGTATTGATTTTTTTTATTCTTTTTTACATTTATTTTTATTTTTATAAACTTATCAGCCTTTCTTGCAAGATTTAAACATTAAATGTAAATATACTGAACAGTTGTATTTGAAGAAGTTTACAGTTTAGGGACTTGTTGTTAGTTACCATAGACAGAGGTTTCTGATTGGTTAAACAAAAACCATGTACTTGTCAGTAGCACAATAAAACAATATACAATATACAATATACAATATATTGCAATCAAGATGATAAGAGTTCAGTTCATACATTGTTTGGTTAGTATGTCAAGGGGCTGGATAATATGACGGGAAGAAAGTAAAAGACATGCAAACAAAGATGTGTCGAATTTACACAAGTCACATGTCGAAGTTTTGAGTCGAGTGTTGTTCCCAGATTTCCAGATTGCTACCAAGATTCTTTGCCTTCTTTTAGAACTTTTTTCTTTGCACCGTAACAGTGCAAGAATATTGGTGTTGTTGACTTTGTGATGTGTGTTTAGTGGGACCCCGGTGTGATCTATGCCAACACACCGCTGATACTGCAAGGCGGTTACGCAGAGTGGCTGTTGACGTACCCAACATTCTCGACAGATCCGTCCGTTACACCTCCCCACGATGACAGCCTGGACGATCTCTTCCTCGGTACGTCGTGGCAAAAAACACGGTTATAGCTTACCTTGGACAGATCCTGGGTTAAAATTGGAATGCCAAATCTTGGGGTAGGTAGGGAAGACCTGCAAATTTTCATATCATTCTCCTCACTTACAAGCTAAAACAGTTTAGACTTACTCCAACGGAATATGAGATTTGCATTTAACTCTTGTTTTGCTGATCATCGAAATAGTTTTCTCTGTCACAACCTTTTCTCTCTTAAGATCACAATGCTTCCACTCTTATTGGCAGTCTTAACTCCACAGTCTTCCTCTCTTAACTATTACTGTTGAACAGCAGCACCAAGACTATTTCCTTCAGATTATCAGCTGTTATTTTGTAATTTGCTACTAGCAGCATTGAGCTCGTAGTTTAGATAGTTAGCAATATTACACGTTAAAAGTTTTCAGTTGTTTTGGATTTTGTAAGTCAACACAGAGTTACTTTTTTATATATTTTTTCAGGTATAAAAGGATTGCAGACTTTACAACCTTGATCTCTACATGAACCTTTTGAGAGTTTTCTCCTCCAATCTTGTGATTGTTTTGCAAGGTTGTCTGGATGCGACTGAACTTAAATGGTGTCAACGGTGCTAACTACTTGGTGCTTTGCAGACGATGTCGAGTACCCGAGCTACGAGCTGGACGGTCCAGCAGCCCGGCGCCCTGGGTCTGGGCCTGATTCTCGACCCGGTATCGACAGAGGTTCGAAGGCAGCTGCTATTCAGGCTTACGACGAGCGCCATAAGACACTTACCGAGCTGCTAGAGGTGCGTGGGAAAATACCGGCTTCAAGTGCTGTCTTGATTGGCTCTTGGTGAATGTGTGAAATTTTGAAGACTAAGTATAGTTTGCGCGTGCTAGCATAACTGTGTTGGATTTGATAGGACGTCCCGGTATACAGAACTGAGCGCGGGCGAATTTTGTGCACAATAGTGTGCAGATGCCAGCAGAGCTGCCAATTTTTAAAATAAATTTACAACTCTAGTTCTTTAGCACTTCGTGCACTGTTGGAATGAAGAAAGGTTAGGTTATATGGACAAGGTTTGCTCATACATTTTTGCCAGCTTGAGTTTAGTGATAGATTCAGTTGCTTTGACCTTTTCACAAATTCGTTTACCAAGTTTTTGACTCGCTTGCTTTTTTGTTAGCAGGCTAGAACATTAAAAAAAAAACAGTATTGTTTCCAAAACTATCCCTAATTTCTCTCATCCCTCATCTGATTTCTCTACTGGGACTTTCAGAGCTAAAGAAAGAGATGACTATGAAACCATGAAAACCATATCAACGGCCGTGCTAACTTCTTGCGTTTGGCTCGGTGTATTGCAGGCGAGCGACAAAGGCATGGACGACTCGCTAGAGCTGGAGACCAATCGGCTGAAGGCGGAACGCGAGTGGGAGGAGCTTCGGGTAAAAAAGGAGAAGGAAGCCGACGACGACTTGCGGCAATACTTCCACAGCCAGCAAGATGAGTTGCTGGTGAACATTTCACGGCTGGAGGAGAGCCAGCGAAAGACGGTGAGTTTGCTGGCAAACAAGCCTGCTAGACGAGCTCTTTTGGGTACAAGGACCTAGCGAACATAGGTGGCGGCAAATCTGTTTGCTTGGAGAGATTCGCAATAGCGATAACGGTGAAATAGGTCCTTAATTTTTTATGTGAAATTTTTGTAAAAAAGATTGAGTCTTGACATGAATAACCTTAATTTATTCTTTGGCCTTGGTATGGTAATGTTCACAAAGTGTTATTGGTACCGAAACGTGAGAGTGGTGATCATCTGCTTCCAGGAAGAAGAGAACCAGTCTCTGCGCATGCAGCTGGAGGAAATGCGGCGCAGGGAATCGCGCGACTCTGCACCGGTCACGGACCGCTCGACCAAGTCGCGTGACCTTGAAATAAAGTCACGTGATGCCAAGTTAAAAAAACACATGGAAGACACCAAGGAGCAGACGCGGCTCATTGCTAGGCAGAGGGAGGAAGCCACACGCGAGCGCCTCAGGTTCGTGTCTCCTTGGCAGCACTGGCCGTCGTTTGAAGGGTGATGTTTGATTTCACCAATGACGTTCATATCTTGCTTAGTCGGCGTTTAAGAGAGGCTTGATTTTTCCCATCTTACTAGCGGATAGCAGACTTTTTGTAAGATTTGAATGAAGATGTTTTGATAAAAACACAAAAAAAAGTGATCGTCTAGAAATGCACTGACTTGCCAAATAACAGAAATTTTATTTAGGAGCCGTTACTATTTCCCCTCTGTCTTAATGGTCGTTTAATTCTTGAACTGTGATTCGTAGGTTATAAAAGTAGTCCCCATTTATATTTTGTTTATATTTGCATGTCATCAAATAGTCTGTTTTGAAGCAAACAATTTTTCTCTTTCTTCGAATGTTGTCTACATTTTTTGGTTAGCAATCATCAAAATATCAGTCTTGTCAAGGAAATGACTGCGCCGGTTGAAATCACCCCTAAACTTTCAGATCGTTTTAAACTGCGTTGGTGAAATCGGCAACCATCTATGTATTTTGCGTCCTGTTTCGATGCAGATGCAAGTCAAAGTAGCATAACAGTATAGATCCTCCAGTCACGTCAGGAACTTTTACATGGAGTCTACTGATCTACTTCAATTCACGTGTCTCGACAAGGGTTGGGGTTAGTTTGGATTAGCTTGGCGCAAACAACCTAGGTGCATATGTGTTGTGAAACTAATTACAATCAGTGGTTGGGAATGTTTTTACAGAGTTGCTTTGATTTTAGGCAGGTTGACATTGAACGTGCAAAGCGGAAAGAGGAGGAGGCACGCAGACAGGCGAAGCTGGCAGAGCAACACAGACCCGAAGGTAAAAATTCACTGACAGATGATGCAGTGGTTGAATCACTAAGTCATATTCGAGTGGCATTGAGTGGCTAGGGAGTTAAAATTGCCCTTGCGTAACAACCATCTCAAACTTTCGAATCTTCCACACTTTAAAAGCTAATTTTTAAAGACTATGCAGTTTAAATGTAAGCCACCAAAACAAATTAACATGCCTGGGCATTCCACGCAAAATCAACACAAAATACAAGTGACCCGATCAAATTTAAATCTAAAAAATTGTTAACTAATTAATAAAGTAGGCCTAGAACAGAATAACACCAATTTTGTCAAAATGTTATCTCGCACAGTTAATTTCTGGGCAGGCTCGTACACAATCAGTGTGTCACATATTGTTATCTCCCGATCAGTCTTAATTTAAGATTTTGTATAAGCATACTTATTTTTGGCATATAGGTTGGTTGGGTTTCATGCTGTGTTGATTTGATATGAAATGACCCACCTCCCTAATTGCACCATTTACCTACCAAACACATTGAGACTTAATTATTATTAGGAAATTTAACACCCTCTAAAAACTAATACCCAAACGGGGACTCCATCCCTGATCTCCACCTGTCGTGGGTGTTGCTCTAACCAGTTCAGCTAACTTGTACACATAATTTTCAAGAAGATTTCAGTGCATTTGATGAGAATGACAGATCTCCAAGGAGTAAAACCATGAGGCTGTGAAGATTGCATATTGCAAGTGTTTGCAATATAAATCGGATTTCATGTCACATTTAGACTTGTTGAGTGGATTGGGATGCTAACTAATGATGCTCTGGGCAGGGTCGTACACGGTCAAGCTGAACGACAACGCGGGCTCATCGATGATGAAGCGATCGCACTCGTCTCCAAACATAGCGCAGCTAATCGACGGGCAGGACACCCCCATCATCAGAGGCAAGGTTCCTGAATACAACCGCTCGATGAAGCCACTCAATGCGTCGGCTAAACGCTTTGAAGTCTATGCTGCTCGGACCCGCAACTTCAGCCCCGTGCATGGTTCAGTGGTAAGTTACTGATGTTTTTTTTTCTGCGAAGATCAGATGCATGGAAGTTGAGTGTTTTCCAACGCTGTTTCTCAGACATGCTAGATGCATAAAACCACGACCAGGATAGTCGGCTCTAGCTGGCTAGTTAGGTTAAGTAGAAAGGATGATCCTTGGGGTATGGGGTGGTATGGGGTTATGTTTGTAATTATAATAATTGTAAAATTGTCATTGTTTCAAAATGGCATATTTTACATATTAAAAAAATAGTTGTATCTATAAACTCTATGGTTTATATAATTTATATAACCTAACCAGTAAACTAAAAAAGATATATAATAGATTAGTATTTTATGAAAATTAAGGAAAACAAAAGAACAATTGTAAAGTGATTTTAACCTTATTCTCTGTAAAACAAACTTCAGATTTTTTCAAATCTAATAAAAATCTCCTAACATCGTTCTTCAAAATTGAAATAAGTTACCTTTTTTATTTTATAAATCATTCCAAATTATTGAGCCACAGATAAGGAAAGGATTGTGGCTACTTACCTTTTTACAGCACAATCAAAGTCGAGATCTCTTTATAATGAAAGTCTTAGCACAGATTTCACCAATGTCATTGAACACGTTCTTAAACGACGTTCAGGGGTGATTTTAGCCAGCGCGAAAATTTGCTTGAAAACTGATATTTTGATAATTACAAACCAAAATACTAAGACAACACACAAAGAACAAGGAAAAAGAAGTTTTTTTACAATGTTTTTGCCTCAAAACAGAACATTTAATGACATGGAAATGCCAACAAAATATCAATGGGACTACTTACTTTGACCTCCAAGTCAAGGGTTAAATTTAAACCTCCATCCTTCCAGGTTCACATATTAAATGGCAATTTGGACAGAAAGAAAAGAGTGGCAGCTGCTAAATAAAATGTCTATTATGTGTCAAGTCAATGCCTTCTTAATTAATTTATTACCAAATTCCAATTTAAATTTGCATCTTTATTGTTTAATATCTAAAAACCCTCGTTCAATTATTTCTTAATGTCCACTAATCGGGAAAAATCGATTTCGCTCTAAAACCTCCCTTAAACGCCGATTGTGCAAGATTTGAAATCGCCCATCACTTGGGATTGCTCGGTGTGAACATTCTTGGTGTAAAGTAAATTATTTTCAAAAGCTGTCTTCGTTGTGCTAAGACATCAAGTGTTAACACAGCTTATGAACTCCCACAGCTTTGTCAAGTTAACCTGGGGCAAACCATAGGGCAACACTATCGCAGACGTATTACTGCTTGCAACTGGCTGCTTTAACTGCCTTGCAACCGACCAGGTAATCCTATTGATTCCTGACGACAGCTTACCACTGTTTTGCATAAGTACATTGGCTTGTTGGTCCCCAGTCACTAAGTCCACTATGCCCATCACCCCAGCAACAAATTGAACCCAGCCATGTGATTGCATTATCACTTACGAGGCTTCATCCAGGAAGGGGGCAGACCTCACGTTTCTCCAACAAATGTGTTGTACCACATATGTTATTTGACGTGCGTCATAATTGGGATTAAATGTAAGCCTATGCTTCTGCTTCGTTACTGGAGGTGATGACCACCCGCGTCCAGTCAATTGACTAGTCAGAGTGAGATCTGATCTCAAACTTGCTTGGACGACAAAGTCTTGAATAACTTTTAAGATAGCGTTTATGTGTCGAGACTCGTCTAATTTATCAGCTGAGTTTTTCAAGTGATGTCGTAAAAATGATTCTCTCCGTTAAGTTCCGATTGAAAATATCGCCAACAAATAGAATTTTATTTGTTTTTAAAAGGGTGAGCTTTTGATCTCATTATTGTTGTCTCTGAGTAAATTGTTGGTGCTCAGATGCTAAGCAATGGTTTAACGTAAATTTATTAAATTCATAGTTTCCCAGTAGTTTTCAATGCGGCTGATACAATTTGTTTAGTTGCTTCTGATCATGCTGCTTGTTTTGAATGTTTGTAAGTTTAATCATTGTAGTCAAGAGACGTTGTAATTTCAATGGTCTGAGCTCTTTGGTCAATGGTAAGTTGACAGTGTCTCTATCAATGATAACATTCGGTTGTCTTCTCTGTCATAATATTGGGGCTTCGCTGACCAAAGCTGTGCTGCCACCAACCTGGCCATAAAGCTTTATTTTTGTATGTCTTGTCCGAAGTTTCTTTCGTCATCGATAATTGCTTTCGTTACTTTCATTTTACTCCATTTTACAATTTCTTTCCAGAATTTCTTTTTATCTCATTCCTTAATTTTCTAAAGTTAATTTATATTGCCCATTCTTTCCCATATTTTTTTACCTTCTCCAATTTTTCACCCAGTTCCCTGCACACTATTTGTGACCCACTGCAGATCACTCGGGGCATTGATCATTTGCTACCCGCACATATCCACAATTTTTCTCTTTTTGACCTAAGACATGGAAAAAAAATTTAAGTCGGGAGAAGAGGTCCATTCTTTTGTGTGGTCTGTTTCCTGTTAGGACTCCCAAAACCCAGATCACAATCAAGGTAGAATATATATTCGGGGTATGATTATAAACGCAGAGAACAAGCAGATCATTAATGTAAAAACTGACGAAACACTTTCAGCTACCAAGCTCTGTTTTCATTACAGCCACATGGACTGACCGGATTGAGAAACCTCGGCAACAGCTGCTACATGAATTCGATTATCCAGTGCATCAATAACACAAGTCCTATCTTCCGGTACTTCTGCGTCGGAGATCACCGCAATGATCTCAACTTTGACAGCGAGACGCGTGGGGAAATCGCCGAGGAGATGGCTATTGTTATCCGTGCTTTGTGGAGTGGCCATTACCGATCAATCGCTTGCCGGGATCTGAAGGTTTGTTTGTGGATATCGTGCCAACCTTCTCCTGCATTACGGAAACTTGGGTTTTAACTTTCAAGGGCGGTCCAATAGATTAAGCGGATAAAGCTAGCAAATTTTTGTTTCGTTGTACTTGTCATGAAACCTTCCAGTTTGTTGTACTTGGCATGAAACGTTCCAGTAGGTTCTATCTCGCTAATGCACTGTCTTGAGAATTCTACTAAATTAAGACATACATTTGAACTTTTGCCAAATAAATTTGGAAGCAAGTAAAATGGAATTTGCTGGAAACCATTTCCATGTTTTTCTTTCATCTTGGTACGAAAAACGTGTTCTCTTCTCGCACAGGAAACAGTTGGCCAACACAAGCAGGAATTCCGAGGGTCTCAGCAACAAGATTCGCACGAGTTCCTCTTCTACCTGATTGACTGGTTACACAATGATCTGAACAAAGTAAGTAGCAACTAGGAAAGATGACGGAATTAAATTGGCGGTCTCTCCGCAAGGAACAGAAGGCATTGAATTCTTTGGAGATGGTAGCTTGTTCTTGAATGCTGAAGTGTTGCAGCATTTGTGTGGAAACTTGTAAATTAGAAATGATAAATTGCCAGGCTACCAAAATCATCTTACGAAAGAGAAGCAGACAAGCTCTTGGCAATCACTGTTATTATTTCCACTTTCCTGAACTAGCCCTTTGTCAACCTGAACTTGAAATTGATATTCCATATTACTAGAGCCAAGATTTTACGGTGTTATGATTTCGATAATTTCGTGGTAAGCTTTTTGGATTTCGGTGTTATGGCGGTGTTATGGAAAAAGTACAGAATTTCATGTCTATAACAGATTTCAGACATAGGTGACGAAAAAAAGAAAAAACGTGTTTTTAGCATTAGTTTTATCGAAATTTTAGTGCTAATTATTTGAATTTTAGCGTTTATAGCTAAATAGAAAAAAGGGGTTTTGCGATCTACATTCGAAAGGAATGAAGATTTAGGGTAAGCACTGGGATCTTTAATAAAGAAGTGATCAATAATAATTACAATAAAGCAAATATTTAGTGTAGGTCCTCAACATCGGTATTTGTTAGGGACTTGGAACAAAATTAATAGCACAAATCAATATTTTACATAAATGCCACCATGAAATCCATTGTATGGCAGTAAGAGCGACACCTACCACTTGTTAAACTGAACATTGAACAAGTTTCAATGGTAGCTTCCCTAAAAAACCTCTCTGCATCAACACTGTTCACTGGGGCCCAAATAGTTTGCTAAGTCAGAACTGCAAATGAGAAGTTTGAGATTTTTATGTCCATTAGAATTTGAATTAGACCCACTGCCTGGTACTAACAACATACTTTGCAAGATTGTCTTTTTTCTCCCAGACAAGTCTGGTGTTCCAGATTCCACACATCAAAATATATTCATCACTCACAAAGAGTTGCTTTGTTTGATCCTCAAAAGTCAAAGATTTATTACACCCCATTGAAATTTGAAATCCCAGCTAATCTCTATATAGACTGAATGCATGTGGTGCTGGTGCTCACATGGCAAGGAGGGGAAGATTCAGCCAACCAATGGCAATGGTTTCCTACTGCAAACATTTTGCCCCACTACTTCTACCCCCTAAGCTTAGGAATGTTGACAGCATTTGATGAGAAACAGACCTGAATATGACAAATTCATAGAAATGTGTGTTTAGAGAGATAAAATAAACATTTTAAATATTTTGCATGGAAATAAGTGGCTATTTCGCAAAATACACATATTTCAGTGAAATAGCTTCATTATCTCTTAATTTAGCATAAAAACAAACGGGTTATTTTATTTGTTTATTTATTTTCCGTGAAATATGGTTTGATAAAAATGAAAAAAAAAACCGATTATCTGAAATTTAAGATAGTTGGATGGGAAAAGGCTCATTTCGCGATGATTTCGCGGAAAATAGTTGATTTCGTTGTTATGGATGATTTTTCGTGAATTTCGCGTTTTGTCGAGATGAGCTTCTTACATATTTGAGTTGGGAATTCAATGAATCGCACTCATTTGTAAGAATAACAAGAGATAAGAACAATTCGCGATTTCGCGCATCACCATATAATCGTGGCTCTACATATTACATACAGTTCATTTTAACTATAATTTTATTTCCATAAAAAAACCTCCTTACTGACCTGAATTCTGAATTATTGGATGTTGGCATAGTATAATTCAACCACCACTGCACTGATACTTGCTAAATTGTGAGACCAGGCATACATCTTTTATTCCACTTGGGTTGTCCACCCAGGTCAGCAAGTAGAAATTGTATCGCAAGCAATTGAAGTATGCGGATCTAACGCAATGGATTCCAGCTCGCTGATTTCTACTCATATAAGTGGAATGCAGACTTAAAATGACCTCTCGAGTGACGGCCAATTGACTAACGCATGTTGCAGCGGAGTGGCATGGCTAAGATTCCGCCAGAGAAATCGTCCAAGGAGGTGGATGAGGCGCAGAAGCAGTGGAACGAGTTCGAGCGATGCAACAGCTCCATCTTCCAGCAGCTCTTCTTCGGGCAGCAGAAGTCTACCGTACTGTGCCTGCGCTGCGGAAATGAGTCTGTTACCTACGAGACGTTCAACCACCTCACGTTGCCACTGCCAGCAAACAATGTCAATCGATGCACGCTAAGCGTGAGTGTCACATGCCATTTCATTTTTGCTAAAAAGCTTGCAGTTGAATTGGGTCCCTAAAAATTTTTAGACCTTTTTCTCTCAAAAATGTAACCTAGAAATAGAAATAAAAGCCAGGTTCAAAGTATAAAATTGCCCCTAAGCAAAACAATGCTGTATTAGCCTGATTTCAGATTGTAGATCATAAGTGAGGGTCCTGCTTCGATTGTAAGTTCTGTGTTGGTCCAGTTTCCGTTTACAGTATAATTCTCTGCTATTTTAGAAAAAAAAAAAACTACCAATTGAAAGGAATGTTTTCATTCAATTTATTTCACTTACATGATAACATGTATTATTTGTTTTCAGGTAATTTACATTTGGGTTTTTTATTACAGGAATGCATGAAGCTATACCTCAGCGGCGACAGGATATCAGGCTGGAAGTGCTCCAATTGCAAAGATCTTCGAGAAGCCACAAAAAAGTTCGACATTACCAAACTACCAACAATATTAGTGATACACTTCAAAAGGTGAGCAAAAAGGGTTCTAAACGAAGGCTGGTCATGTGTAACCACACTTTTATATGTGAATGTCTTTTGTTGTTATTAAAGAATCTTTTTTCTTATTCTTGTGCTAGCTAATAAAATTTTATAATTCTAGCAAAACCGTTTCAAAAGTTGCAATTCACCTTGTTTCAGGTTTCAACACGATGGTTGGTCCAGCAAGATTCAAACATATGTCGAGTTCCCCCTGTGCGACCTGGAAATGGCCAAGTATGGCATTTCGGTCGAAGACCAACAACCGTATCAGCTCTACGGAGTGTCGAACCACTACGGCACGATCGACGGTGGCCATTACACCGCGTATTGCAAAAACTCAGTTCTTGACAAGTGGTACAAATTCGACGACCTGGAAGTGAAAGAAATATTGAATTCGGACGTGAGAACGGGAGCAGCCTACATTTTATTCTATAGTGCAGCGGGTCGATAACTGACCACATTTTATCAAACTCAGTCAGCAGGTCTCAGTAACTGTTGCTTTTTGATGCATTCTTGTGAGACTTAACAATGAAAATGGTGTACAAGAGAAGAAGCATGCATATTGGCTTACACTTTATTCAAAGAGACAAGTTTCGTATTACGATTCACACTATTTACATACTTACTTGCTGCAGAAAGTCTTACTATTGATAGTAAGCATAAAATAGTGAAATTCATTTCAAAATTGTGTGACTTGCCATCACACTATTCCATTACCTACTTGTTTGTAAAATACTGTTCAGTTTGGGTCAAATTTATACTGTTTGTAAAAATTGGCATTTAGACCCTTTGATTTAATCTTTCTCTGTACATGTAGTATGTATGTAATATTATAACATGTAGGGTAACAACATATTGTATATATTTATGTATTTAGATAAATAATTATCAAATTTCTGTTTGGTAATGATCTGGCATCAAAATCAAGTTGCATATAGTTATCAAGAATAATTGTTAGTAATTATTTTTGTTTCTGCTGTGTTTTAGTACATTGCTATTTTCAAAAACATGTGAATTCCATGATTTTTTCTTTCTTTTGTTTTTATATTTACAACAATCAAAGTCTCACAGAAATTGTTAAAAAATTATCTGCGATATTTCGATGGAGTGGAAGTGGCTAGGAAAGGTATGGCCATAATAAAATGACCAACAGTGACATTAAAAAAGATTTAAAAAAATGCAGTCGTCATCCTTTCCCTTTTTTTGCATAATAGTGAGCTGATATTGAAATAATGTCAATGTAACGATATTAACAATATTCAATATGCCTGGATATTTTAAAGAGTTATAGAGAAATATGAAAGACTGGCTGTTTTATTCTTCTACGCGTAAAAAATATTGTTGAAAATTATGCACATTATTGGATTTACAAAGTAATTTTCAAACTGCCTTGGTACTGCTATATTCTATGTTGATTCAATTTTCGTTGGTCACAGGTCTGTTAAGGCGATCTTGTTACAAGTGGTTGTTTTGTTTATCTGAAATCTGCAAAACATGGTAAAGCTTAGTGTATTTGCATAACAAATATATACAGATTTAAACCAATGAAAATATTGACATACTTCTTTAAATCCTGTATTATCCAATGCTCTCATAATTTTGTTAGGATATCGAGGAAGGTTGCAGAAGGAATGGGTCGACTTTTTTACAATGCACATTTTTGGTCTGGATTTTCTGAATTGGTGATACCGTTGGTGTCTGGTGATACCCTTTGGGCACAATGACTATTTGTGTGGGGGATGGTCCAACATCTTGCGATTGGTTCGATTTGAATAGCCATGGGTCAGTCATTGGCTATCATACCCTTAAAATTCAAATAAAACGGCCGAGAAAAACAGTTGAGTTTCCAGATTTGTATCAATTCGGTCCCAGTTCTAGGAAGTGTCTTCTGTCGGCTGGTTATGTCTAGCGTAATCTAAGCCTTGAAACCGCCATTAGGTTTAGGACATTCTCTACATCAGTGCGTTACAATGCAAGCCACAATTAAGGTACTAAACACATTAGATTACAATTTGAATGATATGAATAACAACCAGTTTGTTTTCTAGCGATCGCAGTTAATCATAGTTGATAGTGTTTATGACTGTTGAACCGAAAACGAGATATATTTAGGAGCTACATTTTTGAGAAACTAAATAGAAAATGTTGATAGGATTCATGCGTGGTTCTTTTGAATTTAAAAATATAATAATAGTAATAATAATTGCTTTATTATTTTAGGCAATGCTGCCTGGTAGATGTAATCCTGCCAAGATGTAATTTATACATCACACTTATCATCGTAATACAATTATTATAGACACTTCTTAAATAAGTAGTACACGGTAGTACTATTTAGTGAAATTTAAGGTTTATAATTTACTGCCAGGTAAAGAAATAATTGACCATGGAGTTCCATCGGACATCCAATTCCATGAATTGACTAAGATTTTCTTAACGCTCAGTTTTCTTAGACCGCCAAAAACATGTATAGTCTAGGTAGAGCATGAAGGTGACTGTGGTAACTAATTCCATAGCTGATGGATTTACTACTCGTAAATGGAAATGACAGCATAATATCATAGACTCATTTGCAATTGTGCTTAGTTGTATTGTGCACAATAGTCAATACTACGCCGTGGCAAACAAACCATGCGCGACAGACACTGAATTATATTTTCAGAATCACAACGAATGTGATTGCCTTTCCATGACGCTTTCAAAAAATATCGTAGAGGACGAACAATTCCGAAGGTAGCCGAAGAGCAGAAAATGCTGCCAACTTGAGATGCTGACATTTGGCGGTGACAGTGGCGTATTGATGGCAAAAATTGTGATGTCTTCGGACATGAACTGTTCAGAGGATTGTTTAATAAATGGCTTCGTCTGAAGTCTGTGGTCTGAGTTACGTTTTGGGATCGATTCCAGAGCTTTTTTTGGATAGGGTATGTTACAAAACATCAGCATTTTCGCTTCCTTAGGCTTCTTTAAGTATTTAATCCAACAGGTTAACGAGGTTAGCACGGACTCTAGGTAGACGCCTGATACATTTTCTGTATTAAGTTTTGTTTTTTGGCACATATCACGCGATTTGTGAATAATAGCCCGAAGCATTTAATTCGCAACTTTCTCAGACGGATGACTTATCTCACATAAATATCTACCTGAATGTCTGTTTGCTTAGGGGCTTGACTTAAAAATAAATTTACTTTCTGACACCCTTTGCTGAGGGCAAAGCCCCCATCTGTTAATCAAGATGGTATTTGTTTTCGCCTTGGTTGAGTTAAAACATACCTAAGAGCTGTTACATCCAACTTTATTTGATGTAATGCATTTTTCTGCTTTTTTAAGCATAACAATGGCTACACTCAGTCATTCGGCAACGTCGTGTATGGTGGTGACGACTCCAGATTCAATGACTACAACGGAAGTTCGGTGTCTCTTAACTCAACAATGAAGGAATTTGCTGAGGTTAGTAAAGTGAACATTGTTATTTATTTGCCTCATTAAAGTGGATCTGAAAGGTACAAATTAAGTTATTATCTTGTTTATACTTATTAATGTTTATCTACCATTATCAAGCATGTCATTGTTGTTTATGTGCATGAATTATACAGTCGCTTACCTATCTACTAAAACTTACATTTTTCTAAGTCCCATCAACTTGTTCTGACACCCTGTCACCAGCAGTAGTTTTATTTCCTCCAGAATGGTGAAGACAGGGAGATGTTCTTCCCAGAAGAAAGTGTTTCTTCTCACAACTCAATGGTTGATGAAATGCTGGAAAAAGTTCTGGAGAACGAGTCTTTCATTGGAGGGAACAACAATCGTACGAGGTAAGGCCAACATTTGATACCTTGCTACATTATTCACCATTGTCTACAACCGTTTTATGATTTGTGTCAATTGAAATAGTTGAAAACAAGCACAACAGAATCACTCCCTTGATTCTGGGAGACCTCTTGGTGCTTTTCAGTTGAATCAGGGTTAATCCTCTGCTATTCGTTTTCTCTGATTCTGTAATTGTAGGTTACGTAGTTGTCTTGATTATCACACTGTACCTTGCCAATGCCATTAGCATTTGCGGTGCATTACTCAACACCAATAGAAGAATAGTAACATTTGAACGTCCGTACGCACCTATCTAATAGCGCCTTGTGTTCCTGTTTGGCAGTGGAACGTCAGCCGGGAGCGACTCTGTGTTCCTCGGCTCCCAGAGCCGAACTAACAGCGGCAGCCTCGGATCCAGTTGGGCAACAGACCCCAGCGACCCTCTCAAGTCTCGCCGCCTGCTGACAGACACTCTCATCTCCAACTCCAAGAGCTATGGCCTGGTACTGACTTCGAGGAAAGAATGGAACCAAATGACTTGCCGTGAGAGAGCGCAATCTTTAACGGACATTCTCTTTGGTTGCAGCTGACATTGGACACGGACTGCGCCGGGCCTTTTAACGAGTCGTACGAGCCTCCAACCTTGCTCACCCTAGCATCGCTGGCTGGCACCGCCAAGCCGGCAGTCTCTCCGCAGGCGTACCCTCGAGTGTACAGCCGATCCGACGCGTCGCGGCGAGGAAACTCGGTGGACTCTGGGTACATCCAGAGCCCGCTGCTCTACGATCCGGCATCAATTGTCTACGGCCAGGGCCTACCCGATGACCAGCAGATCGTGAACTACATCAAGTTGCTCAACGATTCGGCCAAGCTGGGTGCCGAGGCTGACCGACGCAACTGCAACCTGTCCGCGGAGGCGATGGCAGTGGGAGGCATGCAGCCGAGCTTTGTTGGTCCAGGGGACATGGAACCTGAGCAATTCATCTTTGAGGTATGGCATGGCATAGTTAGAGTTCTTGTAATAACACAACAATTAAATTACTGACTTATTTCCATCTTTTTGTTTGTTTTATCTTTTTGTTTTACATGGTGTAGGGTCACTAGAATCAGAATGACTTTGTGTATTCACAACTTGTTGGTTTTGCCTCCTGGAAATACGTCATTCTCATCAAGTGCACTAAAATCCTCTCAAAAATGGTGTGCCTATGTAGCTTAATTGGTTAGAGCTACGATAGGTGCACCTGCGATAGCTATAGATTGAAGTTCGAGTTTCCATTTGGGAATCAATTTTTGAGAAGTGAGTAGTGATCCTGATAATACAAAAAAAATGTACTTATTATAATAATCAAACTCTCTGTCTCTCGCAGCCGAATGTGTTTGTCGCAAGCTGCTCTCTGCCGAGCGCACCCGCTAACGGCAGTGGTTTCTCGCGCAATCTGAACGCCAACGCTGTCGCCAACGTCGCCAACTTTGGCCTCCCGGATCACGGACAAACGCTCTCCAGCTTCCCACACGCCGACATAGACAATGGCAACCACCAGGTGCGCCACTCGTTTTCTTTTGCATGCGACAGTTGCCGAGGCTTTGAGGCTGGACTCCTGCATACGTAATCTTGTGAACCCCAGCAGTGCACTTGAAGAGTGTTCTGGGTTAGTGCTCTAACATTTCTTACCTGCATTGACCTCAAAACAGATCTAGCCTCTTATTATTAGAAACACTAGTAGCAAAATAATGTGGCTGTTGCAAGCATTTGCAATTAATAAGATAACACAGATTTAACATATTTTTTTTAGAAACATTGCATAGCAAAATTTATTTTCAGGTACGCATCACCGGCTAGGCAAAGGGGTTCAAAAGCTCAGATAGATGGTTATTTTTAGAACTGTTTTGAAAAGTTCTAAAACAGCAATCCCGTCAGAGCCGAACTGTTTAACAGTGTTCAACCGTTATTCTTGGCTCACATTTCGTGCTAACAGCGTAACTATTTAGTAATGGTGTTCCCTAATTTATACATGCTACTAAACGTAGCCCCTACGAGTCCACCTCGCCTACATGTAACTCACCCACCAATCCGTGGACGCTCTGTGACAGGTTTTCTCTGAGTCGGAGGGCTACACCCGCCGCTGGGTACAGTCCACGCAGGCGTACACACAGGAGCTTCTGGGGGCTGGACCTGGGCACTTTGTAGACCAATCGGTGCCGAGCGGTGCCGAGCCCAAGCCAGGGCTGGACTGGCCCAGCTTCGGTCAGTTGCGGCCGCAGTCGTTCCTGCCGCCGCCACCATCGCTGCTCCTGGACACGGCATACTTTTCGCCGGAACGCCAGCTTGCCGATTTGTTCCAACGTCTCGTGGGCAGGGGCATTGCACCCAGCCTCTGGGGCTTCTGTCAGGCAAGGTATGTGCGCATCTAGTGCATTAGTAGCTGTGGCACGAGTGTATCTCTTTGTAAGGAATTCAGGTTCTACTTGTTGACATTTCCAAGCTTTCTACAAATTCATTTATTATTTGTTCATTTGTTTCGGCTTTTGCTCTGCCAGAAGTGCAAATATTATAGCCTCCATACAGGTGCAAGATTATCAAGTATCTTATTATCTTAGAGGATCTATTATCAAGATTATCTTATCTTAGTTAGTTCATGTTTCAGTCTGGTTTGAAGAACTTTCACGTTTTCTGGTCATGGGCTAATTATGGACTCTGGTAGTTTGTTTCACTGCTGTACTGCCATTGACAAAATAAGTGTTTTGCAATGTTTGTGATACCCTTATTGGGTTGCAGTTTACATCAGTGATCCTAGCCTTTGCCAGGTGCTGCTCGATGTCTCCATGCTTCCTGTTCTGACATACTTGCACAGAGAATAGTTCTTGCCGACTGTCCTCCTCTGTTCCAAGGTCTCTAATAATTTCAGTTGGACTCCGTCCCGGCTCGTATTAATTTAGCCTTCTCCTCACTGCACGTCTCTTCCTCAGTTGCTGCTCGTTTTTAGACTTAAGATCCCAATCTAATGACGCATACATTGCTGTGAATGCCCTTTCCCTGATATAATTAACGGCATGTCCTTCAAGGTAATTGTCATAATACTTGGTAAAGAAAAGTATGTGTTAATAACATCAAGTTAGGTAAGGTGTAGTTTACTAATAGGCCCATCACAGGTCTGTCAGGTTAGCTAGCGGCTTCTAGACCATATATCGTTTTTGACACGGTGCATTGGGTGCAGGGGCCGCGGATCTGCCAGCGTTCTGCACTCTGCGCTGGAACGCTGCTACGAGCAGTTCCGTCAACTGGAAAAGGAGCGCAAAAAAGCAGAGGCTCAGCTGGCACGCACACATCCCGGTCGAAAGGTGTCTTCAGTTAACAGTATCCCGGTTCCGCGGCTGCCACCTCACCCGACACGGTGCGACCGACTCGTAGTCGACCAGCTGCGCGAACATGGCAGGGTGAGCCAAGCACCCCTGTCTCATTTACAAACCAGGGTAGCAATCATGTAACTTTTTCACTAGAGATAACGAACGTTATCTAGGTAGATATCTTTCATTAACTCTGGGAATAACCAAGATTACGTGTGTGATCTCTTACGAGAAAGGTGTATGGACGCTACCCTGGCCTCATTCACCTCCTATAACCAGTGTCACCTTTGAGAGTACTTTTGAGAGCTGTTGCTAAACTGTCACGGTAAAGGATACCCTACGCCAAAAAATATGTGCACACTCTCCCCTCAGAAAAATACCTGTCTTCCAGTAGCGTAGTGCTTGCATGAAGATTTTCTGCATTCTGTGGTAGGAAGACCTGGAGAATTTCTCAAATTTTGTTGGATTTAATTCTGTTGAATTGTTCACTACTTCCATAGTCCCTAAACTTATTTCGAGCACTTATCTTCTTCGGAAACCTATTATTTGAGTTTGAGTTAACAGTCACGATTGAGTTGTGACGCAATGAGAGATCAATTTACAAACTCTAATTTCGTACACCAATACACGCCAAGTAATGGCTCTGTGAGCATTTTCCTAACAAACATCGGCATGCTCGTTTATTGCGTGCAAATCCCTCGTTTTGGATGTGACCGTGCTTTGTCATTGGTGGCAGCTGGTGACGCTGCTAGCCAAGATGGAGCAGCTGCTGGGGGAGCCCCTGCCACCGGCAACTCGGGCGATGATGAGGGCATGGCAGGCGTCCATCTGTGAAGTCCAATCGCGGCGCAAGGCGGAGCTGGTCGGTCTCGGTCCCGCTGCTGTGCACAGTCCCTACGGAGAGAGAGGTGAGCACGCAGTGACTTTGCTGCTAAACTAGGAACAAAGCGTCCAGTGTTCTATTTAATTTTAATGATTTTTAAATGCAGGGACTAAAATGTTTGGCTAGTTTAAAACACCGATTACCCAATTTATGTGTTATCTTTTGTTATCGGAAAATTTCCAGGACTGCTCAGACCTCTGAAGAAGTAACTAGCATATGTTGCGAAACGTCGGGAAATTTAGTAGCCCTTTACTTAGCATTCAAAACCCAGTTCAAATAGTTTTTCTTAAAACTAGTGCTAAGGATAAATCAAGTAGACATGAGTCTAAAAACCATCATTCATAAATAATCATGATTCACTGAAGCCACTAGACCAAGACTGTAAGTACAAATACGGTAAAGAAGAAATTAATTAGTGACATTTTGTTGGTCTTTTGACAGACGTGCTGGTGCTGTCTGAGAGCGTGGATGTGCTGACGGCCGTCTCTCGCAAGGCTCGCACTGAGAACTGGTTCGCCCTAAAGCTCACGTTGCTATGCAAGGCGCCCGAAAATTTGCCACCCACCGCAGACTAAACGCCGCTGCTTGAGCAAGCGACTATACGGTAAACGCTCTCCTTCAGTCCATGCCACTCGATTTTGCGATTGTCGAGACTTTCAACGAGAACTGTCTTTTGAAGAAAAACTGAATTGTTCCAGTGACCGTTTTTAGTTCAATTGTGGCTTGCGATGTGATTGAATATTCCCCCCCCAGTGATCAGGTGGCTAATCAGTTTGTGCTAATGGCATCATTCCGGTCCTCTGTTAATTTATTTATTTATGCATGCATTTATTTATTTAATTTATTAACTTATTTAATTTATTAGCTTATTTATTTAACTCGTGTGATCACAAGCACTTTGAAAGCTGCGCTTGTGAATTTCTGACATAGCTTCTTATTTATTTAAGTTATTCTTGTTAGTCCCTATTAGAGTTTATTTATCCTCCTAAGTTACTTAATTTGTTTGAATACTCATGTATTTTTTTACCTGTTGCCACTACCTACATAGGTACTGCTTCCATTTCAATCCGACTCAAAATTTGTCACCAATAACAATATCCTGTCTGATCATTTAGTGGTCAGAAAAGAAACTCCCCTTTTCATGTTGCCTACTACTATATTTTATCGTAGTGCATGCTTTTTTTCCTCTTTTACATCCAACACAGATCTTTCCCTGGTTGGAACATTTCAGCATCCTGTTTATTTATTATATTATCTACAAATTCTCCCATTTATTTCATTATCTATGCCCATTGTTATATCTAACTATTTATTTATTTATTTATTTATTTACTTATAGTTATACAGCTTGTAGTTAACATTCAGCCGAAATGGTGCTGTTCTACAAAACTGACAGATGCTGGCCATTTGGTTAGAACTTGTTATTTATAGTTTTCCTGCTGCAATCAGCACTTATTTATTTGTGATTTACCTGCGCGACGTTTTACGCTCCAGTTGAACAGTTGAAAGCAGCCAGAGAGTTCGGGCAGCCACCATTTGACTCATTTACATATACTCAGACAGAGATTTTCACACTGACAGTGATTGCAGTTATCACCTCAGATTTTGGTGCACTGCTATTTATTCTGTCTGAGAAAACTAGAACATGCTGCTCGGTCGCTTTTTTAGGAGTATTAATTATCTATCATTCTAGTTCTTAATAGGATACATACTACATAGAAATCTTGAATGAATGATACGTCGTCAAATGACAATCCATGGGTAGCACAGAGGCTAAAACTGGGATTTAAATACGTACTTTTCCCTAGTACGATGTTTTTAGTACGAAATAGTTTGCCAGTACAATAGAAATGATTTCTTTATTATTATTCAAAGAGGTTGTGAGTCAAGATAAAATTCAGACCAAGCTTTATGTGGATAGCTTTTATATTTGACAAGAGATACCTTTTGTCTGTGAGTAACAGTTTTGCTCATTTTGGACTTATTTGTGAAATTGCAACATGTGTACAGCAAACATACCCAAATTCCGGATAGGAAGCAATTTTTTCCTATGGCAATTGAATGGAATATGGATTTTTATTTTGTAATGTAGTATAGTTTCGTAGGGCCTAAACCATATGCTTCCGCTTTACACTGTTTGCTTTGTGTTTCAAACAGGAATTTTCAATCTATAATACAAGTCATTTTGCTAATTGCCCCTCAATCCATTTAGTACTATGTAGTCATTATTTGCAACAATTAATTCTTTAAATTATTATGCTAGCTTGCTCCCTTATTTTTTAAAACAGTGCTAAGCAATTCCATTGCTCAGTTGTGCAGCTATTTCAATTACACATGCTCTAAGAGGGACACTACCTACTCTAAAGAAAAATCAATCGTCTCGACTAACGTTATAACAACTGCTCGAATGTAATTTGCCAGCTGTTCATGGAGCAAAGTGACCATTGATTAGGATTGGTTGTCTCATATCGTTATTGCACTATACAACCTTGATCTTATACTTTGTTTCCGTCAATCTGTTAGTTTTCTTAATATTAAGCCTTGGTGACGTTAGGTAATTGTGCGATTATGACGCATGCAATGTCATTGTGTTACTTTTACGTTTCACTTCAACACCTGCGCAATGAAAATTATTTAATTATAATTAATGTGTGTTGCATTATTCATTAAGTATTATGTGGTTTGGAATCTTCCTTTTAGTTCATACTTGAGTTTTGTAGGGTGGTTAGTCACAGTGTGTTGTGTCCTGTCACTAAATGTCCTGTGACTAAATCACACAAGTTAAGTGACAGTCCTGGACTTTTGAAACGTAATTCTCATACTGTTACTCGTCAAGTTTCTAAGATACGATATATTATTATTAAGGCCTATAAGATTGATCAAGTTTATTTAGCTAGATCATTATTATTAAGTACCTATTTTCCTGGGCAATGCATCTTGCCAATGTTAGGATTATTTACTAGACGATAATTCAAACATTACTTGTGCAAGGGAAGTAAAATGAATGTTAGTAAATGCTAGATGAATGACTGGATCCCTTGCAACTGAGTAGACTAACAACAAGCCAGCTGTGAACTGGTAAAGATTTTGAAAAGCAGTAATACTGCTGTTTGTATTGAACAAGTGGAAAGAAATGGACACTATAGTAACTATGAATAGCAAAAACCACTTCCAGTTTTGGAATGCTGCATTTCATGTTGTCGTTGCAAACTCGCTAGTTTTGAAGCAATTTGCATTTAATGCTCATGCATTTTTGGTAGTTTGGATATTTATTACATAGGTAAATAGGCTAAATTGTGTGTTCTTAATGTTAACAAAAAAAAGTTATCTCCAGAAATGGTAGTTTCAAAGATGCATTTTCATCAAAATTGAATTTTAACTGTTAATAAATTTGTATTTAAACATTGAAAAAAATCTTAATCATAATACATACATTCAAAATATTTTCTAGTTTAAATAAAAATGCTGCATAATTTTTGGCATTTTGAAATAAATAGAGTTTTCAATTGTGATCTTAGCTGAAGAAGACACTAATTATCATTATTATTAGCTCTTGCTTGTTAAAAGATAAAATATTGTAGTACATGCCCAGTATGTGTGCACTTCTGCCAACTTTGCCTAATGAATGGGCAATGGAGTCACAGATTCTCCTATCAAGATTTTGTTTCCTCTGTTTTTGAACATGTTACACAATAGATTAGCTACTTTCAAAGCTTACATGCTAGCTGTTTATGTTTTCCTTACAAACAAGAAACTAGAAAGGCAACCTATTTGCCGACTTTAAATTTGCTCTTTCTGGTTTCCGGCTAAATGACCTATCGGCAGCTGCAGTGTACGCACAATGTTCACATGTAGCTAAATCTCTAAACAATGACCAATGATTTAGCGTGAAACTTGGATGTCACTTTATTTAAGTACTTTGCCTGGCCATTTTTTGTGCTATCTTTAAATATTTAAAGTTTCCTTATGTTTGAAATTATAATGAAGAAATAGCAAATTATAATTTAAATCAAATAATTATTTGTTATTTTCTTAATCCCTGGAACCCTGAATTATGGTTGTGTGATACTGAGACTCAATTTTGTTATTTTTGTCTTTGGCCAGTTCCAAAGCATTCCATGGCAACAGATAAGCATCTCATTAGGAAAACTTTACGTTGTTGCGTTGAGTGAAGAAGGAAAGAGAAAGGGGGCCCATCTTACCGGAGATAAAGAAGGCGTCGCATCGGTCGCGTGGTGCACTTGAAATTTATTTGCTCCAAACATCTCTATCTTCCAGTAGGATTCTTAACAATGTTTTGGAACAAGTTTTTTGAAGTTGAGAACTCTCATTAAAAACGCAGTTCACAGAATTTGTCGTAAGTGCAAAGGAGAAAAGGAAAACAGGGTGCAACTTATCTAGATTAAAGAATCTGGTTGTGATAGATACAATGTAGAAGAATAATTTATTCTTTGTGAATAAAGCAACATAGCCGAAACTTCGTAAAAATCTGCATCTATAGCAAAGCAACAAGCCTTCCGTTACTCATACCAATAATAGAATGTGTAGTTAATATATGTGATGGGCTTGCTCTACATACATTGAAATGTATTAATTAATTGATTGGTAATCTTAATTAAACAAAGTAAATTTACACATTTTTATTCGTTTGGGATCGAGAACCTTCTAGCCAGAACTTTAACAGGCATAGCAGACATTGACGACCTCCTAGCCAACATGGGGGGTTTGCTTTTCTCAACTGATGCAGTTTGATATGCGGCAGTGAGATCTCTGACCGTCTTTGCCATAGGATATTTTCTGGCTGCTAAATGTTGCTGCCCCATGCTAGACTGATGATCATCGCTTGGTTTGTAGCTGCTATATTTAATAGCATCACTGTTAGATCTTTTTATGTTGACATATCTCTCTTTTCCCATTCCATCCAATTTTTGATAGTTATTCTGCCATTTTGGCTGCCATGTGTCGATATTGTCGACTATATTTGATGTAGTTTTATAGACATATTTTCTAACACAAATAGGTTCTTCCACAATCTTGAGTGGTGGAAGGCTGCTGTTAACTGGATAAATTTTTTGTTCATTCAGAAGCTCCTCGGCAAAGTGGGTGAAGCTTTGTTGCCTGGTCGGGGGTGGTCCGGGCAGGAGTAATGGTGTTGGGGATGGGGAAGGCTTGCTTGGGGTAGTGGATTCGAAGAGTGACCGGTTGGCTAAGTACTGCATGCGGTGGTGGCGATGGGATGGTGGCATCTTGACTGAGTCCCCAGCACCGAAAGATTGAGACCGGGGCATACTTCCAGATTTGAGCTGAACGAAAACAAGTTTTGCATTTAAAATGATGAGTTGTGAAAGAATTTTTGAACGAAAAAGTGTTTTTTCTTACTTGCCAACTGAATTTCTCATCTGTGTTCCTGCCAGTGCTCCACATTTTTGAAGGATTTGCCAAAAGTTTCTGAATTGATTTGAGTTTTGGGTACCGTTTCTGGTGTAGATCTATAGATGCTAGTTCCAAGTGAAGCCGATCAGGTCAATAAAGGTAGATTATAGTGATATGAACCTATTTCAAGGTCTAGATTTGGAAAAACTAACAATTGGCTGATAAGATAAAGTTGTTCAACTAACAATAGTACCCATAGATTCTTAGCTGGAAGACTTTGCAGTGTGATTTTTCATGTGGAATCGGCAAAAGCTAGTCAAATTTTATTAAGAATATTTAGAAGAATTGAAATTAATTTACAATAAGTTCCTCAATTAATTTGAGTTATAGGTCGCGTAACAAATAATGCTAGTTCGGGTGATGCATACTTTTTTTTTCGCGGGCCGTGGGTTCAAATATATTTTCATTCAACACGCTTGCTGTCACTTCGCGCTTCGCTTCGCGTATTTGACAGTATCTTTGGTAGGGATTGGGACGGCGGAAGGGAGGGCGAAACAAGCGTCGCTAGATGTTTGGTTGTGTTCTTAAAGCTGTGTACCAATAAACTTAACCCACAAATGGATTCCTTTACTTTGGGAGATTTTAATCACATCTGTCGTCTGTGTCTTGGCGCAAATGACCAACTTATACCAATATTGGGTTCGATCTTGCCCGTAAGGATTATGGCCTGTGTGTCTCTCGAGGTTAGTGGAGGACGAGGCGAGGATTCATTCTTAATTAATTTACATTTTTCATGCTCGAGATAGTACATAAGGTATGAAAACGAATTTGACTGTATCCTGTTATATGGTATTAAAGAAGTATTTTTTTTCCCCAGGTATCCACTACAGATGAGAAACCAAAACTCGTTTGCAGCCAATGCCTCAGTCAAATTACTGCTTGGTACTCTTTTAAACAAATGTGCAAAAAATCTGATGCACTTCTTGAAAAATACATTAAAGAAGACGGTGGATCATTGATAGTACCAGAGCCAGTTGTAGAATGTGTCATAAAACCAGAAAAGTCCTCAACTACTTGGGAAGATGCCAGTGAAACCGATGGTTACAACAGCCTGCCGGAACCAGAACCATATGACGAGGAAGATAATTCTGAAGAAAAGTTCTTTGACATCAAAACCCCTTTGGGATTATCCAATACTGCAGTTGAAGCGTCTACATCTCAATTAGGATTCCATTGCAAACGTTGTAATATATCATTTGGAGACAACCTGCTTCTGTCCAATCACACCCGCATCGTTCATCCAAGCAACAATGTATTTGATTGCTCTCTCTGCGGAGACCTATCAGACTCCAGCATTGCCTTAGTTCAGCACGAACGTACTCATCGAGTAGAGCCCAAGCGCAAAATCCCTGTTAGTAAGCTTCTCATCCGTGGTGGAAAAGAAAAGAAAAAAGGGTCAAAACCTAAAAAAGCTTCTTCCTCAGAAAGCGAAGATGCTGAATGTGACTCAGGAAAAGAAACCAATGCCGTAACCGAAGCAGGCAAGGTTGTAGAAACCGACCCCGACGTTGTGGTTGCGGAACCTGATCTTGAGGCTGAGCAACCAGTTCACAACAGAAAAGGCAAGCAGGTGTGTCTGATTTGTGGCAAAAAGTTCCTGTGCATGGCTGTGCTGGTTGCTCATGAGCGTCGAGTGCACCTCGGTGAGCCCATTTTCCAGTGCCAGGACTGTGGGAAAACCTACACAACAAAGCGAACGCTGACCACTCACATGGGAAGCCACCAGCCAGAAAAACACCACAAGTGTGACGTTTGCGACAAAACATTCACTCACAAGACACTAATGAAACAGCACAAAGCACTGGTTCACAGCTCAGTCAAACCATTCAAGTGCAGTTTGTGTCCGAAAAGTTTCATACGTCGTTATATGCTAAAAACACATCAGGTTGTGCACACAAAAGAAAAAGCATTTACCTGTGAGCACTGCCATAAGGACTTTTCACGCAGAGAATCACTTAAGGTAAGGTTAAAAGGAATGGAATCCAAGTGTCGTGTTTTTGTGCAGAAAAATTGAGACACGATTATCGAAAGGGAAAAGAAAGAAAAGTTTGATTACAAAAGTTCTGTGTATGGCAAAACCATCAGAGCAAAAGCAAAATTCCAGAAGATATCAACATAGAATCTTTAAGTGTTTGTATAGTTTTCACTTTGCCTGCATGTCACTCCACAAGACTGGTGGTGCCACCGTCCAAAAATAACGTTCTTTCATAAAATGGAGCATAGTCATTATAAGATTCAATGGTGTTGTTAATTTTAATGCAAAGCCCATTAGACATCATAATCTACTTACAAGCTTCTTTCTACTCTGAAGCAAAAGCATGAAGTACCTACCATCATAGCGTCTCCATATTTGCAGGTTCATATGCGTTGCCACTCAGCTGAGCCGGTACCCAAGTACGTGCCACCGCGTAGGTACATGTGCACTCTTTGTGGCAAGGACTACATCTCACCAGGCGAGCTCAATCGGCACGAGCTGGTCACGCACAAGGGAGAGCGGCCTTACAAATGCGATCTCTGCGACAAGGCGTACGCCTCCAAGTTCTCGCTACAGGTGAGCGTTCGGATTGCTTGGCAGCTAGCAAGGGGCTTCGGGCAGCGACAAACTTCTGCACTAACTTATTGAGCACAAATAACCTGCATTTTAAAATGAAGAATTTTTTAATGAAATCGGTTAGCTAGAAAACAACATTTTTGGTAATAGTTTTTATTATTTTCATAGATTTTAAAAACAAGGTAAAGAATTATGTCTATAGATTGAAGAAAAACTATTTGAACTGGGTTTTGAATGCTTAGTAAAGGGCTACTAAATTTCCCGACGTTTCGCAACAAATACTAGTTACTTCTTCAGAGGTTTGAGCTAAGGATAAATCAAGTAGACATGAGTCTAAAAACTATCATGTATATAGATCATTTATGTACATAAAAGTTGAAAACATTACACCCCTCAAATAAAACGCTTTGGGAGTAAACGAACGTTAGGCATGCAGCAGTGGTGAATCAACAACAGTTAACGACCGACTGTTGCATTCAGGTTCATCAAGCCATCCACTCGACCGACCGCAATCACATCTGCGAGCTTTGTGGCAAGCGTTTCAACCACAGCACACGGCTAGCTCAGCACAAGTCTCTGGTGCACCACAGCGGCAAGCCGTTCAAGTGCTTCATTTGCGAGAAGTCGTTCCTCAAGCCGTCGCTGCTCAAAAAGCACCAGGTCGTGCACACTGGAGAACGCCGCGAGACTTGTCACAAGTGAGTAGGACAATTTGATTACTATTTCCACCACTTTTAGCAAATGCTCATTAAAAGTTCAGATGTATGGTCAGCTGCTAGTGGAGTTTTGTCTCCAATTATTTTTTCTTGTTCCATTTACTTGTCCAAGACTTGTTCCGTGGCTTGTTCTCGATTTTGGGAATGCTTGAGCTGTATATCTCTACCGGCTGAATAATAATAATAATAGTAAGTTTATTGTCGATTTTGATCAATTGATATTTAGACAGTCATTATTTAATTAAAAAATACAGAGAGATCAGTGTTATAATTGCTTACATTTAAGATAAAATTCGCCGAGGGAGTAAAAATAGTTTTCCAATAAAAAGGCCTTGAGTTTGGTTTTAAAATTAACACAGTTTTTAAGCAGCTCAGGAAGTGCATTAAAAAGTTTACAGCCAGAGTAAATTGGTCCTTTGGTTAAGATATTTAGGTGGTGTTTAGGGAGCTCATAGCTTGCTTTATGCCTGGTTTCGTGGCGATGCGATCTTTCGGGGGTCAATGCTTTGTTATTGAGGATAAAAACAATGCAGTCATATATGTACAGACTCGGTAGCGGGAGAACGTTAAAGCGACGAAACAGCGGCCGACAGCTGTCTTTATAAAATATTTCAGAGCATGGATCGTTGCTGGCCCTTGCCATGATGCGAATTGTCTTAATGAAAGCGAATGGTTTTAGATTTTGTACCACCGAGTGGTCAATTCAAACCCCCAGCATATAAGTAACTGGTTCAAATGTGAAACGAAGAAATTTAATTCCTTGCTACAGATATTTCACAAATGTATTAATAGTACAATAGCAGCTCTGATCTGGTCTTAGGCCTAGTTCTGATAATAATAATGAATAATTATCTTCTTTTTTTAAGTGATTGAATAATTTTTATAGAAAGCGTCATACAGATAAAAGCAGATAAAATATAAATTTTTGTCTATTTGCTTCAGCGTTAAGAAATTCTTTTATACTGTTGAAACAATTTGATTCCAGGTACTCCTTAAGTTCTTTTAAAAATTACTTTTTCTTATGTAATTTTTTTATTCTTGTGAGTTGATGATTAAAGAGAACAGCCCCAGCATACTTCCGTCTTCTTTCAGAGAGGAATAGACGACAATCGTTAAGTTGTGGCCCATATTTAAGTTTTATTTAACCATAAAATTAACTATTTCAAGTGAAAATTATCAAAATGAGATATCGTTTTGGTTGCTGAATGCTTACTAGAAAAAGCCTGATAGAAACAAAAATCTCAAAATGTAACATTGAAGTGTACTTTTCTAAAATTGTCCTGAATATCATCATCACTCAAAGTTCTTAAATGTGAGTGAATTGAAGTCACAAGGCCTTCCGTTCCTATCTGCAGATGCGAGAAAACGTTTGGCACTCGTGAAGGTCTCAAGCAACATTTGAAGACCCATTCCGAGGTAAAGCGGTTCTCGTGTGACACGTGCGGAAAGCGTTTTGCCGTCAACAAGTCCCTGAAGGCGCATTCGTGCGACGGTGTGCCTTTCGTCAGCATCGACAGGAGCGTCCCGTGCCCGGCTTGCGGGAAGATGTTCATGAGCAAGAAGACGCTCACGCGCCACATGACGATGCAAAGGTATGACAGCCTGCATGCAATCATCCACAGTTTCTCCATAATAGATTCCCTGTTTTTTAGAGTCTTGGGTGAAAATTTTTTATTTTTCTGAGTATTTTTTAAGCCAGCCATACAGATGGCAGCTTTACATTGGCAACCGTCGATACTTCTTACGATTGTACCATCGGTTATAAATTGCGGTATCTAACAACATTACTTGTCTCGAGAGGCTAGACATCAGTAAGGGATGGAAGAAACAGCTCTTTCTTGGCATTTTCCAGGGGCCAGATCTACAAAGCAGAATTGAAATGTAGTCATTGGAAATTTAAATGAACTCCAACTTTCTAGGGGTTGTTACCATGGTGATAACAACTTCTCCCTCAAATATGTGGCTTTGTGAATCCGGCCACAGGAGAGTTGGGAGGAGATCTGAGAAGACTACAGCATAAATAGGGTAGCCAGCCTAAAATAGGGATTGAGCCTGGGCTATTCTGGTGGTTAGGAGTGTGATGATCACTACCCCAATGCCTTTGGTTCTGGACATAGGGTAGTTGAAAAGAAAGAGTTTGTTAATTTTGGCATCTAAAGATGGCCCAGGGAACTCTCCCAATAGTATTTCCTTTGCTGACCAAAGTTTGAGCTTTAGTCTCCTGCTGCTCATAACTTGCACGATAAAAAATCTTGGAAAACAACTCTTTCAAATAAACATAATTGTCCAACTTCAATTATTTATTTAAGTATTTATTAATTGCAGATGACTGCACATTTTTTAATATAGCTTTATTAAACAGAACCAAAACCAGCAGCCAGGTTTTATTTTAAGTGGACCCAACCACAGAACTCCAATAATTCTTGCCAGATAGTTAAAAGTGGCTTTTTGCTGTCTGTTCAAGGTTGCACTCCCGATGGAAAGTGCTACATGGGAGACATTATAAAATACCCTCGATTCAGAGTTCTTTGCAAAATCCCAATCGCCAGCTCATTCCTTTTCAGATGCGACCACGTGTTTGGGACACCCGAGGAGGTGGCTGAGTATTTGAGGTCGATCCCCGAGTTGAAACGCTTCTGCTGTGACACCTGTGGAAAGCGTTTCTCCGGCAGTGCGCTTTTGGAAAATCACCAATGCCCGAAGACAGTACGCCAACGAGACCAACAACAAAGTGAAAAGGACCCGAGTGGCCCGGCTCCTAGTTGCCCGACTTGCGGCAAGAAGTTCACCACTGAGAAGAGACTCTCCACGCACATCACGTTGCAGAGGTGCACAGTTTCGGACCTGGTTTTAGCTGCAATGTCCATGTGAACGTGGCACCATCTTAATTTACAGTCAAACTCCGGAGAGAAGGTACTCTAAGCCCTTCAGAGCCACAATTGTCAAACAAATGCATGCAGAGGTCATTGACGTGTTATCTTCTCTCACAGGATAGACTTTACCTTGGATCAATTTAAATATTAAATATTATTTGCAATTTTTTTATAATTTACGTCTCGACTACAAAGCGAAGGGTGTTGCTAATTTTTTAAACTAGTCTATTTTCAATTAGCGTGTAGATTTGTTTGCGAAGAGTATTTGAGTGATTTTGCTCAACGTAGACCCAGATTCTTATGCAAAGATTCAAAATATGCATGTACTCATTATTAGGGATGTGCGAATTATTCGACCTGGAATGAGACAGGTGGAATCGAATTTTTCAATTTGAGTTCAAATATCGGATAGTTAGAAAATATTTCGTCTGTTTGAATATTTTGTTTTTATGGCATAAAATGGCAGTTCAAATGAAAAATAATGGCTGCTTAGGAACAGCACAACTCCAAATGAAAGGTTTTTCGTGCGAAGTAAAATATTCAGCATGACGGCGTGTTTGATTTTTTAATTTTTTGTGTTTCATTGAATTAAAAACTACAATGCTATGGGAACACCTGTAATCACGTAAATTGATTTCGAAGAGTGATGAAGCTAGGCCAGAGAATTCAGAGAGAAGACTAGTTTGGAATCATGTCAGAGATCTTAACAATATGTCAGTCAAATACAACGAGATCTGTAGAATAATGTGAAATCTGATTTAAAACGCTTGCAATCCATGTTGGTAAGAAAACAAAAATACAATAACTAACTGAAGGCGCCACACAAGAAGCTGCTACTGAATTAAGATCATATTATTTTGCATACAATGCACTAGATCTAGGAGGACCACTTTCTCAATGTTGAAGTACCTGTGCTGTTTTTTTTTTTTTAATTTTGAATGGAATTTATTTTATGCAAAATTGAAGCATTTTTTTGGAATAATTCAAATCAGTCTAAATACTTGAAAAGGTAAAAATAATTCGAAAATACTTTGACAAGTAAATATGATTAATTATTGCGTTGGATATCCAAACTTTTTCGCAATTATTATTTATCATTCGCTTTGATATCTAAATTTTGATTTTAATTGGATTCGACAATTGATTCAAGTTGAAGATATTGCTATTCACACACCCCTAGTATATATTCAATATTGTATATATTCAAAAGTATGTAATGGGTACATATTTCATAATGCTGTTCTATGCTCAGATATCAGTTTTATGCAAGACTATATATGCAAAGTACCTACTCACGTTTATTGTTTGTCTGTTGGAATTGAGTACTTATAATTTTCTATTAGTACAAATTGATTATATTGTATTAATACTAATTTGTCTTTCTTTATGTATGTACTGGTAACTTAAAGTGACAACTTTGTCAACTGAGGGATTTGGAATTCCGGTTACATACTTAAAATTCATGTAACTTCATCAACTTTAGTTTTAGTCAGTTTTTGTCTGTTCATCTCAGTTTTAGTCTCGATGTAACCACCTGGGGCAGTTAAATGTATTATTATTATTTTAATTATTCTTCATTCACTCACTTTTAAAAACATAGAAAATTAGGAACCAAAGTAGGCAAATATATTATGAGGCATTCTGATTAGAAATGGTTTTGAAAATATATCATGTAGGCATGCAATACCTACCTCAATAAATTTTGAAGGTGAACATTGTTAATCTAAATTTTGTGGTCTCGCAATATTTTAAAAATTGTCAGACTCTTCTGGTTCGACTTGCGACAGCTCTACTTCGTCATCTAATGTGCTGAGAGTTTCGTCGCGAAGTGCAGTTGTTGTGTAAGCACTCCCGCTCGTAGTTTCGCTCTCTCCCTCTGCGACTGATGCACCGGAGGGTGTGGTCGCTACTGTTTCTGAAGAACTCTTCTTGGCCACGCTCATTTCCGAAACGCAGCCTACATCTCCCCAAAATGAAGTTCGAAGGTCTTTCCACCGCAGCAGTCTGACAGTGGCTGGCCCGTTAACGTCAGAATCTTTCACTAGTTGAGCAAATAGAGGTAGTAGATCCAGCCCTTCAGCAATACAAGCTAGTGCACGCACTTCTTCGATCTCTGCCGCGAGGCCCAGTCGGTAATACAGTGAAAACGAGACGGCAAAATTAGCGCGAGCTTCTTCTGTATCACCCACATTCAGCTGAAATTCGCCTAAATATCGATGAGCTTCCCCAAGACGTTTTGTTAGATTCTCCGACTCAGCAAACTCTTGAAACTTTTTCAGATAAGTAAAGGTCTGCTTATCATTGCCTAGGTTCTTGTGACAAAATGCTATTTCTAGATATGAGTTGCAAATCCATTGGCTGTTTTTCAGAGACTTACAAAGCTGTAGATTTTCAAGAAAAGATTTTAGGGCTTTGGTAGGTTGACCAACTTCCTGATAGCTCAGGCCTTTCTCGTATAATGCCTCTGCTTTGGCTTCTGGCATGATGGCATCTGTTGCTCGTTTGTATGCTACTTTGCATAATCGCACCGATTCCTGGGGGTTTGTGCTTCGTAGTCTTATTGCCAAGAGCAACAAAGCTTTGTAAAGATGTCTAGAAGTTTCAACATACACTGGCAATTGTGGCAACATTAATTCTCGAGTAGCGTTCAATGATGTGCCTTCTGAAAGCTTGAGAGCCAATTGCAGCTGGATGAGAGATCCGTCAACATCATGTAGTTGCCTTAGAAGGAACATTCCATAAATATAACGTGCTATGGTTTCGATTTTTTTCAACTCATCGTCACTGTTTAGGACACAATCGACACTTTTCTTGAAGAGCTGGTCAGCTACCCACCACCAACAATCTTTCTCTTTCATAAAAAATACAGCTAACTTCAAATATGATCGGCATTCCTCACGAATGTTGTCTGCCATTTGTGACTTTTCAGCTCTTGTCAGGCCTTCGCGTAACCTTTCAAGAAATGCTCGATTATCCATTAACTTTGGCCTCAACCAAATTAATGTGTCAGGACCAGCAGCATCTCTTATGTCACTGTTGTACTGGATGAGTTCATTGATGTATGCTGATGATTTGGGAAGGCCTTCTTCTTCAAGCTCAAAGCAAATAGAGATGTGAAGTGGCAATTTGTGGCGCCGAATATCATTATAAGTCAGCTTTGGCAAAGCTATTCTCAACTCATCATGCCAAGCATTAAGTTGTTTCACTGTCATCTTGGCCAATCCAACGCCATCCCCGCAGTGTTGTGGGCCATTATCGTCCTCTGGCTCTTCCTCTACAACCGGCTTAGGTCTATTGCTACCACCAGGCCGTTCCTCGAAGGGAATATATTTAAATTGGGTTTTTACAGGTTCACTCATCACTGCGTATTTTTAAGCATAACATGTCAAATGACGAATAGATCTAGGGGGCCTGTGAAATTTCTTATAAATCCAGGTATCGATGGGCACATTATTTATGATACTTTTTTCTATCTCTTATTCAATTTCCCTGACATATTCCTTGTCAAAAAAGTAGGTCAATCTGTGTATTGATATTTAAATGTTGCAAACTAAGAAATATGACTAGTTCTTCGGAAAATGTAAAGTCGAATGTAGGCTTCGAAGAATGCATGGGAAGCCAAAGCCGCACAAAAATGTCTCATGGAAACATTCAGACACAACCGCAAGAATTCATTAGCCACGATGTCAGCATCGCAAGTTCGAGAATTATAAGGTTACTTGACGACACCATCAAGCGATTGGAAGTTGGTGTAAGTTATCTCTAATGAGATCATATTACATCTTCTTTAGATAAAAATAAATTTTGTATTTATTCGGTACTTACATGCAGAATCGGTAAAATCTTACTATATTTTCTTTTTAGCTCAACCTGTCTATTTTCCTTGAGAATGATTGCCGACTGATAGCCCCACATCTGAATGCTGAGGAGCTGAGCATGATGAGTAAATTCAACCTTTCTATGGAAAGCTCGATCCCATCCATCTACGGGCTAACCTCAGCAGAACAAATGTCTTTAAAGAATGCCACGAAGGATAACATATCAAGGATGACAGGCCAATCGGTATGAATATTTGTACTTATGCTAAATTTGATATATTCAGCATTACAACTAGAAATGATCTGGCTTTCTTGCATAGTAGATAATAAATTGGACCACTACAAAGATCCCTGAGCCTTATGGTTTTTAGACTCGTGTCTACAATTTCATCAAGCCACTACACACAAATCTAACACTGTGCTAAGAATTTGTCATTTCAGTTACCCAAGTTCTACTCTGTATGTAAATTGACAGGTCTTTAAAAGTCTACTGGCTTTGTTTATTTTTACAGGAAGCCGGTACAGAGTATACAGAATTTCTTGATAGAAGAGTTGATCCTGACGTATGCAGAATAATCGATGTGTTTTTTGCTAAACCTCGGTAAATAACACTTCAGAACATTTAGTGTGACCTGTGTCCATACTACCATAATCCAAATATGTGCCTAGAAAATATTCTCTTTTGTTAACAGATTACTGCAGCTGCTGGACCTCTCGAAGCTGTCGGCGGCGGCGATGCTCTTTCTTGATCATTTCAGCACGTTCCGCATGCTTGTTGCAAACCGCTTGAGCATCTCAACCACGACTGAGCAAGAGAGAAACGTAAGACTAAGGATCCTATTTTTCAGATCTTTAAATGGATTTGTTGGCAGTTATTTAGGAATAGTCAAACATTTCTTGGTTATCAATTTGGTGGTCTTTGTGTTATGATATAATATGTTCTTGTGAACATATATCAAATGTATATGTTCCAATGCTCTTGGCACGTTGACCCAATCTAGTAAACAATTAAATTAATAGCTGCATTCAACAAATTTCAAAATTCTTCGATACCTAGCACCTATTTTGTTGAGTGGGAAGACTGGTTCATTAAAACTAATTAGCATTTAATTGCTGTACGTGTCATTTAAATTAGTTCTGACGTCTGTTATTGCTCTATTAGACCATGCTGCGGTCAGTATGGTGGCAGAATCAAAAGGCCAAAGAGAAAATACGAAAGCTGATGGAGAAACTAGCCGAGCAGAAAGAGCTGGCAGAGGCAGCGGTGATGTCTCGAAACCATACAATCCACAACCAGCACATGAAGATTGCTAGGATGCTGCTGGAAAGTAAGGAGGCAATAAAAACCAATGTGTGAGTGAACATAAAATTACATCGACAATCAGCTTTCTCAACAATTCTCCTTTTTCAAATCTTTGTACCTTCGGGCCTCATATTTGCTCTGAATCCTTTTTCGGCAGAACGGAGTCCCAGCGAACAATGGTAGTTGCGTGCAAGGCAGCAGAGGCACGTTTTGAGTCCCTGTCACAGGAACTGAAAGGTAACTTCTGTTCACGCTAATAGAAAATCCTTTCAGTACTCTCTAAGAAGTGACGACCCAACATTCTTTTAATCATGATATCAATGGAGGTAGGCCCATATTTTTGCCATTCATCAGAATTTTTTTATTCAAATATGGGATTACACTCCCTCTAGTCTAAAAGTTCAAGCTTAGAATTGAAATATTTTAGTGGACCTCACTTCACCTTTTTGTTTCTACCTTTCCAGTTACCACTCCACCATTTCTGCCTTTTCTTTTAACAAGGCCAATGACTTAATTTATTTCAGACGCCCAGAACTTGTTGATAAACGAACTGTCGGAGCATTTGGCGAGTGAGAAGCAGCTACGAGCGAAGCGATACAAGGTCGAGTCGCAACTGGTTTCTTGGATCGACAAGTATGACCTGGACATGGGAGAAAAGCAGGCGGAGCTTGAGGACTTACAAGCTGGTTTCGACGCAGAGAAGCTGCAGCTGGAGCAATTGCAGGTATTCGCTACGTGCACTCATTTTGCAATCGCAAAATTGCATTTGCAATAGGAGTGCTAACCAGCGGTGTCTCATTTATGAAACAACCTACACCAGGCAATCCAGCTTGTTTCACACACTTATTGACATCAGTACCTTGGCTCTTAATTTCATGTCGACTCAATTTCAAATTTGAATGCTAGACAGTATCGGTTAGTGCGTTGGATGTGCATTGAGTGCACTTCTTCTTTCTCACATAGAGTGACTTGGGCACACTGGTGCACTAGTAGAAGAAAATATACAGGGTAAGGTAGAAAGTGTTTTTACAGTCTATACAAATAAACAATCGCATGATAAAAATGGATCACTTTTTCAAAAAAATTGTCATCTGTGTGCTTTCTAATGAGAAAATAGTGACTTTAAAAAATAAACGTCAATTTACAACTGGCCCGAAACAATCAAGTTCAAATGCAGCATTAAACTAATCACTATAATGACAAAAAGATGTCAAACAAAATACCTATCACAATGCCTGATCGCTCGTCCTTTGACTCATTTAACATGTTGGCATCTTCTCAGCCACTTTTTAGCCTGAAATCTACAGATGTGTTATTTATTGAGCAATGATCTTACAGGTGGATTTTGACATCCAAGAGGTGGAATACAACGAGCTGATGGAGGAGAAAGAGGCCATCTATCTTGCTGAGCGAAACGAGAAGATGTACATCTTCATTTTGAACAGGTACGCGTCATTCGCTCGCTTACAACTTAGTTTTGCTTTCAAAAGTGTTACAGTTCCAATGTTTTGATGAGAGAATTCTTTCTCCATTTCTTTATCTTCAAGAAAATCTTCAAATGCATTCAGTTTTATCCTGTAACAACTATCAGGCTTGGTACATGTAGATTAAAATAATTGAAATTGCCACATGAGTAAAATGGGAGTTTGAGGATCCTTGTTTGAAGCGAGGGTGGTGGTTGTTTGACGGTTTGCTCTGCCTTCCAGAGCCGCCCGGCGAATTCAACGGTGGTGGCGTGCGTACCTGGCGAGAAAGCTGGCACGGAAACTCGCGCGCCGCGCCAAGAGAAAGGGCAAGTCTGCTGGCGGCGCGGGTGGAGCCAAGAAAAAAGGTGGCGGCAAGAAGAAGAAGAAGTGATGTGCTGCAGATTTGCTGGGATCTTGGTTTTGATGGTTGATTTTCACTTCGAAATATTACCTTCTGCCAGAAGTCCCAGGGTAATTTTATCTTTTGTGTTGTTATTTTAAAGTATTTGCAATTTTAGCTTCAGGGAAAGGGGGATCTTCCTTAAATCATAATACTGTCACCACCCAGAGATCCCTCCAAAATCTTTAAAAATAAATAGTAATGTGCCGGTAGTGTGTAAGGAGCTTGAGGTATTCTGTAGCGCCCTGGTCTTGGTCCCTGTAGTCCAACAACTAATGGAAAGATCTGGGTTTTGTCGAAGCAAGGATGATGACATAAACTAATCACGCTCACATCTGTGATTGGAATTGATCGTGTAGTTTCAGTATATTGCTTGTCTGTGTATTTCAAAGTTGTGAATATTTGTGAATGTTGTAAACATTTTACTATAATGTATGAGATAAGATAAAATAATATATTATTTCACATTTAAATCCCAATCAAAGTGTACGTGTTGAGGTTGGTTGAGTGTACTGTGGGTTTCGTGTACTTTCGAATTTTCATTTACAAAAAGATGGTTACATGAAAGACCAATAGGGTAGGGACCTAGACCTGCCAAAAAATATTGAATTTCGCCTTTTTTTTACTCTATATACATTATATTATTTCACTTCCTGAGTATATGTATTTTACAAAATAAAGAAAATTGATTAGTGCCGTGCTGTTGTCGGTTGTGAACTTGTACATATTTATAAATTTATATTGTAGGTAAGTATATTGCAATATGCTATGCCTTACTTTTTAATTTTTTTGACATGTGAGCGAACGTATTAGTAATTTATAACTTTTTAAGGCGTTTGAATCACGTATTAATAGCATCTTCGGACCAAACGATGTTTCCGCGCTTTTATTAATTTATGGTGCATTGGTTTGCATGTTCGAATCCAGAGAGCAGATCAATCGACGGTAGGTACATGATCTCAGCGATTAAGACCAATATCCATATTCTCATTTGTAGACTTTCTGAAGCGCGATGCTCACAGCTGATTTGTAATTTCATCGCGCTTTTATTCAAATATGGTGCATTAGTTTGCATGTTCAGATCCAGAGGGCAGATCAATCGAGGGTAGGTACATGATCTCAGCGATTGAGACCAATATTCATATTGGCATTTGTAGACTTTATGAAGCGCGATGCTCACAGTCAAAGACCCTCACAGCTGATTTGTAATTTCACCGCGCTTTTAGTCAAATATGGTGCATTAGTTTGCATGTTCAGATCCAGAGGGCAGATCAATCAAGGGTACGTACATAATGCATAAAGTGCTATCTTTGGATCTATTGCTATGTTAACGTTTTATAATTCCCAAAAATTTACCATGCAGGACGGCGGTGTCCGCGATCGAGTGGGTAGAGAATCGGGCATATCAATATCCAGGTTACCGACCAAAGTCCAGCATTGCTTAAAGGAGTGCATATAATATCCAACAGATTGCGCTGGGGGTCACTGAGCGTCTTAACACGACTGCGTGTTCGGTGAAACGTAACAAATAAACTTAAATAGGGGCTCCATAGTCGAGCACCGGGTTCGCATTGGCGTACCACTAGCCAGCCTGCGTTCTCACGGTAGCTTGTTGCAAATGGTGAAAGCACTTTTTTTTTAGTTGTTGAGTGCTTCTGCACGATTTGGGGTGGTGGTAGCTCAATTGCTTGCGAGGACGAATAATAATTGTTAGTGATATTTTAATAAATTTTAGAGATAAATTCCCGGACTGCCCATTCTAAAATGAACATAACAGACGGTGTGGTCAATGTCATGTAGCGATTCAATAAGTCGGGTTTTTTAAACATGAAATTCAAATAGGTTCGTCTTTTTCGAACCAGTACAGCCGTCTGCGTGGCACATCGGTATCGTCACTGCATCGGTTACTTTCAAGGTATCAGATACCTGGATCTAATCCACTCGACGGAAGAACATTTTTACCGTTGGAATACGACATCCAACATCTGCCAGTGGTTGCTGGAGTTGGGTGACCCAAATATCTCAAAAATGGAGGAGAAAATATATGTTCGATGGGTCATGCGGTTTGAGGCATGAGGTTTATCACTCACAGGTTTGACGAAGAACTGGGTTCGAATCACGTATGTGCCAAGACGCAGTATCAGACTTTTGCCATTTTTTTTTGCGAATGATTTAGACAGTAGCAAAACTGGCGGGCGCTCCTGGCGCTCCGCGCCAGTCGCGCCCGCCAGTTTTGCGGGCCGTTCCCACGACCCCAAACCCCACCTATACCCCGTGTGCAGCTCCTACGTCTACCAACAAGTATATAGGAACATGAGAACTAGAGTTAAGTACAAAACTAGCATTAGAGCCACCTGTTGGTAGAAATTGGTACTACTCTCTGGACTTATAATTATTTTTCATATTTGGTCAAGTTTTGTCTAGTTCGATGATTAGAAACCAAAAAGTTGCTCCTCCGGTGATCGAACGCTTTACCTCCGCGCCACGAAGCACAGCGATTACCACAGAGCTACACTCACCAGGTCATAAATGATAGTAATAAACCAACTAAACTGCTAACGATGTAATTCTCGGCCTAAGTTACCAATATCAATTTATAGTTACACAAAAACTTACCACCTAATCATCAGCGCTCGTGGTCGAGCGCTTGCGGTATCCGATTGCAATGCGGCTAGACGCGCGTTCGATTCCCGCCGCCTTTTTTTTTTCTTCGTTATAAGTAGGATGGTCAAATATCTGAGCGCCATCAAGCGATAAGAGTATTTCTCGTTACAGCGCCGAAAATAACGGACTTGACCCAGCATAGTTGCAAATATTGGCCCCTCATCCCATCACTCCAAGCGGCGCAGCGGCGCTGAGCCACTACTCAGCCACTTACACACCATTTACTTAGATCTACCGCGATGATGCAAACATTACACCCCGACGGGAGGGTAGCCAGGCGAAATCCGTTGCCCATCAACAGGGCCTACACGTTCTTTTACCTGTAAATGTTTCACCGAACACGCGGTTGTGTTAAGTTGCACCGTGACCCCCAGCGCAATCTGTTGGATATTAAGTTTGATAAATTGGATATTGTAATATAATTGAATATCATATTAGATATGAGTATTTAATATTAAATATTTACTATACGTAAACAAAAATATTTTACTCGGAAAATATCGTGGTACATTTGGTATCCACCAGATTGCGCTGGGGGTCACAGTGCGTCTTAACACGACTGCGTGTTCGTTGAAACTTAACAAATAAGATAAAATATGGACATTGTTATCGTTCACCGAGCTTATACAGGCGTTTCTTTAGTCAGCCTCCAAAGATTACGTACTCATGTTAGCTTGTTGCAATGGTGAAGGCCTATTTATTGGAGTTGCCGAGATCAACTGCACTGCTGTTTGTGGCGGCCGGGTCCAGCTCAAGTTTGCGAGGGCGAGTAATAATTTTTCGTAGTATTTTAATCCTTTAAAAAAAAAAAATCCTAGACTGACAACGGGACAGTGGTTCTAAAAAGAACTAAACGAGGGTGTGGTCAATGCGATCCAGTAAGCCGGGTTTTCAAATATGAAATTCAAGTAGCTCCATCTTTTTACACGTTGTATGGCCGTCTGCGTGGCACATCGGTATTGTCACTGCTTCGGTTACGTTCGCGGAATTAGATACTTGGATCTAATCCACTCGACGGAGGAACCTTTTTACCGTTGGGATACGACATCCAACATCCACCAGTGGTTGCTGGAGTCGGGTGACTCAAATATCTCAAAAATGAAGAATAGAATATGTGTCTTCTGGGTCGTGCGGTTAGAGGCATGAGGTTTATCAATCACAGGATTGACGAAGAACTGGGTTCGAATCACGTATGTGCCAAGACACAGTATCAGACTTTTGCCATTTTTTTTTGCGAATGATTTAGACAGTAGCAAAACTGGCGGGCGCTCCTGGCGCTCCGCGCCAGTCGCGCCCGCCAGTTTTGCGGGCCGTTCCCACGACCCCAAACCCCACCTATACCCCGTGCGCAGCTCCTACGTCTAGCAACAAGTATATAGGAACACGAGAACTAGAGTTAAGTACAAAACAAGCATTAGAGCCACCTGTTGGTAGACATAGGTACTACTCTCTGGACTTGTATATTTTTTTAATATTTGGTCAAGTTTTGTATAGTTCGATGGTTAGAAACCAAAAAGCAGCTTCTCCAGTGATCGAACGCTTTACCTCCGCGCCACGAAGCACAGCGGTTACCACAGAGCTACGCTCACCAGGTCATATATGATAGTAATAAACCAACTAAACTGCTAACGATGTAATTCTCGGCCTAAGTAACCAAATCAATTCTTAGTCACACAAAAACTTACCAACTCATCATCTGCTCTCGTGGTCGTGCGCTTGCAGTGTCCGATTGCAATGCGGCAAGGCGCGCGTTCGATTCCCAAGTTTTTTTTTTCCTTCGTTATAAGTAGAATGGTTAAATGTCTGAGCGCCATCAAGCGATTAGAGTATTTCTCGTAACAGCGCCGAGAAAAGAGGACATGCGAAGAGAGGTCTCAGCGATTGAGACCAATATCCATATTATTATTTGTAGACTTTCTGAAGCGCGATGGTCACAGTTGATTTTAAATTTCACCGCGATTTTATTCAAATATGGTGCATTAGTTTGTTTGTTCGAATCCAGAGGGCAGATCAATCGAGAGTAGGTACATGATCTCAGCGATTGAGACCAATATCCATATTATCATTGGTTGACTTTCTGAAGCTCAATGGTCACAGTTAAAACCCGTACGTATAGGCAACATCGTGGTACGCATACGTATCACAGGTTGCGTAAAAGTTTTCACGTTAATTAAAAAAAAAAATAAAGTACTGAAATACACTACATTATTTATTATACTAAAATAAAGTAAAATAAATTGCCCTGTAAATAAATACAAGAGACAAAAATGAAATCTGTGCTGGTAGTGGCGATGGTATTAGACCTTAGTCCCCTTCGTTCCGAGGATACCGACACCGTACACGTAGAATGCGTGCTCCGTAGCCACTCAGCCAACCGAACAGCTCTTGAGGATGAAACTTATTATGAGGTCACCTAAAGATCACATTTTTATTTCGAGCACACGTTTGATATCAAAATTCTAACCCAAGCAGCCTAATTGACACGGGATTTTAACCCGGACCACCACAATTGGAAACCCACTGCTCTATTCACATGACTACGAGTTCAACTGTAGGCGGTTTTCGTGTTTTGCGGTATCTTAATCGTTGTCATGAGATGTTCACATGTCTCTTTTGTGATATATCTGTTCAACTCTAGAAACAACTATATCCGCGTGGGTCGAGGTAGATTCGATTTCGGGACTTATGGATAATCATGCAGTTACTTTTACGGTCCGAGCATACAATCGATATCCAATTGCAGAGCCTGGGACAGTAGTCACTGTTGTTAATATATCTCGATGATCTTGTACTCTCCAAGAGTACGCAGCTAGGAAGGGCACAGATTGACCCGCAAAGCGCTGGACGCTAGCGAGTCACAGGGGCCGCGTGTTGCCCCGAGCATCGGTATAAAGGTTGAACACCTGAATCGGAGGTGACAGACAGACTGCAAGAGGACCCAGCATGCCGAACGAACATTGCAAAGCGATGCCGCATGTCGGTCCATGCCACCAAAGTTTCCAAAATTTACCCATCAACGTTTGCTGGGCCTAGTGCCCCGGATCAGTCAGCGTGGTGATCATGCCCAGTAAACGATTTTGAGGTCTGTGTCGATGCATTGGGTTTCTTAAATCGATACGATTGCTAAGGCTGAGTAAAATGTGAAAAGTTGCTTAAATTCAATGCCTCGACCACGTCCTGGTATAGTCAGGAAGAGAGCGTGCAAGATTGAAAATATGAAGGACACAGGATCGAGTCTCTAGTCCAGTGCATTTTTTTTGTTACGAACATATTTCCACGTTTAGTCTCAACTCAAGATGTATGATTCCGAACATTGTTAGGCCCTCTCTACCCATCGTGAATTGACACCAGCAATCCCTTTCATCTAACTTCCAAATCCATCTAATGCCAAAGCTTTAGAAAAAGATACTCAATTTTAAAGTATAGATTAACACTCTCTATCTTGTTGAATAAGAATGCACTGTTTCATCTATTAATGTTGTTGAGGATGATGATGGTCCAGTGGCTTCATTTTTTAAAGATAGTTACATAATTTTTAATGGAATCACATTCTGGTAAAAAGGTCTGTAAATGTGAAGGTTGCATTCTGGAGGCATACTCAATCGCTATTATTTTGAATCTTAGTTGATTCAAAACCTACAAATAATATCTGAAACAAAAAGTGTAATTCCCCTGCTCAAGAGGAGTAGAACTCGATATGACCTTAAGAGCGGTTACAAGTTGTGAAGGTTTCGTTATTATATGTTTTACTTTCTTTACATTTCCTTACCTTGATTCCAAGCCTCGTCGACTGTGGAGGCGCCACGTTGAAATATTCTAGCAAGTTTGGTGGAAGCCTGGACCAAAAGAAGTACCAAAAAGATAACCAGCACCACAATCACTTGCACAATTGCACAAATATGAAGCAAAGATCTTTTTCTCTGAAAAAGAAAATCTTTGCTTTCAAGTGCAAGTAGCTTTTGGTCAGTTTGGCGCAAGTCCAAACCTAAAGTCCAAACTGTTTGATTTCTTGCAGCCCTTGAAGCAATAATTTTTTCTGTCTAAAACTGTAATTCATAAGGCAATGATACTACTAGAAGGCAAACTTAAGGATTTGGGGGGCGGTGGGGGAGGGGGGTAATCACCCAACCTATCTTTGACCCAACCCACACCTCACTCCGCTTTGCACAAATATAATTCAGGTGATTGAAATCTAAACGGACTGTCTAAAACGGACAGCTAGAAGTAGTCCATCTCCCTTCTTAAAGAGGGTCACACAGCGCAAATGGATTCTATGAGAATACGAAAAATAAAAAGACATCATTTCAACCTTGATGCTATATACAAACTTAAACAATTTCTGGCGGATCATATTGTGCCTGGGTGATAAAATAAAAACAATATTCAAATAATCAAGTAAATAATTATTTCCCATCTAGGACTTTTATTACATAGATTTTTAGAAAAAGAATTCCCTTGAGCAAGAATTCCCCACCTTTGCACAGGATTATTTTCATAAAACCTCTACTAGATTTTGTAATAGATTACTGATTAGGTCGATTTTCCCGGTTATTTTAAGCTATTAAACTTGACTCTATCTCTAACACTCTTTAATTGCAGTTTACAAAATCGTTACAAAAGATATAATGATTTCCTTGCCATGAGTTTCACAAATATTAAATGTCTGAAATACACCTGACATTTATCATTCTTAAAAGAACTGCACCCAACCCCAAGCAGTTAATTGCAATTTTATGATCAAGCATTTTATTCAGTTTCTTTATTTGGCACTGACTTCTAAGACATTATCTGTCTACTCTCTCTCGGAAACTACCACATGGAACGGCTGATGAGAGACGGTGAAACCGGAGACGCACGTGGTAGACGGATTTTCTGCGCCATCCGGAAGACGGAAAGAGAAGTCCTGCATGAGTGCTGCAAAGAAGAGGAACAATGTGTTCCGTGCCAGGGCCTCCCCAAGGCAGACACGCTTACCCGCCCCGAACGTCAGCATCATCTCGTCTCGAACGACTTTACCCTCAGAGTCAATGAAGCGCTCGGGTTGGAATGCCTCGGGGTTTGTCCAGTGCTCTTTGTCTTGCAAGCAGCTCCACTGACTTGCAAACACAATCGTGTTCTGGAAAAAACAGTCCACGTTGCCGTTAAAGTGATTGTTAGGAAGATCTTTAGGAGAAACTTGTGGAAAGGTTTTAAATTGGAGTTTGGTATGATTTAAAAATCAGCATAAAAATAGCCATACAATGTGATAACTGGCTCCTTGATTTCTGCAAGAAAAATAGATGTAAAGTCAATGAGCAGATGTCGACAAGAGTGCAGTTAGTCATTGAGCTGTTTCACTTGCAATGCCAAGTTTTGCTATTCTCTCAGTTACCTTGCAGTGCTCTCTTTTATGACTCATTGTTATCCTTATGTACTCTGTAACTTGTTTCTTATTTAATAAGTGCAAAATAAAGGCTGTAAGGTCAAGTTTGTCCTCTTCGGTAAGACAAAATCAACCGGTGAATCTGAGATCAGGTCCAAAAATTTAGTTTGGCTACAATAGAATTTATTCCAGGTGAAAAGAGCATGTATGATAAGTCCAAACAGCACCAAAATGAATCTGTTGATTCCTCCCCAGTGCCTACAAGGGCTTCCAGCCTAACCTTGGGGATGTCGTAGCCGGAGAACTTGGTGTCCTTGGTGACCCTGTGCGGAACGACTAGAGGAGCAATGGTGTTGGAGCGGCTCACTTCCAGAAGAACGGCTTCAACGTACGGTAGGCTGCAAGAGGTGTACAGAGTATGTAAGAACTCTGAATCCTGAACCCTAAACTCTAGGCATTTTAATCAACATTTTGCTCCTGCTTTTTGTAAGGATAAACTGTCTCCAATATTGGATAGCATTGTTTTACCTGGCCCTGTCTTGAAGGGACACAGTGCGGTCCCTTCCCACCACTGCATCCAGCTCCTGCTGCACCTTTGTCTGCACCTTGGGATGCAGCACCATGTACATCAAGCAGAAACCCAGTGTGTTGCTAACAGACTCGGAGCCCGCAGAGAACAGGTCCAGGCACACCACGATCAGACTCTTTTCTGCAAACAAAGAGCCAATCAGTGACAACCGTTGAAACTAGGTGCCTCAGAGTCGGTTGAGTATTTGCTCATGTAAAAGATTGGCTATCAGTTCTGGCATAAGCATGTGTGACCAAGGCAAAACTGGGCTTGCCAAAAAAACTATCACTTTTCTGCACAAATGAAGTTTCTTATTTGTCCTGACTCTTTTTCCAAACTGGAAATCTGCTTGAAGCGTTTTTAAACTCTTGGCTTAAGAGCTGGATGAATATGACGACTGGTTTAACGTCCTGAACTTTGGTCAAAGCATTAAGTAATAAATCCTTTTTGGTTATTCTCTGGTAAAATAATTTGAATTTGTAGGCAAAAATGCAGTGGTTTTTTACAAGCAAGCTGCCCATCACCAAACCAGTGATTACTTCACTGTTTTACTTTACTTGCCAGTAAATGTTGATCCTGGTTTTCCAAGGCTCATTTCACGAAGATAGACATCTATAAAGTCTCTTGGATTATCGGCATCGAAATTTTTTTCATGCTCTCGTATCGATTTCTAAGATAAAAATACAGCTTATTCCTTCAAAATGATAAGGCGTTTTACGTAAACAGATTAATCCATTGAATTTAAGTTTACAAACGCACTCAGAATTACAACAGATTGGAAATAATCAGTATAAAATAAAATTCCTTAGTCCTACCCTGACAAACTCCTGCAAGTCAAGTTGATTCTGGTGAGACTTGCGATATTTTGCCGATAGAAATCGGAGCGATGGCATCAGATTGACAAAGTCATTGCCTGAAACGTTTCCGCTACGGAAGAGGTACTCGAGTTTCAGGAGCAGCGACTGGAATTCCGGGTCGTCGCGCCCATGCCTGGTGCCGGCCATCACGGTCCACAGAACATTGATCACAGACACAGTAAACAGCTGATTCACCTGGAATGCCACAAGCAAACTTCTTGAAAAGATATTCTTAAAACTGTGCAAAGTGTAGAAAAAAAAGAGCAGAACAGCCTAAAAATATACGGTGAAACATGTTGGAGTGAGTTATATCTGATAGTTTGTTGGAATACTGTTTTTACTCTGTTTTTTTTTTTAATGTTTTGACTTCATTGACTTCAACATAATTCTATAGCAGAAAAAACCTTGATGTAAGTTCCACCAACATGAAACACCAGTCACGTTACCATTTCCATTACAGATTTTCAATAGTACAACAACCCAACAATGCTAAATTGATATTGGAGCCCTTATTTACGCATCCATTCTAGTTACAACCTAACAACCAGACCGTGAGAAAGCTACCTGAACAGGTTTCGAGCCAGCTCGCAAGAGCTCTGCTGACAGTTGTTTGACTTCGTCCAGGATAAGTCCCTCCATGCTTGTCTTGCCAAAGCCAAACTCCTTGAGATGGCGCAACGCAAAGCGTCTCTGTTCCACCCAGTACGGTCCATCGGTCATGAACACGCCTGCAAATAAATCAGCACACATTACTCAGTATGTACTTAAGTACTCAGTATTTGGTACTCTTGATATAAACTTGGAAACCATTTGCATTACATGGCATTAGGATCAGATGGCAACAAATTATCTTTACCTCCGAGTTTTTTCCCTTCCAATGTATAAGCAATCAAGACTTAACAGGAACGACTTAAGTTGTGTCGTTCCCTTTCATAAAGGAGTATAATCAAACACAAGCTCACCCAGCCTTTCCCCAAACGTAGATTCCTTGATTAAAAAGGAGTCCATTCTACCCTGGAAATCATCTGCTTTCAGGACGTCGAGCACTTCTCGTGAGCCTACTACCGCAATTGCAGGCTTCGTTCCGAGGAAGAAACCAACAACTGGGCCATATTTGGTGCGCCATTCCTCGAAGAGGAAGTGAAGGTTGACTCTTGTCAAATATGGAGCAGACCCAACTACTGGCAAGCATGGTGGGCCTGTGAAACATACCATCTAAACTGCATAATTTTGAAGTTCAATGTGTGCTGTGCAATTTTGATGTGCGTGTATTATATATGACCATTATACATAACCACAAGGGTAGAAATAACATGTTTTAATATTTTTCGAAGAGTTTTGGTTTTTTTAGTCTTTGTTGTCACTTATCTATGGGATTTTAGTGGTAATTTATTGACGGTATTGATGCAATAGTAGATAAAAAGAATGGTCAGAATGTATTAACTATTTGGAAGTGATAAGCTATTTCTCAAGTACCATGGGTATACAGCCATTCATAAATATCCTGTGAGTGTTTATCTGTACATGGTAATTTTGAAAATTTGAAAATTAAAAATTACCTACCTACCTATAGTACTTAATAGCTGTAGTTCAGTCCTCAAATATTTTAGTCCTCAAACCTACATTTTTGCCTGCTTCAATCATTTCCCACAGCCACTACTGCATGTATTTGGTAAGAAAAAACTAGAATCAACAGTTTTAGAATATTTATATGATCGCAATTACACTTCTTCATTTTTTTTGTGATTTGAGGAAAAAATTTCTTTAAATTGCTTAGTATGTATACTTGAGTCAATTGTGTTGCGACATTCTTAATATCGTTTTATCAGTGCATTTTTTCCATGCTAAATAAATAATAAAATATCAACATTGCATTTTTTTTTTAAGTTGTAAGGGGAGGCATATTGCTGTTCTTACCTGGTGGAAAATTGTGTGGTTTTCTTGCCGCAATACATGCGTTAACAAACCACGCAAGTATGCATGTAGCAAGAAGTATTAAGAACATTATTGCAGATGAAGATTGCAGTCTGAAAACAAGGACTTAAAGTGGATTTCCATGCTTACTTTTTTGAATTTGGTAGATTAGCAATAACCTTGAGCAATATCTTGCTCTATAGCCATCTCTCTCTTAGTTCTGTTTCACTCAAACACCTGTTGGAGTGATGTATCGGATGTATAACCTATGGTATCACGTAAACCTACATTTTTTATCTTGTCGGGTATAACCCAACGGTATGACTTCTAGTACTGAATTTCGGGTATTGCCGTCACTCAGCTGAAAATTGACTTGACCCCGACTACCTAGGCAAAACGTTGCGTGACTTCTACTTCGTCGTCAGCTTTGGTCGTCAGTTACTAACGAATCTATTGTGAGTTGCTACTAAATCAATACGCAGTCTTCATCTAAAATTCAAGCACAAACTTAACCGCGAAAGAGTTAACGCCTGTTTCTTTGAAGGTTTCTCTAACACCTTAGAGAAAAGAATAACACTTTCTAAGGTAATACCACACGTAAGAAAAAATATATACAACCATAATCGTAGTAATACGACCTTCGAACCCAATTTAATCTTATTTTAATGAAGCCTTCCATAAATCTGTTATCACCATCTTGCTGACACTTTTAACCTGCACATTAAATTAAAATATTGATAATTCCAATGCCTACAAAAAATGTATCTGTAGACCCTGGCCCATAGACAATAGATTGCCCTTGGTTAACTGAATATTATGGCTGCAGAAAGCTTAACCAAGCTAAATTGCCTGTGTGGGCCATTAGCAGACACTTGCCCAAGTTTGCCTACAATGTTTATAAACAGGAACATGATAACCGATAAGTATAGAATTTTGTCTGTAATTCTCTTAACCATTCTTTAGATGGCTGCTGCAGATGTTACTTACGAAGAGCTTCTCGAGCTCACTGGCAAGGAAGGCGTTGTGATTGTCGACGTTAGAGAACCGGCGGAGATTGAGGAAACTGGCAAGCTGCCCGGCAGTATTCACATTCCCCGTAAGTAGGCCTATAAAATTCTTCCCATCGAGATCCACGTCTCAGTTGTAAGGAATGGAAATTAAGGGAGTTACAATTCATGCAACTAGGTATAGGTTATAGTTAGGTATCTGCCATCGTTATTTTATTATACCATATTATATTAGTATATATTATATATTTCATATTACTATTTTATACTTATTATGTTTACAAATAAATGCATAACCAGCCTGAATAAAAAAAATTGTTATTTTAGAAACATCATTTTATAGTGAAATTAAAATTGTATTGTGCCAATTATTAAACATCCTTAATTCTTTCCCTCTACTTATTTTTGTACCTTAGTTGGAAGTCTGGAAACCGAGCTTGAGATCTCTCCCGAGGATTTTGAAAGCAAGCACGGAGTAGAAAAGCCAACTACCGATTCGCCAATCATATTCTCTTGCAAAGCTGGAAGAAGAGGTCAAACTGCCGTCGAAAAATGCCTGGCTCTCGGGTACAAAGAGTAAGAGCAATGTACAATTTACTGTATGCAAATATTCCATTTAGCACTTGAACAAAAATATTAACTTTTTTATTCCCAAACCATCTATGGACAAAAGTTTCTAAATAACAAATTATTATTTTCAGCTGTCGTAATTTCGAGGGAGGATTCTTGAACTGGGAGAAGAATACTCAGTAGAGTAATGTGGTCAATACTACGCCAGTCTGCATCACTTAGACATTCACGAAATATGCCGATTAATTAACCGTAGTTGAGGGACACGAACTGCATACCAAAAACACAGGGAACAACAAATATGTAATAAGCACTTATAAAACACTTTTTCCACACAGTAAATTCAGGAATACAAATCAAATAAAAATCTTGTTTTGACTTTTTACTTGATCTTCATTTTTGAAATTCCCACAGCACTTCCCTGTTAGTTCCTAAACCTGAATGGAAACTATCTCAAATGCAGATGGGTACATGCATTTGGCCATGGATTTAGCATCTTAGTAGTAATTTTATCAAATTATGCAGTGGGACCAAGGGTGTAAAGAAAAAAAACAGGTCTGGATTTATCACATTCTGCAGAATTGAATAATTCCAGATAAACCCACTTTGAAATAGGCATGGAGTTTTCGAGATACCTGCTGCCAAATGGATAGTATTTATTTATTATTCCTTAAACTTTTAAACAAAGAACTCTCATGAGGTGGACAAGCAATACAAAAAAGAATCTACTTGCTACTAGTGCTTAATTTGATCTGTGCATAACATTCAAAGCCCAAATAGTTATCTTGTACGTAACCTGACATTATCTCGTTAGACATGCTGATATCACATGGTGGAGAGATCACTGCATTGCATCATGCCCTTGAAAGTAAAAGATCAATGGGTATTTAATACATCCTGCAATCAGGTGAGCCTGTCAGTTCTGCTAGTGTAACAATGCTCTCGACAAGCGTGCTAGTGGCCACTCTGCTCCTAGTGAGCGGAACCGTGGCCCAAGAAACGGAATGGTGGCAGCACACTGTACTCTACCAGATCTATCCTCGCTCCTTCCAGGATAGCAATGGAGACGGGACCGGAGATTTGATTGGTAAATTTGATCACCTGTATTTTTATTTGCATTTATATGTATGTAGTTAAAAACAAAACTGTATTCATACATTTTCAAGATACCTATAAATATATTGCTCTTTAATTTTTCCTACTGGTATCTAAAAGTAGATATTATTTAGATACCAGTTAATATAGGTAAAACTGCAGGGTAAAACAAATTATTGAAGAAAATACCTGTTTTATTGTGAAGCAAAGGTTGAAAGCATAATAAAGATATAGCATACAGCTAGCATACTAGCTACATATGCATCTAGCAGAATTTTTTTTTGTTAATTCTATTTATGGCCCAAAATAACCTGATTTACAAGAAGTACCGGACATCTACGGCCAGACGAGTCTTGGAACATCTCTAAACACTAAAAAGAGTCATTTTGTCTTTTTCTTAACCGATCTGGTCTTGAGATTTTACTCCTTATCTGGTCCTGGAATACCTTTTCAGATCTCAGGCTCTGAATTAGTAATCCTAATGTGAACCAGAGATATTAATTATAAGGAATGTAATTGTTTATTATAATATAATGGGAGAGATTGATAGACTAAGTGAGAAGAGATATAAAAAAAAGAAGAGGGAACTAGGAAACAAAATAAAGAAGAAACATTGTTGAACAGAGAAAAATATAACAAAATTGTTAGTAGAGAAAAGAATGAGAAAAATGGAAAGTAAAATTGTGTATAGATAGAAAAAAATGTATCTGTGACCTGGCTAATTTCCTGGTCATTTCCTGTTTCGCTAAAATGGAAAAGATAAGCAAAGAAATTCAAAATAGGACGTGAGTCCCTTGACCGCAGATGGATCCAGGCTCTGCCGCTAGTTTAGGGGGCCATGTGGTGATCATTAACCAAAGGGTGAAATGTACCATAAACTACCGCAATGATACCAGAATTTACAATATTCTGTCATAATTGGTTTATTTCTTGCATTGCCTTTGATAGTTTGAAAGTAAATAGTAGCCACTAGTTAGTGGGCCAAAAAATACTACCTCAGGATCAAATTTCTTGATTTCTGTGAATTTGTTTCCTCTCTCTAGCTACTGATCAAACCGCTAAGCTAATTTTGAGCAAATTTTCAGAGTACAACATCAGAGTTTTGTTTAATAGTTTTTTGTAATAACTAATAATATATATATTTTTTGACTCAAAAGCCATTATCTTTAACCATTCGGGGCTTAGACATTTCTCCGAGTCCAATTATAAAGGATATCTCAATAAGACAGTATTTTAACACAATGATCTTGCACACTAATATTACTTAAATGTGGCATGCGCATTATTTAACGCGAGACACTTTCCAAAAAGTTATATTAGCTGTGACGGGGGAGGGTAAATTATTTTTTGCGGCCCAGTCCATTGACAAAGTTCCACATCTGATACCACTCCCTATTATTTTGTTGCATCTGGCAGAGAAAGTGATACAGTATAATTACCTACTATATAGTTATGCACAGCTACCTGTGTTCAAGCATATCAATGGATATCTCTGATCCGATATCTTATCTGGGTTTTTTAATCAGACGGTTTGTTTACACCACGAATTATGCAGTTAAAAATAACGAATATAAACTCGCTATCGCTGAGAATTCACTAACTGAATGAAGAAAATTAATTTCCTATTTCGTACGTTTAAAAAGTTTTCGAATAAAGGGTGATATGCAATTAATTCCTGAATGGAAATTATCCGCAAAGTGCAAAATACCTAAGAACAGTTCGATGTTACAGCTACCAACACTTCTGGGAAATATTTTTTGGTAATAGGTACCAATATAATAGGTATAGGATATACTCTATACTATACCACATTTGCCTTCGATTCTCACGCATGCTGGCGTGAAAATTTGCTCATACTCTGCACCTTCGAATACGGATGTCCGGTTGTTTGTTTGATATTACCGATATTACACAGATGACTGTGAATCGAATGCCCTGTTGTTAACACGTTAAAACGTGTATTATTTATTCACAAGAAAGCCAATTTCTACCCAGGCCATAACTTCATGGGTTGCACCATGTTGCTTCTACGAGGGCTCTGTGCGATAAGGCCAGTCCTTTGAGCCCCCGAAGAGCGTGATACTTCTAGAGTTGAGTAAAGAGTTTCCCAGAATCCTCTGGATACAGAACTGCATCTGGAAGGCACGGGTAGGAAGGGCATATTTCATGAATTCCTGTTCCCTATGCAGGCATCACCAACCGTCTGGACCACTTGGCCGAGATGGGGGTCGGCGCCATCTGGTTATCGCCGATCTTCAAGTCGCCCATGGTGGACTTTGGCTACGACATAGCAGACTTCAAAGCAATCGACCCGCTCTTCGGCACGATGGAAGATTTCGACGCGCTGTTGGCCAAGGCCAAGTCTCTGGGTGAGCAATCAGCTTGTGCACCAGCCGGCAATAATTGGACTTTTTGTGGGACACCTTTAGCAGGAAGTGTCAAGACTGATGTTTCCGACATCATCATCATAGTTAATATATTTAACAATGTCAGCTATTAAAATGCCCTCGACAGTGTTATATTTTTTTAGTGGTGTAACCCGACCTTTTCGCCATCAAGGGGCAAACAATAGTGACAAGACTGAATACGCTCGTTCTTTAGGACTGCACTTTTGCAAATATTTCGAATACTTCACTCTCTTGGGCATGGCTGTGGTGTTATTTCTGGTGCTGCCCACAATCATACCAAACAAACCAGTCGTAAAATATATACCGAGCAGAACCATCTGGGGTAACTAATTTGATAGATTAATCCTTACAGACGTTCACGGTTCAGGAAATAGTCACAACGGAGTAAAATAGTACGCTGGTTGATACACATCAATGATACAAATGGTTCAAAGGAGTATTGTTTTGACGCCTGTATCAAAATTCTGGAAGGGCTTGACACAATTATATTGGCGAACAAGCTCATTTTAGTGGCGGGATAGCCTGGAGGTGGCGTGAAATCGCGGAAAACAGAGCCAGCAACCGGGACTCCATGAGTCCAGACCCATGTATTGGACGTCCTAACTGTTAGCCCTCTCGCTCAAACTGCACCACCGCGTGCATTTCCTTGAGAGACCAGCTCGGAGTGTAGAGGTGGACCTATCGCAGCCTTAAGTGTGTGGTACTTGCAGGCATTAAGCTGTTGCTCGACTTTGTGCCCAACCACACGAGCGATGAGAGTGAGTGGTTCGTCAAGTCGTTGGCTAACGATCCTGCCTACGCAGACTACTACGTGTGGAAGGACTCACTCGGGGTAGATGCCGACGGCAACCAGATCCCGCCCAACAACTGGGTGAGTCTCTTCAGTTCCCGACTGATGCGCTTTTTCATGGGGATGATTTCAGCAATGAAGACACCCATCCTGTATTCGATCTGCCTGGATCCCCCATACTTGAACCTCCATCCAACGCCTCCAAGAGTGTTTCGGCAAGGAAATTATTGGTTCCCAACCCTGCTAGATCATCATAGTTTCAAAACTCAAGGCCCAAACACTGATCCAAAGTGTCTTGAAGTCGTTTGCAGTCACGAGCATCCCGTCTGAAATGTTTCAATCTGTTTTGACCAGCTGAGCGTGTTCTTCGGCTCGGCATGGACGTACCGCGAGGAGAGGCAGCAGTTCTACCTTCACCAGTTCGACCCCCGGCAGCCTGACCTCAACTACAGGAACCCCGCCGTCGTGCAGGAGATGAAGGTAACTCGAGACTGCAACCTCAATGTGTACACAGTTTTTCATGGTGAAGGGTTTGTTGATAATGCAAATACACATTTCTTTCGATGTTTAACGACGCACTGTTTTGTAAACGTACTTTTGGCAATGGTCTGTAGAAGCGTAGGTAATATGTGGGTAATAATGATTAAAACGAAGATAGTAGCTTTGGTGCGAGATGATGTTCTGTTAGCAAATTGACCCCGACGTTTCTTCAAAACTGAACTAGCCACCTATGGCATGATGGCCACCCATCCGTTGCCTGACCCAATTCAGTGTTGCTTAACTTTATTATTATTTTTTTTTTTCTTTGACTGTAATTTGCTGGCAATAACAAAAAAAATTCGATGAGCAAAAAATATCGAAAAATAGTTAAATTTATCCAGTATAATCATAAAAATATCCAGTGTTACCAGCACTTGTTAAATTAAACGAGTCTGGAATCTTGAAGCATCTTGACGTCTATAAACTCAACCCTGCCGTTTCTGTCCAAATCGCAGGACGTGTTCACGTTCTGGATGGAGAAAGGTGCTGACGGGTTCCGCATCGACGCCATCCCCCACCAGTTCGAGGACATCCAGTTCCTGGACGAGCCCAAGCTCAACGGCACTACGGCCGAGCCTGACGACAATGCTTACTTGGACCACATCTACACCAAGGACCAGCCAGAGACCTTTGACATGGTGCAGCAGTGGCGAGAGCTGGTCGATGCGTTCAGCGCAGTAGATGGTGTGCCCAGGTACATAGTTAGCAAATAGCGACCGCCTACCTATAACCAATTAAATTATTTCTTGTGAAAGTCAGTGTATATTAAATTAACACTACACGCCAAAGAGTTTGCATCTGAAATCCACGGGGTTGCTTCATTGCTATCTTCTTCGAGTTCCTTTTGAGCATTGAAAAAAATAATTACACCCACTTTACACACCCTCTGGCTTGTGGAACTTTTTTCTCGTCCATAATTGCGCTCTAAGCTCAAATGCACAGACACTATAAAGTCTGTCGTTGTCCAGGATTCTAGTTACGGAGGCGTACACGGATATCGACACCACCATGAAGTACTACGGCACCACAGAGAGGCCAGGCGCCCACTTCTCCTTCAACTTCCTCCTTGTCACAGAGGTCAACATCAACTCAACTGCACAAGACTTTGTCGACAACATTGACTTGTGGATCAACAAAATGCCAGAGGGTGCCACAGCAAACTGGGTGGTAAGAAAACTATGAGTTGTTTTCCATTGCTACAGTGACACAAACTTCGTCCCACTTGCCATGTGCCATTTTCCACTGGGAAATTTAAATTTTCTTCTATTGCTACGATACCTGATTAATTGTACAGTTACACTCCTTCTTTTCTGCTTCCCAAAAAAAAATAAAAAAAAATAAAATAGAATTCAGCTTGAAAACCAGCACAGAAATAATCTAGAAATACTGATTTTACCACTGTAAAGGCAAATTGCTCCGTACTCAACTGAGGTTACATGCAATTTTTAAAAAGCATGACAATGGAAAATATGTATGTACCCTATTGCTATTCTGGCTCCTTGCAGGTGGGTAACCACGACCGCACGCGTGTGGCCACTCGCTTCGGTGAGGATTTGGCCGACGGCATCGCGATGCTTGTGCAGCTGCTGCCCGGGGTGGGTGTCACTTACAACGGCGAGGAGATCGGCATGATCAACACGTACATCTCGTGGGAGGACACGCAGGATCCTCAGGGCTGCGGGGCTGGTCCAGACCGGTACGAGGAGCAGAGCAGGGATCCCGTGCGCACGCCCTTCCAGTGGGACGACACCAAGAATGCAGGTAATGTGGCCGAGTCGCAGTGATTTTCATACGGGGAAAGTTGTAAATATTAACCCCGATTTCATTGTGTTACTGAGTTTAAGTGTTTAGTCAAACAGCCATAGTTAGGGCTAAACATATTGATACATGTATACTGATCGTTGAGGATAGCATTAATAAAGGTCAATCGAGCGTAAACCAGTCTCAAAGGCAAGTAATCTGCTAGAAATAACAAAATGAAATTTCTTAACATCTGCAAAGATGGTGACCATCTGGCTGACCTCCATTTTTGTTGGTAAAGAAGTCATTTGGTGTCTATTTTTTGCAAAGACAGCTTAAGACTAGCTCTGGGCCTTTGACTAAACCAATAAACCCAATGATTATAAAACGTCTTAGTTCACAGATAAATAATAGCGGACACAATACAAACACTTAAGAAACTTAGGTTCAAACTTCTATTCTCATTCAGTTGCTGGTAAAAGCTTTGAGTGTAAAATTGTAATCAGACCATCGGCAGATGCGGATAATTAGTTTTTGATCTCTGTTTGCAGATTCTTTAACTCAATCTGTAATGACTCCCTTGCAATTATTTATTTTTAAATTAGTGAGGCCATTGGCCTAAGTGTAACAAAAAGCAATCTTGAGCCAGAGGCTCAATTTATTTGTTTAACATTTCTCGCAGGTTTCTCAACGGCAGACAAGACGTGGCTCCCTGTGAATGAGAACTATGTTACATTGAACCTTGCGGCGCAGACTCTAGCTACAACGAGCCACTACAATGTGTACACGAGGCTTGTGGAGGCCAAGAAACACAACACTATCAAAACAGGCTCGCTGCAAACTGCAGCAATTGGGGAAAGGGTCGTTGCGTACACTAGGTATGGCTTCTATAGTCTCACTTAATCAAGGCTTTTAGAAATACTTTCATACTTCTATCTGTTTATCTATTTAAATAGAAAGTTGATTAGTTTGGTGAGATATATGTGCAAAACGTTTGATGTGTTTATACCAATCATGCCTAATTATTACATAAATAATTCAGATCAGCCCATGGTTTTTTAGGGAGCTGGCGTCTGAAGAAACATTCGTGGTTATTGTGAACCTTGGAGAGGACAGTCAGGTGATCGATCTATCGACAACCTTTAACAATCTTCCGCACACACTCACAGTATGGACTGCAAGCATCGGAGCAAACATCTTGGAAGGGTGAGGCACTTTTGACTTGCATTTATTTACTTAAAATCATTTAAAGTTAGGCTTGCATGAAGGTTTTGCATGACCTGAATAAACACTAAGAATGATATAGTAAAATATGGACTCGGAATCTAAGATAATCCGTCAGTTTGAAATAGGTAGCTGAATTGCTGCTTGAAGTTTGAATTTTCGCGCGATATTTTTCTTCTGTATAGCTGTTTGTTCGATAAAGTCGCTTTATGCAGATTTATCTTTGTCTATTTAAGACCATAAACTGAGGTCGTACCACTTACAACTACAATCATAATTCAGATTTAAAAACTGCTTCTTAAAATTAATATGATTGTCGTCAAAGATTGTCGCCATCACTCATAACCTGCAACTGTCAGTGGCACGCCGGGCGACAGTGTTTTGTTCATTGGTGAAGTAAATGCACCAGTAGTGTTGAATTTACTTCGAAAATTTACAACCGCATAAGTTTTCCTCCGTTCATACATACCAAGAAACATTATTACTAACATTTTACCTGAATAGCATCGAGTCAAAAATGCCTGCAGCTGATTATAGTACTGGTGGTTCGGGTGATGGAAAGCTTGACGAGAGTGTTAAGAAAGTTAGTCTTGCCACAAAATATGATATACCCATTGAGAGACTATCATATGAACATATTGGAGAGTGCAATAACGCTCGAGAAATGGAACATATCGTCAAAATTTTGAGGTCAGGTGAGGAAGGTATCTTCCCTCATTTGATTGAGTTTGCCGAGAATAAATTAAGGGAACTTAACCCCACATGCAAAGTTCTACGGAAGGAAGAGCCGGCGTTGGTGCCTGCAAGCTTAGACCGAAATGAATGGACTGGTGTGAAGAATGATCTCTTGAGTTGGTCAGAAGAAGTAAAAGTCATGGATGTTAACTTAGCTAACAACGCGATGAACTGCTTGGAAATTAAGGACGACGAAGACCCGATTAGAACAATAAAGGAAATAAAAACAACTGAGCTTGCTAAGAAGTCAAAGATTGAAGATGTAAGCAAGGCTCTCAAGTCAGTTGTTCCACGAAGTTATGCGGATTGGGACAAATTCGATGCAGACGAGGAATTACTGAAACTAGACACACTAGAAGAACGAAAGAAAGAGGAACGGGAGGTGAAGAAGAAGCTAGAAGAGAAAGAAGCCTTGGACAGGATGAAACAAAAACACAATAAAGAAAAAGATAAACTGAAGAAGGAAAATAAACAGTCCGGTTTAAAAGTTAATGCTAAAGAAATCACACATGAACGAATTACTGAACCAACAGCAACAAAACAGAAACCATCAAATGCTCACAATCCTGCGATTGAGGATTTAGTTAAAAGTAGGGAAGCTAACCTTGAGCGAACAAAAGGCAATGAATGCTTCAAGCAGGGTGATTATGCAACGGCAACCATGCACTTCACAGAGAGCATCAACTTGAACCCAACCGTGCACGCCTACAACAACCTAGCTCTGGCGTCGTTCAAACTGAGCATCTTCGAGGATTCAATCGAGGCGTGCGAGGGGGCACTGGCATTGGAGCCTGACAACGTCAAGGCACTGTTTCGCCGCGGAGCGAGTCTCCTGCGTCTGCAGCTGCCTGTGCAGGCTGCGCAGGATCTGCAACGCGTGTTAACGCTTGAGCCAGGGAACAAGGAGGCAGCCAAGCTGTTGGCCAGTGCTGGCGAGAGCGAACGACTCGCCAAGGACAAGCCTAGGAGGATGAAAATTTTCGACGTTCCGGACGCCAAGACTGCGCCTAGAAAGACGAAGCAGATGATACCGGATTGGCAGCAACCGTCGACCAGTGGAATGTCGAGTCGCCCAAAGACACAGCTGCGAACCAATCGGCCTCTGAGCCGCCCGAAGATTGTAGAGCTCAGCAGCACCGAGTTTTCTGACGATTCAGAGAATGAGACGTATTACAATGCTGCTTTGGCAGGCAGACGTTCTAGAATTGTTGAACTCGACTAAACAATTAGGCTAAGGCAATAAAAGTGAAGATGATCCTATGGCTGCAATTTGTTTTAGAGTCAGTTTTATGCTTGGATTTTCGTTACATTTAGAGATTCGTCTTTGGTTCAAATGGAAAATGGGTTGAGAAGGACGTGCTATAACAAGTTAAGAGCCAGCAAATATGTTCAAGATCTGGTCGAATTTACAGTGAACATTATCATTGTCAATTGAATCTGTTAGAATCTTTATGTAAAATGTATTCCAAATTATTTGTTTGTGCATAAATATTGTCTAGTTTTCTTGTGGAACCAATTTTGTATTGCTGCATCATCTGGAGATAGCCTCGGGTGCACCCAGTGAGGTTCGTTGTGCTAAAAGCCCGGACTGGCATTGAAGACTTTCGATCGCATTGTAAAGACAATGCGCTTTCGTCTTATCACAGGTTTTCTCTAGCAGCTACCAACCTCTTTGTTCGATTTGTGGCCTTATCACTTTTGTGCCTGACATTCTATCTACGATATTTTACCTGATATCATGTGCTTTACCACTTCAATTTCAGATAAATGTGCCTGTCGTCTTAAAGTGATAAGAAAGTTTTGTAAATTGAATAATAAAAAATTACAGTTCCCTCAAATTGAAGGCGTATTAGTTGCCTGTGATTACTATTATTTAATTTTTGCAATTCGTGGAGTGTAGATTATTTTGTATTGTATTGCAAGTATTACTGGAGTGCAGATTAAGTGCTTTCACTCGTATCAACTGTCGAGATTAACATCACTCCAATCTTTGTTTTATCATCGTTTCCTTTGCATTTACTGCAGCACTCAGTTGACCATCTTGCTGCTAGTTGGCAGCACTTTAAGCGTTGCGCTTGTGTTACAGTGATTCGGTGATTGCTAGCGCCGTGCCCTTGCTGCCCAAAGCTGCGCTCGTGCTAAGTGGGCTGCCCGCTGCAGCATAACAAGCACAGCGAGAACCCAACGTAGCTTACGTTTGAAACATAACACGCAAAAATGTGATGATTTAGTGTGGTTTGTGGTCGGTTGGAGCAATAAAGCAATTTTAATTCTATGAAAGCATTCTCTTTATTGTCAGCATCTGTGCCTGGTAATGTAGGAGAGAATTTTATAGTAAATCATTTTCTTGAACACTCAAATTAATTATTTTAAATTATTTTTTAATTAATAATAATCAATATACTTTAAGAACATGTACAAAACTTAATAATTCATAACAACGACGTAGCAAATAGAGAACAAGTTCATGATAGATTAATAAAGTTTTCTGTAAATAAACTCTAAATTTTCATGCGAGCTCCCGAACAAGTAACAAAGTCTTGAGCCGTTCCGAGCTATTCGCCTTTGAGAGGCTCCATCTCCTGCCCGTCGAATGAGGAGGCAAGTCGTCGCTTGGGCACTGCTTCTTCGATGTACCTGGCCAGCTCGTCGAAGAGCGTGTAAAAGACAAAGCCGTCCAGGCTGAGGGCTAGGTAGTGCAAGAAGACCCAGACTGAGTAGCTGCATGATTCGGTGATTGTGCGCATGCTCAGCGGATCCAGAGGAACAGGGCAGCACGCTTTGAACACGAACCTGAGCACACAAAAATATGGGTATCATGGGAAAGCCTGAAGATTTCGAAACTGTGCTAGGCATTGACGCATTTTCCCTGTAATCTTAATTGATCGACGTGACAGATTATATTTGTGTGATTAATCATTAATTGGTGATTCAGTTGAAAGTTGTTGCACTTTTAGAAGGCAGAATTAATGTAATGTGCAACAAGCAGCTGTTGATAACATGAACCACTCAAGAAAGCCAGTAATAAATTGAGTGACACAAGCTGTACAGTCATGGCATAAATCTACCTTGTAGCGTCGTCACTGGCTTGGTGACATGTCCATGAAACCTCCCATCAACGTATTCATCTCCACACATTCATTTGCGTTTATCGACTCACCGGACCGAACGGTTTGGCGTGTTAGAAACATCGGTTGCCATGAGATCACAGAAGTTAAGCAACACTTCGCTCGGTCAGTTATTGGATGGGTGACCATCACACTCATGTCCAATTTTGTTCTGGAGAGAGGTTGAAGAGATGCAAGTTAGTACAGCAACTTCATTCGCCTTGCTTATCAACCTCTCGGCTGCATGGATATGTGGAGGAATCCTGCTGTTTGCGTTGTAGGTACCATCCTTTTGAAGGGATGTAAAGTCGTTGCTCCCCTATGTACTCTTCGTCGGCATCGAGTTTCTTTTTAGGGTAGGTTCGTCATCATCCTTATCTTCCTTACCATCTTCACCATATTCACCATCATCATTCACACCCCGAAGTCATTAGACCAGTGCTGCAGGATCTATTGTCAAAAGAGTGCGTCGTTAAACCCCACGAATAAGTTAATCAAAGACTTACCGGTTAAACGCCTGACTTCGTGAGTACAGGACCATGGAGATGAGACGGTATATTAGGCCCAGCGACGTCAGGCACAGCAGGATGATGAACCAGAACCAGAGGAACGCGTAGATCTTTTCATTGATGACGTTCAGGGCCATCACGCACATGGCATCGTGCTGCTGGATTGACCCCGAGGGTCCGTACTTGTGAAACGTGCACTTGGTCACCTTGGGGAAGATTATGTCCATCGGGTTGCGCGGGTTATCGGGATCCTCATCGCCCATAAGCAAGTCGCCGATCTTCATGAAACGCCCCCCTAGGAACTCGTTCATTGCCATCATTTGCACGATCACGTTCAGCAAGCTCAGAAGTTCGCAGAAAATCATCCCCACCGCCCACGTTTTGTTTACTTCGAGATGCTCGGCAAAAGCCGTGCTCACAATCTCAATCTTGGTCTTTAGTTCCTTGGAAGACGGCACGGTCCTCTTGTCGTCCACCTTAACGGCCGTGTCGCGCAATGCAAGCGCCGCATATTCGAAGCCAGCGGCCATTTTCTTGATGCGGCCACCTTCAATCATCTTCCAGATCATATGCGGGATGTAGAACAGGAGCGCTTGCCCGAAAAGGACGAACGGGACCCACTGGTAGTAGGCATGTCGTATGATTTCGTCGTCGTCGCTCATCGGCCCGACGCCGGGGTGGGGCGCCATGCCTCCCGACTGCACGCTCGAGTTCAAGTGGCGTACCACCGTGAACGTGCTGGTGAAGAAACAGAAGGTGTTGATGACCTTTTCGTTGACACCTTGGTCGGCAATGCATCTGATGTGTTCGCCGATGTACTGCTGGCTGCTCACTAGAATTGTGCTGATCAGAAGAACTCCGAACGTGAACACGTAGTGTAATTTGAAAAGCGGTCCGTCGATTTGGACCACTTTGTACTTGAACGATACATTCTTTGCTACTTCCTCGAACGCCTTTAACATATTGGTGGCCGATCGCTCTTCACTGGCTGGAAATCACTCGACGTTCACTCACTCACTCTGCTAGCAAATGTAGTCGCGCTCGAGGTAGAAACAATACCGCAATGCAATCTTTATATCTGCCTGGAAAGATTGGGAACACGACGATAATACGAAGAAACAAACGTAGGAACAAAACATTCATTTCATTGAAAGATTGATAACAATGTCTATTATCTCATAATATAATGAAGACCTACATCCTAATCTCATTAGTTATCAGCTCTGAGAGACATACCTATGTGAATGGTGCTAGATTGACGCAATAACTGCACGGTCACAGCTTTGCGAGATGTGAAAGATATTGATCGATGTCCAAGTCATACGTGCGTTTGGCGTTTAAAAACGACGACCTGGCCCCCACATGGACCGAGTATCAACTGAGAGTGATGAATCGATCTCGGATCACGTTCGTACCGAGCCCTGTCATCGCAGTAGAGCAGTGTGTAGACGCAGGGTCAGCTACCTAGCCGAATTAACGACTTGTGCCTACCCCGATAAGAACCAAAGATTGGCTAATGATGCGAATCACGGTCAGACGGGGAATTTATAACATCCCATTGTATGTTGCATCATACTTTTGTTCGACGCCCGTCGGTTTGATTTCAAATTCTAGTTCACTGCTCCTGGCTGCCTGTTTGACAAGTTTGTTTGATTGGTAAAGTATTATAGGCATGCTTTTCTCCTGCTCGACTTGCTTTTTAGTCCTGAAAAGCCCGGGGTACGTTGGCGAGAGGGCGTACGCATTCAAGGCTGCGATGATTGCAGCCGACGAGTGCAGACGAATCAAACCAAATTTAGTTGATTGTTATAAGAACACATTCTAATCCGATGTTTTGACTTTTGAACATTACCAAAGCAACGCCTACACCCGAGCAGAAATAACTTGCAAGGTAGTACTTTGACCATTGAGCTATCACAAAAATGTGGTGTAAGCAGGCACACGATGTTAGGTAATCAAACTCAATGTTTTCAGCTGATGCGGGTACTTTAACTACAATTAGAGTTACCGACAGTTTGTCCAGCGCAACGGCATTGTCTTTGCACTAGCGTGCACTGCACTTTGCCTATCGATGAGAATTGACAGTGCCACGAGTGGACTAAAAACGAAGTCAGAAACTCGACAATCGAACGCTAAAATAAAATCCATTCCGGCAATACTAAAGTTGTCAATCCTAGTCCCAACAATCCACGACGAAATCCAAATCTCAAAGTAACCGAGGCTACTTGCCTCCGACCCCGACCTTCACTAACCGGCATCAAAATGGCAACACGCCACCCAAAGTTCTCGTCCAGCGAGCCCGAGGTGTTTATGCAAGCTTCGGGATCGTCACGGCTCGTCCGACACTTCAAGGAGTCCATCACCAAAACCCGGCGTCCGATGTTCCTGTCAAGCGAGCGCGACTTGCAAGTCACGTCGTCCAGTTCGGCACGCCATCGCATCGAAGTGCACGAAAAGGTGAAGCGCCGCCGGCCGACGATGGCCGTTGAGCACACCGTTGACTTGACGGGCCCCGGATCGTCGAGTGGAAGTCTCGTCATCATCACCAGCAACTCGAAGCCGTCGGCCAAGTGGCCAACCATCTCGGAAGACGACGAGGAAATCGCGAGTCAGCCGTCGCCGTCGTCGAGTCGTCGGGAGGTGGTCTACTGCGCGCCGACGCTGAAGACGGAACAGCGTGCTTCCGACACTCTCGCGCGCCGCGTCGTGCGTCGCTGCCACGCCGCCAAGTTCGTCTCACCGTACGAGAAGTGCACGTTGATGATGCAGGCAGGCGCGCGCAAGAAGGAAGTGGCGCACGCCACGGCACGCAAGCGCCAGCTCAAGGATTTCAACATCCGGCTCAAGTGCTCGTGTCTGCCGAAGAGGAGCCGCCCGCCGACGCCCGAGCCGGAGGACGCGGTGCTAGAGCTGGAGCCCGACGAGAAGTACGTCGGTCTGCAGTCGGACCTGTTCCCCGAGCCGGTGCAGGAGTGGCCCTACGTGCCGGCCGCGTACTACGACGAGCAGGAGACTCAGGTAGAATGTTGCCACGGGCAGGACCTCGAGGTCGTCGGCGACTTCGACCAGGAGGTTGAGCCCCATCTGGCCATGCTGGTCGGCACGGCCCTGCAGCAGGCCATGTGGGAGGTGGTGGAGCACAACGAGGTGCGCGTCGATAAGGAGCGGCGTCGTCGCGTGGAGGCGGTCATCGCCGGCGAGAAGGCCGAAACCACGCGGCTTCGGAACCAGGACGAGCGTCTGGTGGCGGAAAAGAAGCGACGCGTCGAGCAGTTCAAGGAGGCCTGCCGTTTGCAGGCCGAGGTCTCGGCGCTCATGCAGGAGCTTAACACGTGGATACCGGAGCACCCTTGGGTGCAGCTCGAGGCGCTCGAGGGCTTCAAGAAGGCGGGCTACCTCCTGCAGGAGATCCAGGACTCCGTCGACCGGGACGCGATGACCTGGATATGGCTGGACACGAACACCCGGTTCGATAAGCAGGCCGTTGCCAGAGACCTGCTGGCTGAGATGATCGAGAACATCAGCCTGGTGCGGACGGTGATCCACCAGATCCTGGGACGCCGCTTCCCGTCGGATAACGCGGTGCCGGTGGTTAATGACTCGGAGAGCTCCAGCTCCAGCGTGGATTTCTTTAACGAGGAGTGGGAGATCAAGGAGGCGGGCTGGGTCGACCCCAAGGACACCCGTCGAGGCAGGATGGCGGACTCGCTGTTCGCCGACTCGCACATTAGCGGGAAGTCAATGTCGGAGACGCTGGCCGAGTACTTGAACCCGAGTACTGGAAGAACGATCAGGGGCACTTTGGTGCCTCCCTCCGAGGGCGACACCAACACCATGCTCAGCTGGACCAAGGCGATCAACTTCAACAGGGACGTGGGGAAGGTGTACGGCGGAATAGAAAGTCTCGATAACAAGTAATGTCTAGCGCGAGCGCACGAATCGATAGGTCAAAGTTTCTCGAGCATAGAATTTCTTCGTTGTAAAATACACAGAACACAGTTTAATATTAATAATGCTGCTTTCGTTCGTTTCCATTCGTTTTGTGTTTGCTCTCCGTCAAGCTGTATGCATTCGAATTCAACGAGCGACTTGAGCGACTTTTTGTGTTGGTTTCGGTCCTGGCAAAGCCATTGTTAACCCAGGACCCGGCACGGACCTAATCGACGCTCACTGGGCGTCGAGACGCTACACGATGGACGTCTATTCGGAGCTCGGCCCATTGTTTAATGTATCAAAGTTCCTCGGACTTGCTCCTCTCGAGGTGGCCGGGAACGCTGGAAAGCGCAGGGTGCGGGTATCTACACAGTACCAACTTTGCGGTGCGCTGGTCGTGGGCTTTATTTTGGTGGTAAAGATGCACAATCTCTTGTGGTTTGAAGGATCAAAAACGACAGCTGCTGTCACGATATCCGTGGTCGTCACCAAGAATAACTTTGATATCGTGCTCACCTTGCTAGCTGTAATACTTCACAATGTTAACGTCAAGCGGGTCTTACTGTGTACACGAGAGATAGATTTTCTCGATGTCAACATTCTCAAGACTTTGGGTCAAAACTCCATTGATTTCAAAAGAGGCCAGCGATTTGTCTTGTCCCAGGTTGCGATTTTGCTTGCTCTTGTAATCTGCGGATGCCTTGCAATCTATTTCATGTTTTCATTCGTTGAAGGCGACAAAATCTTGTACGCCTTGGTTGGATATTGGTTGCTGTACTTTTCTACCCTTCTCATCAATCTGATGTTTGCTGCCCACTTTCTGGCATTTGTTTTCCTGCTGAGAGAGAGGTTCGCGGTTTTGAAACGCAAGGTGGAGGAACTTCTCGCCTCGGCGGAGAACGAAGGAGGGGGCGAATCCGTGGCGCCCAAATTCGGCTGCAGGCTCCCGGCAAACGACGGCGCTGACGAATTGGTCGTCAACATTCGAAAAGCTCACTTTAAACTGGGTGACCTGGCTCAAGAAATAAACGAAATCTACTCGCCTTTGATGTTGCTTTTCTTTGCGTCGGTGTTCGCCGGCGTCACCATTCTCTTGAACAACTGCTTCGAGGACGCGCGCAAAATATTCCACGGCGAAGCAAGTGCCGTGACGATAAAGTTTATTGGATTCTGTTTGTACCTCGTGGCAAGTCTGATGTTGAGCATCTCGGTCATCGCCGGCGTCTGCACTTCAGCCTGTCACGAGGTGAGTTGAACCCACCGGAAGTCAGGTCTTAAGATATGGGGACAGATCAGGGCGTAGAGTACCAGGACCGTGTACGCCGTCGGCGCCCTACGACGCCTTTCGTTTAGAAGACGGCTCTTAGGCTCGCGGCACGAAAACTTGTTCTCTATTACTCTAGATGACGTTGAAGCTATTATGCGAGTGTACACTGTCATTGCAGGCAGAGTAATTGTAGCTATTGCTGACTGACTTTGCTAATCTATGGTGACATTGCAGGCAAACCGAGTAGCGTTGCCTCTTCACGGCCTCCTGGCGACCTCGAACGACCAACGCGTGCGAACGCAGGTGTGTTAAGTTATACACACATTATTATTATGTCTGTTGGCTGTCTGCATTGGCATTCACACTTCGGACAAACAACTTATATCCGTACTTCGCTACTTTCGACCTATGATGGTCCTTGTTCCTCTCCTCTGTTCCTCTGTTCCTGACAGGCCGAGAAGTTCTCCCTGCAGCTTCTTCATCGCAAACTACGGTTCACGGCGTTCGGCTTCTTCCCAATCGACGCCACTTTGGTTTACGCTGTGAGCAGGAAGCGTATTTCAACTGCTATTGCATAATTACAAAGGTACTCTGTGTGTGTACTCGGCGCTGAACGTGAATTACTTCAAAAGAGAGGTTTGAATTTTCAGATTGTCGGTGGTGTGACAACATACCTGGTGATCCTCATCCAGTTCGACCTCTCTTTGAAACCAGCGCCACCCTAGCGTGAGTTTGTGACCACTTCGCAAAGTTTGGTTTGTACTTCGTTTAAACCAGTGACTACTTAACTATCTGACTTCTGTCTGCCTCAGGTATGGATAGTTCAAGCTTTCTAGCATCATCAAATTTAAGGATAAAAGTATATAACTAAATAGGGTGAATACACGATCGAAAAAAATAAAATACCATCGCACTATAAAACCACCGGGTCACTTATTGTCAACTCTGAGCACACAACGTAAACTAGAGTCACACAAAGGCATAGTTGATGTACTGTGTGTTTTGCTATATGTTCTTGTGTATAAAACGTAATGTAATTGACAAACAATATTGTTAATCGATGAAAAACATCAAGTGGTTGCTGTTATTATTTCCGTTTTAAACCCGACCCATATAGCACCGACCAACAAAGCTCACTGCAGACTAAAAGACCTCCTGAGAAGATGGACGTCTTTTCAGAGATAGCACCACTGTTTTGCGTGTCCAAATTCCTCGGCCTCGCGCCTGCCGAGGTGACTGGAGACCCTGGCAATCGCAGCGTGGTTGTCTCCAGAAAATACCAAATCTACGGCGGGGCGATTGCGGCATCCCTTGTAATTCTCAAGGTTTCTAACTTAGTTCTGTTCCGAGGTGGTTCTTTCACTCCTCACGTTACCTTTAAGGTAACGTTCGTCAAGAACATCTGCGACGTCGCGCTGGTCGTGCTGTCGGTGACGTTGCACAATGTCAACGCCAGCCGTGTGTCACGCTTTCTTCGAGACCTTGACTCTGTTGACAGACAGATTCTTGACACGGCGGGGCCGAACCGAGTCAATTTCAAAACCGGGCGGTATTTTCTTGCATTACAGATTTCGTTTTTGTTTGCCTTTATCGGCGGAGGTGCGGCCGCCATTTATCACATGTTTCAGTTTCGCGGTGACGATAAGACCAGGTTTTCACCGGGAGTTTTTTTTTACTGGGTTTCGTTTTTTTCTTCTTTTCTCATCAACATGGCGAGTGCTACCCATTTTTTGGCCTACGTTTTCTTGCTGAGACAAAGATTCTCGGCATTGAAAAGTAAATTAGAGGAACAGTTTGCATTGGAGTCAGGCAAAGAAGCAATTGGAGAAACGCTGGCACCTAAGACGCTATTCAAACTCCAGCCAGTCAATGACGTTTGCCAAACAATTTCAAGTATTTGTAAAATCCATTTCAATTTGTGCGACCTGGCTCAAGAAATCAACGAAATCTACTCGCCGTTGATGTTGCTTTTCTTTGCGTCGGCTTTCGGTGGCATCACCGCTCTCTTGAACCACTGCTTCGAGGACTCGCGTCGAATTGTCCACGGAGAAAAGAGTCCCGTGGTCAAAGAGTACATCGGGTTTTGTCTGAGTCTTGTGACAAAGATGATTGTGATGACGTCTACCGTCGCCGGCGTCTGCACGTCAGCTTGTCACGAGGTGAGTTGCCTGTCACGAGACGACAATTCAGAGAAAACGCGTTTGTTTGGCACAACAGAGCAAAGGAAAAAATAGAGATGTTTGTCCATTGGCCCAAAGTTCAGATCAATAAGCTTTAATTAGGCTCATTGGTTTAAACAATCACTGCACAATAACGCATCCCTCGCGGTAGCTGTTTCTAGCAGGTGCTGTTTCTAGCAGGTGCTGTTTCAAGCAGGTGCAGTTTCGAGCAGGTGCTGTTTCGAGCAGGTGCTGTTTCAAGCAGGTGCCGTTTCAAGCAGGTGCTGTTTCATGCAGGTGCTGTTGCAGGCAAACCGGGTGGCGCTGCCTCTTCACGGCCTCATAGCGACCTCGAGAGACCCACGCGTACGCACGCAGGTACTTACCACTTGAACGCACCTATAGGAACCGTTTCTCGTCATACACTTTATGTTTATCTTTGCTGTGAAACGCTGGAAAATGGCTTGCTGAGGTGTCTTGCTGACATTGGTTGCTGAGATGACTTGCTGAGATGGTAAATTGCATGGCAACGTCGCCCATGTTTACAGGCGGTGCGCTTCTCCCTCCAGCTGCTGCATCGTCAGCTCAGGTTCACTGCTTTCGGGTTTTTCTCAATCGATGCTACGTTGATCTACGCGGTGAGGTGCCTTCCAAAGAAACAACTCAGTATTTTAAACCTTAACGTGATTACAAAAGGTCGGCTTTGTTTTCACAGATCGCGGTTGGTGTGACCACGTACTTGGTGATTCTGATTCAGTTGGACTTTATGACCCCCGTGCACCAGACCGATTGAATCCTGGCTACTTCCGGGAATCCTAACCTCTGACGTTCAGGGAGTTTGAGACTTGCATGTTTCAAGTTTGAACTGTGGTAGATGCAATATCATGTCGTCAGCTCTTGAACGAAGAAAGTAGCTTGCAGAAACAACGGTTGTAGAAAGAGTTATGTCACACATTAGTGGTGACTCTTCTCCAGTTTTTCGTCGATAACCTGCAGCGGATAATTTAAACACCTTTTTGTATTTTCTTCCGCTTTTTGCTACAATACATGACAAGCGATGAATTTAATGCGCTAAGTGATTTATTATTTCCTTTCCAGATAATTCGTGACAATCTCCCTTCCATTCAGTTTTCTAAGGTTTGGAGTGGGATTGTGACCAATGTTGATTTCTGTCGTTCAATTCAACTTTCATCTCCAGTAATTTATTTCCTAGGACTTACATAACTGCGCCTGCCCCTAATTCCTAAGGTTTTTTTCTGGATTAAGGCTCAGGTCTAAGGCTGGCAGAATTTCTTAAAGCGGGAATAATATATATAAATACAAATACGCTTTAAAATAATTATAATAAGTAACAGACAATCATATTTAATTACTTTCACGGTTTAGTGTGTTCATGGATAGAAGTATTACCCTGAAGACAGGTCCAAAAATCAGCACCGGGCAATAAAATTGGCGGTATAATCGTCCAGGCAAATAAGCGGGAAGAACAGCGTTCACTTTGCTAAGTGTCCGATGATATCAGCCTATAAAGTCCTCGAGCGAGCTACGACGGGGTTCAGTGACAGGAACAACGCATCTAACATCTATAAGACTATTTTGTGTTAGAATAACGCTTCGTAAATGATGAAATGTGAAAACAAATCCTTAGTGCAAAATTTTGACAGTTTGCTTTTGCGCGCAATCGTGGCTGCTTAGCTCTTGTCGTGGGAGCGCTTGGTGCTCGGACAGGAAGCGATCGGTGTTATAGTCTGTGATTTTAAAGGGAGCTTAAATTATATTTTCTGTGTCAACGTTATGAAAATTGTACTTGGAAACAAAAATTATGTTCACGCGTACGTTGGTGCAGTCGTGCTCATGGCAGAAGAAGTGATCCGGCCGAAAAAACTCTTGGCGTTATACCTGCATAGTAACCAGTTGGTTCAACAACTCGTAATTAAAATATCTACATGAATCATTTTGGGTAAATCAAATTGTGTTGTGTTGCCTTCGTGTTTTATTTTCAAACATTAGTCTTTTCCCTATTTGAGATTCGAGTCGTGGTCAATGATTGCAAGCATTGACCGACCTCAACCTCCAGTCTGTAGGAACAGTTAGCCAAGGAACAATTGCTATCCCATCAAATAAATAAGTTTGGTATTTCTATTAGGGCTGACATTTTGTGCAAGTCCCTAGCCGTATAACCGACCTCTAGTTTTGAAACTTTCCCAAACAATCGCTTGCACCAGCGTGTAACCTCGCTACCCGCGCGGCAGGTGAGTGGAAAAAATGGCATGTGCTGATTGCATTACTTGCCCCTGTAACATATAGGCATATCATTAGGTCGGCATGCCAAAATGTTTCAATTCAATGAGTTTTAAAGGACACAACTCGTTTTTTTACTTTTCGGCTACAAAAATCACATTAGCGCTTATTTGCTTATTTGTGATGTCATACAACTCAGGCAGTGTTTCAGACTGGAGGTTGAGGTCATGGTTATGATTATGGTTATGTTTCCAAGTGCAGGGTTGCATATTTTGAAAGGTTCAATCCACACTCATTCCCTCCTTCCTTGATCTACTTCCCATACCGATGGTGACGTCAAATGCTGAACGCTAGTATTTCCGAAACGAAATAAAGGAAAAATATTGGACTTCTATCATATTATTAGATATTATTACTGATAGGGAAGAAACGATGTTTTTTGGAGATCGGATTCTTCGATCAAATTCTTTGAAAGCACTGCCACCGGGACGGGAATATAACAGCGTTTTGTGATCTTTCTAGCCTAGTAGCGAACATATTTGGTGATCTATCGCGGGATGGAAACGAATGCAAATTAGGAATGTATATTCAGAAATGTTTTGTGATATTTACTGCACCCATAGGCTGAGTAAAACACCACATTAGCAACCGATCTGCATAATTACATGGACAGGCCGAGGCTGCCTGCTTTCGCGTGCGTATAGCGAACACTGCCTGAGTTGTATGACATCACAAATAAGCAAATAAGTGCTAATGTGATTTTTGTAGCCGAAAAGTAAAAAAACGAGTTGTGTCCTTTAAAACTCATTGAATTGAAACATTTTGGCATGCCGACCTCATGATATCCCTATATGTTACAGGGGCAAGTAATGCAATCAGCACATGCCATTTTTTCCACTCACCTGCCGCGCGGGTAGCGAGTTTACACGCTGGTGCAAGCGATTGTTTGGGAAAGTTTCAAAACTAGAGGTCGGTTATACGGCTAGGGACTTGCACAAAATGTCAGCCCTAATAGAAATACCAAACTTATTTATTTGATGGGATAGCAATTGTTCCTTGGCTAACTGTTATTTTTTTTATTATTAGTTTAAGCTGAGTCTATAAATGTAATAATCATAATTATTTTACTCAGGGGATATTACGTTTGCTCCTTGCAGGTCCATCTGTGAGCAGGACTAACACACCTATAAGGCTAACTGTTATTCTTGAATCAACTGAAAAAATAAACAATAGAAATTAACACACTGATTAACACACTGGTGTTTTATATGCCAGGCGTCAGTAATTGGTGGAATTGCATAATTGAAAAAGCATTTTTCTCACATTCATGACCTTACCTTGGAGAAGCCGAGCCAAAAATTACTACAGCAGGAAAGTAAGCATATCATACTTTTAATGTTTTTAAAATTATTTATAAATTGGTATACATTTTCTATAATTTTGTGAATTTTGTTTCAACGAGCAGAAAGTGCTCTTGGCAGAGAGGATCGTTGCTGCTTTTCCGAGCCTCGCTTGTGAAAGCGACTAGCGACTAGTGTCCACACTAGTGTAGAGTTCGGACTAGTGGAGATCAGGGTTCGAGTCCCCGTTTGGGCATCAATTTTTGAGACGGTTATAACGTTAATATAATACCCCGCTCATTGCAAGCGTTTGCAATTTAAATAAGATTTCATCTATGGACTATAGATTGTGTTATTTAGCAATATTCAGCATTGTTCTGAAATCTGTAATCTCTGATATATTTATCTGAAAAAAAAAACAAATAACTGAATTAAACTTATTGAGATGATATATTCTTGTGCTGACCTGCACCAATAGGATCAAATAATTGCATCCTCCAAGTGGTAAATGTGCTAGATAAGCCAACCCAAGTGGAGGGCATGATTAATATCTTTGCTATAGATAATGATTATTTTTATTTCAGCCACAATAAAAAAATGTTTATTTTAATAATTCTTTCCAGTGCATTCTAATATTTAATATGAAGATCCCCATTCCACAAAGGAGTGAAAATCATTATTTCTAGTGTCACTTCCTTTCAATAGTCGAAATGACTATAACCATACCACAAAGGAATGAAAATCACTCTTTCTAGGGTCAGCACGTGTCAGTATATTTGACTCATAAAAGAGTGATTTAAGTTCTTACTTTCAAATGAGCAAATTTGATTCACATTGTGGTGGATAGCTTTTCATTATCAGAAGAGTGAAAAAATTACTCTTTTGGAGTGCAATTTTACCCATGTTTTTTTAGCGTGTAGAATCACACAAAGGCATAGTTGATGTACTGTGTGTATTGCTATACGTGCTTGTGTCACAAACGTAATGTAATTGACAAACAATATTGCTAATCGATGCAAACATCAAGTGGTTGCTGTTATTATTTCCGTTTTAAACCCGACCCATATAGCACTGACCAACAAAGCTCACTGCAGACTAAAAGACCTCCTGAGAAGATGGACGTCTTTTCAGAGATAGCACCACTGTTTTGCGTGTCCAAATTCCTCGGCCTCGCGCCTGCCGAGGTGACTGGAGACCCTGGCAATCGCAGCGTGGTTGTCTCCAGAAAATACCAAATCTACGGCGGGGCGATTGCGGTATCCCTTGTAATTCTCAAGGTTTCTAACTTAGTTCTGTTCCGAGGTGGTTCTTTCACTCCTCACGTTACCTTTAAGGTAACGTTCGTCAAGAACATCTGCGACGTCGCGCTGGTCGTGCTGTCGGTGACGTTGCACAATGTCAACGCCAGCCGTGTGTCACGCTTTCTTCGTGACCTTGACTCTGTTGACAGACAGATTCTTGACACGGCGGGGCCGAACCGAGTCAATTTCAAAACCGGGCGGTATTTTCTTGCATTACAGATTTCGTTTTTGTTTGCCTTTATCGGCGGAGGTGCGGCCGCCAATTATCACATGTTTCAGTTTCGTGGTGGCGATAATGCCGGGTTTTCCACGGGAGTCTTTTTTAACTGGGTTTCGTTTTTTTCTTCTTTTCTCATCAACATGGCGAGTGCTACCCATTTTTTGGCCTACGTTTTCTTGCTGAGACAAAGATTCTCGGCATTGAAAAGTAAATTAGAGGAACAGTTTGCATTGGAGTCAGGCAAAGAAGCAATTGGAGAAACGCTGCCAGCTAAGAAGCTATTCAAACTCCAGCCAGTCAATGACGTTTGCCAAACAATTTCAAGTATTTGCAAAATCCATTTCAATTTGTGCGACCTGGCTCAAGAAATCAACGAAATCTACTCGCCGTTGATGTTACTTTTCTTTGCGTCGGCTTTCGGTGGCATCACCGCTCTCTTGAACCACTGCTTCGAGGACTCGCGTCGAATTGTCCACGGAGAAAAGAGTCCCGTGGTCAAAGAGTACATCGGGTTTTGTCTGAGTCTTGTGACAAAGATGATTGTGATGACGTCTACCGTCGCCGGCGTCTGCACGTCAGCTTGTCAGGAGGTGAGTTGCCTGTCACGAGGCGACAATTCAGAGAAAACACAAATGTTTGGCACAACAGAGCAAAGGAAAAAATAGAGATGTTTGTCCATTGGCTTAAAGTTCAGATCAATGAGCTTTAATTAGGCTCATTGGTTTAAACAATCACTGCACAATAACGCATCCCTCGCGGTAGCTGTTTCTAGCAGGTGCTGTTTCTAGCAGGTGCTGTTTCAAGCAGGTGCAGTTTCAAGCAGGTGCTGTTTCGAGCAGGTGCTGTTTCGAGCAGGTGCTGTTTCATGCTGGTGCTGTTTCATGCAGGTGCTGTTGCAGGCAAACCAGGTGGCGCTGCCTCTTCGCGCCCTCATAGCGACCTCGAGAGACCCACGCGTACGCACGCAGGTACTTACCACTTGAACGCACCTAGGAACCGTTTCTCGTCATACACTTTATGTTTATCTTTGCTGTGAAACGCTGGAAAATGGCTTGCTGAGGTGTCTTGCTGACATTGGTTGCTGAGATGACTTGCTGAGATGGTAAATTGCATGGCAACGTTGCCCATGTTTACAGGCGGTGCGCTTCTCCCTCCAGCTGCTGCATCGTCAGCTCAGGTTCACTGCTTTCGGGTTTTTCTCAATCGATGCAACGTTGATCTACGCGGTGAGATGCCTTCCAAAGAAACAACTCAGTATTTTAAACTTTAACGTGATTACAAAAGGTCGGCTTTGTTTTCACAGATCGTGGTTGGTGTGACCACGTACTTGGTGATTCTGATTCAGTTGGACTTTATGACCCCCGTGCACCAGACCGATTGAATCCTGGCTACTTCCGGGAATTCTAACCTCTGACGTTCAGGGAGTTTGAGACTTGCATGTTTCAAGTTTGAACTGTGGTAGATGGAATATCAAGTCGTCAGCTCTTGAACGAAGAAAGTAGCTTGCAGAAACACCGGCTGTATAAAGAGTTATGTCACACATTAGTGGTGACTCTTCTCCAGTTTTTAGTCGATAACCTGCTGTGGATACTTTAAACACCTTTTTGTATTTTCTTCCGCTTTTTGCTACAATAAATGACAAGCGATGAATTAAATGCGCTAAGTGATTAATTATTTCCTTTCCAGATAATTCGTGACAATTTCCCTTCCATTCAGTTTTCTAAGGTTTGGAGTGGGATTGTGACCAATGTTGATTTCGGTCGTTCAATTCAACTTTCATCTCCAGTAATTTATTTCCTAGGACTTACATAACTGCGCCTGCCCCTAATCCCTAAGGTTTTCTCTGGATTAAGGCTCAGATCTAAGGCTGGCAGAATTTCTTAAAGCGGGAATAATAGATATAAATACAAATACGCTTTAAAATAATTATAATAAGTAACAGACAATCATATTTAATTACTTTCACGGTTTAGTGTGTTCATGGATAGAAATATTACCCTGAAGACAGGTAGTTAGTTAAGTCCACACGCATCTGAGACTACATCCAAAAATCAGCACCGGGCAATAAAATTGGCGGTATAATCGTCCAGGCAAATAAGCGGGAAGCACAGCGTTCACTTCATAGTAACCAGTTGGTACAACAACTCGTAATTAAAATATCTACATGAATCATTTTGGGTAAATCATATTATGTTGTGTTGCCTTCGTGTTTTATTTTCAAACGTTAGTCTTTTCCCTATTTGAGATTCGAGTCGTGGTCAATGATTGCAAGCATTGACCGTACAGCATTCCTACAGACTGGAGGTTGAGGTCATGGTTATGATTATGGTTATGTTTCCAAGTGCAGGGTTGCATATTTTGAAAGGTTCAATCCACACTCATTCCCTCCTTCCTTGATCTACTTCACATACCGATGGTGACGTCAAATGCTGAACGCTAGTATTTCCGAAAAGAAATAAAGGAAACATATTGGACTTCTATCATATTATTAGATATTATTACTGATAGGGAAGAAACGATGTTTTTTGGAGATCGGATTCTTCGATCAAATTCTTTGAAAGCACTGCCACCGGGACGGGAATATAACAGCGTTTTGTGATCTTTCTAGCCTAGTAGCGAACATATTTGGTGATCTATCGCGGGATGGAAACGAATACAAACTAGGAATATATATTCAGAAATGTTTTGTGATATTTACTGCACCCATAGGCTGAGTAAAACACCACATTAGCAACCGATCTGCATAATTACATGGACAGGCCGAGGCTGCCTGCTTTCGCGTGCGTATAGCAAACACTGCCTGAGTTGTATGACATCACAAATAAGCAAATAAGCGCTAATGTGATTTTTGTAGCCGAAAAGTAAAAAAACCGAGTTGTGTCCTTTAAAACTCATTGAATTGAAACATTTTGGCATGCCGACCTCATGATATGCCTATATGTTACAGGGGCAAGTAATGCAATCAGCACATGCCATTGTTTCCACTCACCTGCCGCGCGGGTAGCGAGGTTACACGCTGGTGCAAGCGATTGTTTGGGAAAGTTTCAAAACTAGAGGTCGGTTATACGGCTAGGGACTTGCACAAAATGTCAGCCCTAATAGAAATACCAAACTTATTTATTTGATGGGATAGCAATTGTTCCTTGGCTAGCTGTTATTTTTTTTATTATTAGTTTAAGCTGAGTCTATAAATGTAATAATCATAATTATTTTACTCAGGGGATATTATGTTTGCTCCTTGCAGGTCCATCTGTGAGCAGGACTAACAAACCTATCAGGCTAACTGTTATTCTTGAATCAACTGAAAAAATAAACAATATAAATTAACACACTGAGGTGTTTTATATGCCAGGCGTCAGTAATTGGTGGAATTGTATAATTGAAAAAGCATTTTTCTCACATTCATGACCTTACTTTGGAGAAGCCGAGCCAAAAATTACTACAGCAGGAAAGTAAGCATATCATACTTTTAATGTTTTTAAAATTATTTATAAATTGGTATACATTTTCTATAATTTTGTGAATTTTGTTTCAACGAGCAGAAAGTGCTCTTGGCAGAGAGGATCGTTGCTGCTTTTCCGAGCCTCGCTTGTGAAAGCGACTAGCGACTAGTGTCCACACTAGTGTAGAGATCGGACTAGTGGAGATCAGGGTTCGAGTCCCCGTTTGGGCATCAATTTTTGAGACGGTTATAGTGTTGATAATAATATAATACCCCGCGCATTGCAAGCGTTTGCAATTTAAATAAGATTTCATCTATGGACTAGATTGTGTTATTAAGCAATATTCAGCATTGTTCTGAAATCTGTAATCTCTGATATATTTATCTGAAAAAAACAAATAACTGAATTAAACTTATTGAGATGATATATTCTTGTGCTGACCTGCACCAATAGGATCAAATAAATGCATCCTCCAAGTGGTAAATGTGCTAGATAAGCCAACCCAAGTGGAGGGCATGATTAATATCTTTGCTATAGATAATCATTATTTTTATTTCAGCCACAATAAAAAAACGTTTATTTTAATAATTCTTTCCAGTATATTCTAATATTTAATATGAAGATCCCCATTCCACAAAGGAGTGAAAATAATTATTTCTAGTGTCACTTCCTTTCAATAGTCGAAATGACTATAGCCATACCACAAAGGAATGAAAATCACTCTTTCTAGGGTCAGCACGTGTCAGTATATTTGACTCATAAAAGAGTGATTTAAGTTCTTACTTTCAAATGAGCGAATTTGACTCACATTGTGGTGGATAGCTTTTCATTATCAGAAGAGTGAAAAAATGACTCTTTTGGAGTGGAATTTTACCCATGTTTTTTTAGCGTGTAGAGTCACACAAAGGCATAGTTGATGTACTGTGTGTTTTGCTATACGTTCATGTGTAACAAACGTAATGTAATTGACAAACAATATTGCTAATCGATGCAAACATCAAGTGGTTGCTGTTATTATTTCCGTTCTAAACCCGACCCATATAGCACTGACCAACAAAGCTCACTGCAGACTAAAAGACCTCCTGAGGAGATGGACGTCTTTTCAGAGATAGCACCACTGTTTTGCGTGTCCAAATTCCTCGGCCTCGCGCCTGCCGAGGTGACTGGAGACCCTGGCAATCGCAGCGTGGTTGTCTCCAGAAATTACAAAATCTACGGCGGGGCGATTGCGGTATCCCTTGTAATTCTCAAGGTTTCTAACTTAGTTCTGTTCCGAGGTGGTTCTTTCACTCCTCACGTTACCTTTAAGGTAACGTTCGTCAAGAACATCTGCGACGTCGCGCTGGTCGTGCTGTCGGTGACGTTGCACAATGTCAACGCCAGCCGTGTGTCACGCTTTCTTCGTGACCTTGACTCTGTTGACAGACAGATTCTTGACACGGCGGGGCCGAACCGAGTCAATTTCAAAACCGGGCGGTATTTTCTTGCATTACAGATTTCGTTTTTGTTTGCCTTTATCGGCGGAGGTACGGCCGCCAATTATCACATGTTTCAGTTTCGTGGTGGCGATAATGCCGGGTTTCCCACGGGAGTCTTTTTTAACTGGGTTTCGTTTTTTTCTTCTTTTCTCATCAACATGGCGAGTGCTACCCATTTTTTGGCCTACGTTTTCTTGCTGAGACAAAGATTCTCGGCATTGAAAAGTAAATTAGAGGAACAGTTTGCATTGGAGTCAGGCAAAGAAGCAATTGGAGAAACGCTGCCAGCTAAGAAGCTATTCAAACTCCAGCCAGTCAATGACGTTTGCCAAACAATTTCAAGTATTTGTAAAATCCATTTCAATTTGTGCGACCTGGCTCAAGAAATCAACGAAATCTACTCGCCGTTGATGTTACTTTTCTTTGCGTCGGCTTTCGGTGGCATCACCGCTCTCTTGAACCACTGCTTCGAGGACTCGCGTCGAATTGTCCACGGAGAAAAGAGTCCCGTGGTCAAAGAGTACATCGGGTTTTGTCTGAGTCTTGTGACAAAGATGATTGTGATGACGTCTACCGTCGCCGGCGTCTGCACGTCAGCTTGTCAGGAGGTGAGTTGCCTGTCACGAGGCGACAATTCAGAGAAAACACAAATGTTTGGCACAACAGAGCAAAGGAAAAAATAGAGATGTTTGTCTATTGGCTTAAAGTTCAGATCAATAAGCTTTAATTAGGCTCATTGGTTTAAACAATCACTGCACAATAACGCATCCCTCGCGGTAGCTGTTTCTAGCAGGTGCAGGTTCAAGCAGGTGCAGTTTCAAGCAGGTGCAGTTTCGAGCAGGTGCTGTTTCGAGCAGGTACTGTTTCGAGCAGGTGCTGTTTCATGCAGGTGCTGTTGCAGGCAAACCGGGTGGCGCTGCCTCTTCACGGCCTCATAGCGACCTCGAGAGACCCACGCGTACGCACGCAGGTACTTACCACTTGAACGCACATAGGAACCGTTTCTCGTCATACACTTTAAGTTTATCTTTGCTGTAAAACGCGGGAAGATGGCTTGTTGAGATGACTTGCTGAGATGGTAAATTGCATGGCAACGTTGCCCATGTTTACAGGCGGTGCGCTTCTCCCTCCAGCTGCTGCATCGTCAGCTCAGGTTCACTGCTTTCGGGTTTTTCTCAATCGATGCTACGTTGATCTACGCGGTGAGATGCCTTCCAAAGAAACAACTCAGTACTTTAAACCTTAACGTGATTACAAAAGGTCGGCTTTGTTTTCACAGATCGTGGTTGGTGTGACCACGTACTTGGTGATTCTGATTCAGTTGGACTTTATGACCCCTGTGCACCAGACCGATTGAATCCTGGCTACTTCCGGGAATTCAACCTCTGACTTTCAGGGAGTTTGAGACTTGCATGTTTCAAGTTTGAACTGTGGTAGATGGAATATCATGCCGTCAGCTCTTGAACGAAGAAAGTAGCTTGCAGAAACAACGGTTGTAGAAAGAGTTATGTCACACATATTGGTGACTCTTCTCCAGTTTTTCGTCGATAACCTGCAGCGGATAATTTAAACACCTTTTTGTGTTTGCTTCTGCTCTTTGCTATAATAAATGACGAGCGATGAATTTAATGCGCTACATTTCTCATTTCCTTTCCAGATCATTTGTGTCAATTTCCCTTCCATTCAGTTTTCTAAGGTTAAGAGTGTGACTGTGGCCAATGTTTATGTCGGTCGTTCAATTCAACCTTTATCTAAGTAATTTATTTCCTAGGACTTACATAACTGTGCCTGCCCCTAATCCCTAAGATTTTCTCTGGATTAAGGCTCAGGTGCTCAGGTCTAAGGCTGGCAGATTTTCCTAAAGGTGGACTAATATAAATACAAATACACTTTAAATTAATTATAATAAGTAACAGACAATCATATTTAATTACTTTTACGGTTTAGTGTTTGTATAGATAAAAGTATCATCCTGAAGACAATTAGTTAAGTCCCCACGCATCTGAGAGTACATCCAAGAATCAACACCGGGCAATAAAAATAGCGGTATAATCGTCCAGGCAAATAAGCTGGAAGAAGAGCGTACACTTTGCTTAGTGTCCGATGATATCAGCCTATAAAGTCCTCGAGCGAGCTACGACAGGGATCAATGACAGGAACAACGCATCCAACATGAGGACTCCTACTTCCCTTTGCTCTGCCGCTGTGATAGTCCTGGTGCTGTTGCAAGTAAGTAGCCATGAAGTTGCAGTGTCATAGCTAAACATTTATTAATATTTTTCTAATTTGAATATCTTTGTTCATCAATTATGGTACCTTTATTTTGCAATAGTTTGCAATAGGTTTTGTGTAATAGGTGCAAGTATATTTTGAATCAGCGTCACAAACTTTTACTGGTTTACATGTTCCTTACGTAATGGCACCATAAAGAAGTAATTAAAAGAATCTTAGTTATTTATTACCTCATATAGTTACCAATTAATTGAAAAGATGTGAGCCCTAAAGTGCAAGATAAACGCAAATGAAATGAGGTTCTTTTAATACACTTCTGTGGCCACAACGACTGAAGATCTGGACATCACAATCAAATCGAGACTGGTTCGAAGGCCGATGTCCCTACCGCGCTGGCCTGGTCAACTTCTCAGAGACTGTGAATGAGATGTTCTTGCGTTGTAGACGGTGTCCGCCTGGAAAGCGCTCCCCGCTCTCCGGATGCCACTGGTTGATGGGGCTCAGAACTTGGCCACGCGGCTCACGCAGGCCGACGGCAGCCTGGAAACGATAACTGCTGAGCAGAACGCGGCTCTCGCCGGCAGCGAAGAACGCGTCGATGATCTGGTGGATACAGTCCATGCAAAGGGGACAGCGTTCGGGAAATGCTCGCTAGCCTTGGTCAAGGCGAAGGAAGACGTGAGATAATACTCAGCTTAAAAATACTTTCTAATGTTAGCTTAGGCCACTTTCTGTTTAAGCAACAACAACAACAAAAATACTTCACTGCGGTTGATTTTTCCATAGAATTAACTATTATATCGAAATTTATTTTTCAAGTCACGTTTTTACCAAATTCTTTGCTTTCAACTCACAGAATTACATGGATTTCACGGCATATTGCAACGATATTACGTTTCAATGTCGCTATGATAATTATTTTCATGGTCGCAGTATTTTTCCAACGCATTGCGCTCGCCCCCCACGCACACCCTGCCACAAGAAACCTGGCAATGATTTCGTGCCACGAATGATTGCGTTCACGAAGAGAATTGACACTAGTATCATTGGCTTGCACTTGAAGTGGCCCCAATAATGGATCCATTACTTATTGATAAACACGGTTAAATTCTGACTGAATCGTTCTTCAATGTGTAGATATGTGCGTAGGACTTCGTCTTCTGATAAAGAAATTCAAAATGTTTAAAACTATTAAAAATTAAAAATGTGTACGTTAATTAAGAAGACGGCAACCCACAAGCCTCTTTCCGATAACATCCTCGTCGTGGGACGCCGAGCGATCAATAAGAAATAATCAAGTAGGTACTTAACATGTGAGTGTGAAACTCAGACATAGAACTGATCGATATTTTGCGATGTTCGATCAAACCTTGATTAATTTAGCCTATTGTACCCAATGTTTACCTATTAAAGGGGGGGGGGGGGGGGGGGGGAGGAGGAGGTAGAAAACGTGCGGTTTTTATAATTTTAATTTTTGTAAGCCGAATGTTTGTATTTTTAAAAATACGGTGGAGATTTGAATAAATAATAAATTCGTTTTTTTTTGTGGTGTAAGGACTATCACTTGGAAGAATTGGTAACACCGGACCTTCATAACCAATCTTTAATCTTAGTTCGAGGCCAGGGTGCCAGAACGAAGACAACCATTAGCTGAAAGTGTGTGTAACGAGGGAATCTTTCACCTCGAACAAGTTAAATGTCCTTCTTACAGCGGTAACAACAAGCGTTGCAAGCATTTTTACTTTTACAGGCCTTCGAGGCTGCGTACACTGGCATCTACGCCTGTGACCGGATGGCTTCGGCCGACATCCGGACGCTGGCGCTCACCGCCGTCGACCTACAGCTGGGTGAGCTGAAGGCCTGCTCCATGTTTGACGTGACGTGCGTCTTAGAGGCGGTCAACCACCGTAAGGGCGGCTCAACTACACAGGACGTCGTCGCCCTCAACGAACGGTTGGACAACGTGCTGGCCGAGGGCCGCAGGTGCATGGCCCTGGCTGCCAATGGGGTACACGACGTTGTGTCGGAGCTGTCAGTCAACGTACTCGAATGCGATGCGGAGACGGCCAAGGTGGTGCCCGTTCAGCCGCAGAGGAATTGGATTAAGAAGAACAAGAGGAAGATAATTAATACCGCAATTGCGACTTGCGTTAAGTCTTGTTACGCGCTGATTGGATAGAGCCAATGATCTGGAGTTTGTATAGCTGCTATTAAGTAGAGTCCGGTTGTACTTATTTGCAAAAGCAAAATTGTGATTAGTTAATAAATTGAATTTAAACCCAGATTCAAGCTGGTGTGACTTACTGTTATTTTATTACCGGCTTAACTTCTCTTCCGAAGGACGGTACAACTCAAACAACATAATCCATCCACTAAATCAGTGTGCCGAGATGTTTATAAGCATGATGAGTGAAGTTATTGTGTCAACTTCAATCCCTACAGCTTATATCCCGAAAAAAATGGCGATTAATAATTGCAATGTCACTCATTCGATATCTGACCCGGCGTTTGGCGTGAAAACCTGTGTTAACAACACGGATACAGAACAAACGGTACAGAACAGTGTCCTGTTCTGTACCTACTCGATAACTAAAAGAATTATCATCAGTAACCAAAATCACTGTTATAAGTCTTGAACAATACGTTTTCTAAAAAACGTACTCTCATGAACTCAATTGATAACGCTTCGATTTTGCGATATGAACGAAACAATAAAAACATGTTTTAATAAAGTGAAAAGAACGATCTTGAAACCCAATTAGTCTTTGGCTCAAATAACAATAAAACAGAAACCAGTGGGAGACAGACATCAAGTAAAGGTGAAAGCAGGCCGTGATTTTTGTCTCAATTCATTTGTTTGCTTCTGTGGTCACACATAAAGCTTTTTCTTTTAAAAGTTAGCAATAACTGTCAAAAATGGAAACGTACAAGAGAAAAATAATTATACCGGAATTAAGTGATCCTGACAGGTTAGCAAGATTGTACAGAGAACGAGAATTTTCCCGCCCACCAAGCATAAGTAGCGGAAGTTACGAGGATATACAAGAAGAAGAAGAAGTTAGCGAAGAAGTTTTGGTTGAAGAGGAACAAGCCCCAGAATTGTCACTTTGGGAAGAGGTAACCGAAGATTACGAAGAAAAGCGTGTGCAATACTCAAAGTCCAGAGCTACCCAGGAAATAATTAAGTCTGAAAGAGCCAGCCTTGCTCCTGCCAGTGTCTACCTTGCTCGAGAAATCCTTCCTGAGCTGATACCTGCACTGGAAGACACTCTCAAGAAAGCTGAAGAAGCAAAGTGTTTGGACGTGCAGAAATGTAGATATAACGGTATTGACAACATCGCCGAATATTTGTGGAATAAACACTCGAACGAGGACCCGTCCAACTGGCTAGACGTGTTTGACATCCCACCGTTTAAAGAATGGTTAAGGGAGCATCCCCGGCCGATCTTCCCTCTTTCGTGGCTGTGGACACCCAAGGAGGCGGCGCTAATCATTCAACGCAACGTGCGAGGGTATTTCGTTCGCCGGCTTGACGACGTTCAGGAGATGAGGCAGTTCTGGAAGGCGTTTCGCGCTCAGAAAAAGGTTTTAGAGGAACGAAGAAAGACGGTACTTTTGGAAAGAGAACTGAATTTCTTGAAACAGGAAAAAGTAAGCGTTGACGATGAAATATCTTTATTGGCGACTTCCGTTAGCCAGGAGAAAGAAAGTTCAGTTCTTGAACCTGAAATACAGCCAGACACTGAGGCGTATGGCGAGGATAACACTTAAAATATTTCTATTTGTGATGTTTCAATTTATGCTCTCTCTACTCTCCACATGTTGTGTTGTCGTTTGTAAATTATCTAAAAGGAGGGATGAGTAAATTTAAACTCAGTAATAATTCTAGATTATGAATTCAAGATAACCTACAAATAAAGTTGATCATTTATACCTGCCATATTTTGTAAACTGTCATTATTGAATAGACAAACATTAATGTTTGCCTACTGGAACTCACTGGAACGTAAAACGGATACAACTTAAACATTAACATATTGTGAAATGTGTGCCGAGTATATCGATAAAGCATCGAATTGTCCCATCCAGTCTGTTGAAAAAACAATGAGCATGGATGTTTATCATCTAAAAATTTTACCTACATTGTCAACAATGCAGGGTTGGGTTTGTATGGACGCGCTAACATAACATCAACAGTGGAAACCAATCGTTTCATACCAACATTAATCGTGCAAAAATACTTCCTTTGTCTCCCTCTTCACATTGAGCGATCGGCTCAGCAGACGGGTTCACAAGCCAAGACACGTAAGATGGATATCTATACGGTAGTCAAGCCAATCCTTTGGGTGTCAAAAGCAATTTGTCTCGGCCCATTCTGCATTGACGGGGGACTTGGCTTGCGAAAAGTGCAAGTCTCCAAAGTGTCCATCGCGTACAGCTTAGTGGTGGTGTCACTCCTGCTTTGGTCTCAACTTTCAAACTCGACTCAAATAAACAGCCCCAGCGACGAGGCATCTGCTTTCACTTTCGCTGCATCTCACATCCAAAATATTCTTGAAGCTTCGGTTGCCGCGTTAAACGTCTTCATCTGCATATTTAGAGCTACCAGCAGCATTAGTTTTCTGGAGCATTTGAGCCAGTTCGATTTTACTTTAGTAGAATCTTTCAATGAGCTGTTCATCGATTTTAAAAGTGCCACAAGGTACTCTGTTATGCAAGCGTTGTTTTCATTGGTCTATCTCCTCGGATCCGTCGGGTGGGTGGCCTATTTGAGGCAAACAGGGATAGTTAACGCTGAATTTGGATCAAATTGGGCAAAGTTTTGGGCCGCAAATTTCTTGTCCAACGCCGTTAACATCATGTCGGCGTTGCAGTTCATGGTTTACAGCTACGTTCTTCGCCAGCGGTTCGCGCTGTTAAACACAAAGCTGAAAGGGTTCTTAGATATTGGAGGCTCGGATAGATTGGTGACTTCTTCGCACCCACAATTCGCAAGGAAAGACGAATTAGTTGGAACAATCTCAAAGATCAAAGCTCTTCATTCGCGTCTGTGCGACCTTGCATCTGAGCTGAATGTCTTGTACGGTCTGCAAATCCTGTTTCTGGTCGGTGTTGTGTTTGTCAACATCACCACCAACTTGAACCAGCTTTTTGAGACCGTGAGAACTGAGTTGGCTACTGCAGAAGGTGTGGACACTTTCCGGATGGGCATTGCTGGATTCACAGTCTACGAAATCGCAGTATTGTTCGGCGTTATCTCCTGTGTCGCTATCTCTTGCTCATCCACGTGCAAACAGGTATTTTTACGGTTCATTAAAAATGCCCACCGTTTCTTGTAACAATATTCCATACGAATAATAATTCATTTCAGGTGCATGTGACAAATGAGTTTAGAATTTACTTGTTGTGTAATGCGATACTCTTTGAATGTAATGGAGACAGGTAACGTGAAGTAGGTATCATTTGTTCCTCAGGCCAACTGCATATCCGTATGCGTTCATTCGCTGCGTGCTCAGTGGTTCGACCGCCAAGTGGGGGCAAGTGTGAGTATTACACACCCTAGAGATCAGAACATGTCCTAGACACAATGAACTTGGCCTTGTGGGAACTAGTCTAGACTTGGCTGATTACACTGAATAGTATCAGGATCCCAGAATTGCATCTGTAACTTGGGCTACGGTCCGACAATTTGAAGCCAGAAGGGATCATCGTTTAAGGGTAACTTATGATTAAAGACACAAAACTATTATAATTGAACTCCATCTTAATTTATCTAACTTCAAGAAAATTTTATAACGTCATAGGGTGTGTCGACATAATTTTGGGGTCGTGCAGCGTGTACGCAATAGATATGGCTTGTACACAGAATATATAAGCAACCCCGATTATGATATTCTAGCTGAAATCGGCAGGCTCATCTGACTTGAGTCACGGGGTCATTCAATCAGGCTCAGGCCAAGAAGTCGATTTCATCACCGGGAAAAACTAACAAGTTTTTTCACTTTTCTCGCAGCTGGAGACGTTTTCCCTCCAACTGCTTCACCGCAGGCTCACCTTCACGGCGTTCGGGTTTTTCCCCATCAACCAGTCGATGATACACTCGGTAATTATAAGACACAGAGGTCGCTTCAGGGTTCAATACGCGCTACTTATACAATATCGCTGTAAAATATCGAAACTTGCGCTGCATAGCACTGCTCCGTTCGAAGCGGGCAGAAATACTAGGACCAGACTTGACCAGTTTAGGTTGTCATATTTGATGATAGTGGCTGCAATTGCGGTATCGAGGTGAATTAATTGAGTAATTTTACCCTGTTTCAGTTTGTCGGCAGTGTGACTACCTATTTGGTGATTCTAATTCAATTCCAGCTCTCTCTGTCGCCTGCGAAGAAGTAGATTCCCACTCAGCCAAAGCACATAAATCATCGACATCATATTAACTGATGGAATTATAGCCGAGTTTGAGAATAATTGGGACAGCATATTTGATATATAATCAATGTTTATTATCGTACACTCCACCGCTAAACTGATTCGTTTTCCCGTCACTACTGTACTTGCATTGTATAATTGCGCGTGAACTAGGTACTGTGTAATGTGGATGAGATCTTTGTCAAAGCACAACCATCTTTTTACTAGCTGGCTTCTCAATAAATAACTAAATCTTACCTTGTCTCTGCAAATGCTATTTCCAATCCCGTGCCAGCCCCTGCATTCTACTCGACGAATCACACTTTCAACGGTCATTTAAAACGAATGTACTGAAATATTCTGTAACCAAATACGTAACGCGCACAGAGACGCTCACTCTCGAACTGACCTTGCTGCATTGACCTGCAGTTTCAAACATACCCGAACCCATAAGCTATAAACATTGGGCACAATGCCAGTACCAGAGACAACGACCTCGCTAGCTAATTTACTCCCCAATAACTCTCCGGCAGAAGATTCGAACCAGAGCTAAGCGATTGATGGTTAGGTATCGTGGAGGTAGCAGTTTAATTCAATAATAGAAACCGCAATTTTATACTTGTTTCAGAACACAGAATAGAGACCACATACACAGTTTCACCAATAAACAGCGATGCTTACGACTGTATGATTTGGAATATGAACTGAAATTAACAAATACATTGCGTATGAAATAATCCTAATCAAATGTCACCCACAACCCGTTCAATTCATACGCACAATCAAGCTACTGGATCCTTGACAAATTCGGCGAATCCTTCTGTCGGCGCCCTTTTGTGTTAGGGCAGGCGCACTTCTTGCCCTTCATCGAGGTTGAAGTGGCTTTTGGACCCGACCCTTTGATTGGCGTTGAGGCCGCCAAGGGCATGCCCATGGCGGCAACCGACGTCGGGACGGCTGATATTGACATGTTCAGTGACGTCATCGGCACGTTGGAGACGTTTCCTTTAGCCTTGGTTGACGTCTTGGACTTGGAGGCCATTGGGAGGTTACTCTCAAGTAGCTCGCCTGAAGTTGGAATGAAGTTTGAAGTTTGAAGTCTGAGTGTCTGAGTTGAAGTCTGAGTTTGAAGTTGGAATGTTAGGTAGGATCCCAGGTGGGATGGTAGGATGTTAGGATGTTAGGATCTTAGGGATCTTAGGTAGGTATACCTTGTTTGCCAGTGTCTTTACGGTATATCTCGCCGCCATTTGTAACTCTCAGATTGATTTTAGGCATGGAAATGCCATCTCTAAGAATAATTAGAATATACAATGAATGTAGAATTGTCTCTAAGAATAATCTAAGAATATTTAAGAAACTTTCATTTACATCATAATCATCACAAAAATCTCGCTGACAGTCTCAATATTTCCTTTCCATTTCTTTCCTTTACCCTAAGGCTTGGGTCGTGTCGTACCTGTGACAGCCACATAGCAGATCGCCCCTTCCTTCGGCAGGTCGTGCATTCTCAGGAAGTCGTTGGCCTCACGAGAGGTCGGGTCGGTGAAGGGATGCTTGTACGCCGCGAACATGGCGGCGTCGGCCAGCGGGTAGAGAGTGCCCCACGTGGGGTAGTCGTCGAACGGGCCAGACACGTGGAGGTCGCTAACGGAGCTGCAAAGGGCCGCGACGCCAAGGTTTGTGACGAGGTAGACTTTTAGAAACATTTACTTGACTGTATTTTAAGATTGCTCAATTGTTGCCAGCCGAATTCCCCTCCTAATGAGCTTTGTGATTGGTTGGTTTCTGCTGATGCCATACAAGATTTTGGTGATCGTTCACTTTTGAGATATTTTGCAGGTTAAAGTGGTCCAGGAAGGCATTGAATTCTGGAAGCCGATTAACGAAACTTGACTGTTGCCTATGTGACTTGTACCAATTACTCTCAATCATCGCCTTGTGCCTAAAGTGTAAGTTTATTTAGCAATGAACTGGTATATTTATCACATTATTAAGAGCCCTCACAATTGAGTGAAGCACAGATGTCATGAGTTAACAACTTCTGCCGACAAAAATTGAGTGAACTAACCTAATAGCAAAGATAGTGTTTCTGAGAGTGTACATTATTTTGAGAGGTAGCTCAATATGAAGCATGTCCTTGCAGGTCTCGTTACCCCAGTAGCGCACACATGTAGTCGTTTCGTATGCCCTTCATGACGGGACAGGCTGCCTGGTCGATGGAGCATAGGACTTGGCACCAAGCCGACGCCTTGGTTCGATCATCACACACGGGGATCAACGCGATGTACGGACGAGCCGTGTACAGGAAGAACTGGAACTCGTCGTCCAGCATGTGGCTGATGTTGACAGATGCAGGCAACGTCGGACATTGTTGGTTGCTAGGGTTCGGGTCGTTCGGAGAGTGGGCCGAGCAGGGGACGTGCGAGTACTTTTCGGGAAGGGCTGCGGGAAGGTGAAGGAGGAGGTAAGTTGGTTGGGAGAGGATCGAACATAAGCATCACTAGATTGCACCAAACTTTACTGTTGAGTGTTGATGAACAACCCCAGTTATACTGGCCTTGCATTTTAGCTGCCAATTTGGAGCTGATATCGAGAAGATAATTAATAAAATCGACAAATTATGAATAAAAAATTCACCTCGGAAAGTGCCCAAACTGTCTCCTCCGCGTAGAAACCCGAACACAATCTAGCATGTCCAGGATGTTCAAAAATTATCTCTCAAAAAATGTGAAACGGGCAGCTTTCACTGTCAGCGACATGTTATGTGATGGAAGCGATGGTTTAGATAAAAAAAAAAAAAATCAAATTATCCAATTGATTGCACGTGTAAAATGCAAATTTCTGTGAGCAAAATGTGTTTTTCCCTGAGAAAATTCGTCTTTAGTGTTTGAGAGAACTGTCTCTAAAATCTTACATAATGCGCTAACAACAATTAACTACCTTCAAATCGTCTACCGAACGGTTTGGCGTGTTGGAAACACCGTTTCTCGTGAGATCACCAAAGTTAAGCAATACTGCGCTGAGTCAGGTATTGGATGGGTAACCATCATACACTCGACCAGTTCTGTTCGGGGTGGAAGTTAGTAGAGCAACTTAATTCGCCTTGCTTATCAACCTCTCGACAGCATGGATTTGTGGAGGAATCCTGCAGTTTGCGTTGTACCGTCCTTCGGAAGGGACGTTAAGCCGCTAGTCCCCTTGGTGCTCTTCGACAGGAGTAGGCCACGTGCTGGCACCGGGTTTCCCTTCCTCCCTTCTAGGCTAGGTTAGGTTCATCATCATCCTCATAACCATCCGCCCATTTACCGACGCCATTAGAGTTAGACCAGTGCCGCATGGCCAGTTGTCAAAATAGTGCGTCGTTAAACTCCAATAATCAATCAATTCAAAACATGTGCACTTGAAGCATGCTTCCCGAATCCCGACCCTGTGACCTGATCGCATGTCTTTCAAAGCTTCACACATACGAGGGTGAAGCCACGAGAGTGGCCTACCTTTGACGCCTTCAAGATTCTCCTGCCACTGGGTGCAGACCTCCCAGCTGGCGGGGGGAGCGTCGTCCACCTCTAGGACGTCGACGTCTGGCAGGGCGCCGAGTGGCGGCGGCTGGCTGAACACTCCGGGCAACTCGTTGTTCAGTAGACAGAGGCACAAAGAGCACAGGTATCTGCAGGTGACACCGACATGTTACATGAACGCTTCTAGCTTGGTTCCTCGTGCTCGCGTTGCAGCTGCTAACGTCTCAGAGAGCGAAGTTTAATTTTAAAAAGTGTTGGGTAAATTGAAAAATTGTCTGCTTTTGCCCTTGGAAAAGTAACAGGCACAAGTTACGAAACGTTGGGAAATTTAGTTGTTCTTCAATTAGCATGCAAAACCCAGTTCAAATAGTTCTTGTCAAAACCAGTGCTAAGGTTAGATCAAGTAGACATGAGTCTAAAATCAATCATGTTGGGTAACATTTTCCTCAGATAAGTAGATTTAGAGCTCTGTGGACGTGTAGTGCTCTGCGGGCTGCGTTTAGGAGATTCTCATCCAGGGATGTGAAAGAGTGGTAAATGTGAATTCTTTGCAGGAATATGAATCTAGGTAACTATGCATTTAGCTTCAGTATTAATTTAACGGACGTTCAATTATGCAATATCTAGTAGGTACATGTAATACTCGAGCCTTTAGCTTTAAACGTGAACCCTGTCACGTGTTATTTCACACCCCCTCTTGGCCACAATGCATCCCCAATTACAATGTACCTACAATTCGAACTTTGAAGACACACTACAAGGAAGGTAGATTGATCAAAAGGTTCTGAGTCTTTATGATGGTTTTTAGACTCATGTCTACTTGATTTATCCTTAGCACAAGTTTTTAGAAAAACTATTTGAACTTGGTTTTTCTAAAAAGGTTCCGAGTCTGCTTTGGGGGCTGTTTATATGGAAGTATCCAACATAATAGCGCAAGGATATAAACATTTTTTGGATTTGTTTACACTGCTTGGCAATAGAAAGTGTCACAAAGTTTCGGCACTCAAAGCCAATATACAGGACCTGTTTCTATGAGCTTGGGACCCTTGTCAACTTCATCTAGCTATAAGGCTAGAATAGACTAGATGAAAGAAATATCTCAGAAATATTTGTATAAAAATCATGTTGTTTGAGCACCTGTTTCTCTTCTCCTTGAACTGTGACGAGCTGTACTCTGGCGCGAACAGCTTTCTGATCCACGGCATCGCCCTGTTCTTGAGACAAAGGTCGGTAATGCTCTCGGACAACTGCTTCAGCAGCGCGGATAGGTAGACATACTCAGTGTTAAGAGCCCCTGGCGACGTCGGGGGCGTTGGGGGCTCTTCGATAGCGACTGCCGGTTCCTCGGGAGGCTCGCCGCCCTCCTCGGGAGGCTCTTGGGGCGGTTCGGCAACCTCGTCAGCAACCTCGACGGCAGCCTCGGCGGCAGCCTCCTCGGCAGCCTCGGCGGCAGCCTCCTCGGCAGCCTCGGCGGGCTGCTCTTGGGACGGTTCTCTGGACGGCTGCTTCGAAGAGTGCTTGCTGTTGTTTTCCGACATCCTGGAGCAGCGGACTTGTGCAGGCGGCGGCTTCAGAAGGTGAGACGAACAATTTTGGGAAGGGAAACTAAGTTGTAAAAATTATGAGCCTGGAAGAAGAAAAAAGCTGTCCCGATCAAATTCCATGGAAACAATGACTGCGGCACTATTGTGTATTTATTCGGCTTGATTATTAAATTTAAAAAAAAATCGCAAAAAAAACTGCGTAAATGAAAACAGACGTTGATGTGTTTTATCTAGGTCATGCGCATGACTGCATACGTACCAATGTGCATCCGTGCAGCCTGCATTCGACCGATTCCTGTTTCAAGTAACCCAAAACGTTTCACTCGGGCCGTGGGCCAACCCTTCTATTCGAAGTGACCGATGTTTTCATAGTCCAGCAAGTGGTCCAGCACCGGCACTCTGAAAAGCAACAGGTATCCACGTAATGCGCGTGCATATCTTCCAGGTGGCGGTTGCTCATGACCGATTGAAAACAACGCCGCGATACTGGCAAAGAGTGACGGTCGTCGGATCATTCGCCAAACTGTAACATTTACTTGTTTTTGAAACGCAGAGGAAGCGGTGCGTTCAAATATGATTTCATATTTTAATATTGCCGTTTGTTTGATAGCGATTATACTGACAGTCAGCTTGGAACCATCGGAGTCAACCTCGTCTGCTTACGCTGGCCACCATCCCACTGGAAGTGTTCTCTTTCATAACAAGAAATGTTGGCAACAAGAAGACTTGGCCCTGCTGAGTTCAAGGAGAGTCATGCAAAACCTGATACCGACAAATGAGTTAGATGTCAGCAACGACGGATACATTACCAATCTGATTGATTATTTCCAAATGTGCTTCTCCATGATACAGAGTATGAGTTCAGGCAATTCACAAGACATCTTGCTCCTCGCGTTGGCCGATGCAATCGGAGGTAATAAAGCATGGCGTTAAGCGTCTCTCCTCTTTTTCACTCGCTCATTATGAATGGTGACCACTGATTGCAACAAGATGCAATGCAAACGCCCCCTTCAATTGCAGGCTACTTGCACTACTACGTGATTCCCGTGACCAAGGGGGCGTTCTACAGCGGTAACATCAGGTATGACCACGCCACGAAGCTGTTCCGCTTCTTCGAGGATATCAAGGTGCACTTGGACACCAATGGGAAGCGATGGGCTGCCCCTATGAACACTTCCAATATGGCGTTCAAGACGCGGACTCTGACGGTTACACCGCCTAGTCAAGAACAAGATCCGTGCGCATGTTTGCTAATCAACGACGAACCCAATCGCAGCTCCAGAGGTGAGTCGCCCAAGAGCGTATAATTCTAGACGTATGACTTACTCTCCAACACATTGCAGTTGCTCCTAATGTATATAGGTCGAGTCTTTGTAGTTTTTATTCTGCCTTGAACATGCTACGGCTACGTCTTAGTGCCAAAGAAACAAATGTGCCTCTGAGATTTAACCACCCAAGCCTCAGTGATAGCCGGTATTCTCGAAAGACCTCTGATCAGAATACATTTTCATTTAATAACGCGGATCTACAAATTGAGATCAGTGACCTAATCCTACTTGCAATCTCAATCTGTCCCCCGCTTCGCGTATTATCTTGCAACAAACGCCCCACGCAGAGAGCTCGTCGTCGACGGAGAGACCGAGTCTGATTCCGATGCCGTACCTGGACGACGCCGAGACGCCGACGGCCATCGCTTTGCCGTTCCGTGCGAGCAGCCTGCTGCCGTTGTCCTCGCCGCGTGCTGCGTTCATCCTAGAGAAGTACTACGTGGCCGGCGCGCAGTGCCTCGCGTCGCGGGGCAGCGACGACCTGAGCGCGTTCGACGCCCACCTCTACCGGTGGCTGCAGCAGACGGTCGGTTGCCCTCCCCTCAGCCCTTAGACCAGACAGCTCGCCCTCGGCATTGTGCTCTCTGGCCTGCGACCATGGGACGCAACACAGACATCCTTTAGTAAACATTGTATACACTGCATTTCTTGCCTCTCAAAGTTATCATGCCTGCCTCGATTGCGTCAGTTGTAAAATGTCTCCCATTCCCAACGCCGACGTCTACAGGTAGTGCCGCGGCTTAGAGATGACCAGTGGTACCCGGCGTTCGGGGGCGTGCTTAAGATCTTGAAGGCGATCAAGTCCAGCGGCTTGGTCGACTCGAGTCTGCCCGATGACGACGCTTCTGCTTCTGGTGGCCTACAGGACGGAAAAGTGGACACCGACGTCCAGGACGACGTGGAGGTCGGCCAAGGTAGTCCATGGTGCACGTCGAGGTTCGCCAACGCGCTTGGCACCACGTGACTTTCCGCGCATGCTCGCAGGGACCCAGAGCTCGATGTCGACTTGGAGCTTGCTGGTGGCCATCGGCTTCGGCACACTCACTGCGTGGATCGGAATAGCGCTGGCCCTCGCGTGCGCACGCTGTAATCAACGCCGCAAGAACAACGCCAGGCCGTAAGCACGCGACGGCGACGCCGAGTACTCTGATGAGCTCGGACCCCGGCCTCATGGGTGCGTCTTCTGTTGCAGGAGCGACGACCAGTACAAGCTGATCAACACGTTTGTCCAGATCTTCTACGACAAGCAGGGCTGCGGGAAGAATCCCGGTATGTCACCAGCAGGGTGCGTGGGTTTGTGTGTGTAAGACCATATTTCGACGCACGGACTACGGCTCCCCATAGTCACTACGAGGTTAAACCAACCACACATTCGTTGACTGCCATAATATACAGTATTTTCAGGTTTCGAACCGCCAATAGCAAAAAAAGCCGATCCTTAATGCAACAATAACCTACAGGATATTGGAAGGGAGTTTTTTTCAGCGAAAACAATATTCCACGCTAAAAAGTATTGTTGCAAGGTGCTCCGGTTATATGGTGATTCCTATCACGAAAATGCATTATATGTCCAATCTTTCATTGATTCAGGCTGTCAATATCTTGCATTTACCGAAGAATGTTGACTAAAAGTTTAGTATGCAATTCAGAGCTGAAAGATTCCATCGACTCGTCGGGAATCGACCGATACGACTCATCTCAAGCGTCAGACCGACGCCAGTCGACGCCAGGAAATGATCGACGCCAGTCGACGTCAGGAAAAAACCGACGCCAGTCGACGCCGGGAAATGACCGTAGAGAATCGACGCCGGCGGCCGACCGACGCCCTTCTACGTCCAGGAACGGTTCGTCAATGGGTATCGAGGACCAGGGGCAAGCCCGGAGGACAGAGTCCGAACAGGATTATGAATCTGACAACGAACACACGCCCATGTTGAAGCAGAGCGACAGCCGAGCCAGAGCCGGCAGCTTGTTCGGCAAGACGAGGAGAGAGTCCACGATGTAGTAAGTTATTATTATTTTGTGGTGTTTCACGACGCACTGTTTTGACATTTGGCCATGCTGCACTGGTCTAATGGCGTCGGTGAATGAGTGGATGATGATGAGGATGATGATGAACCTAACCTAGCCTAGAAAGGAGGAGGTGAAACCCGGTGCTAGCACGTAGCCTACTCCTGTCGAACAGCATCAAGGGGACCACCGGCTTAACGTCCCGTCCGAAGGACGGTACAACTCGAACAGGAGGATTCCTCCACAAATCCATGCTGTCGAGAGGTTGATAATTGCAAGGCAAGTGGAGTTGCTGTACTAACTTTCATCCCTCCATCCTCTCTCCCAAACAGAACTGGTCATGTGTATGATGGTCACCCATCCAATACCTGACTCAGCGCAGTGTTGCTTAACTTCGGTGATCTGACGTGAACCGGTGTTTTAAACACGCCAAATCGTTTAGTCCACGAAGTAGTAAGTCTTCGAACCGCATACCACGGCCCAATCACATCACGTGGAGAAGTATTTAAACCTCGTTTCTTCTGTACAGCGGGCAAGTTCAGAACATGCAGAGTGGAAGTACCAATCGCAAGCAACAGACGATGGAGAAGACTGGACCATCGTCTGGGAAGAACGCCAGGGGAAAGACAGCTGTCAGTGCATCGAGCTCCAGGAAGAACTCGGTGAGACTTTAATACTGCCAGACAAATACATCTGGCTTTCACTGGAGCTGAACGCTCTCAAGTCATATGGCGAACTTTTCCTGTAAATAGGCGGTAAAATTGGACGTTGTAAACAACGACATCCTGATGAGCCCTAGATTAGTCATGGAATTAGATTTTCCACAACATTTTCTGCCTTTTGGTTATAGGAATCCACCGTGAGCGAGATGTTTTCCAATTCTGATTCCCCGATCAGCAGTTCCGACTCTGAAGATGTCCTGTACACGAACAACGGTTCCTAGCACTTGATGGCTCAGTGCAGGTAGGTAGGTGATGATACCGATGAGGTAAATAAAAGAGGTGATTCAAAATAATGGTATCAACAAATTGGTTCATCCACATGCCACTTAACAGATTGAGTTCTTCGTGCCGCCTAATACACAGATTTGCAGAGCCTTTAAAACCTACGACCGGAAGTGCATAAGGGGAAAGAATATTTGTCGAGAGACCCTCGCACTTTTACGGTCTAGACCAACTGAGGACCGGCTCCTATTGACTGACTGGGTTTCGAAGCTCAAGTCGATCTTGGAAAAGGCAATATGATTGATTGAGCTCATGCCAAATTACACACTTTTTGTTCTACTTTTCTTCTCTATGAGTAAAACATATGATTCAAAGCTTATGAGAAGTTGGTTCTTTACACGATAAATGCGAAGGTCTTGCTACTTGGAGGCTACTAATGCCCGGTTGCCTGTCAATAGGCTGCCTACCCGAAAATAAAAAATATGGAGGTCATATAAAAGAGTACAAACAACGTAGTCGAGGAATAGTACCGACGGCCAAATTGTGCATCAACTTACTAGTATAGAAGCTGCAATTCGGACGAAATGTTTCTAACACAACACCTCAAAACATAATAATATGTGTCACATTTCTAGACAAAGTATTTTCTTCAGAAGGCTAGAATTTACAAATATTGTTTTCACCTACTGCTCTCAATTTATACGTTTTCGACGATCATCGAAGTGGCTGGGCTGACGTCAGCTGTTTCAGCTGATCGATACCACGAGGCGAGGTCGATCGAGCACATGGAGTCTGACGTCACGCGTGACGTTCCCTGAAGCGAGTTCGGCGATCCTCTTCGGTCGGCTGCGCGCCTGATACTAAAAGCCAGATTTTACATCGCGTTTTGGCTGATTTTAGTCGGCGGCGACATCTATCTCTGGGCGTGTTGGGTATTTATTGCGCGGGTTGAAATTTGTAACTGAATGCTTATTTATTGAATTTGTTACCCTACAAGATTTTCAGGACATTGATATCTAATGCCCATTTTTAGTTGTCTGTCGTGCAAGTGGTAAAATGTGTCTTATTAAAATATAGGCGTTGCAAAATTCAAAGTTTTTAAATTAAGAGATTTTCTAAAGAATAGATTTTCTACCAGCTTTCCAGTACCTTTTTAAGTAACAGCAATGGTTTTGGATTCTAACAAAACTTCTAAACAAAGACTTGCTAGATTATTAATATTATTGTTTATTTATTGTCATACTTAGGCATGGTACATATTCTTTTGCAATTTTTTAGAGTAATAGGAAAGTACATTTCTGTTAAATCATGATTGCCAGTTGTATGGTGTCCGGTTAGTGTTACATTAAATTAAATTTAGTAATACAGTAGAGTTGTACAACGAAATTAGCTAAGTTATTTGGAGTTAGGTACGTTATTTACAGAACTCATCTTTTGGATTATTCCGTCTTACGTCTATATGCTACCTTTGATTATACTTATCTGGAGTACAGCCGGAAGCTTGAGACAATTGTAATCTTCAATATGGTCAGGGCTTCATTATACAAATAAACATTTTTAAGTCTAAAATTACCTCCCTTACTACGTTTTACTGGGCGTCTTCACGTCTTCAGTCACATGAGCTGTTAGGCAAACCATTGCACAAATTCTAGAAGCTTGCTCTAATGAGATTCTTGCTGCTAGCATAGAGTGTGCATACTCAACGCTGCTGCTAGCTACTAAATCTCGGTCACCAGTGTGGCATGAAAGCTTATAGTTGGCATTTCAAGGAAAGATGTGGCAGGGATATTCATCAGCAAATTGACACAAGGTTGGGTACTGATTTAACTTCTTAGTTTCATCTATTCTTTATAAATTATAATATACATAAAACCAATGCATACATTTCAAAATTCATCAAACTGTCTGGCTTGAGCTTTGCTTTATTATGTGCCAATAACATTATAAGAGTGAAGTAATGCTCTACCTCCTTTATTTAAGTTTTGATCCAAACTTTGCAGTCTCAGATAACAGCATAGAAGAAAGATGAGTTTTAATAGAAGGCTCACAGAAGGAGCAAAGCTAGCAACTTTTTAGTTGTGCTAGGTTCCATACGTTCGCTGCTGTAGAAGTGCACTCTACGCATAGGCCTCGAGTTCTAATTACTAGCAGTTCATCATGTGTACATATGTTCGATTGTATTTCTTAGCATGTGGCGAGTTGTAGAGAACTACTAGCGCACATGATTAACTACGGAAAGTTCAAACCGGTGCCAGCACTACTACACTACAATAGCGCGAGTAGAGAACAAATGACAACTAAATAGTCCCCAGCTTTGCTCCTTTTACAAGCAATCACCTTTTACCTAAGCTAGGTAATCTTTATTCTATGATAATAAACTTCAAAGTCTAGTGAGTACCAAATCCCTCCAAAAATAACAAAAAACTGTCTGCTATGCAAATAAATATTAGTAAAATAGTTTGCATGTTGATATTCTTGTCGGAGTGGCAAGCTGGTTGTTGGACATCTTCTTACCGGTATTGTGGGAGATGCTGCTTAACGATGGACCGTGACAAGTCCGAGTGGCCTGTGGAAAATCAGACTTTAGCAAAGATACATTTTTGGAATTAAGGTACTAGCAATCCAGAGAGTCACGAATAACTCACCCAATTGCAGTTCAACGTAAAGTGCCAGCATCACCACGTGGATGGGGACGTCACAGCCAGGGCTTTTGGACATCCAGATCTGAAATCAAACTCATTCAGTCAACCTAGAAGTATGAACTGGAATTTTTAGCTGAGGTTTAATTGCTAGAAGCTTATTAACAAAGAACTCGTACGACTGTGTTTATTCTTATCATTAATACTGTATAGGTCCAACCAGTGGGCAACATTGGTGCTGAAGTAGATTGAAGGATTAGCTGTCATTGAGATGACAAGATTGCCGGCTGATGGGCTGTGGGAAACTACTTACTATAATCACATTTTCTCTTTCTAGTTTGAGAAAGAAACTGATATGGTCTATAGACTATAGCACAATTGGGCTGGAAAGGATTACAAGACACTTTGTTTTGTGTTTTTGAAAAATATCAATGCTTCAATTAAATATATTTTTGGGAAATTTTAAGGAAATTTAAAAAATATGTTGTAAGAATTTGGAACAGTTTATGGAATTTATGTAATTTACACTTCTGAAAGGGGGAAACAAACCTAAGATTTCCTATATCAAGATGTAACAATTTGATAAAAGTGCAAGAAATTGGTTGAGCGTTGTAAGTAGCGTACGTTTTGCAAGACGTCCGTGGCTTTGTCGAGCTCTCCTCGCAGTGCGTACACTACTGCCAGGTTGTATCGGAGGACAACTCGAGCCGTGCTGATCGTGTTAGGGTACCAGGCTGGAAAACATTACAGAGCAATCGTCAGTCGCTCATGTTTCACTTTGTGACTTAAGCCAAATCACCTTCACTGGAGAAAGCATCTCACCAGATAGAGGGGCAGCTTCATCTGTCGAGCTGTCCAGGTCCTTCTCTTGCATGATGTCAACATTCAGGTCTGATGCAATGTCCGGGTGCAGATGTTCAATCGACTCGGAGAGCCGGTCAAGAAGTATCAGGGCCTCAGCTGAATACAGGTGACCTAAGAGTCTGAACATAGGAGAGTAATTGGTTATCACAGACTTTAATTACCAAGCAGTTAAACACGCTTCGAATCAAACTACATCAGGCTTAACAGAGTCTCATGGTAGCATTAACACCATTTTTTAAGCGACTTGGATTAATTTGTGACAAGATTCATTTCAGCCATTAGTAAATTTTACTGCACACGTCTTTCTTTCACAAATATTTTGTGAATTTTATGTCCAAGGTTCCTAAACTCAACAAAAAATCCATGAATGGAATTTAAAATGATAATTCGCTACATTTTGAGATAAGAAGTATGTTAACAGGATCATCATTGAAGTTAAGCAGAGAGCACCAATCACAGTCTCGATTGCTAACTGCCTAGTTCGAGCGACTGACCTATGACGTCCGGAGAGGGTGGGTAGAGCCAGCAGCTCCTTGGCGTGTCCCAGCGCGATGACATACTCTCCGAGGCAGAGGTTGACGTAGGCGCTCTCTACGAGCACCGAGCACCGCAGGCTGGCCACCTCGGCGGCATCCATCGGTGATGACGGAGCAGCATAGTAGCCGCTGTGGGGGTACTGGAAGCAACATAGTGTGTCAGTGCTTCTAACTAAAGCTATGCCCACATTCTGCCAATGTTGCAATGTCTAGGCAAGATAGTTTCAAACAGGAATTGGAATGGAACTGTACCTGGAATCAGAACCCAAACAGCGGGTAAATTCTGAACCAGGGTTTTAAATCGGTCAGGTCGACAGCTGTCTAACATTTCCATGCGGGAGGCTTGCATGTCGTTTATGTTTTGATTTGGAGCCACTTGAATCTTTTTGAAATATGGGTCTCACCAAAACCAAAATACCTCGAGATTCAGAACATAAAACCTTCAAGGCAATTTTATTGGACGTGAACTAGAACTATAATAAGTTTAGGTGCTAGCCCTGTTTTCCTGGTCCTAGCCCTGGTTTCAAATCAAGTTGGCAACACTCCCAGCACAAGCAAGGTTTGCCTTTTAATTAAAATTAACCGCCTACCCAAGTTAAATCTCAACTTACAGAAACAAGTCCATTAGGCTGCCATATCAGTGCACATCAGCTCTAAGGTATGAAAATAATAAAACCGCATGAGAAGCATGGCAAGCTGGAAATTATTGCCGACCACTCAAGTCTTTGAAAAGGTACCTCAGCAGTCTCTGGAGGTGGCAACGTCTCGTCTGGGAGTAGTAGCAGGGCATTTCGCAAGCACAGCGATGCAAATTCCAGAGAGGCGACCAGAAGACCCACGGCAAAACCCTGACCCTCAGAGCTGGAAAAGTACAATGCCACTTATAACCAACCAATAACAGTCACCGTGTTACGTACTGCCACCGTATTGCCAGCTGACATCCTGATAATGGTGTCTTTAGGACGTCCATAGTTCACTAACCTGTATTTTGTATCACAGTTTAGCTTAGGATTGAGAATAATCTTTCTGTGAGGCCCTGTACCAACAACCGAGTGAACGAGGTCGTTCCGACGAAGTGCAAGGTTGAAGTCATCTTCGTTATGCTGAAAAAACCGATAATATTGAAACCAGTGCAGCAAAAGTGGAAAAAAAATACAATAAGAAAATGAAACATTTAAACTTTGTACGTTACGAAGCATTTGGACGCCTGGAAAGTCACTTTCCAAGTCATTTTCCTTCGCTACAAGACGAAATGATATCAAAGGAACAAACAAACTTCTTCCCGGAAAAAATGCTTACGCTAGAATTATAGGCAGCGCAAGCCTGACTGACCCACTCCATGACGTACCGCTTTGTGAGCCACGATGCAGCATTCAGCAAGCCGCAGCCAGAGCCGTGGGTTCATGTGATAGACTTGGATGGCCTCGGTGAGGCAGTCAAATGCTTTCAACGGCCTGCCGCTGTGTAGAAGCGACACGCCCAGGTTGTACATGAGCGCATAGCGATGGTTGGCACCCAACGTTACCATTGGGCGCCCGGAGTTCGGCTCGCCTACGGAACAAGACAAGGCCTGGTTGGCAACAACTTGCAGATACTGAATCGTGATCATATTATTTTGCAGACGATTCACTCTTTCTAGCCTACAAGGACCACTTTCTCAGTGATAAATGAATCTATAAAAGGTTGATTCAGATATTTTAAATACATAATGGAAGCATTCTTTGAAATAACTAAAAAATATTTCAAACTGTAAAAAATGTTTGATATTTAATTAAATACTCAAACGTTTTGGAGATTATTTTATGTCAATCAATTCAATTTCAAAATGTTGACTCAAGTTCAACTACTTTTCGCACACCCCTAGAAACAACGTAACATTCAACAATGGTGTTTGCAACGTTGGCTAACAGAAGCCACTATCTGCTTATGTTCTTCGACGTACGCTATTCAACTTTCACTTTCAGCACCAGTCTTCATTTACTTTTTAATTTTCAACACAGGTTTGTAACTCGGATACAAGGACAGGTATGTGATGCACGATTTTTCTTCATGTCGCGGGTACTGGTGGTTAGTGAGTACGGCGTAGAGGAACTGAATACCAAAGCGTTGATACTGAGACCAAACAACAATGGGAGATCCGAATTCTGCCACAAAATCTAGCTGCTTACCTTGGTCTGGCTTTGGAAGAACTTGCATGGCATTGTCATTTTCAACCAATGCTTTGTGCAGATAAAAATTTGCAAGGTTTGGTCTTCCCAAGTAGTGATGAATGCAGCCATTGTTATTGTAGTACAACACAGCTATGCTTTCTCCAGTTTCCCTACAACAACACAAGTTACAAGATAAGACAAGTTACAGCATTGCCAGTCAACCGTAAATACTCACAGGTTACAGGTTACAAAAGTTAATGTGCGTTACTTACTTGAAAATTGCATTATTTTGAGGAATAGAATTGAGTACTTTGATAGCCTTCTTATAATTATGTCGTAAATATTCAAGATTGCTTTTAAGAAAAACTGTTGAAAGACTCTGAAAATAATTAAATTGGTTAATGATTTGATAAGGTCAAAATAATAGAACATTTGTATTAACTTTAATAGTAATTGCTAATTACGTAATATATATTAATTTTAGATATCTGAAGAGGGAAAGGACTGCTACAATCAAATGCCTTTCTTTTGTCTAGTAGAACCAGTGTGCACCGAGTGACCTAAGAGAAACATATAGCAGGTGCACTACTGGTTTTATCATCATCTGCCCAAATTGTCTAGTGTTGTTCTTACCAGTCCCCCTGAGCTAAGAATAGACTTGAGCTCGCGTTTGCATGCTTTTAGCTGTCGTATCATGAGGTAGCAACGTGTTCTGTACTGCAACAATCTGAGGCGGAAAGCATCGGTGGCAGCGTCTACTGAGACTGCTGGCTGAAATGAATAAGACCACAAATCATCAACCACATCATCAAGTACTAAGGCTAAGGGTCTTAGGATAAGGGGAGCTACTAGCTGATTTTGGTTCATTTCGTATTCAAGCGTAGAGGTAAACTTGGAGAGCTCGGCGTTTGCTCCACACAGGCATTATTGGGTGCAACCTAACCACGGAAAAGATGCTACCGTCTAAAACAATCTTGTACTTTGTAATCATAAATGCAAAAACCTTTTGCATCTAGTTTAGTTTATTGATTGTGCAATTTGACAATTTTAAAGAATTTTTTGTCAAATTGCTCAAAAATACAAAAATTTGTGAGTGAACACATGTTGCATGTCTATTTGTGCAAAGACATACTTCAAAGCATAGTTAAGTCATAGTTAAGTCTGCATTTGTCATTGTAAAAGTTACAAAAAATGATTTTTTATTAAAAAAAAATGCAGATTGTCATGAATAAATATTCTCCACCATTTAAATATGACTTTAAAATGGTTCCTAATCAACCTACTGCACTCAGGAAACTGCTCACTAAAATAGTGAAAGTTTCGAGAAGTATACGTTAGATGATTCCGGAATACAGAATAGGGAAGAGAGGTAGGTACCCTGCACATAAAATGCTTTGTGCTTGCCTTATTGACAAACCAGTCGCCTTGTCATTGGGGTCTTGTCTTTGCAAATCCATCATTACACAGCGGACGTAATTGTGTTCATAAGTGTGTAATAATTTCACAACGGCAGCAAATCTGTATTGTCCTTGTGATATCTGGGTGCCATTTTTGGCCATTGAAATGTAAAGCTGAATTGATCTTTCTCGCAACAGTAAAGTAATCGGCATCAGTAATTAACTTATTTCCTGTTCTTGTTCTATCCAACATGCATGGGCAAATTGGCAATCAAAAAGGTTGGGGTTAGCTTGAGTGGAAGGAAAACCTTGATTGGCACGGAAGCTTAACTTGACTGAAATGGGATCTAAAATACTTGAGACTTTTTCCACTGAACCATTTTATAATCCAGGATTGTACCTTCTTTTCTCTATGTTCTTTTTCTAGAGGTTTCATGTCCTTGTCTGCTGAGATGACCGAGTCTGTGCAAACGAACTGGGTCTCGATGTAAGCTATAAGATTGAGTGCTCGTGCTGGTTGATCGGTGCACAAATGCAGCTCAATCAGCAGCAGGCAGACCCGATGCGCCAAACTCTCCTCTGTATAACAAAACAAGCCGAGTTAGAGCAGCGAAGGAAAACTTGGATCCCAGTAACTAAACCCCTAACCTTAAAAATTTTAGAATATATTAAAATTAATATTGAGTGACATTACGCTGGTTAATGAACTGAGGCTGAGGAAGGAAAGATACAAATACAGTGCCTAGAGGATGGATATTGACTGTGCTGAAAAAGGAAAGAGAGAGGAAACACAACTTACAGGAAAAGAAATTGGCACTTGTTGAGAAATTAGTAGAAATCCCGACAATCTTGCGGCGCCACTGTTATTTTCCAGTAAGTTGCGCTTCCTCTCTTTACTTCTTCACCACATCAAAAGAGTATACACAACTTCCTGACACTGAAATGGCCGTTTGTGAAATATGAACAGAGATATAAAGTTTTGATTGCTGCCTTGCTTCCATCATGCATGTAAGTGCACTTGTGAACAATGTATCAGCCAACAAGAAGTGTCCCTTTTCATCTTTTGAAATCAGACGGCCATTTCCCGTTTAGTAAGTTGTGTTTTCTTCTTTTCTCATCTCCAATTTGTCGATATGTTTTAATGTAGATTTTGAGAGCATCTGGATACACAATTATTTCAGAGCAAATAGCTCCAAACTGCAAACCAAAATTTGATAACACCAAAAGAATCACGGTTTTAGTTAGGGACTGGAGTTAGCTGGACTTTGGATTCAACCTGTCAATTAAAACAAACAATTATGTAATTTATGTTCTAGACAACTTAAGATTCCAGTATTTTGAAGCAAGTATAAAAATTACCAGGTTTTGTTGAAGAAAATGTAATCTTTGTTTATTTTTGGGGTTCACTTATGTACATGAAAGGCCAGGAGCCTGGCAGCTTTTGCCAGCTTCGTCCAAAGCCTTTCTGACATTGGGTCGGACAGGGAGACTAGCTTTGGGAAGAACTTGTTTAAGTTGTAAGTAGACTTTCTTATCTGTACTTTATCATACAAGTATCATTATCTTTATTAGGGTCCTGCAGCAGAGTGTGGGACCTTCATTCTAAATAACTTATTGGTGCAACCAACAGTGTGCAATACAGAGCCTGGAAAACACAGAAGATGGTGCAAGACAAAATCTATCTACATGAGCACTAGCAAAGCCAGCCAAGACTTAAATTAGAAAGTACTAGAGATACGCAGGCTGAAAAACAGCCTCTAATGCCTATAAAATGCAGCAATAACCATTCCACCATGGGAACCAACAAAAGCATCAAAACCTGAAGTCCAAAGAAAAGATCAAAACTTGAAGATAATTCTCCCAAGGTACAACACCAACGTGGAATTAATTTCTTGCAAGAGCTTTTCAATAGTGGAACACACTTCAATCAAACCTTCAGATCCCGAAAGATTTGAAGATTTTTAACAAAATACATATTCTAAAGTTGCCAATAAACAAATATGATTACTCATATCATATGATATCATATGATATCATATCATATCATATGATTACTCATATGAACTAAGTCCAGTAATATTGGTTAAAATATTATTACCCATTGGTTCCACAAATGTGAATACTTTGTTCATTATTTTAAGTGCAGAGTCATATTGCTTCAAGTGGTAGAGCAACACAGCCTGGTTGAAGAAAATTACGCAGTGATCCACCGCTTTTGTAGGAATCAGGTTGTCGATGTTCACTTTCCCCTGCAACAAACGTACTTCATTTCCCCTGGGCACAATGTCAGCAATAATACAAATTTCTTTCAAAGTTAATACCTGTATTTTGAGATACATTTGTAAAAACCACAGTGGGCATAACTGAAAGTGCACAATAGCACTGGCAAACTGAAAACCTGATATATTCAATGACATGATATCTTTTTTTGTAAACTTATTCCACTGGTTTTTAGATGTTTCCAGCAGGCACAAGTATTGTACTTGATCCTAAGTAGTTGATGGTTACTAGGGTAATATAAGGTGTGTGCTGACTGCTGGAGCCATCGTAGTCATTGCGTAGTCAATGGGAGGACCATTGATTATATGGATGTAAGCTAAGCTACATATAAACACAGAATCAGAAGGATCAAGTAAGGAAGATAACTCCAATATAACACTGGTAACACTCACCTGCCCACAAACTATATTCATGCTCTTTCTAAATAGATCTGTTTTCTTCAAGTCAGACCTGTAATACTCAACAATTGCTTTGTTATGAGAAACTTTAATATCGTAAGGCCGGGCTACCTCCAGCTTTGCCAATGTCTGCAAGCAAGCAGAGTAGTTTCCTTTCGTAAAATCTGATAGAGCCGAAACCCCCCAGTCTCGTTCTTGGTCAGTAACAGGTGCTTCTGCATTATCAGCTTTCAAGCTCTTGTCGATCTCAGATTCCTTGTCCGTCATATTCTGAAACGTTAATCGGTATTAATTGAAAAAGTTCTTAACTAGGAGAGCAAACAGCATTAATAGTTTGTTTTGGGGATGTATATACATAACCTACAAATTAACCTGGTACTCAACTATTCCTTAAAAGCTTATAAAATGTAAGCAAAATCCAACATTTGGAAAGCAATATTTTTCAATTTATTTCTTACATCTGCGTAATTGAATATTTATATATCTACCCCTTGACAGCCGACAACAACCACAAGTCCTTTGAACCACTTTGAGCCTTTGCTTTGAATTATCTGACAGCCACCAATCCAGCTAGAGCAAGCAACTTTACAGATGGCGGAAATTTTGAAAAGGTCCTCTGAACAAGGTTACAATAGTGTGCTCTGAACTACTATTTATGAATTGTATGTTCTACATTTTTAATGGATACACATTATCATTATTATTATATTGTTTTTCTCAAGTAATAAAATTTAACTCAACTACAGTGTCTACATACTGCCTGCAATGAAAAGCATTTGAAATATTGTCAATTGAATAAAAAGCACTTTCCAAATGCTAGTATATCTTGACGGCAAGTTTTTTGGGTAGTGCTTCAATACATTTTCTTCCCCTCTGGATAACGCTGTTCCTGTGTGGAAGAGACTGCACTGAACGAGCCACATACCTTAGAGAATTGTTATTCAGGAAGCATTCTTGTTAATATATGGCATCCAGGGCAGCATTGTGATTCAAAGCAAATAGGATACTGCTGCAGGGATGCCTGGTAGTTGCAAGTATTCTTCTGGGTTCCAGAGTCTAGGGTTTATACCAGATAATCCCACTACTGTAATTTTTCTTGCTACTACCTTACAGCTTTTAGTAGTTGGAGTCACAGCGCTTGGCAGAGCAATCGAGACTCCAACTAGTGGTAATGATGGTGCAATTCCGACATCACTTGCCAGGAGTACTCAGCGATACAATAATGACGTTTGCTTCAACTTACAATAATCACCATGTGACCTTAACATAATAATACAATATAATGATACAGTGGTTGCCCAACTAAATTATTTATTATGTTGAAAATCTTTACATCTTTTGGGGTCTGAAGGTTTGCTTAAATAAAGTTCCACTCCCACAATCTCCTCACCACAATGGAATGATTGGGGCTACTTTGGGCAGGTATCAGAGGCCGTTTTTCCTTTGCATCTCCAGTGCTTCCCAGTTAAAGGCTTGCCTGGCATCGGCTCTGGAACATTTACCTATCATTGTGGTCAGCATTACTTGAGAGTAGGGAGTCTAATACTATGCAAGTAATCAGCAAGAAAGAAAAACAATGGAATACAATTTCTTAACACTCCAAATTACCAAAGACTCTCTAGACAACCATAATTTTGATTGATTTAGTAGTCGGTTATCAGTTGGCATTCTTTAACATTCTCACCATGACCCTCAATTATCAACCCAATACTGCTGCTGCTAAGGTTGGGGATAAGACCATTTTGGGAAGCAATATTATTGGATTTTATGATCCAATGACAATTGTCTCTTGTTCAGCATTTGTCAACTAGGTATTCAAGGTACTGACGCTTGATTGATTTAGCATGTGTGTTGATTTAACATTATTTGGCACATTCAGCAGTCCTTTCTGCTGGTAATTCAATATAATATGTACATGATAAGCAATTCTACAGCTTTATGCAATGCTAAAGGACCCAATCCAGTATCGTCAAAGATCCAATGATATCGTCTATACATTGGAGCTATCCTATGTGTATCATAGAATTTGATATCAATTACAGAACATACTACAATCAACACATACTATCAATACCAGGTAATGTAAGAACGGCTTTGTAGTGCAGAGAATCGATAACAAACTATATTCTTAGATGGTAGAACAAACTCTAACATTCACTTTTTTATTTATCGGGACCACATCCAGTCAGAAAAATGAATGCAGCCAAACCATAAAATTAAAAAAAAACATATTAACTAACACTAAGTTCAGTTATGACTATGCATACTTATCATGTAGAAAAAAGTAGAAACTAAAAAATGGTAGAATAAAAACTGGAGTCAAAATGAGAAGATGAAAGAGGTTGAAGTGGTCGAGCATATGACGTGGCAGGCCAGGTTCAAAAGATCTTTAGCTTTACACGTATGTCTGTTCATCTGTAAGATTCAAATAAATAAAAGATAATAATTATAATAATTAACCACCAAGCCACTTGAAGTTGGACCTGGTATTCTGACCAAGATATATCAGTTAGTTGAGTTGAACTATTTGCATTAGTGTTTTATGCAGTCTTGCTGTCTTGATACAGCTTGCCATTTTAAGAATGAACTAAACTTAACATCAGTCAGACACAAGTCTTTGGTCAACTTTCACAACATTATCGTTACAAAAATACATCTAGTCACTACCTATATCATAGATAGATACAGGTACCTACACTAGCATAATTAAAGCTGGGCACCGCTTTAAAATTTAACATCATGTTATATGGCTCTAGTCTAGAGCTTAGTAAAAACCGAATGATACAAATATTATGAAACTCCATTAATAAAGCTGGATACCAAATTTTTAAGAACTATTTTAACCAACAATCACTGGTGATTGTTGAAAAGTGATTGATAGAATAGTGAAAGTGATTAAGTCACAAGAAACATAGCTTTCCAGACTTTTAAGAAACAAAGAGAACTATCAGTAATTACTGATCAACTGGCAGCATGGGACCTTCAGCACCAGGGTTATCACGAGGGCTGAACTTGATGTTGAATGGATTTACGTATTTATCGTGAATTGAACGAAGGTCTCCCCTCTCCCAAAGGGATCTTGTGATCTAGAACAAATACAATCCATTTTATAGTAATGTTATATTGTTGAGTGCGCAGGATAAAGATGGAACGTTAATGTTAAGCTGCCAGCAGAGAAAACGAGCCGGCTGCACGTGGTAATAGAAGATGAATACAGATGGCACTTGCAGCCGTCCTTTTAAACAAACCTCTACAATTAAATAATTAAGACTCAAAATATCGTTTCCTGTATATCGATCGTTGAGGTAAAAATTGATGGAGATCTTTTGAGTATGAATAGTCTCAAAAGCGAGTAACCTACGAGAAATATCGAAATGAAATTTCATATGACGGCATGGCTATTACGGTATGACGGTACACTAAATGGCGTCTTCCTGTACTCTTAATTTTTGTTGGTAAAGTAATTTAATTCACTCAATTCCTTCAGTTGCTGGATGGTGACAAGCCCGGCAAGAAAATGACTGATTGTAAAAAAAAAGTTTTAATAACAAGCTTCGATGCTCGTGTCAGGTAATTTGGGAAAAAAGACACTTCTCTTTTGACACTTCTTTTTTCATTTTTCGATCCTGTAAATTGCTTGTTCTGCAGCTCTAGGTTTGCCATGGAAGCTTACAAAATAATTAAGAATTTAACTGTAATTAAGTGTGCAAATGGCTAGATCACAAAATGTACAGAATTTTGCTGCACTTGGACTCCAGCCAAGCTATAGCCTGTAGACACTTTTATCAAGCGTATATTACCGAACCGTTTGGCGTGTTGGAAACACCGGTTCTCGTTAGATCACCGAAGTTAAGCAACACTGCGCTGAGTCAGGTATTGAATGGGTGACCATTATACACATGACCAGTTTTGTTTGGGAGAGAGGTTGGAGGGATGGAAGTTAGTAGAGCAACTTCATTCGCCTTGCTTATCAACCTCTCGACAGCATGGATTTGTGGAGGAATCCTGCTGTTCGAGTTGTACCGTCCTTCAGAAGGGACATGAAGCCGGTGGTCCCCTTGGTGCTCTTCGACAGGAGTAGGCTACGTGCCGCCACCGGATTTCCCCTCCTCCCTTCTTGGCTAAGTTAGGTTCATCATCATCCACTCATTCAACGACGCCATTAGATCAGTGCCGCAGGGCCAGTTGTCAAAACAGTGCGTCGTTAAACACCACAAATAATAATAATAATAATCAAGCTTATTGCTATCGGCTTTAAAATATAAATAATAATTTTTTTTTTTTCTTAATTTGCAGGTTTAAATTAAGAAAGGCAAACTTGTGGGTAGTTTGCTCATGGCATAGAAGCTTGAGTACTTCATCATTTATCAGCCCTGAAATTAAAGTGCTGCCTGCAACACTACAAATTGGAAAATAAAATTTTAGCACCTGGCGGTGAGAATGCAGAGAAAGCGTCCTCAAAGTTCCCCAATCCAATACCCAGTTGTGGCTCTGATAAATCAGCACGACCACATGGCTTCATCACTTGGTCTGGCCGTGTGAAAGCATCAAGAACCTGGGAGGTCACAAATCCAGGACCCAATTGCAGCCCTGATGATTGAGGCTTCATCACATGACCTGGGGGCGAGTATGGAGCGCGTACTGCCATGGGCTTATCATTGCCAAATTGCAACTGTGGGATGCGTCCACGACCACGGCCCACAGCCAATGTGGTCAACGGAGAGTTTTCTGAAAAGAAATTTACTCATTCAGCTAGTTGTTAATTTGAGCAAAAAATTGGTGCTCTGTAATGCCGCCGTGGTGACCAGGGACAGTCACAAAATATTGAACAGGGCACTTCCTATTCCTGGTTTACCTAGGTAGGGCCTACCTAATCATATGATCAAATTCACTTCAGCGTGCAGCAAGCTCGACACCTAACGAAATTAAACACCAAAACCAAAAGCCAATTTCAACTACTAAGAGGCAGGTTACCTGAGTGGGCCTTGCCTGAATAGGCTTCTGGTTAAGTGTTATTTTTATTTGTTTTGTCAGTTTCATACACCTCCATTTTCATACACCTGCTCATACACCTCCAATGTAACTGTCCGAAGCAAATTACAAACACTGTAACGTTGGGTCGTAAATCAGGTAGTTACTCACCTGAAGACGGAAAATGTTCCACAGCTTTTTTTAATTTACTTTTGTGTCGCTCCTCCTTCGACTCAAAGATGTTCACATAGAGTGGCTTTGTGCCAATTACTCGCCCATTCAATTCAGCAAATGCCAACGACGCCTCGATGTCATTGGTATAGCATACAAATCCGAAACATTTGCTTGTGCCATCCTCGTTGAGTGCAACTTTGCAGCTTAATATCGTTCCGTAGTTGGAGAACAGCCTCCACAGTTGTTGGTCATCAACTGTTTTTTCGAGATTTTTCACATATAAGTTTACGCCAGCGTATCGGCGTACTGGCGTGCTTGAAGAATCACCAGCAAAGTTACCAGCCATTTTCTAGATGAAAAAGATGCACAAATATAAGAAACACGCTACTTCACAAAGATGGCTGCGAAGTATACCGACTGCAATCTGCAAAGAGCAGCATAGCCAACATCTGTAATACTAAAACAACTCAATGCTGACACTCAAACAAAACATTCAGCACACCTTGCCTTACAGCTGCTGTTTGCGGAAGTACGTCACTCGTCCCAGCGACTACCTGAACCTAAAACTTTATTTATCTGGTTCCAGTCAGTGACTGTGCGCGATTTTTCGAACGTTGCTCAGAAAATCTAGTTCTCAGATCTCGGTTGATAAACTTGCGACTATAACTGTGTTATTCGAACTCTAAGGAATTAATAATTTACCTTTTGCAAAACAGTGACTTCTGAGATACTTATAGGAAGTTTATGTGGTTTTTAAGTGATTCAGATGACTCAAATGCGTATGCCACCGTCAGCTAGAGACAGACAGCATGAGGTGGTACTTCATTTCAATCACCATTTCAAGCCATCTGTAAGAATTTTTTTCTCCCGACTCTTATGGAAAAAATGTCTGGGATTTGATATGGTAAATACTTTTCGATATGTTTTGAAAAGGCTGATATGGTTAGGAGGAAGACATTAACTATTACATATTACATTACACAATACCATACCAGAAAATGAATAATATTTAATCCTACATTTTTCAATAAATGTTCTAAATTCCCTTATCCCCAAATATCCCCTTCGTGGCTAGCACAGCATCGTGGTGATGCCGGTAGGGGGTTTCACTCCTAGTCAAGGTCTCTTATACCGGACAGGCGCTCAGCGGGGACCAAGACCACGTCGCTGTCGCGGGACACTGACTTTAAATGGGAAAGATCTGTGCGATATCTGTCATCTTCCTTTCACCACCCCTCCTCACTTCTTCTTTCATTGTTAGCCACCTTCCTTTCCCTCATTCTGCGTTTCGGACCAGCGACGGAGTACCCTACCCAAGTCGACTTAAGTTCTATACTCACAGAAATTATGTATCAGGTGCAATGTGATCATCAATTGACGCGCCTTAAAACCCCACTATTCATTGAAAGGTAAGATGAAAATACAATTTTGTTATTAGATTATTTTGGAAACATAGGTATAGTAGTACTATAATTATTCTGAACCTCACCATTTCAAAACAATAAAGACACCAGTATTATTATTTTTATTACATTACCTAAGAATAGGTACAACATGTAACCGAGAAGGAGCACAAGAATTGCGTGATTTTCATAGAAATATATGTATATATAACAAAAAGTCCAGACATCAGCAGATTTCAATACCCTTTTTTATACTATATCAATGAAAATATCCGATAAATCTAGCAGCGGATTGACATTGGTTTAGTTCCTGCAAGCATCGCGATTGGTCGAATGGTCAAGCTGTCAGGAACACAGTCCTCACTGACAAACAGGACGAATATTTAAATCTATTTAAATGAAGGTGATTCTAGTCGTATCTGCACGGGTTGCAGTATAATGTCGACGACGGGTATAAGTTATTCCTCTGGCCGGACTCGGACGGCCATGGAATTGCATGAATTGAGTCAGACCATAATGGTCGCTCGGAGCTCTCCTCTGTTTAACCACAACCGATCGCGATATCACTGGACATTTTTGTGCTTTTTTGATTCATGGGGTCCAATACCAATGTGCATTCCATTTCATCAACACAAATGTCGGCATATTTTTCATTTTGAACAAGTGTCAAAAGACCGCGACAAAAGACATGCGATGATAATTTTTTTTTACATTTGACATATCGCTTAAAATATTTTGCGAATGATCGACAATGATTTGTAGGGGCCAGTGATTCATACTTGTGGTTCCCGGACAACGAAAATGTGTATTTTTTTTTTCCAAACCTCCACACAGATGGTGTTCAGATCGATGTTATCGAATGATGGAGGTGCCGTATTTGCAAGCACAAGCAATAAAATCGTGCCACACTTTCTGACTTTTGAACCTTATCTTACAATTTAGTGACATACTATGTGGTCCTTTTGTCTATCATCCTTTGAGTGATATATTAGTTCGGTTTCACTTTGCATGTGACAGGACAGGAGGCGAGCTCCCCCTGTAAATAACTGCACACGACTTGGCTAGGCACTGAGTGAGGAAGACTTCAGATTTACCTACAAGATCTTAGCCTCAGCACAGTTGTTTAAAATAATTTACCGAATTAAGAAAAAACATTGTAAGTTCTAGCATAGCAATACATTTTAAGATATGAACTGAAAATATCTCTGGAGAGTGGTAAATTTCTGGTAGGTTTACACCGAAGTCCTTCCAGTTGACGCATAGCATTTTTGAGATTTTTGCTTCGATGCTATTATTTCTTATTTGCAAAAGCATGATGTGCTTGTAAGTGCAACGTGCATGGACCTTTGGCTTGTAACGATAATGCTTATTGATGTCTGAACATTAAATTAGATCGCATTCTCGTCTTTTCCCTTAACTATATAGTTAAAGAACCAGCAAGGGATTTAACAATTTTTATTACGAATTAGCCGTTTAAATTTCAAGTGTCCACGGAGATATAAGTTGAAATAAAAGTCCTCGTGCTTGCAGCAGTTCGCAAACCCAGAGTCAAGCACAGAGGACGCGTCATTGATTTGATTCGCACTACAACTGGAGCCAGTGTCGCTAGCAAATATCATCACACCCGTTCCCCTCTACGAACTCTCCACAACAAGCCATGTCGAGCACAGAGCGCGCCGCCGTCGTATCCAGGCCAGCATCCACGCAACATTAGCAGACCCGCTAGCTTTATTATCATGCAAAACTGTTCAACAGTCGCGTTTCAAAACGATTGGGCGGGTTCCCGCGCGGCCAATGGCGGCGCGTCGGAGGGGCGGCGACGCCGGGGCGCGTCCATGCGCAGTTCAGCGCGCCTTCATTGGTGAGTCACTCGAGAGCGGCGACCAACGGAGAAACAGGAGAGACACAGTTGCCATCATCGTCCCTCTCCCCCCGCTCAGCAATACTCGCTACGGGCCGACACCCCCGCTTGCCGGGGGCGACATGGGCGATTGCGTTACGGTAGCGATACTTGGTCGCCGATCCTCCAGCCGTCAGCACGCGAGGGTAGAACGCGCCTGTTAGCACGCTGTCAATCTCGGTGACGATCGGACACAACGACACTGCCACATCTCATCCATCAGAAGCATCGTTCGCCTTAATCAGTTGTCTTCAGAGAATCAGCCAAGCAAGTGATTACTGAACTCAAGTGCTCATAGTTTTGTGTTTCCATAGCAACTCACGAACTGCCTTAAAAACTGACTTCGACCGAAAGTGCGACCGTTGGATTCTCGAGCACATCTCACCAGCGACCCTCGTTCGCAATGTGCGTGTGGTAAGATCGAACGGCCGTTAGATGATGAGTTTACCGAATGGGATGGACGTATCCGCACTCATGTCACAGCATCCAGTTCTGGGCTCCATCCCGCCGGCGTTCTTCCTCCGCGCGACCGAACGCTACCAGCGCACCCCGAAGTGTGCCCGGTGTCGCAACCACGGGGTCGTGTCGGCGCTCAAAGGACACAAGAGGTACTGTCGATGGCGCGATTGCGTGTGTGCAAAGTGCACGCTAATTGCCGAGCGACAGCGCGTGATGGCCGCTCAAGTGGCGTTGAGGCGGCAACAAGCGCAAGAAGAGAGCGAGGCCCGCGAGTTGGGTCTGCTTTACACCGGCGGGGGTCCTCCGGGCTCGGGGCTCCAGCAGCAGCAGGGCAACGAGATGGGCGGCATGATGATGGGTCAGCACAGGACTCCGTCGCGCGACCAGACCGACATCCCGGATCATAATGACAGCCCCAGTGAGTAGCCCAACACACTTTTTTCCGTTCATTGTAAGCTATGAAGCTCTTTTATTATCATCGGACACATGGTTCAATCCAATGTACCGTGGAAACAGCATGCCATGGAGATTGTTTTTAGACTCATGTCTGCGTTATGTAACTCAGTTACAAATAGTTCAAACCCCAGTTTAAATACTTTTTTCAAAGCATGACATGGTAACCGAATAGCGTTCTACGAAGATGTGATTGAGGTGTAAGATGTTCCGTGTATCTTACGGCGTTAGGTTATGCTTGGGGGTTTCATGTCCACTTCCTTCTCCAAGTTCCGAGTGAGAGTGCCCACGTGTCGTGAAGTGAGTGAAAACGCTCGATAACGCGAAGGATGTTGCGATCCCAAAGATCTAGATGCTGAGCTCCATAGAAGTATCCTAAGCTTTGTCGAATTATTCGCGGAATCAAGGAATAAAATCCAGCAATAATGATGCAGTTCATCTAATAAAGACAGCTAATGTTTCCCAAGGTGATAAAAGTTGATACGAAATAAGGAATCAGTAATTAAGCATTAGGAATTAAGTTCTTGTCAACCGAATGAACCACCCTTCGCCGTTGCTTGCTCTCTCAAAGACAGCACTTATTTGGGTGACGAGTGGGTGTCGCATTGTTGACGGATAGCATCTCTCAAAGTGCCTTTATAAGCTTATAAACAAGCTGTGTACTGCTCCCAGTCTTATAACCCGAGGCGAATACTTATCATCCCACTGCTGAAAAACACAGTCAATGCAAGAGAAAGCTTCTGATGCAGATGGACTTCTTTATTTTTACTAACTTTGATAATCCACTTCCTCTCCTTTCATGTGGACCAAAAGGTTTCACCACGTCCAATTTCCTTTTGAATATTTCGTTCTTTGCCTCCTGTCTGCCTATCATTTCATGTAGAAGCTGCGTCTCCATAGAAAACGTTTGAATTGCGAAATGCCCTAAGAGAATTTGTTGCTTGGAGGAAGCGTTTCGCTGCTACAAAGGCAGACGCTCAACGAAATATTATATTACCTTGTCTTTAGGAATAAGCGAGGATTTCTTTTCCTATACAGTATAAGATCGGTGTCTGGCATAATATACTTAAAACAATCACACATTATTAATTTATTATAATTAAACAATTAACACTTAATTTATATTTTTAAACTATAAATATACCGGAACGTATCCAACTTTTATTTGCGTTGTGCCCCGCGATACTAATTTGCATTTTCGATGACATTCAACGGAATCAATATATGAAATTAATAGATATGCAAAGAAATTTGCAAAATCACAATTCCAAATCACAAAAGGAAAAGTGGTGAAGCGAATGTCCTGGAATCGGTGACACGAGATCTTCGACTGCTCGGTCGGCTCGTAAGGCATAGATATTAATCGAAATGGGAAGTGGAAGGTCGGAATTTCATTTGAAAGAAGCGCAGTTCAATTAAAGACTCAATGTATATCGGCAGCGTGGCCCTCAGAAGTGCGAGGCGAGGTTGCTTCGGTGGCGCGGCTCTGTGGGAGGGGGAGAGTATTGATGACAAGACCATAGATTGGTTTCATCTTCTAGCACAATGGCCAGCAATAGAGACCATCAGATATTGAGCCAAGTGCTAAGAGCAAGACTCCAGAGCGCTATGTGCCATTGCGAGCATTCTCCCTCCGCGAGCAGCGAGACATGTCTGCTATGTGTGGATTGCGCACCCTCGACGTGGTGTGTTATTACATTTTCAGTTACCCTTCGTTACACTTATTATATCTACGTAATAGAGGTATGGTAAATGGTAACATTGTACCAAGAAAGCTACTGTAAAATGAAAATTTTTACCATTTCGTTTGTGTTGGTTTTTTCGAAACTTATCCGAAACTTTTTCGCGATCGCTCCACCACTTGAGTTACTAAACTTAATAGAAATATATTATGATAATCTGTGATCAGTATTGATAATGAGCAAGCTAAAATCAATATCTCACGCGTTTGTTTAGACATGGGCAAGGCGCATTTCCCTTTGCGTGCCATCTCCCTTGTGGTCTCATCGCTTCGTAACCATACGCTGGCTCATCATATACATACCACGAACTGAAGTGGTGTTCGTGGTACAAATTAGCAAATAATGACCAAATACCAATACACTTCTTAAATCCATAATAAACTGTACCTATATTAGTATTAATACCAAATAATAAAGACCAAATAGTGAGCGCACGGCTTTTACACGTTCAAACAAACTCTCTGTTTGTTTTCCGTTACAACTAAATCGCATACGTGTTTTGTTTTCTCGTGTGAAGCAATTTTTAATTTTGAGCAACATGTCGGGAATCGGTAAAAGTGTAGTGCAAACAAATCTTTGAACTAAAGTCATCTCTAATGTCGTGCTAAAGGCTAGAGGCTAGAGGTACTGTCGTTTCTATTTAGAATTTCTCACGGTTGGCAAAGAAACACTGCGCTGGTCTATCAGGGGCATCAAAGGCGAGAAATCTTTGGATTTAAGAAGAATCGATGGTAGTTGCAGATTGAACTTTTCCATGCTAGGATGATACAATGTTTTGAGAAGATCATTTTACGGGGTTTCTGTCCATGCACGCAATTCACAGTACGAGAAAATACGACCCCACAGCGAGGCGTACGTTCACAATGCAATGAGTTTCGTTTATGTCTACAATCCTACCTGCTTCAATGACAATTTCTCTATTCAAAACTCGCAAGAAAATAAAAAAAAAAAGTTATTATTCTCTCGGTGCATGAGCTAATTCGCCTTTTGAATTCGAACAAAAATAATATTTATCCATCGATATTGCAGAATGTAGTATGAATACGTTGGCTAGCCGCCCCATAGCACCATGCGCTATGTACCCTGAAAGTATACTTGAGCAAAATATCGTGGTCAACATTAACGAGTACCTAGTGGCCATTTCGTTCTGTACATTGAAAGTTTTTAACCTCATTATTTGTATAAACAGAGTGAGACCAAATACACCGTTCGCTGTTTTATTATTCAGAATCTGAATCAAACCCAAAGGTTTTAAAACTTAACCAAAAATAATATTGAAAGCGTTTCGAGCAGCACGCACTTGAAAAAGAAAGAACTCAAGTCCAAGTATACATTGCAAAACTCACAGTATACCTCCCCACTGTATATAGATGCCAGCTCGATTTTAATTCGACCAATTATCCGTGAAACGGCTGGAGAGCTTCGCCGTGATCGCACTCCATCAAATTATTTACTAGTACCCATATTATACCAACGATAAAGAGCAAAGACTGTATAATTATCGCAAACAAGAGGGGAGTTGCCACAAAAGGGGATTTTGTCGAGTGGAAACTCGTGGCGGGCATTCATTGCTCGCCTTCATGTCGATATAAACTGATAGAACAGTGGTCAGTGCGGGGTGGACTCGGTTGAGCTTGAAAGATTATAAAACCATTTTAAATTCCGGGAAATTTAATGTGAGTTGTATATTAAATTTCAGCTCAATCATTGCATTCATTTGAACTTTTCGCGAATAATGTTTTACTGTCTGTATACAGAATCTGTTATGTTGTTCCGCGACAATTTGTTATGAAGAATTGACCATCAACAAGGTGATTGTTGACACTCATTATTTGGATGATGACATGCAGCTATCCTGATATTTTCTCATCTTCAGAGGAAAGTTCTTGATATTTTATTACTTCTTTTGAAGTGCCAGCCTAACAACAACCAAATAGACATTTTATCATACGGTAATCATAATTTAACAGCTCATCTAGACACCGTTTCAATTTCAATTAAACTCAAGCAAATTCTAAGCCCGTAATAAATAGCAATGCATAATGTTTCAAACACTAATGAAGTTGAAACTTATGAAATACGTCGCAATATTTGCCGCAGCTCTAGAATACGACGATCACTCCATACCATCGCCTAATAAAGTGGACCACTGTATCATTTGGCGGCAGAATTCCAACCCATATTGCTTCGCATTCCTCGCAAGTCGCATCATTGATGATAAAAGTGAGTTAGAGCGTGTATATGCGGCCAACATGTAGCGTCGCGACGGAGCAATTCGACGCCCGGCTCGGCGCCATGACTATAGGCTGCCAAGCGTTTTATGAAGTTTCTCTGGTTATACTGAATTTTTTACCGACACATACTGCTAGAAAAAAGGGTGAAAAACACTTACAAACCAAAATTTTAAAACTGCAGAATCCCAATATTTGTGAGACAATCCATTTTTAACTAGTAACCCAGGGCACTTAAAAAGAAATACATTTAGACAAATACATTTATAATTTGCTGTGAGTTGTCTACATTTCTAGAGACACTTTAAAAGCATGCAGTTAACCTCAATTTGAAGCTCATTGCACAGCAATTACCAGCTTCATGTCCGTGTTTTATTAGGATAGCTTGGAACGTGTAAGCGATATATGTATCTACCCCCTTATGTCGGTTATGTAGTCGATTATCACCCGTCGTATCTATCACTAAGGGAAAGGGGCGCCGATGGTGAAAGGCAGGGGGTGCATTCAAGTGTCATTCGCAGGGTTGCACAGCGATCCTGAGGGGCATCTCGTTGCATGCTGCAGGGGTGTAGTCGCATGACGTGCTCAAAACGGACACTCTTATAGTTAAGCGCTAGATGATCTTTCAATGACGCGGCATCAAAAGACCGCGCCGAAGGAAATTCGCTAAGTGAATGTTTGTGCAGGCCGAAAACGATCTACTAAAACTGATTTTTGTTGACGATTGTTTTTTCTCAAGTTATACAAATCTTGAGAGATCCAGTAAATTAATTTTCTGGATAACAGTAAACTATGACAGTTTTTTTTTTCTATTATTTCGTACAAAATCTTACCCCATCATCATGAACAGTAATAATAATAATTTACGCACGACATCAAAATTTATATCATCGCCAGACACCGACGCCGGCAAACACTGTTTTTGGGCTTCGCGCCTCTCGACAAAAAACTTTTTAATTATATAGAGACCCTAAATTGGGCGCAAAGTTTCTTGGCACTTCCATCCGCGCTGCGTACCCGCCCTGCCCGAAGGAAAACACTTTATAGATGATACTAGGTGCCGACAAGTTAGACTATTCATATTGGCAAACAGCCTGGAAGTGAACAGTGAATGGTGCACACTGTGTATTATAGCGAGTGAAACAAAAGATGATTTCATTGGTGCACCGTCGCGCTAATGACTGTACCATGAATAGAGCACCAAGTATTAACTGTCCCACGTCGTCGTGCGATCACAAAGGCACGTGCTATAGATCAGCCCGTTGGGACGCGCCCTGCCTTTATATCACGCACTTTTACACCGCTAGAGTTAAATCAGCGTTGCGCCGAGTTTCGCCTAAATGCACATAATTCAGTAGCACAATGTGCGGTGGTGATATTATAAATACGGCACCGTGGCATGGACCATACTGACACATCCATGTGCTAAGAGATGACCATAAAACATCCAGAATGTTTCGTGTGGTCATATGTTTCGTGCCGGTCGCGGAGCGTCGGGGAAATTGTCAACTGATTCTTTTGTTCGCGAATTTTTTTCATGGGTCGCGCGGTCGTTATCGGATGTGATCAATTTGGTAATCAGTATATTTTTTTGACATTCACTGGGCGATGACATTTTTATAGCATAGTTTACTCAATTCGCTGGCAGCATGTCCCCCGTATCTGCTGTAGTATCTCATACAAAATTGTTGTTTTTTTATTGTAAAATTCATTTCATGATCCAATAATAAAAAAAAAATATATATATATATCTCACAAATTTCCAGGAGCGTCGAGCAAAGTTCACAATATGTTAGCTTATACCCAACGCAAACAAATTTCATTAAATTCTAGAAAAAAAAAAAAAAATCAAACGAATTTTTTCTTGGCAAAGAGTTGTCGGATTTCATTACTCGTTCGGGAAGAAAAACGTCGGCACGATATTATACATTATTGTGTTCCATTCTGTCCTCTATCTGCACAATCTGCATGCATACAAGAAGGTAGTATTACCAATGTTGGCGAGAAAGGGCGCCGACTTCCCTGTGCGCGCAATAAAGCACAAACCTCTCCGTTGTCACGCCGTCGGTCACATGCAAAGCTATCATTTTGACACCTGCCATTTCCACGGGATCTTTTATAGTTTGCTTAAAAAGATTCGATTTCAAGAGTGTTTGCCGTTCGCAGAGCAGCGACGAATGTTTTATCTTCTTGTGAACGACTTTGTAGAAGCATCTCTCCAGAAGACTTGACACCCGTCCCCCCTTCCCTACATCCCTTCTTTGCATGAAAGACAGAATAGAGCTAGATGTTTACAATAAACACAGTCTGGAGCACAGCTAAGCTGAACGGATCAAGAGTTTCCAATTTCCACGCTTTTTTTTTGGAATGTGTGAACTTGATTTTATCTCCACCCTCAGCGGGGTCAGTTGCACGTTCTGCCCGCCGCCTCGCCAGGCCTTCACCCCCTGAGAATGCAGGGCAGGTTTTGTGAATAGTTGAGTTTCTTGCAAACTGAGTGCAGGACTTGCTGCGAAGTATTCTCTGTTTCTGACCCGTGTTTTCTTCCCATTGCTTCAGACAACAAGAGGACACGGATCTCCGTGGACGACATGGATGAAGACGAGGAAGAAGACGACGACATCGACGCCGAAAAACGAAGTCGTTCCTCATCCCCCGCGTCAGGGCCACAGAGTCACCAGCCCCTCGCACCGCCTCCGCCTCCAATGACGCTCTCCGTGTCGACCACACCGTCCCCCGACCTGCCCGTTTCTGTCAAGCAGCCGATCAGCGAGCCACACGACGGCGACGCCACACTACCAGAGAACCTCTCCCTGCCCAAGAAGTGCCACCCTGGCATGCCATCGCCCCCCGACGAGCCCATCAACCAGTCGCCATACCTCCTCTACCAGCAGCAATACCAACAATTCCAACAACAGCACCACTTCCAGCAGTTCCAACAGCAGCAGCAGAGGTCGCCGGTCGACGTCTTGCTGCGTGTCTTCCCTGACCGGCGCCGGGGAGACGTCGAGGCCTTGCTGCAACGGTGCAAGGGAGATATTCTGCACGCCATCGAGTTGATGGTATGCGGTGGTCCCGGGGGCGCCGACGACGTGCTGCACCCGGCGGCTGCGAGCATTCTGGCAAAGTCGGCGTTCTCGCCGCTCGGGCCACAGTTCCCGCGCTACGGCGCTCAACACCGACGCTTCCTCTCGGCGCCGTATACGGGTACCGGGTACTTGCCGACGGTGATTCGGCCACCGCCAGAGTACGCGCTCTCCCTGGTCGGGCATGCACCGCACGATGTCTACGGCAGCAGTGGCGGCAGTTGTAGCGACAAGGCAGCGGCGTCTTCACCCGGCTCGGACAAGACGGCGTACTCCGAGTGACACTGATCTAGGCCCGCCACTGAGGCTTGAGGACATGATGAGTCTGGACGGGGAGATGTTGGTGGTGCATACCAAATAGAGGAAAAGTTTTAAATGTGATCAATGTTCATGACATAATTTCTAATGTATACGTGCGGAATAGCCATTTATATAAAAACAATGTTAGTGTAGGGACATACGTGGAGCGCAAGAATAAAGGACGCGTAAGAATATACTCAATACCGATAAATATATATTAAGTCAAAGTGTGCTGGCATGGAGATACAAATTAATCAACAGTGGGTAATTGGTGTGAATTTACCATGTAAATCCATACAAGTAACACGCAGAAAAATATCAAATATGTTTGTTCGTATTACGTACACGATAAAGTGGCCTGTCTTAAACTGTAACAGTTGTAGCTTGAGTACTTGTGAGTACTTGTGTGTGCAAGTACAAGTGAAATAGACAATTAATAGGTCCTAATATGCACATATTCATGTAAATAAATACCATTTAGAGTGTTAGGATGAATACAAAATAGTAAATATACCGCAGTAAAATATAGCGTATTCATGCAAATAGTTTGCTTACAAATATTACTTGTTGAAATAGAGAAAATAAATATATCGTGAGATAAAAAAGGTCGCTTTCCACCTGAAATATGCAGCAGAATCCTTTGTCAAGTTCCAATTTTGTCAGTTCGCAGCGAGTCTCTACAAGACATAAAGTTGATAAAGAAATCACTCGTCGACCTACTGGCACTCGTGAAACTAATTAAATTCAGCAGAACATTTTTCTAGGTAGACTTCAATTAAATAAAAAGTGTAATTCGAACTCTTTTGTTGGCTCGCTACAATGTTCTGCACCCTCTGAACTCCCGCTTCGTCGTCGGCGTCGACCTCTCGTAGTCATATGTAACAAAATATCCGCTCACTGCAAGTTTCCATCGCGCGCGCGGCGGCGGCGGGAAATCACAAAGAAACCAAATAAGATCCGTATAACGGTCTCTTATTTTTCATTTTAATATACCAACACAGGTCTAAGTCGCCGGGGGGTGGGGGCGGTGTATCGAAGACAGCAGGTCGACGCGAGGTCTTTGTTTCTGACTATTGCAACCCGACGCCTGCCCCATCGCAGCGGATGATTTGAAAGTGAACAATGTGACTAGATATCTGCGCCATTGTCTGCGATACCCCTCAGCTACTATAATACCTACCTACCTACGTACAGGACGGCAGCACATATGATGCGAGTGTGCGAGGGAGAGAGAACGGGAGAGATGAGTTTTAATCTACTGGGAAAACGAAAACAGGATCAGTGAGTCAGGGTGCTAGTCGAGGATCAGTTTTAACTGGCGGAAAATATTCAAAATGATCACAGCAACTGATAAAAAATAAATAATTTTTTTATTGTCTTAACTTTATTTGTCTTGGATAATTGATCTCCAAACAAATTACTAAATTGCAGTGGAGTGGTTTCCAGGTTACCCGTTGTGTCATACGACCCGGAAAAACGGAAAACAAGACGGGAGTGCTATCAAAAGTAGCGCTTTCATGTCGTGGTCCAGATGAGAGATAGGCAGTGATGGAGACGATGAGCTCATGCCCTTTGCAACGCTCATAGCGACGCCGGGCTTTGGCCACAGATTGATGCAATCAAACCTTTATGACATTTGATTAAAAAATAGCTACATGTGTGGGCAAATTTCCCGAGTAAATGATCAAGTTCCAGTGTATTTAGTCTATTTTGCTTTCCTTCATTTGCAGAGAGCAATTCAAGAAATACAATGCAGATACAATGGTTTTTAAGGACCTAAGCGAGCTGCTAGGGTCTCTAAAATGTCTAAAAATACCAAAATAAAATAATCGTTTATATATGCTAAATACAAATGCCAAGGTTCTTGTTCCTGAATTTAGTTTGTTCCCCAATTCCTCGAACTGTCTGTGGTGCAACGTTCTAATTTGCCACGAGCCAAGGTTTTTTTGGTTCACCCTGGCTGCGCTCGACTCGACATACACTTGTGCATTGTGCTAAGTATTATGTGCTCTTATCACCGTTGTCTTTGTGTCAGCGAGTTGTCAAAAGCTTCTCTGCTCTTTGTGGGCCAACGGCTGCTACAACAACGCTCAACCAGAATGCTATTGTACCTCGTCGAGAAGAGACAGGACCAAGATATTAGAATTATTATTAACTACGTCTTGTCTTAGTTGACTTGAAATTGCTTGCCAGAAGGAGACGGGTGAGATTATCTAGTGGTTTCCAGAAGGTTTCAGTTTGTTTTGATAGCTATCTAGGGAAAATGAAACAAAACTGATTTTCCAAAATTGAGGTTACATCGTTAAGCTGGTTAGTGCACAAAGAAAGGAAACTTATTTAATTAATTCTCCTATTTTCGTATATCTTCCGGTCCTTCAATTCATAAAAAACTATAAATCAACATTGAAAAAAACGCTAAGTACTGTAAAATTGTGTGAAACTAAATTAAAAACTTGTTGTAAAGCCATGTGCTACAAAAACATGCAAATATTTAATTAATTTCATCCTTGAATATCCTTCTATGAAGATACTGATTGCATTTCCACTCGGAATCAGGGGTTGAAATTTTAGACTCCTGCATCGGCTGACAAAAAATAGAATCCTGGCTCGGCGTTAGACAAAGGGATGGCACTGGCAGGAGCATGCAATGTTTGGTGTGGGGAGAGTACAACGCCATGTCACCAACTCGGAACTCGGAAGCACGACGTTATTATTAACTTCGCACAATATTTTGCATACAATCGAGTGCGGATCGGTGACTTTAGGCGGTTTGTCGCCATGGTGACCTGTCGACGTCGCGGCGTCGGCGTCGACGTCGACCCAATTAACAGCAAGACAACGGGGTGGTAGCGACGCCTATCTATAGCAAATGCTGCAGGGAATGTCGGACTGACAATAGCAAGAATATATTACACGAGTGCGCGTTGTCTCGTTTCCACTGACAATTCTTGAGATAAATTCCAGCAAATTGAGGCAAAATAAAATCTGATCGGATTTTAAAACGGCCAAGGCATAAGAAAAAGCAACAATTAACATGCTCTGTAGCCCTCCAAGGCTCAAAATTTGAAATTTAACCCTGCGAGCACTCCTAGGTTTTCATCGATTGGACATAATATGTGCTTCTGGGAAAGTTAACACCTAAGAATTCTGAAGTATCGCGAGATTAAAAATTTTAAAGGATAACTAGAGAAAAAGGGATGAAGAAACATATGTACATCAATTGTAGCTCGTATAACCGCCCTTCTCCCGACGACTGCCTTGTATATATTTTTCCACCCATGGCTTCGCATAGCGGAAGGGTTCATCGCTGCTCGGGGTTACGTTGATGGGGGAGGGAGGGAGGGGGGGGGGGGGGGGGGGGGGCAAAGGACCACAGCATCTCGCCAAGTAATTGAATCAGCGTGAACGTGACAGCAATACAAGGATTAAACATAGGCGGCTTGCTGAAACACCTCGCAAACACATGCCACGTGACATTGTCTCGGCCGCCGGAGTGTTGCCGGCGACAAGATGAATTTAATATCAAAGCAGAGCCGAGCGACGCGCTAACTTTCCACATGGACGACTCCATGAAGGCGATTACCATTCAATTTAATTAAATTGAAAATATATATTCGCTGAAACGATAGGCGAAGAGTGCGCTCGGGGTGCGCAGGTGGGTGATTCTCCAAGGTGCGCTCAGGAGTTCGATGCTGTTACTCTTTCCCAAAGAAATGAGATGAAATGAGATTACGTTGCTAATTTTTCCCAATGCTATCAATGGGACTTAGGCTTTTAATTTAAATTTCACTGGAAAAAAGTAACAGAATCGTACTCCAGGGACGAGTTGTTGAAACTCTGTTAGTGAAAGGTATCCAAAAATTAACAGGCGGGCAATAGTTTGTAAATAAATTCTTAGAATGCATGAAAATAAAGTTCCCTCGAGACGATTCTCAAATCCGATTGGGTCACACCACCAATTTCTTTACTCTTCCAGCTGTGAAAATATTTTTCTTGCGATGATTTCAGGTATGCTCATAAGGAGTCTATATCGAGGGTAATTCCGTGCGCTGCATGCTGTAGATGTTTTCGCCCTCCGGAACGTTAGAAGACAGGGCGGTGGTGCTGTCACGCCGCCTTCTAGTGTTTGCCGAAGAACTGTCCGCCAAGCGCGACAGCATCAGAGAAAACTACCGATACAACAGCTATTTAAAGAAACAATATTCTCTTTGGACATTTTACTTTTTTTTTTTCTGTTTCTCTGTATTGACTCATATTTTATGTTATAAAAACGCACCTACGTGTAGAAAAAATTGCCTTTGTTAGTTCAACCTGTGTTCGTTTCTGTCTACTCATTTTCGTTTACCTTCTTTCAACTTTTGTTTTACTTTTGCTTTTTTTTCTCGCTCGCCAGTCAATGTTTCTGATCACGGTGTTTGCTCAGTGTTTGACTGTCACATATTTGACTATTATCTCCGAGGAACATGTCTCAAAGCAAACCGCATGACAGACGTTTATGTCCACTTCAAGACGCGGCGTTTCGCCAGAAAACATTTGCTACGCTGGAATAAGACAGTATTTCATTCAATGGCACTATTGTCAAAGCCAAAATCCACAAGATGCTAATATTTACAAACGAATTGAAAACTAAAAACTTCAATCAGATATTAACGAGTGTAGTAATTATATGTTTGCATAGAAAGCTTACGAGCTCACTGTCCCACACAGTGATCTTCTGAAATATTTCCAATAAAATTAAGTCAGCACGGTACACGAAAATATTTCAAAGCCAGTGACACGAAAAAGCTCAAAATACACCGGAGGCATTCTCCCTGTGATGTTATTCTCTGGTGGGCTGCATTCCATGGCTGGAGGAGCCCCGATCCCGCGGGTTGCCTCTGTTTAGCCGGGCAATGTTTGCCCAGCCATTAGTGCGTGCTGCGTGATGCGTGCACGTTGCGTGGTCGACCCTCGCTCACGCACAGGCAAGAGTCTCCACTCTCGAGTTACTACGCCAACAACCAGCCCCGGCATCGACTTGTTGCAGCATTTTCGATTTTGTATCTTCAGGGTGCAAGCAATGCGTTTGTGATATTCCCTCCGGACTCTTCTCATGCTCATAGAAAACGAAACACAGATAAGATTTTTGGACTCATAAAATCAGTAGCATTTTATGATAACTCTGCTTTTGTCCTGATTAACCTGATTGTTTGATTTTTTGTTCTGAATACATCCGGTTGAATTGTTTTCACGGATGAAAATATATTGGACTGTATTCTTAGAGCAATGTCTTGCTGCATGGAACAGTGGCCTTTATTTGATCAAACAATAGCCATTTGAACCATTTAGAGTGGTTGGTTCATAACGAACCGCAAAGCGGTTTCAACGGCAGGAGCTACTCATCTGTCTCCCATAAAATGATATCTAAGTATTGAAAACTGTTTATTAATATATACACCTTTTGTGTATCAACGTGAACAACTGTCGGCAGATATTAAAATCAATGTTTACATGCAATGTTTCCAGCGGCGATTTGTTCACCGATCAAATAGAATATAATGCCGATTGCGATATAATAGTATATAATGATGATCTGTGTTCTGATACCTTCGTTTGGATCTTTGATATGAGAACTAGGCCAAGGTTCCCCACTGCAGGGCTTGATATCTGATCGCGACCTTTAACGATTTAATTGAATTTCAATAGAGCGATGTGCCTTCCTATTCTATCTCTGCCTAATCTACTCGGGCGAGAATAGAACGGACGTTTTGAAAACGCTTAATGGCCAGGAGATTTTATCCAAATTTTGTTTGAAGGGCTGCAAAACATGTTTAGACATTTACAGGTTAGGTACACAACCCAAGCACACACGATGAATTTATTCCCATCAGAGATGCACGTGCAGTACATTTCTGACCATTTCTAACCCGCCATGGTCTCACTTCTCCACAATAATTTGAGAATCGAGACACTCCAGAGTCCAGACGAAATTGTTCTGGAGTGCGTTAGCTGCAAGACCATATTATGTAGACGTGGTCTTGTCACATCTCCAATATCATGTGTTGTGTAATCTCGGCCACTCTGTAGAAACAATATGCAATCATCGAGGAGAATAGCGCGCTAACTTTTTGAATAGATCGGACGCGTCAATGAAGAACCCATCGAACGCTCAAGTTCATGGCCCAAATTATCATAATAGTTTCAAGAGGCTTGACACACTTGGCAAAAGTGCCCACCGAGAAAGAGTTAGTATTGGTTAGAGTGAAACTTATACTTAGTAAGAAAACGAGAAGCCTTGGAGGAAGTACCTATCCACGAGTTGGTCCCAAAGCGTAAATATTGACACGAATGGTGTAAAGATTAAAGTGGGACAAGAGAGAAATAAATTTTACGATTTTAAACAAACCTAATTTGGCAAACTCCCTGCGTTTGAGGGGCGAGCTGACTGATCGGCAATAGGTACTTATGTGGTCTTAGCGTAACGACAATAACGCGATTCAAGCAAGCCGGAGTTTTTAATTGAGTCTTGTGTGCTTGGCGCGTTCACCGAGGAGCGTTCACCGAGGGGGCGTGATTTTGACAAGATTTTAAATGTCGCCAGCAGCAGTTTTAGATTAATATAATAGTGAGCGGTCGCATCGCGCGCGTGCGCAGGCTTAAATTGAATTGTTATTGCGGTTGAGACGCCCTTTGCTTTGCGGTGGTGGTTCGGGGCAGCTTTGCGGGGAACGGGGGGTAAATAAGCTTCAAGTGAGATTGTTTCTGCAACGGGTGAATCCATCCGGGCACAGGTCAGGGGGCACAATGCAAGGAAAGGATTGAAAGTACATGACATTCGCGATGGATGTATACTTTGTGAGTTGATTCAGAAGAGAAAAGAAACCAAAATTACGATACCCTCATGGGTAACAACTTACAAGTAACTCTTATGAAAAACTTTAAAAAATCAAAATGTAAAATATTCTTGTACGGGTTTTACTATAAGATGTTGTTCCCAAAGAACTATAAAAACTTCAAGTATTTATAAAGAGACCTTTCAATTCTAAAGAATTTTACACTTTTCAAAATAAATCATTAGCCAAAAGTAATATGTGCTGATTGCTATGTCAAAACATGATAAAGGTAATTACCAAATTCCGATTTTTCCTGTGCATATCGCGAGAGTCTCGGGTATATGCTAATTTCTCCGACAAGAACGAGTTTCCTGACTCGACTAGGAGAGACTTCCCGAAGCAGACTCCTGCAGGACCGAGCTCTCCCAAACTCGTCCCGATCTCGCTATTGAAACCAAACTAGCACAATACGATATCGTGCCCATCCGACCGCATCCCCGTCTCGCTCACTCGCTACCCGCGGGATTTAGTCTATTTGCTGTAAAAAGAAATCAATAATATATATTCTAGTCGAGTGCTTTGTAAGTGGCGTCGCGCGAACGTATGCTACAAGATTAACTGTGCTGCTAGTGACACCCGGGCAGATCTCGCCCCGAGGCCGGGGGGTTGATCGCTTCTCACTGCATGGCCATGTTGGTCTGCTCGGGTAGGTGCGGAGTGCGGAGTCACCACACTCGCTTCACATCCGGATTATATTCTTGTTAAATTGTCACCACACCACATGGAAATACAGCGAGTAGTTTTCTTCTACTAGACGAGCGTAGCCATAGTTCACCAAAAACATTTTACTCTCCATATAAAAAGCGTGGTGCCCCATTGGGCGACTGGGCTAACGAACAAGCAACCATGCAACTCTTGAGTCTTGAAATAAATTACTTTTTGCACAATCATATTCTAACTCAGAACGAGATAACATATTGCAAATAAAATAAAATAATTACATCTCAAGTTCAAACTGTACTCCATAGAGACAAAACGGAATGCCGTGCCGTAGTCACGTGATCTCTTTGGAACCCTATTTGACGATTGTCAAGCAGATACTTAGATTTTTTATCCTAGAAACAGCAAATATGCACAAAATTTCGGCAGAAAATTCCAAATAAAAAGTATACGACACCAAGTACGGTCTTGAAAACTGTGAAATAGCTATATTTTGATGCATTTTGCATATTAGCAAAGAGTGGTACAAAAATATTAAATAATTTTACTTACAACCCATCCAAGTTTACCCAAAATTTAACAGTTTCCGTAAATTTTGAAAAGTTTAAAAACTATTGAACCGATTTTGCTGAAAATCAAACTTGATTAAATTTGAGAACACAAAAATAATGTGCCCTGTAAATTTGGTATAAATTGGTGCAGTCGTTTGGACGCTAGAGCGCAAACAAACACAGAAAAAACACATTCAAGGGATTTTTTTCTGGGGTAAGTGAAATTGGAGATTTCGCTCCTCATGCTTCGCTCATCAACTAACTTTTACATATTTTCCTGCGTGGATCTCAGTAAATTGTGTAATTAATAATTCGAATAGCACGAAGGTTTTATATCTCAGATTTCAAGGCTTGCAAAAGTGTCAATAAAAAGACCGACATTTGTCCAACGCTCTCTGCAAATCCCCCGAGGGTACCACAATGCAACTTTGTTTGAAGAGCTCTTGAAAACTATTTCAAGTGTGGCGACTCTTCAAAGTAAAGGTTAGATATTTTCTACAATTCCTTTTTTTTTCGAATTCAACAAAAGCAATCAGATCCACACCGTCGTACCGCACTGCGGTCCCCTCCACTCACCGCACGGTGACAAGATACATGACAATGGAGCCAAATATGTTTTTGTGACATTATCAAATGGACTTCCGCTTTAAGTGACTCTCTTCGACTTTGTCGCTAATTTGACGAACCTTGAGGACGGTCTTTTAACTAGACCGCGACTCGATGAGTGCATCAACCCTTCAGTCCGTGGTTTTTCAGCGCACCCCTCGTCGCTCCCACAGACATTATCATTTAATTCATTGCGGGGGGACGCAGTGCAGATATCATGTAGCATTCACTCGCTTTTACCGGAGCCAGCCGCGTGGAAATAAAGAAAGACAAGATCAGAACAAGAGTTTCAACGCTCGAACCGGGACGCGACGCAAACAGACTGGAAAAACGATTCAATTGTTGGAAGATACTTGCTTTTAAACTCTACACTGTCACGTTTCCCGGACTGGTTCGAGGTTATCATCAAGGCGCAATTAGAACAGCAGCCCTTTCAGAGTTGTTTCCTTTTATACAGCAAAAGCATGACACAAGTTTATTATATAATTGCTCTACGCTATCTGCGAATTACATTTTAATGACTTACAAAATCGCGTTTAAATAATACAACATTTTTATTTTTGAAGAACTTGAAGAATAATCTTGCATCATCTGATCAGATTTGAATTTTTACCTCTTTGTTCACAACAAAAGCACTTATTACAGGGCTTTTCCTCATGTGTATTTTGCGTGCCTCGCCAAAAACATCACCGAGGTTTTTTGAGAGCTCGGCAAGAGTTCCATTTTACACAATATAATAGATTTGAAAGTAGGAATCAGAACGCAAATACTATGCATTTACTGGTTTGATTCTCTTTATACTACAATTTGGCATCTTGCTATTGTCAGTTCCCACCGCTAGGGAGGCTCGACCCCACCCATCCCCCCGGTACTTGACAAAACAAAACAGCATCCACGCAGATTAGTTCACTCCCCAGTGGTCATCAATGGCTGCTGCCGCTACCGTGGCTCATATCCCGGCACAGTTAGCCGCGAAGCTAGATTTATTATTTGTAATATCGAGGATGTGATTTCACAATGACGTTTCTGTTATAAATTTCCTTCAGTCTCGTTCCTATTCACCTAATTGTTTCTCTGTTTTTCTCTCATTGTACTGTTTTTGTGTTCCTCCCATTCTCTATGGTGCACCTCGCTCTTTCTCTCCTGCCTCCCCCAGCGAGGACGTGAATGTCGACGAGGGCCGCAGCAGAAACTGCGCCTGTCAAATTAACACACTCGACACATACCCGCCAGTTGAGCAGACTTGGCCCCCTCCCCCCCACCCCTACCTCCCCACCTCCCTCCGCACTCATTGTTTGAGCTCCATTATAATTGCGTTTTAATAGACAATGAAAGAGGCTGGATATAGTATAATAGTACCATTGGCCTACCTGCTGGTTCCCAATACAAATCTCTTTGATATTATACTAGTGCTATAATAAAGAAAATGTGGATAGACTATTTGGAGTACGTTCAAACAGAAGCTTTTCACCAATCACTCGACTCAGTATTATAGAATGACGTTCACGCGTAACCGACAAAGAAAGCAAACAGCAAGCATTCCATCTGTCCATTATTGTTAATACATATTAAAACCTTTCTGCGGGCAGTCGCGTCTGAGTAGGTAACCCCTTGGCAGCGTTGTGCTGCTCTGAAGACGCTAGGGCTGACACCGAGGACCCTTGCCTGCAGCAGAAACTATGGCCAACCCGTGCCAGTCCTTATCGCCATTGTGCCATCGATACTCACGTCAAGAGAAACCCATCAAGTGAGCAGGAATTTCACGAGCGCGATGATAAAAGAAATTGGGAAATTACATGAAAGAAAGACCGGAGAAATGGGTTGCGTGTTAAGTCGTAACGAAACGGCCGTCTTGGGGAAACAATTGCCAGTGGAACGCGCTGCATTTTTGGCACTCAACAACGCTCTCCCAACCGCTTGGGCAGGGAATTTTGGAAGAAACTCGCGAGGGCGGTAGCCGACGTCGAAAGTTTTCAAGGTTTGGTTTCAATCGACGAGATTTCGGCTGACTTTTAATTCGAAGTGTGTTGAAAGGATATTAAACAGATCGGCGACCACGGGGTTGGGACTTTGCCATCGTATTGTTGTGCCGTCACTGACGGTGAACATCCCCATTTAGACTCGACACGGGGGGACCAGAGCCATCTTCGAATTTTCTTTTCTTTTCCACTTCCAAAGAACACTTTTCATAATGCAAACTAATTGATGGCACCGCCAGGAGGACACGCCTGGTTCGCTTTTCGCGAAGACAACGTTAAAGGATCATATAACGGCCATTGAAATTCATCACAGCATGTTTTCTTTGACGATTATTTTCAACGAAATTAAAGTTTCAGTGCTTTCTGATAACTCGCTTAACTTTGTCAATAAAACCCTGATTTGGTAATCACTATAAAAGAAGAAAAAAATAATCTTGCTAAGTATAATATTTTACAGCCTATTAAAATACGACTAGCCGAGAATAAAATCAATGTGTTGAACTAATTTTCATGGCCTGCTGCTTCATAAATTTCTGCATTTTAATTATAAACTGGCTTATTGTAACGTATCGTCAGTCAATAATACACTGTATGTTTGCAAAATAGACTAACGTGTCAGCTACCGAATTGAAAAGCGACAACAAGGATCAAATTAATTTGTATAGTTCCAATTGTATACTACTATGTCAGCATCAATCATGATTGGGCAACACCAATAATATAATTGAATCAGAAGCAGAGAGTGACACTTGGCGAGCACAATGGACCGGGACCCCGCAGTGGAACTGTCACAGAATCCACAATTACAGTCCTTCGACGCGGACATCAGGTCCCAGCGACCAAAACTGCGTGCATGCACGCAGGCAACATGCGTTCGACGGCTAGTACGCACCGGCAACAATGCGTGCGCGAAACAATAGCGGGAGAGCAATAAGCTACACATGAAACGTGTCGGGGATGGCAATCGCTGTGCAGTGGACCAGAGGGGTTATGTGATCTCGATACAAGTGAACACTTTGTCAAGGGTGACAGGAACACTCGCCGGCATCCGATGCAGACTGCGCGGTCGCATGCACTACCGAATGGGGCGGCGGGTTGGTTGGAGGCGCACCAAATGTGAACGCTAAATGAAGAGCCCTCGGACAGGTCCAATTATAGAGCGTATTTGGAAACTGATTCCTTCAAAGCTGTGTAACCAATGCTGATTTAGCGAGTGGAGAAATTAAATTTACCTTTTGACGTGACTACGTCTTAAAGCGCATTATATAGGGAGGCATGTACGGATTTGCTCTCCAAAGTAGCCAATGTGTAACAAGCTCTACAGCCTACAGGAAGCTAAGTACAGAGTGCGACTTATTATCATTCAATAGTTCAGACAATTATCTAAAAGTACTTTTTTTTTATTTTCGATAAAATAAATATTGGAGGCGTTAGAGGGGTTGGCGTTTTTAATGCTCCCCATAAGACCAATGTTAAATTACGCAAAATGGCAAATGTGTAACAACCCCTACAGCCTACAGGAAACAAAGAACAGAATGCGACTTATTATCATTCCATAGTTCAGACAATTATCTAAAAGTACTTTTTTTTGATTTTCGATAAAATAAATATTGGAGGCGTGAGAGGAGGCAGCGTTTTTGGCACTCGTCAGTAGACTAATGGAAAAAAATAATATATATATCGCAAGATGACACTTCCATCCCAATCTGTAAAGTCCTTCAGCATGTAAATTAGATATGAAAACACAACCCAAATAAAGAGAGATGTAAAACTTGCTTGTGAAGTATGGTCAGTACGGTAGTTGACCTACGTACCTACGCGGTAGTTGAACGTAGTCACGCTTAAATATCGGCCGTATCAATAAGATACAGCTACACCCGGTTTTTTTTTTTACTGGTGGAGGTGCCGAGTTGGCATTGCTCTGCGGGCTGCGTTCAGGGGCATAGAATCGCAGCCATATAAGTATCAGGAGTTTTTTTTTTTACTAAACCCATTGAGGGAAATTGTAGTCAGCTGTTTTCTTCGACTGAGTTGAACAAGAAACAGCAGAGCGTATATTTCATTTTTATTTATCTCATAATTCGATATTCGCGAGAATTGAGAGAATAGAAAAACATTAAAAAAGGGGTTGAAGTAACTGTGCAGTTGCCGCGGCATCTGGTTCACATGTTGTATCTGCATTTTATGGCCTGCACCATCGCGCCAACCAACACACGCGACGCTAATCCCCGCAGCGTCGCGACGCCGACGCCAAACAATGAGTTGCTCTGGCGACGAGCGCCGTCGCCGTCGCTTTAAACAATGTCTACATTCACTCGAGCTCGGATTAATATTCAACACTGAATTACTTTGATGTGAATAAAATAATTGCATTCATCGCGACTATTTATGACTATTTTGCGCAAGCGAGAGGAAGCGGGAAAAATAGAAATGCAGGTAAGACCTCGTTTTTTTTTTTTTTTGAATAAATAGGTGCTTTTCATTGGAAAATTACTCGTGTCAGTTGTCATGATGAAACTCACTAATTGGTGGTTTCCTTTTGAGGTCAGTGACAGAAGCTGAACTGTCAAAAGATTCTGTAGACTTTTGGGTAAAAACTCTGGTATAGCTACGACGTCAAAGCCGTTGTCGCCAGATAAATGTCCTGAAAAACTTCCATCCCTCATCGAAACTATTGCTGGCAGTTTTCATCCCCCTTTTACTGGCAATAATGTAAATATGATACGGCAATAAAGACAGAGTCTCCATCGTCGACTCTAATAAATGTGGGCGGTACTCACAGCCTAACGTTACTCTATCACTGGAATTTTATCTCGCGCAGGAAAACTCTTTTGTTGCCCAGGAGAAGAATTCCTTCCCGACCCCAGCGATGCGGTCTCGCCTTGCTGGGGTGTGAACAGCAGAAAGGGTGGGGCGCAGAAACATTAAAAAGTTCTGGCTTTATTGAAATTCCATGCAGAAAAAAGCCAGTGTTTAAGACGAGCGGTCTCGAGGGCCGAGAGCGAGTGAATAAAACTATCGTTTAGCTTGAATAGAAAAGTGCTAAACTCTTTTCTGCCTTTAATGATTACTCCTCGAGACCGGGGACACGGTTCGTTATAAACGCGGGGAATGACGTCACATTTGGGCGTTGAAGATTCTATTAAGTTAAATTTATATCAAGGAAACGATCGAGGAATTCGTTGATGAAGTGCTGCGACGGCGTCTACCGATACAATAGACGGGAGGGTTGGAAATGACGTCATTATTTTGCATATTACGTACACTTTGAGCCGTTTTCCTTCCCGACCGCAAGAGGCAAGTGCTCGAAACGTCCTCAATTAATGCTAGGTATTATATTTTTGAGTACGTACTATTCACAAACACTATATTCTTCCAGGAACTCTCTAACGAGCGGGCATAATGTTTACGGTTTCCATCTTTTTGTGTGATGCTTGACGTTAAATAATTACTTTTTGCACCAGGAAAAAGTTACTGAAGATATTTTCGGTGTTTTTCTGGATCATGGAAAAGAGTAAACGAAACATTATTGTGTGTTTAGCAGGAAGTGCATTTCTCGGCTAGATTTCCACGCACAGAAGCCTGATAACGATGATACAATCTCCATCGCCCTCGCAACCCTCTGACCCACACTGTAAGCAGGGGTTTCCACTCAAGTGGAGCGAACACAAAGCTGTTTTAGGAGTTACGAACTCTTTACAAAAGCATCGTCTTCTTTCCCTATGCTAGTTGAGGGTAGGACGTAAGTAGCAAATCACTAATAGTATACATGACATGAAACCACTTGAACGAGCTACCTGCCGCATTGTGCGGTCATCCACTCGAGATGATGGGTGAGTCGTGGGCAACCGCGCTCCAAATACTTGGGGGAGCGCCGGGAGATAAATATGACCGCTCAGAACGGAGTTAGATGGTAGCACATAACTTGCAGTCATTAATTCACGCACATGATCGAAGGGTAACATTTTACATTGATGTGGGGGTGCATGAATGAAATGTTGATGATCTCACTTTACGCTTGTAACAGTGCGCATAGAATTGGGCAATTAATTGCGTTACTAACGAGATTAATGAAGTATTACTACTGGGGTCATTTTATTAAGAGATTATTAAATGCCAATTAGAAAGGGTTTAATCTAAAAATAGTGGCAAATATCAATTATCGGAGTATTTAGTTATGTAATTTCATGAAAAAAAGGACGTTTTTAGATATTGGGCTTTGAAAGCTGCTTCCCGCATGACTGCTGCAGGGGTCACAAACCAGTCGAGCCACGAGCGTCACGACGCCGTCAAGTTGACGACGTCGCTGACCCTGCGTCGGTCGTTGGCTCCTGCTCGACTGTGCAGACACTAAGGACACTAAGGACACTAAGGACACTGAGGACACTGAGGGTCTAAGGCAGCGTCCTCGTTATGTTCAGACCAAGTTATTGTGGCAGTCTAGAAACTCATGCGCTTTTTATCCCATTGTCGGTGACAGAACTTCAAGTATAATATCTTACGCTTGAACGCACAATATTTAGATTCTTCGTCGTGAAGAGCAATTTGTGTGATACGTTTTCTTTCCCAGGCTCTCGGCCGCTGGAAGGATGCTCGCTCTAAACGAGTCTTTTCAGTCGATCTTGAGGCCAAAGAAACGGACCGTGAGTCGGTCGCTCGAAAGAAATGCACGCGCGTCAATATTCAGATTTCAATCTGTTCGAGCAAAAAAAAAAAAAAAAAACTCAGAGGTTGAATCAAAATTTCTTCTTAGCACAAAGCCGCGAATATAGAACTGTTAAGTTCGTTTTCGTACGCGATTTGTTCCAATTACTGTTCGGGCACTTCAATTAATGAAATGAGTGTATTGCTCAAGTCGCGGCTGAGAAATTAAGACTCACTGCTTCTATCAGATTTTAGATTGAACGATTCGAGTACCTACAATGTCCTTCTCATTTAACCCGTAATTAGCATTGGCTCAGAGTAACTCAGCTTTAATCAACCGAGTTCAGAAGATTACGAATTCGTCTGGTATTGATTCAATTCAAACCAATACATCCTGCACTCAATACCCACAATACGACGATAAATTACTCTGAATGTTACTCGGCACTAGCTTCCTGTGCGGACCCGGATTTACATACCTACTCGTGTAGGAGGTATACATAAAGTACACATGTTTGCATGAAGTTTGGCTCGCAAAGACCACTGTTGAAGGTAGGCACCATTCACAGAAGTGAAGTGGCTCGCTTTCTAAGACAAAATGTTCTTTCTTGACGCACATAGTATTCAGTACATCCGGCACTCCATCTTTTCAGTGAATGTCATCAAATTGGTTTGCTATAATAAGCGACCCAGAGAATGACATAGTCGGTGGAGAGGCTGTTTAAAAATATTATCTGTCCATTTCAATTTTATGATTTCACATTTTTTTCCCCCCTCTAAGTTAGCCTTATTTTTATACAGATGAATAAAAATATGTCTTTTTGTCCTTTCATATGTCCAAATATGGATCCTGTTCAGAGTTGTGAAGGGTCGCATTTGTGTCCCATGAAGCCTCTCTCTCTCTCTCTCGCGCGCAAGGGCTGCTTGGTCGAGCACAAAAGCGTTCCGAGTCCTGAAGCTCCTGAGGACCCTGTCCTTTCGCTGGAGACATCGAGATCACCAAACTTCCATTCACAGGACTGCCCGTCATTATGGAACCTATATGGCATTTATCGATGTTGAAATCTAGTAAAATCATAATAAATACCAAATATGAGGTACGTTCGAATGACAATAGAATTCTTGAGATTCACTCACGGCTTATTAAACGCATTTATAACTTTGACAAAATTATGGGGCTATGACATATTTTATGTTGATAAGGTTTTGTTGAGGAGGATTCTCATGCATGCCCACATGGTCGGTCACGATCGCAGCAGTTCCTTCACAGCCTGAGTTGCATTGTCCAAATTGCAGAACGCAAACTCGATACACGATTTCCACAGATGACAGGTGGATCCATGTGTGTCTCTACACTTAGAGCTTTTTTAACGAAATTTGATATTCGTAAATGTCTGTGATCGGCACCGAGTTTTCGTCTGTATTCATTTCATTCATTAGATATGGAACGCAGCCGCCTTATGTACCTAAAGAGACGAACAAAATGAGTTCAATTTTAACCCGCCGATGAACGGTCTTGGAACAAAGCGTTTCAAAATCACTCTTTGTTGGCTGGTGTCAGCTGAAACGTCCTTTGAGGACAGTAATTAAGAGCAAATCGAGATATTAAATTACTTATCCCAGCAGTTTGTCTGGAATTCACCATGCGACATGAATTGCCAAGGCCTAGACCTTCTAGTGAAATAAACGATTCAAATAATATTTCCAAAGCGTGGAGCTACACCACACTTGCGAGACGAAATAACACTTTCGCATTTTGAAAAATCTAGCTCGTCCTAAACGTATCACGGATAATTGAGACGTACGATCAGCCGCAGATCTTTAGAAGCGCAACCCTTAAAACGGCCGGGAGACTTCAGTTCTCCAAGAAACTCAATCTCAATCACGTACCACAAAGGCATGGCCAAGGCAAACGCTGTTTCTTTCATTCAACTGTTATTTTATCCCATGCGATGATGGCTATAGCTTATGATGATCGCCTATTGAGAATTGGTTAGCGCTCGATAGCAGCGTCTACGCTCGCCGATCGGATATCACTGGCATGAATGGACCCCAATGGGCCGTTCATCCTCCTGGCCAGGGACGTTATTCGCCTGTCTATTGACTGCCGGAAATTATAGCTTTATAGTTAATGTAATTAAGTGTCTTTCAAAGATTGTGGTCGATGTTTTATTGTCCGGAAAAGAGAAAGAGAGAATCTTTTGAACCGCAAACCGCATGATGTACCACGACTGTTGCACCCACTGTCAATCAACTGCAACCGAAAATGCATCTCGATTTCTTCTTTCAAATCTAGAAGAATACTCTCACGTCATATGAAAACAGCAGTCAAAGGAAATTATATCATATTCGTGAAAACAAGGTAGTGTTTAATTTCAAACGTATACCATGTTTCTGGCAATAATCATTTTCTGTTTTTCTAAAAGTAGCAAGTCCAGTCCGGATGTCCACGAAAGGCCGAGTCGTTCAGTGTACGGTCTAATCTAATCAGGAACAACAAATACCCCATGGGGAGCTTGTAGCCTTGTGGCACCCCGTGGTGTCTTCAGGTGGGCCCTCGTTCGACAAGAAAAGGTAACAGATCTGCAGACTATCTCTTACGGTAGTGACACACCCCTTTTGATGAATCACAAGGCCTGCACTAGGTACTTTGCCGTGTCCTGAGCGATCTCGTCAGAGGGTAGATGAACCTACTCATACTCTGGAGAGGAACAGCGGGTCTGTGTGCGTTATGAGTGATTCGATTGGTGAAACGCCAGAATCAACAGAATGTGGCTAAGCAACTTTCCTGCGAGGAATTGGTGCCCGTTTTCCAAAGAAAATTGGCACTTCACGTGCCATTCAATTTGAACATTTCACATATTTTAAATTAGAGATTCTTCTTTTCCCAATTCAAGCGACATTTTAATGCCATGTATACTGGGTACACCCTATATATTTCTGAGTGACGCGTCGGAGCTGAAAGTTAATCGAAAATACAAATTGAAATGCACGAATTGAGAGAAATGCTGAGTGTATTGAAAATTCCCGAGACGCTTCTGGGCGAGCGAAAAGAATGACAACCAACTGAAAGAATAGCGTCGCGACGCTCGAGCTGTGCATGCGTCGCCGCGTCGCCGATGGCGTCGTCGAACAGAGACTCCATCGAAACCGCGCGTTTGACATCAGCTATTTGTGCATTTTTATTTATATTCTCAAATTATCGGGAATAACACAATTTTGTGACGCATCAACTAGACTAGGCTCTGACTTTTTGTCTTCCCCCAAATTAAAAAATATGCTTCGATATCAATTAAAATTCATAAAATTTTAATTTTTAAGTTATATAAATATCACGATTTCATTTGAAAGTCTTTGCAATCAGCCAAACCGCGCAATCGCCATGTTATTTTCTGAGCGCCTTCCCAGTTGTAACATCCGATGCTTAGCGCATTGTTACAGCCCCATAACGCTGGGCGTTACGGTGCTCCCCTCCTCCGACGCCACAACCGACGCCGTCTGTGACAGTGAATGTGATACTTTACAAAAGGCGCCGCCCCTCCGACGCCGGTTTGTAGCAAACCGGCGCTTCTCGGCGCCGGCGTCGTTAGGCTTGATTACCGCACCGCTTAATGCGCGTTGCCTCATGAGAAAAAGAGGGAGGAAATTAAAAGCAAAATTAAAAATGATAATTAAATTGATATTTAATAGGTGCTTTGCATGGGGCACGATAAGTTGGCTAAATTACAGCGTCTTGCTGTATTTCATCATGTGACAAAGAGAGTTCATGGCGGAAGTCAAGAGTGAATTGTCATTTGCAAGGGATCTATATATCTCTGTGCGAGTTGGTTTCAAGCTAACTTGGTAGATTTATAATAATTACGAGAGCAGCAGCAGAGATATGGCAAAAAGTGTGGATTTCATTCGGAATTTTGCAGCGCTAAGTTTCTGCAACTCTCGCCGGCTTCTCCCGGCGCTTGGCTCGGCATTGTCTCGAACTGGCGGCCGAGGGGGTGGAAATCCTAGCATCCCGTGTCACCGGCGTCGAGTCTCGCAAAAAGTCCTGTTTCCATTTCCACGGTAATTTGTCATTTATAAGCAGACAATTTAACGTCGGGATTATTCAAACTATATTCGTTTCAAATGCCGTGCTAAAGAAAGGAAGATTTCTGGGGAAATAATAAAGTGAGAAGTATATAAGAGAGATATTAAAATGTTTTATGTACACGTCGCGAGAGAGGCCAAAGAAGTTCTTTTCAAGAAAGTTTTGTAATTGCGTCGTCGTTGGCTCACAGTAATAACTTTTTCAACTTGAATACGTCCTTGGATGTCTTCGGCAGATGCCATCGGGCTCTGTGAAAGCGGAGGGCGGAGAGGACGCCGGGTTACGCTCGTGACTTGATAACATTTTCCAATGCGACAAACTGATTCGCGACTTGCTGGTCGCAGCTACCGCGTACCTTGTACTCGGCCAGACCTTGCAATAGAACGAGTATACATTTGCACTTATTTAATCTCTTATCAAATCAAAACGACCGCATGCAGGCATTGTATAAAACTTAAACGAGCGGGCTTTTTTCCTTTTTGTTATAAAATAATTGTGCGTCTATCTATCCCGACATATCTTTATAAAATATATACACGCGAACGCATAAAAGACGAACGAACTGGGGCTGCTGTGCGTCCCTGTTGTCAATGCTTCCCCCCCCCCCTCCCTACCACCCAACCGCTAGCGGTTCAAGTTAAATAAGTTAAAACAATCAGCCCAGCGAGTTAGTTTCACCTTTGATCGCTAGCGGGAGTGCGGGCGCGCACGAGAAAATAATTCGCCTCAAGTTACAGAACATTTCACGCAAGAGTTATTCTTCCATTGAGAAGAAACTGGGTGTGAAATCGAAACCCTAGTCGCAGGCAGAAACATTTAATGATGTTGCCAATCTTCGAGTGACTTTCAGCCATCCGTGAGGCTGGCAGGCAGGCAGCGCAAGCAGGGCATGGGGAAGAAAGACAAGCTTGCCAGCCGAACAGCCAGGGGGCTGCGTTTAGTAGATCTCATGCGTCGATTCCCTTCGGGTTTGCGGGGTCAGATCACAACCCTGAGTTTACAATCATTTTCTTTCTGCTCTTCTCCCCACCCCCTTCCCACAACACTTTGTCACCCTCGATTTTCTATTTCCCTTCCCACACGCTCCTTATCATGCGGCGTCGGTTACCAGAAATCAACTTGAAATCACACAAAAGAGCTGCTCAGAGAAACTGTGATTTCCAAGTTTTGCGTCACGCTTTTTGGAGGGCTTAGCTTGTGTAGACCACTAGAAAATTGTCTTTGCCATGGTTTCTTTTAAAAAAAGGAGGGTTGACCTGAAACTGACTTTTAGTTGGCTCTTTAGAAAGCCAAAACTGTGCAAGCTGCTGCCATTATGCTTCATGTACCAGTTAAAGGTAAAGAAAGTGTGAATTTTATTTTGACAGTTCTCGACAATAGCGTGTCAATTTTTGAAAGTTGTTCTCGATTATCTTACATCAATACTAATATGACTTAAAATTCATTTTTGGACTTTTCGAATAGCTCAAAATGGGCCTATCTTGGCTTTCGCACCGCGCCGAGAGCGGCGAATGGAAATAAAACCACATCTGCGTTTTCTAAAACTCTGCGTGTGTGCACAAAGTCGCGGAAGCGATTGTTTTGAACGAGGCAAAGTTTCCCCCGTTCCGTATTCGCGTCGCGTTTAAAAAAATAATTGTCTTTGTTTATTTCCAGTTGACTGACAGAGAAACGATGTTGTGTTCACAACTCGACTGACTAACGATTTGGCGAGCGCTGGCTGAAGACAATGCGCCGCGACGCCCGTTTCGCCGCTCCAAACAACAACTTGAGAACTTGACTACCCTGCCATGCTGCTGCCTCTCTCCCTCCCTCCCTAGACCACATTGCTGATCGGCGCATTAATGACGTCGTTAGTTGATACACTGCGACCGGAACATGGCAGGAAACTGATTTGATTTTTTGCACTTTTTTAATTGCACCATATTTTATGATTGTATTTTTCTGAATTGCATCGACAATTCACGCGCCGGCGCTGATCGTTTAGCAGAGTGCGCTCAACGACGATACGAATCTAACAGAGAATATCTATTCAAGAAATCCTTAATTACTTGGTCAATATTATACACCTTCACACGAAATGTCTGTACATCTGTGTTTAGCTACACTGTATGCTTAATTAACATTATAACTGTCAGTACATAATCGGCATAATAAGTGGTACTGGCACACTTTATGTTTTCAGCAGTGATCTGTCATAGCTTCATGACTTCAGAGCTTCATAAGCTTCAGAATCTGGTCTTCATATGCCAGTAAAGACCGGTGGGTGACATTACCTTGGGTTGATGTCAAGGGGGCGCCTACGCTTTCGGGAAGCTGGTGCCTGCAGCAATCGCTCTACGGGATGAAGAGTCTGGATTCTGGAATTAAATAATTCACACAATGAGTGGACTGTGGTTGTGTTCCCACTGCCGCGATACTGATTAGCTTCATAAGTATTATAAATAAAAGAGGCTAGGTTTTTACATGAAAACTCAAGATGGTTTAATTTGGTATTTCTTTCTCGAGTTTTGCTTTGCGGGCTCAAGTCGTATGCAAGAAATCGCAGTGTGAAAAAGGCAAAAGTACATTAATTTGAGTCGCTTTGGTTAGAAAGCACGCTTAAAACTGATATTAGCTTCGATTTGAGATAAAAACACACTTACGAAAGTTATATTATTATTATATGGAAATCATTGCATTAAAACGCATCAATAATTAAAAAAACTGAAAAAAATAAAGAAATCGATGGAAGACTTTGTAGAAAAGACTTTTTATATTGTGCTTTCGTAATGATCGGCAATTGCTCGTAAA